>CAWUFW010006009.1:225000-825000 GCA_963921515.1 Calotriton arnoldi
TCACTGCACACATTTACCAAACACTACTGCCTCAACAGTCAGGTATGGCAAGATGGAAACTTTGCCCGTTCGCTCCTCCATGACCTCTTAGTCCAAGACAGTCTGCAGACCCACCTCCGGGGAAAGATTGCTTTGGTATCTATTCTAAAGTAAGGAATCTGCAGTTAGAAGTCTCTTTCAGATGAACTAGTTACTTACCTTCGGTAATGCTTCATCTGATAGAGACTCTTTCTAGCCACAGATTCCTTATGGACCCTTTTATCCTCCACATTCTGAGAACTGTCTTCTCAAATTAAAAGATCCTTTAGGATCTCACTTTTGGCACACAATTCATTCCTCCTCAGTTTGGCTCCGTGATTTGGTGCAGAAGAAACACTCAAGAACTGAGGGCAGCGCGCTGGGGTGGCACCTATAAAGGGACTGTGCATGTCACTTCAAGCGCAGACGATGCCAGCGACATCAGGTGGAGCCAAACTATGCCACCTACTGGCATGCAAGGGGATTGCTCAAAACTTTCTGGATCCAGTCTGATGCCTGGGAATATTCTACGGTAAGGAATCTGCAGCTAGATATAGTCTCTGCCATATAAAGTGTTACCAAACAGAACAGGAGGGGTGAGGACATGGGACAGGAAGAGCATCATGGGTGAAGGGACTGTGGCCTTTCTGGGGGGAGTGTTATCTGCTTCCCTCACAGTGCCATAGTGCTGCAGGAAGAGTGTAGGAGCTGTCTAAGGCTCTGTCCGGAGTACTGGGCCCTATCCAACCTTCGTTTTATCTGGGACGCACATGCACCAGGTAAAGCTGGGTCTTGTATTTTCATGCCCACTAATTTTGGATCGGCAAAGCGGTATGGCTCCTCCATACTGGTAATTCGGGCCATCGTCATGTGGAAGTAGCTTCCATCACTTTTTACCTTGCTACATACATTTACCATTTTCTATGTACAAATTAAGAAAATGTAAGACCTACTTACATCATCACCTGCTTGCATATAATACAATGTGGGAAGGAAAGTAAAACAAAATAAACCAGAGAACCACAGGCAACAACTAGGACTGCTTTCAGATTAGGGCCTTCAAATATAACACATTGGGGAATCTTATGTGTGCTATACCACACTTTTTTCTTTAACAATGTCCAATGCAACTTGAAGGTGTAAACAATGGCCCAGTCTTGAAATTCCCACTGACTGCAATGGCAGTCCTAATTCAATAAATAAGGCATTACTTTAATAGCTGCCAAAATTCTGGAAAAGTTGGTACCAGCATTCTAGAGCCAAAATATAAATTAAGAACAGTAAATTCAGGAGTGAACCACAATGGAGGGCATTGTTGCCACCATAAACCAAAAACAAAAATGAACTTTCGAAAAAACATCAATGTTACTCAAAAACGGATGAGTGAATGAATCAAATTTATATTGCGTGGCTGCTGCCTTAAAAGGTGTCCTAGTGCTAATGAGACAAAAAAGCTGAAAATGGAAAAGACCACAAAAGTGTCCAGCTTGAGTTAAATAACCACAGACCTAATACTTGCCGGTCGCTGCTGGGGAAGGGGGGGGGGGTGTATTTGACAGATGTGGGAGAATCTAGTTTCTCTTGATTATCATTATTGCATTATTGTTTATATGATTAAGCGTCAGTTCAAAATGCACTGTTCCTAAAAGCAATTCGGCTCACGGGTAGTGAGGGTGAAAGGAAAAAGTGAAGTCCTGTCATTAACTTATTGCAACAACACAATTGTTGAGATGTAAATGTATGTGCATGCCAACTGTTACAGATATCCTTGATGCAGTGCTTAATAAAAATAAGTTTAAAAAAAAAAAAATAACCACAGACCTGATTTATAGTTTAGCAGACGCATTATGCACAGTCGCCATGGCAGAGTACTTTACTCCTGCCATGACAAGGATACTCTGCACGCCAAATTTAGAGATGCCCCCAGCCCAGCAAACATCTCTTGCATTTCAAGGAACTGCAGTCACCGCAGTTTCTAGAAATGCATTGAAAATTTGACGGACGGAGCAGTATGTAAAACTTTCAACTTTTTCTTTTTTAATTTTCAGAAACGAAATTCAAAAGCAATGACCCACTCACCATGGGAGTTTTATCCCATGGTGTGCAGTCATTTCGCAGTTTTCACTGCCCCTTATCACAAGGTCTTGTCAGGAGATGACGGACAATGAAAACTTGGTATTTGTCTGCCCACTCTAAATAGGTCAGGCAAAAAATGGCAAAATCTCGAACGGCCATTACTCTGTTTTGGCCGCTGGGGGTGTATGTCGGTGCCAAAGATGGCGTAGTCTCCATCGTCGACATACTGAAGGTGCACCAGATCAGACTGTAAAGGGGGCAGGCAGACCTTCAGCTTGGCTGAGAAGGTACTCTGTTGCCACTGCGATGGAATACCCTCTCCAGCAAACCTTAAACCAGGCCCCAGAGGTTTTTAAGGTTCTTCCTAAACAAGTGCTCAGAGGCTGAATGGTGTATGTTTAAAAGCAGTGTATACCAGTGCCTCGAGGCCAGATAAACAAAGGCACGGCCCCTGCTCCGAGACATGTTAATATGAGGAGTGGTTCAGCATAAAAGTATCTCAACGGGCAAAAAAGCGCAAGGCAAGATGACATTTTGAAGAAAGATGGGAGCTTTTTTTGAAATAGCCCTGAAAATCAGATACAAAGAGTTACCCTAATTTCATTTAGCTGTATTAAAGGTGTGAACTATAGTCTTATGAGTGTAGACTGGGAGATGATCAAATAATTCAATGAAGAAAATCAAGTTGCACAGACTGAAACTACCGGAGATGCAAAAGACAGAGGGCCTAATCTAAGGTTTGGCGGACGGAATACAGTCCATCAGGGCGGCAGAGGGCATTATCTTCGCCACCCAGATTGACTACCATCTGACATATTTAGAGAGGACTGCCGGCGAAACGGTCACCTCTGTACACTGAAAGGAACAGTCATCATGGCATGTCCAGCCGTTTTTGAGAAATAAAGGTTAAAAAAAGAAAACATTAGAAATTCACTGAAAAAAACAAAGGTTAAAATGGTTTACACAGAAGGCAGTAAGATTCTAACTTACATTTAAAAAAACCTTGGAAATTCACTGAAAAAAAAAACAAAGGTTAAAGTGGAGTTGTATGCAAGTCTTCTAATAATAATTATGTCAGTTATGATGACTGGTGAATATCGGTGGATTTTTTAATTTTTTAAATAGTAGGGTTTTTTTTATTAATAGAAGACTTATATAACTCCACTTTAACCTTTGTTTTTTTGTTTTTCCAGTGAATGAATTAATATATATATTTTCATTCATGCATGAGATATATATACATATATCTCACGTTACTTACCCTGTACGCATCTGTTTGTGGCATGTAGTGCTGTAGATTCACATGCTGTGCATACTCCTGCCATCTAGTGTTGGGCTTGGATGTGTACAACTTGTTTTTGTTCAAAAAAGCCTTTTCGAGTCACGAGGTATAGTGACTCTACCTATCTCTGGAAACGCGCATGGGCATCGGCTCCATTGTTAGATTGTTTTTACCGCACGGAGAGCGAAGATTAGCTGGAGCATAGCGAATACAGGAAAGATGGCCATGCAAACTAAAGGTGAAAGAAGAGAATGCCATCTGCAACAACTACAGGTGACTGGGGAGCAGTGTGGGCGCATGTGAATCTACAGCACTACATGACATGAACCAATGCTTACAGGGTAGCATTTTCTGTTCATGGCATGTGTAGCTGTAGATACACATGCTGTGTACAGACTGTAAAATAATCCTTCTAAAAGAGGTGGCTTAGCCTGAGGATATTGCAGAAGATTTGAAAAGTGTACATAGTACAGCCTGGCCAACATTAGCTTGCTGACGGAACTAGACATCCACAAAATAAGGTTTTGTGAACTTGTGATGGGTGGACCATGTGGACATGTAGCTGCTTTGCAGAGGTCAGCTAGAGGTACGTTACCCAAGAAAGCCATGGAAGCTCCTTTCTTACAAGTGGAGTGTGGCCTGGGAGGAACTGGTAGGGGTCTTTTTGCTTAGGCGTAACAGGCCTGTTTGCACTTGACAAGCCAGCGTGCAACCCCTGCTTTAGAAATAGCATTCTCCTTGTGTGGTTTGGAAAAGACTCAAAGATCTTACGAAAGGTTTTGTTCTGTCAATGTAGTACATAAGCGCTCTTTTGACATCCAAGGTATGAAGACTGCGTTCCACTACAGACTCTGGATGTGGAAAGAACACCGGAAGTTCTATAGTTTAGTTTGGAAACTACCTTGGGTAGGAATTTAGGGTTGGTTCTGAGAACCAAAAAATTGTGATGCTACTGGAAGGTTCTTCCAGGGTGAGGGCATGAATTTCATTGACATGACTGAGGGAAGTAATGACCAAAAGGAAAGCAACTTTCCAAGAAAGAAATTGGCAAGAGTGAAGTGGTTCGAAAGAAGGACCCATTAATCAAGTGAGTACTATGTTAAGCTTCCACACTTGAAAGGTGGGCGCCTGTAGTGGGATAACCCGCTTGAGTCCTTCCATGAAAGCCTTAATGACTGGAATTCTGAAAAGTGAAGTGTGCTGCCTATTTTGAAGGTAAGCCGCTACAGCGGTTAAATGAAGTCCGATAGACGTATAGGTGCGACCCGACTTCTGTAAGTGACGGAGGTAATGGACAATCTCCTGTTGAGAGGCTGTGAGAGGGTCAACGTGCCTAGGGAGACCGTAATGGATGAACTATTTCCACTTAGCAGCATAGCATGCCCTAGCTGTGGGCCGGTGTGCTTCTTTTAGAATTGCCATACACTCTGCAGGGAGGTTAAGGTAGAGGAATTCTAAGACCTCAGTAGCCAAATCACAAGATTGAGCTGCTGTTGGTTGGGATGCCTGAGAACGCCATGGTTTTGAGAAATAAGGTCCAGCTGGTTGGGAAGCTTCTCATGAGGGACTAAGAAGAGTTCGATCAGAGTGGTGAACCAGAGCCGACATGCCCAGGTTGGATCTACTAGGAAGAGAGAGAGGGATGCCTGCCTCAACTTCTGAAGAACAAATGGGAGGAGTGGGTGAGGCGGAAAAGTGCAAGCAAATATCTCTGACCAATTCATCCATAGTGAATTGCCCATGGAGTGTTGGATTCGGGAGGAAAGCTTGGGCATTTTGCATTTTTGTCAGTGGTGAACCGGTCTATCTGTGGGAACCCCCATTGATGGAAGTACTGGAGTAGGACTTGGGGGTGAAGTCCCTATTCATGGACTTGTTGATGTGTCAAGCTGAGTATGTCTGCCAAGTTGTTATCTATCCCGTGATTGTACTGAATCAACAGATGCACCCAGTGATGTATCGCCCAACACCAAATGTCCTGTGCAAATGCAGACAATTGGAGTGAGTGCGTTCCCCCCTATTTTTGCAGGTAGAACATGGCAGTCGTATTGTCTGTCAGGATCAGAACTACCATCCACTGTATGAGGAGAAGGAATGCACTGAAGGCCAGTTGGATAGCTAACAATTCTAGGTGGTTGATGTGCAACCATCAGTGTGCAGGAGCCCACACCCCTTGGATAGTGAAGTCTTGTAGTAGTGCCCCCCCAGCCAGTGAGCAAGGCGTTTGTGGTGATGGTTTCTTGCAGAACTGGGTCGAGAAAAGGCGGTCCCTTCAACAGGTTGTTTGCATTCCATCACTGCAGAGAGCAACGAGTACAGCCCCAGATCAACACTAGATCCCTCTCAATGACTCTCTGCCTGAGACCATTGCGCCGATAGGCTCTGTTGTAATGAACCGATGTGTAACCTGGCGCGAGGAACTATGGCAAAGCAAGATGCCATCATGCCTAGTAGGCTCATTACTGTCCTGACTTATCTTGTTGGAAAAGAGGCAGGACCGTTTGGAGTGCTAGCACCCTTGCAGGACTGGGATAAGCTTTCCCCACGTGGGAGTCGAGAATGGCCCAAGTAAGGGCTGCACTTGGACGGGGTGAAGGTGAGATTTGGTCAAATTTATAGTGATCCTAGGCTGTAAAAGAGTTGTATGGTGGCCAGCGTGTGTGCTAGGCATTGATGCTGAGAAGCGCTCTTGATCACAGTCAATTAAACACAAACCCACTGCCTGAAAATTATGCATCAAGGATCAAAAGAAGGGAAAATACATTATCCCATCCCCGTAAGGCGTAAAACAGTGTGCGAAAGAAAAGATTGAAAAACTGTACAACTACACCATGTAGCAATTATTTTGGGACATATGCCTTAAGTTTATTATGCAAATTAATAATATATCAATAATGTATCAAAATTACATTAATAAATATTATAAGCAGCTCCAAACCCCACTCGTCGCCAAGTGAAGAGACCGCACTCCGTTAAAGGTGAAAAACTCGGTGTTTAATTTACCGGGTTAAACAAACAGGACGCGTTTCGGCTTCGCGCCTTTTTCCAAACTGTAATAAATATTATAATAAATACAATGACAGATCGATAAACAGTAGTACATACTAATGGTGCCCAGGCGCAAAAACATACAGGCCAAATACACCATACTACCTACTAGCCACGCAAGCCATTCAAAACCATACTCATTCACTCACACAACACACTGCACAATGGCACCCCACTACGTCATACACAATAACCTCAACCAAAATTGGTCCAAGATGTAATACAAATATTTTCAAACAGGATCCATTATAGTTGTTCCATAAAACACAATTTCCACAGTTTAACAGTTTTTATCCAATAGATGGTTAATGCATATTTATTGAGAACTTCTATGCAGACAAAATGGAAACATAGGATAATGATTATAATAAGGAGGTCGTGCTGATCAGATGAGGACCTGCGGCTGTAAAGGAGTTGTATGGTGGCCAGCGTGTGTGCTAGGCATTGATGCCGAGAAGCGCTCTTGATCAGCCAGTCATCAAGGTAAGGGAACACATGGATGCCGCTCCGTCTGAGGTGAGCGGCTACCACAGCTAAGCACATGGCAAACACCCTGGGGGCTGTGGTGACCCCAAAAGGTAGCACTTTGAACTGATGATGCTGGCCTCTCAACACGAATCTCAGGTATCTTCGATGCGCCAGCTGGATGGGTATGTGGAAGTAGGTGTCCTTCAGATCTAAGGCGGTCACGAAGTCGCCTTGTTGTAGCAGGGGGATGACATCCTGAGTGTAACCTTGTGGAAGTGCTCTGACAGGATCATAGCTACCAAGGTTTCAGATTGCTATGTGGCATTTTCATAATTTCAGTGTAATTATGAGTGACATTCCAACGACTCTAAGTGACACTTTCTCGCGAGTAAAACCAAGCAATGAAATCCATGGAACGGATAAATATTCCAAATTATTCCATTCTGAGCTGCGAGAAACTCTAAAAAGATCTTGAAACTGCTGCATAGCACCTGAAATTAAAGGTCACCATTGATCACAAGACTTTTGTTTTTTATAAATAGGTTTACTTTGTATCTTGGGATTTGTATGCCCATACATTATGATAGGAAAAGAGAAAATGACTAATCCCAGCATGCAGAGTGTTTTGGATTAATAAGTCAGCATTCACAGTGTTACAGTTCACATGAAGCACACAACAGGAAGAAGCTAGGATCGGCCTTGGTGACTTGGTGTCACGTGACACAGAGAGACAACCTCTGACACAAATGTCACCTCATAAGTAATTTAAAGCCTTCTCCCCACCACAATGATAAGAAGCTCCAACCAGGCCTAGAAGGGCCCAAAAGCAGCTGAAGAAGCAAATGCTGCTTAGTGTGCACATTCACCCTCCTGCCAATAACAAGAACCTGAGCCTGACTTTATCTCAGGATCTACAGCCACCCGCTCGCACTGCTGCTGGCAGCAGCATGACGTCCCGCAGGTCAGCAGCCTATTAAAGTCTATGGCACAAAAGAACTCATCCTGACCAGTCACCTGGCTGATGTCTCGGTAGTAGCCATTAGGCACTGCCTCTCTCCGGACGTCATGGTCAGTCCTGTGTAATCACAATCAGTAATGGAGCGCAGAGTCGGGAATCAAATGAGATTGTTACATTGTAGCAGCTGAGATAAGGCTGCAGAGCAGCTCAGCCGGAGCCCCCAAAGCCTGCCGGGTGCATGATTAGCAGCGCTTACGGCTTGACAGCCGAGGAGGAGCTATGCCTATTATGCATGACTTTCCATTTCAGTGTGATGATGCGGACCACCACACTGAAATGCGTTAGTCTAACGCCTGATGGGTGGTACTTGGCAGAGCTGCAGGATATACTTGTTGCGGGCCGGAGGTCGAGGACGGGCCTGAGGGAACCATCCTTACTGGGGATTAGAAAGTATAGGGAGTACATCCCTTTGTCACGAGGTGGCATAGTTAGCAAAAGAACGATGGATTTAACCCAGCTCTCATGACTGGGGGTGAATGTTTGATTTATTCAGCATTTCCTTCATCATTTGTTGCCGCAGAATTTCTTGGCCTAAGTGGGGTGGGTATGCCCAACGTGGGTCCCAAGTTCGCTGGACCACCGTTCAAGCTAGCCTGGCTGATGAGGGGTAATACCACAAAACCGGTCCCAGGATGCTTGTTTTCCAGACCAGGGAGGACCTGGCTTGGCAGTTCAGGCTGGACTGTCCCCATGAGGAGGAGGGTCAAGATTGATTTGCATATGGCTGAGTCAAAGCTGAAGGGGCGTGGCGAACAAAAGAATGATAGATTAATCCCAGATCTGTGACTGAGAGTGAATGTTTGATTTATTCTTCATTTCATCCATCAGTTGTTTTGGGTCATATATTTTCGGCTGGCTTGTAAGGATTGTTTTTTGGTGATTTATTTGATTCCTTTGTAGCAACCATTCCTTAACTGGCACTCCAGCTCTCTAGAATGCAGTAATCTGCTGTTAGTTGTTTGAGCTGTGTTTGGAAAGGGATTGTAACTCATTTTTTGTCTAGGAGAGTGAGTTGTTTAAGTGTTGGAAAAGCAGTATTGTTAGAGGGCAAAGTTTAGGCCCTTACTTATCCCTTCACTATTCCTTTTCAATCCAAATAACAGAATAACATGTCCACCACTCAACTTAATTTCATATTTCCCCATACTAATTCCCCACTAATCCGGTTTGGGTTCCAAAGTAGCATGCTACCTGCCAAAAAGCGCTTCAACACCTCATCAGGGGTAGCAAACACTATATAAATGCAAACCCTTCCATTTCCCATCCAACCACTATCCTTTTCAATCCAAATAACAGACTAACATGTCCACCACTCAAATTAATTTCATACTTCCCCAGACTAATTCACCACTAATCCTTTTTTGGTTCCGGAGTAGCGTGCTACTCGCTGAAAAGCGCTTCAACACCTCAACAGGGGTAGCAAGCGCTGTAAAAATGCAAACTTTTTCCCTCTTCTATCCCTCCACTATCCTGCTCAATCCAAATAACAGACTAGCATATCCACCGCTCAAATTAATTTTATATTTCACTATACTAATTCACCACTAATCCTTTATGGGTTCCCGGAGTAGCATCCTACTTGCCGAAAAAGCGCTCCGACGCCTCGTCCGGGGTAGTAAGCGCTATATAAATGAAATTACAATACAATACTCTGTAACAGAGGAAGAGGTAGCTTTAACGAAGTGGGCATACTCGTGGCTCATAAGTGAACTGAAATGTCACATTTTGTATCTTGTATAGAGCATTCACAGCATTTTCCATTATTGTCATTGAAAATAAAGTTTAGAAAATGCAGATTAACTTTTGAAACTTGACAATGAAAGAAATATATGATTGAATTAACAGATCGTATAACCATATCTACATTTGAGAGTACCCTAAATTGTTACCTTGTTAGCAATTTGAATTCTTATGTAAAAAAAAATATCGCAAAAAATTCCCAGCATTCTTTTGCACAGACATTTGCACAAGTAATGTATAAATGTAATGTACAAGTATAACCTCTCAGTGACACCCAACCTTGCCTGTATGCCCTACGACATGGTTGTCACAACGTAGACCCCTCCAGTTGACAAAAGTGCTCACCAGAATTCTCCATCCTCCATCTGGTTCCGTAGGCTGCCACGTTCGGATTGGTCTATGGAATTCCATTCAGAGGAGCTGAGGAGAATGAGGGAAACAAAGAAAGTCTATTGAGAGCTCTTCCTCTCCCCTCCTCCCGTCCACCAGCCCTCTTTTTAAGGATATATTGGGAATACAAGCACTTGGGTGAGTTCATTTCACATAGCTGCATGAAAGTTTGTGATGCACAAGTTACTAACTTGTGTAACGATATATCTGTAAGAGACAGTAGTTAGTGACAGATTCCTTACCTTAGAATATCCCCAGGCGTCAGGCTGGATCCGGAAAGCGTTTGCGTAGCAGTACCCTTGCGCTGCCGGTAGGCGGCGCCGTGCGGCTCCGCGTCCGTCGCCGGCGTGCCGTGATCGCCGGGATGACGTCGCGGGCAGTACTTAGACGCCGCCCTGCGCGCTGACGTCAGTTCTGTACACGACTTTCCGCGCCAGGAACGCAGAGCCATGCAAGAAGCTGACATAGGTGTCTGAAAAATACTAGGGCCCTGAAAGGGATGTCCTTAACCCTAGAAATCAGTTCGCAGAACGGGGAGGATGGGTGGGCGGTAGGAATCTGTCACTAACTACTGTCTCTTACAGATATATCGTTACACAAGTTAGTAACTTGTGCATCTGAAAGAGACACGTTAGTGACAGATTCCTTACCTTAGAATAGATACCCCAGCAATACCAACCCCGGTGGTGGGTCTGCGAACAAAGATCAGACAAGGAAGTCCTGGAGGACAGAACGGCCAAAGAAGCCGTCCCTCCGGACCTGACTGTCAAGGCAGTAATGCTTTGTAAACGTGTGCAGCGAGGCCCACGTAGCTGCCTGACAGATAACTGGCAGCGGAACACCGCGGCCCAAGGCCGTGGTAGCAGCCGTTGCCCTGGTGGAATGGGCACGCAGCCCAACAGGAGGCTCCTTCTTAGCCAAAGAATAGCAGGCCTTGATGCACAAGGTAACCCAGCGGGAGATGGTTTGTTTGTGCACCGCCCAACCTTTTTTGGCGCCCACGTAGCCAACAAAGAGCTGGTCATCCACCCGGAAGTGTTTTGTGCGGTCGATATAGAAGGAGAGCGCACGCTTTGGGTCCAGACGGTGAGCCTCTCTTCCTCTCTGGAAGGATGCGGAGGCGGAAAGAAGGTAGGCAAAGTGATGGTCTGCCCAATGTGGAAGGCAGTAACCACCTTTGGCAAGAAGGACGGACGCGTCCTAAGAACAACCTTGTCTGGATGAACAGACAGAAAGGGAGGTTTGCAAGATAGAGCCTGGAGCTCACTCACCCGCCGAGCGGAGGTGATGGCCACCAGAAAGGCTGTCTTCAGAGTCAGAAGACGAAGAGGACAGTTATGTAGAGGCTCAAAGGGAGCGCACATTAAAAAGGTAAGAACCAAGTTCAAGTCCCACTGAGGCATCACAAACGGAACAGGAGGGAAGAGGTGTGTAATGCCTTTTAAGAACCTGTTAACAACAGGGGACTTGAAAAGGGAGGGCTGATCAGGGAGCCTGAGGAAGGCCGAGATAGCACAAAGATAACCCTTGATGGTACCCAGGGCAGAACCCTGTTGGGCCAGAGAAAGAAGGAACAGAAGGACCTCAGAAAGAGGGGCAGAAAGGGGATTCACAGCCTTTGCTGTGCACCATGCCACAAATTTGTTCCACCTGCAGGCGTATACCACCTTAGTGGAGGGACGCCTGGCTGCCAGAATCACATCACAAACTTCGGGAGGCAAGTCGAAAGGAATCAACTGCCGCCGCTCAATCTCCACGCAAGCAGGTGTAGACTGGACAGGTTCGGGTGGAGGACCGTCCCCTGCTGCTGCGACAGAAGATCCTCCCGAAGAGGCAGACGGATCGGGGGATCTACGCTCATACTGAGTAGCTCGGGATACCAAACTCTTCGAGCCCAGTCCGGAGCCACAAGGATGACTTGGGCCCGGTCGTGCCGAATCTTCTTCAACACTCTGGGTAGAAGTGGTATAGGCGGAAAGGCGTACAACAGACCGCAACTCCACTCGCGACAAAAGCGTCGCCGAGCGAGTGCCGCCTTGGAAATTCCAACGCGCAGAACTGATGACATTGCGCGTTCTCTTCGGTGGCGAATAGATCTAACCAAGGCTCTCCCCATTGTAGAAAGAGTCCTTGCGCCACTTCCGAGTGAAGACGCCATTCGTGATCCATCATGCACCTGCGGCTGAGGTTCGTCCGCCCTGGCGTTCAGGGAACCTGCCAGGTGTTGAACCATCAGGAACATGCCCTGATGTTCCAGCCATGTCCAGAGGCGCAGAGCCTCCTGACAGAGGGTCCACGACCCCACCCCGCCCTGTTTGTTGCAGTACCACATGGCGGTGGTGTTGTCTGTGAACACCTGCACTACCTTCCCTTTGACAGAGGGAAGGAATGCCTTGAGTGCAAGTCGGATCGCCCGGAGCTCCAGAAGGTTGATATGGAGCCGGGACTCCGCCGGAGACCAGAGGCCTCTGATCTCCGCCTCTCCCATGTGACCGCCCCATCCCAGAAGGGACGCGTCCGTCACAACTGTGTGCTCTGGCTGGGGAAGGGAGAGGGATCTGCCCATGACCCATTGCCGGTTCGAGAGCCACCACTGCAACTGTTTTGCAGTCCCCTCCGAGATCTGGACGTGATCGGACAGGTTGCCCTGGTGCTGCGCCCACTGGAACTTCAGGTCCCACTGCAGAGCCCGCATATGCCATCTGGCATGATTGACCAGCAGGATGCAGGAGGCCATGAGGCCCAGCAGCCTCAGGGTCATCCGTACGAAACCCAGGATAAAGGCTGAAAGATCGGAATCATAGCCTGAATATCCCGGACTCGCCGTTCGGGAGGATAGGCCCGAAACTGCGTCGTGTCCAGAACTGCTCCGATGAAAAGGAGCTGTGGAGAAGGAATCAGATGCGACTTCGGCACACTGATGGAGAACCCCAGCGAGTGCAGGAGTTCGGCCGTAGTCTGGAGGTGGGAGACGACTGCCTGGGACGAGCCCGCCTTCAGCAGCCAGTCGTCGAGGTAGGGGAAGACTGAAACCCCTGCCTGGCGCAGATGAGCTGCGACCACCGCCATCACTTTCGTGAACACCCGAGGGGCACTGGTAAGGCCAAAGGGGAGCCCGGTGAACTGAAAATGCTCGAGGCCTACCGTGAACCGAAGGTAACGCCGGTGGGCCGGCAGGACGGGGATGTGGAAATAGGCGTCCTGCAAGTCCAACGCTACCAACCAGTCTCCAGGGTCGAGGGCAGTCAAGACCTGAGCTAGGGTGAGCATCTTGAACTTCTTCCTTCCGGAGGAAGCGATTGACGTTCCGGAGGTCCAAGATAGGACGCATGTCCTCCTTGTCCTTTTTGGGCACCAGGAAGTAGTGGGAGTAGCAACCACGTCCTACTTCTGGGGTCGGAACATGCTCGATGGCCCTCTTGGCCAAGAGGGCCGTGACTTCCTTCTGCAGAAGTACCAAGTGATCCCCTGACATGCGGTGGAATTGAGGTGGCATGGCTGGGGGGTGGTCTCGAAGGGGAGGGAGTAGCCCCTTCGGACAATGTCCAAGACCCACCTGTCCGAGGTGATGGGACGCCAGTGGTGAAGGTGATGGCGGACCCTGCCCCCTACTGGCGTGCTGTGCACCTGAAAGGAGGGACTAGGAGGGCTTGGAGGCCGCGGACGGGTTGGAGGTGGTGGCTTGACCCGCACGCTGGTTGCCCGAACCGCCACGGCGGTATCCACGTCCTCGGCCACGCGAAGACGCCTGCTGCGCGGGCCGGTGGCTGGGCTGCTGACGTGACTGGGCGCCCCTTCCGTGGCCACGATAGGGGCGAAAAGCAGAAGTTAGCGGAGGGCGTGTAGCAGAAAGGCCCAGGGACTTGGCAGTAGCCCGTGAGTCCTTAAAACGCTCCAACGCATGGTCTGCTTTGGAACCAAAAGGACCGACTCCATCAAAGGGCATGTCCATGAGTGTATTCTGGACATCACCCGAAAAACCAGTGGTTCTCAGCCAGGCGTGGCGACGCAGCGCCACCGTCGTTGCAATAGATCTGCCCAGCGAGTCGGCGGTATCAAGGCCACAACGTATGGTGTATTTGGCCGCATCCCTACCTTCCGCAATGGCGCGGGTAAGCAGTGTCTGGACCTCCTCAGAACACTGGGGCAAAACAGTCGCCACCGAATCCCACAAGGAGTGGGTATATCGGCCCAAAAGACAAGCGGTGTTGATGGACCGCAAGCCAGCACTGGAGGAAGAAAAACCCTTCTTCCCAAATTGATCCAGGCGTTTGGATTCCCTATCCGGAGGGGCGGTAGGGAAGGCGGTTTGGGAAGCCGAGGCTTGGACAACCAAGCTCTCAGGAGTGGGGTGGACAGAGAGAAACAAGGGGTCGCCCGGAGCTGGGCGATGGCGTCGGGACACGTTCCTATCCACAGGAGCCCCTGTGTTGGGCTTGGACCAGGCGCCCAAAAGAACGTCAGTGAGTGCATCGTTGAACGGCAGCACAGTCTCCAAGGAGGAGGCTGCCGGCTGAAGCACTTCTGTCAAGAGATTAGTCTTGACCGCCACAGTAGGGAGTCGGAGATGCAAGGCTCCAGCTGCCCTACGCAACACCGTTGCAAAATTGGCTCCCTCCTCCGTAGCCACGGGAGGAGACAGCATGCCAGTGTCAGGGGAAGTATCTAGACCACTGGCATCCCCTAGTTCCTCTGCCCAGTCCTCATCATACTGACACTGTTGTGCCAGAGGGTCCTCAGACCCCTCCCAGTCCTCCTGGTCCTCCTCCGGTTCAAAATAAAGAGGAGGAGGGACATTTGGGACCCAAGGTCTCATCGGCGCCGGAACCGTCGGTCCGGCTCCATGTCCGGAGCCGGAGAGTACATGGGGACGACGAACGGCACCGGAGACATCGGCGCTGGCGGAGGCGTGGTCAGGTCGACCGGCGTCGATGGGGGTTGCGGTACCACCGGAGCCGGGATCGAGGCCGGAGCCGGGATCGAGGCTGGAGGCACGAGCGACGCCGGGACCGGAGTCATCGGCAACGCCGGGGCAACCCCATCAGGGCCCGCGGGGCCCGAAGGCGCACCGGAGGGACCTTGAGGCCCGAAGAGGCGGGCCATGGCCGACAGGAATTCCTGTACTTGGGCCGGATCCGCCGCCGAACCCGGGAAGGACGGGTATTGCGGGGGCGACTCCACAGGCATGTCCGGGGCCGCGGGGACGGTGCCGGGAGGGGCGTCAGCCGAGTCGCGAGACCGGCGAGGCGAAGTCCCAGAGCGATGATGCTTTTTGGACTTCTTGTGTTTAGACTTCACCGGACGACGAAGACTTGGATCCCGACGACCGGCGAGGACTCCGCGACCGACCCCTCGACCTCTCACGCGACCGGGGCTTGGTGGAGCGCGGAGCCGACTGCCGGGCCTCGAGGAGCTTTCGAGACCGCTCTCGCAAAGCTTTCGGGTTTAGGGACCGGCAGTCGGAACACGACTTCGTGTCGTGGTCGCGCCCGAGGCAGAAGAGACACTCCAGATGCGGGTCTGTGATGGACATCATCCGAGCACAGGCGTCGCAACGTTTAAAGCCGGGCATCCCTAACGACACCTTGGAGTCGATATGAAAAGAAACAGTGAATAAATTCACCAAAAAAGCTCTTCCCGGATCTGCGCTTGCTGGCGCGGAAAAAGAAGAACTGACGTCAGCGCGCAGGGGCGGCGTCTAAGTACTGCCCGCGACGTCATCCCGGCGATCACGACGCCGACGACGGACGCGGAGCCGCACGACGCCGCCTACCGACGCGCAAGGGTACTGCTACGCAAAAACTTTCCGGATCCAGCCTGACGCCTGGGGATATTCTAAGGTAAGGAATCTGTCACTAACGTGTCTCTTTCAGATAGTATCTCCTTTCTGCTCAAGAGTAGAAGTTTTGGTTTGGAGTACAGAGCTCAGGGAACTAGAAATGTATTTCCAGTACAAAAGTATGCATGGTTATTTTTATAATTCAGAGGGGTCCTTTGGAGGAGCTGGTGTTCTCCAGTCATAAATATAGGATGAGAAAGAGACGGGAAGGATTCCTAATGAGAAGAGCACTCAAGGCTGAGTCATTAGCCAATACATCTTGCTTACCCCATTATTACTTACTTGTCACTCCAGGGCCCAGTCCACTCCACCTCTCCCCAGGGGTTACGCATGCGAATTAGGCTAGTATTCTGCCCTCTGTAATTCACCTAAAATACAAAAAAGGCTATCAGGCTTTAGGACAGAGCCATATCAATTTACCGATTCTGGAGCATTCTTAAGTATGAACACTATAAAGGGTACCCACAGAGTGTCTCTTAGACACACAGCATTTTTTAGAGAACTGAAGAGCAAAATGTGATTCTAGAACCCAAATGGCCTCTCATGCACCCCAGTTCTCTAATTCAATGTTTGACTTACACATGCACTCCAGGAAAAAATGCATAACACAAGTGTCTCCCATCGTGAACTAAATCAGAATTGTCGCCCTCTTGCGTTCTGATGTTTTTTGTGCACCGAAGCCTTTCCACAATCAGCACTAATAGCTTTGTTGGTGGCATCATATGCTTGTGGAAGTGCTTTCGTATTAGTAATTTCTGTCTTCAACACAGATATCAACCTTGAAAGTTAAACTTTGTCAAAATGTGTAAAAGGGAAAGATGCATCATGAGAGAGCTTTGGAACCACCCCAATGATGTTTACAAGAATTTCCTTACTTCGCAAGTTTGTTCTACTGACACAAACATCCCTCCAATGAACTAACATTAAGTGAACTATTGACTGACTGACAGGAGTAACATATATGACACGTGGGTCGCCTGGATGTAACTAAAAAGTATTTTTATAGTACTCGCTGCAAAGAAACATCTGGAATACATTGCGCCTCAGTCTGTCAAATGTATATTATTTTAATGATAAAATGACAGATTTAAAAAATATTTATATAATGTGTGAAGTGGGGGATATTCTACATTTCCCACAGACACTATTTGATGCATTTAAATCATGTCTGCTTCTTCAGAATATGTACTCTGACAGGTCTTCCTTTCACATTAAAGTGAAAGGATTGCAACCTTAACACAGCAGTATTCTGGTGTAGGAATGAACCCTTTCAGATAAGGCCCAGATAGTGTTGCAGTTCAGTTTCTAAAAGCATTATTCCAAAAGCGCTAGCATTTGGATAATGCTTTACCTGTCTGCCATTCCTCTTTTTACCAATTCTTTAAAATATGCATAGAGTGGTCATTGGTTCTGCCCCAGAGGAGTAGTTCCTTCTCACCTTACATCATTGGCTGGTTGGTGTATCATTCCATTGAGTAAGGAGTGCCTGCATTGCAATGCATGAGGGGCTAATTTACATCTAAAAACTACACTCAGTCACCACTTACTATATTCTTTATGAACATACATACAATTGTATACATTAAGCAATTCTTTGTGGCACTATGTTTCAATGCTGCAGGCTTTTTTTTACAATTATCCGGAAATGTTTATGAGGTTGCCTGTGTTCAGGGATTACGGTGTTCTCAGGGGATGCCCTACTGAGAGGTATTTCTACTCTGAGCATACATTTCTTCTTCACCAGCCTCAGTCATGTAAGTGATGGATATGTTGAATGAGTCTGAAGTGCTTTCATTGCCGCTGATTGAAGTCAAGAGTTAGTGAGCATGAATCTGAGACAAAAAGTATGATTCATGAGAGTTTTTCCACAAAACGGGTTAAAATGATTTGGAAATGCTCTGGAGCTGATCACATGCGGTGCTTAAGCTCGTCTCAGAACTTGTAGCAGTGATAATGTGTTTTTTCCTCTGAGCATGCATGTCTTCTTGACCAGCCTCCAGCATACATGCCAACAGACTCAATTCAGATGGGAGATTCAGGATTTCTAAAGTCCAAATGGATTTATTATTTTCTGTCTCCTGCTTAAAATTGCCTTTGTTTCAATGTTAGTCAATGGGGAATATCAATTCTCAATTTTTTTCACTATTTCCCGCTTTCCGGTTTCAAAATGTTGGCATGTATGCTCTAGGCATTTCATTGTTGAACAGTAATGTGGCATCCATGCATATGAGGTGATCAGTGTCTCAATCCGTACAAGTCCACCTATTGAGAATTTTAATCGCCACTGATTCATGCCAGGAGTGAATGAACACGAATTAGAGACTGACGCTTATTGCAACAGGGTTGCCCATGAAACAGCATGCCGACAATACGGAATGACATTATCTGCAAATAGTCAAGGTCTGCTCTTGTCTAATTCCTAAAGTCTTCTCTGAGCCTTCACTGGCCATTAGCATTTCTTCTCTGATCATTTTTTAACAATTTTGTTCTACTACGCATGTTCTAATTTTGGCCTGGTGAACATTGTCTGGGTCGCTGATTTTAAGCACAGGCTGATAATGTGCATCTCTCAGCGCGTTTGTTAAGGAGTTGTTTCTATTGCATATATTCTACTGGTGTACTCACGTCTGTCTTTAGCAGGCTAAGTAAGGGGAATAGTGATAGAAATGCCTGTTCAGTATTCACAGGTAGATTTGTGTTCGACTACAGTGACCTCAGTTCACAATGGACAGGCATTAGTGAGTATTCACAAATTAGAGTTGTTGTAAGAGAGAGGGGGGTTTCCATTCAGACTAAGCGCACACCAGTGAGCATGCAAAGATTACAGTCTTGTTGCAAAGGTTGCTTTGGTTAACAGTAAAGCATGCTTTAGTGAGCAAGGTCTGAGCTGCACAGCTTTTTTGTTCTTCTTTATTTTCCAAAGGACCTTTTAGGTCAGGTGCAGCCAGACCTTAAGAGCACTGGTAAAAACCTGCAGGTTAATCTATTTATTAATAAAAGTGCTTGGTAAGTGATGGCTGAATTTGTGTAGAGCGTATCAATGAGTGCATCACCCAATGCAGCGGTGGAGTGGATGCAGGGGTGGTAGGGAGTGGGACGACCTACTGCCACCACCATGGTTTGTAGTCATTTAGCCACATGCCCATTTATTACCTATTCATTCATCTTTGCTTAAACCCATTTATCCTTCGGTACACTCATCTATTCATTTAACTTGTTTTTGCAGTTTTATATAGCGCAAACTCAACCCGAAGGTATTGGAGCGC
This sequence comes from Calotriton arnoldi, assembly GCA_963921515.1. Taxonomy (NCBI): domain Eukaryota; kingdom Metazoa; phylum Chordata; class Amphibia; order Caudata; family Salamandridae; genus Calotriton; species Calotriton arnoldi. The sequence goes on from CAWUFW010006009.1 coordinate 244,146, forward strand.
CTTACATGAGCACTTAGTTACATTACACAAGGCCACATTCATTTTTGTTTTTAGGCACGGGGAGATTAAGTGATTTGCCCAGAATCACAGGATGTTGAGCCGACGCCGAGACTCGAACCTGGTTACCCAGTTCCAAAGTTGGCCGCTCTGGCTGTTATGCCACATCCTCTTCCCCAGGCCTTCTGTTCATGTTTTCACTCACCTAATCATCCAGCCATATATTCATCTATTCAGATATGCACTCATCCATCCATCAACGTACCAAATCACTCATCAATTCATTCTTCTATTCACTGACTGATATTCACAATCACCAATCCGCACAACCACACAAACATAACTGCTAGACCATGAAGACGCATTTTCATTCAAATAAATTCAGATTCTCTGGGCTTGCCAATGCTTGTTATCTAAAGCTGGTATTTTTTCTCCAGTGATCCTGTACAAGCTGCAAAGTTAACTGAAATATCCGAAAACAAACACTAAGCAGGCAATTGAAACTGAAATAGCTGATGGATCGGGTTCCGTGTCCAGATTTCAGGAAAATTATAACTTCCAGATTACACAGAAGGAAGGCAGCAGCAAAGAAGGAATGCCTAAACTTCTAAGCTGCAACTTTACAAATAAGTAACGTCTAGGGGCAGAAATAAATGCAATCACTGTATTCCCTTGCTAACAGAGCTAAAAACCAAGCAGGCTTAACACTGCAGGAACTGGACTGTAAACATATTTCCTTTATCAAATGCGAAGCGATGTATATTTGTTTATTTATTTTTTATTTGCAAAGTTTTATATAGCGCTGGCTAGACCCGGAGGTATCAGAGCGCTTTACATGAGGATCAGCGAGTTACAGGATACACAGTTATATCAGTTGAATCAGCGAGTTACAGGTTACATAGTTACATCAGTTTGAATCAAAGAATCACAGAGGAAGGGGGAGGGGAGGAGACACAAACGGGGAGACGAGGAAAACAATGTCAGATGACCGGCTGGGTAGGTGACGGCCAAGGGGCCAGACTCCTCTATAGCTGTATAGGACAGCTCCACCGGGCATCGGCCAAGGTTGCTCGGGCTCCGCGGTAGGTAAAAACAGTTTTGGTATCCGCCCAGGGGGCGTCGTCATAGTTCCATCGAAGGGGGAGGGAAAGAGACACAAACGGGGAGACAAGGAAAAACAATGTCAGATGACCGGCTGGGTAGGTGACGGCCAAGGGCCAGACTCCTCTATAGCTGCATAGGACAGCTCCACCGGGCATCGGCCAAGGTTGCTCGGTCTCCGCGGTGGGTACAAACAGTTTTGGTATCCGCCCAGGGGCGTCGTCATCGTTCCATCGAAGGGGGAGAGAAGGAGACACAAACGGGGAGACGAGGAAAAACAATGTCAGATGACCGGCTGGGTAGGTGACGGCCAAGGGGCCAGACTCCTCTATAGCTGCATAGGACAGCTCCACCGGGCATCGGCCAAGGTTGCACAGGCTCCGTGGTAGGTACAAACAGTTTTGTTATCTACATCAGTTGAATCAGCGGGTTACATAGTTACATCAGTTTGAATCAAAGAATCACAGAGGGAGGAGGAGGGGGAGGGAAGGAGACACAAACGGGGAGACGAGGAAAACAATGTCAGCATACAGCAGATGAGTTAGATTGTTGTGGCAACCTGGAGGATGTATAGATATATTATTTTTTATTCTGCATGACTATCAGTCTTCAAGAGATTGCACTAGTACAGATATTTTCCTTAAGCAAACGTCATCGACATGCAGTATATTTTACACTTTAGAAACTGTTTGCATTGCAGATGCGCATAAAGAAATGTAGAGTTCTTCGGATTTAAATATATATTTTATGAGTAATCAATACCATTGGTACTGACCTTTCTAAGATGCAGCCAGTAAGTAAACTTACGGTTTTATTTTTATTTTAGCATTTCAGTTCCATGCATTGGCAAGAGTGAATGTATGTTAATTCACAATTACGTACATGCTGACAGGGTGAATATACTTTTGTATATTAGCACTCAGAGTACTACTTCCACAACAAGCTTTCACCCTATCATTGAAGATCCATTTTCAGAGGTTTCATTTGGGGTTGCGACGGAGAGAAATTGAAATGGTTCTATAGGGTTAAGGGGTTCTCACAAGCGAGGACCACCATTCCTCTGAGAGGACTATGGCCAACCTCTTCTGTTCTAGCATGTGCATACTACTTACTCGTAAACAGGTATCAGCCAGACGCCCAAGGGTGCCTAACTCTGTTTGCAACATCATAACATGAAAATGTGCCTGCAGACCCTGACAGGCCCAGACTGTACAGTCTAAAGTTCACAATCCTGAAACTGAAACGTTGAAATGGTAACCAACATGGTTCCATGAGCTTCACAGTCTGTGGTCTTGGGACCACAAACCAGGAAAGGGAACCCAAAGGGGGTCCAGGAGTTCTCTGGACCATGATCTTGGTACGGGAATGTGGACATTTGACCACAGACTCAGAGGGGTCTGTGTCTGTCTGGGTACGTTAAGCCCTCATGTGGTTTACAGCCCAAGCAATACAAACAGGTGTTTTTTTCTTCATTTTTTGATCTTTTGGGGATCTACTCACTAATGCCTGGTGGTCACAGTGAGCTTACCCTGATCCCACAAAGCCCTAGTATATGGCATTTCAGAATTATTTCTTGACATGGGGACCATGCTCCGCATCATGCAATGACGACCACTAGAGTACATTTTCGGTTGCTGCCAAAAGTTTCAGGTCTACAAACCAGACACTGGGGTTATGGACCCAACGTGGACAAGGGAAGAAAATGTTCACTCATCCTATCAAACAGATTGCTTTTTTTTCCAGTTTGGTCCCACAAACCATCCTTGAGCCTTGTTCGTGTACAGTTCACGGACTAACAGTCCAACTATCTCTAACCTTCTTAACCCTTCTAAGCCCGCCAACACATTATTCTAATGTTTAGTTCTAAAACACTTCTTGAGTAAAGTTCTACTTTGATGCCTAGTTTGGTGTCATTCTGTTCAGCAAGTTTTTTTGAAGAGGAGAGCAAAGAATCTTTGGGTGTGGAAATAAGTCCATTTTTTGACCCTCTCCCACTTCCTTCTTTCACAGATCTGCATGAAATTTGCCAAGCCAAACCCAAATTGAAAAACTATTTTTGGGAAAGTATTGTCTAAAATCATGAATCCCATCAAAGTTATCAAGAACATTTTTAAAAAAAAGTATTTTCAATGGAAACTCTGACTTAACCATAACTATCTATTGTCAGTCTGTAGAATAAATATATAAATACACACACATGCCTGTTGCCCAACCTAAGTTCTTTCAATATCCAAATGTACTGAAAGGTCATTAAGAATATTTATATGATAATCCTGTACCTTTTTCATCATGAGGAGTGCAAGTGGTTAGAAAGAGTTGAAGTACACATTATTACATGTATCACTTGACCTTTTGAATATTTTTTAACAATCAGAAATTCTGTAATTCAGAAAAGTGAACCTTTACTTACCTGGCTTGTCTGAGGGACGTGGGGTCTCATTGGAACACCAGCAAGCCCATAACAGCATAAAGTCACATATGCGTGTGATACACTTGTTGATTAACAAGCCTACAGACCTTTTAGATACCGATAGGAAGTCAATTCATAAAAGAATCTGAAACTATTTTGAAAGTAAAATCAATATACGACAACATAAAGAGCCCAAAGAAAGATAATTATCTGGTACCATAGCTCTCCATCATCAGAGAACTTCCTATGATCATTAATCCTCACTGACGGCAAAGTATATTCTAAGAGGTTAAAACTCAAAAGGTCTAAATGCTAGAGTACCACATCTTAAAGAAAACTGTAGAAGCATGTTTCAGAATGAGATGGAAAAGCTATCTGCAGAAAATGTATTTACCTCTTTTGCACCGGTTACAGAGTAGGCGTGGCCTTTGACAAGCTTCTTGAACGTCACAGCCTCCTGATCACTTACATTGGTGATCTGCAACAAAAGAGTGCGGTGAATAGAGACCTCAGTTTATGAGAACATTATCTTCGGTTGCACCCTTGTCCCAACAGGAAAGCAACTGTGCCAACCTGTTTGTGCCTGTGGCAAAGCTTCCCATTTTCACTCTTTCTTCACAAGTCTATTCTTCACAAAGCATGCATCTCAGAAGGGCAAGCAGGCTGTGGCATAGTAGGCACCGGTACACTAAGAATTTGCTTTACAAATTATGGGTGAATTATACAGAACAATCCCATAATGACCTGCTAATTATTGGATAATGACCCACTTATCGATGAGCAAATTTAACAATGACAATTTAATCCGAATTACATGCTCAATGATAACCCTTTCATCCTAAGACTATGACCGTCTCCAGAATGATCCATGACTTCTGAGCTACGTGTCAACGCAACAATAACCCATTCATTGTTTCACAATAATCCACTCTATGATTATACAATCATGGTCCTGACTATGCACAGCTCAATGAAGGCACGTTCATGAGCAACTAAGACCTCGTCAATGTTGATTCACTCATCGTCTAACAATGGTCTACTCATCATCCAGGCTACAGTGTCTTATGTGGCCTGTCAAAACATGACAGCTGTTCACTTTGTGTGTGTGTATATATATATATATATATATATATATATATATATATATATATATATATATATATATATATATATATATAGAGACACAAACACACAATGTCAAAACATGTACTGATGAAATCCCATTGCTCAAAGATTCTTTTTTTAAACCAATAAAACAACTGCTTGACTTATGAGCCTCGTCCCTCCACTAAATACCTTCTGGGCTCAGCCTGCTTAAAATTTGTACAGGAATAAATAAATGTTTTTTTCCGATAAAAAAAATCTACACAGTATATAGAACACGCCACAACATGACGAGTCAACAGAAGTCAAGCATTAAAGAGCAGGCACAATATGAGAAAAGGATCAGCAAACAACGGAAAACAGTATGTGGGCCCCAAGCTTACATTAAGGTTGCCCGATGACTGCGACACTAGACAGACTGCTCCGTGCTTTTTACAAAGCCTTGTTTTCAAGGGTCTTTTTCCTATTGTATCAGCTCAAGTTAATTGAGACTCAATTGTCTGAATGGATTACTTTGTTTGAAAAAAAATAAGAAAAGAGCACGGTGTCCTTGAAGAAATGGAGTCATCGGGTAATTTCAGTTAACAATAGCATTCCAAGACACTGGGCTCTGTGTAAAGTTTACATAAGTAAATCTAAGATGAAAAGATCTGAGAAATAAAAAGAGTTCTGCGACGTTAACTCCAGTTCAGAAGTCCTATATCACAGTTTCTTCTAGCACAATTCCGACCATTCAGATCCTTCTTAATAGGTCTGGCGTAAAGAACACCTTTTGATTTTAATAAAATGATACATAGAGTATTCTTAGTTATAGGGGCTTTAGTCAGCTCTATTCATCCAATAGTCCATCAGTGAGTCACTCATATTTTTGGTATATCCACCACAGAATGCAGCGTTGGCCACAGGAACAGTCCACTTCAGCCATCAGCTTAGCTCTCTGTGAGTGATGACCGTATTCTGCTATTGCACAATGTGCACTTACACACAAAAAAGAAGTCCCCTTGAACAGTTTTACAAATAGGGGCAAAGTCAAACTTTTGCAGCCAACGACTATTGGATTCGCTAATGGCTGTATTTTACTTCAGCTGTCTGCCAGCTGAGAAAGGTTGTGTTTTTCCCCCAATTTCTGAATGTTCCTGCTAACTTTCTGTCTCAACGGACAGTCCCTGCATCACCTCCTGTCCGACCTTGACGGGACAGGATGGAATTTGGAAATATACTCCTGATGTTTTCATTCAAACCCTCCAATGATCGAGATAGCTTAAAAAGTGGCCCTGTCCCTGCTCTACTGATGCTGTCCAGTGAAGAGAAGCCATCAGAAGTTCTGCTCACCCTAGGCTGTTACAACCCTACTCAGGACAGCAGAGTTTGGATCACTCACCCCCAGGCTCCACTTTTGAAAGCTGAAATAAAGGCCTAGGGGTCTGACCCTTAAAATATATCCATGCAAATACAAAAAGGCACTAGAACAATTCCGAGAGCAGTATAAGAATATCCAACCAAAGACAGCCTCTGTTGAATGTCACCGTTCATATAAAAAACAAGCATTGGCATAGCCAAAAGGTCTCGCCTTTGGGACCTTTTAAGTGTTTAGGGGGAGGCATTACGGACAACGGGAGGGGGGAGGCATCACGGCCAATCGGGGGCGGGTGGGATTGAAAGGCACGGACAACGGGAGGGGGGTGGGTGGGGGAGTGAAAGGCACAGACAATGGGAGGGAGGGCGGGAGAGTGAAAGGCACAGACAACGGGAGGGAGGGCTGGGGGGAGGTACAAACGAAACCCTGTGCAGGTTAGCACATAATTGACGTTCCACTAGGGGGAGCTAAGAGAGTTGGTTTCCCACAGGCTGCGCCAGATGTGCAGGGCGTTAGTGAATTTCACAGATAGTCCATTTTCGCGCTGTATTCATCTTGCCCCATTATCACCCCCCTTTAATTACGTCAGAACGCCCCGCCTGTGTTTGCTTCTGAAATGGCACGGCAAAGAAAACCAAACAGAGGCCATTGTAGTGTGAATGGATTTGTGAAGAGGCAGGCGCTTCAGTGCGGATTACCTGACATCCAACGGGACGACTTTGCTGAGCACAATGTACGTGATGACCTGCTGCGTTTGTAGAAAAAAACGAAAAAAACGCCATCCGTGCTGAGGTCCGATTAAGACCTAGGATCCCTATTCTGTTTGATCTTGCTCATCAAAGGGAGTCCCTTAAACAAGCCTCATTTGCACCATACTCGGGGATGTGCTGAGAAAACAAAGGGCGGGCACCAAAGCTGAGGGAGACGAGCAGCGCCTGCTCAGTTTAGAGCTTCTGCAGAGAGACACAATCGGATGATGTAACAGCCGCCATGCTAAACGCTACTTGGAGACCTTATGGCCATTTAAAAGTAAATCAACACTTTGTTAATAAATTGCAACTATAGGATAACGTAAGTGTGAGCTGACGGGACGCATGCGTAAATTCATTACGTGTACAATTTAACACTGAAATGCTGGCGTGCAAGGAAGACAATTTAACACTGAAATGCTGGCGGCAAGAAAAGACGGAGCGGGGTAGGAGTGATGGTGGGAGATCGGGGAAGAGGGGTTGGAGTGGTATTGGGTGACCCGCTGAGAGGACAGAGCTGGGGGCTGAAGAGTCACAGGGAGGTCAATGAACAGCGTTTCCCTTGCGGGAGCGAGCAGGGGCACCATCTGTTTTCAAGATAATTACAAACAGATGGTGCCAAAGCTCGCTCCCGCAAGGGAAACGCTAAACGTGCACGCGTTGCAATAGAAAGCAATGCAAAACGTGCACGCTTTTTGCCAAAATGCTGATCGATTCCAAAAGGTCCCCTCCTATGCAGCGCATGCGCGCTGTGTAGGCGAGACCTAAAAAAGGCCAGTGCGGCATGTACAATGGAGGAAGATGTTCAATTTCCTAAGCTAATCAATCAATAAGGTTTCTTATAGAGCACGCCTAATCACCCGTTAGGTTCTCAAGGAGCTGGGGGGGGGGGGCAGGTCTGCAGTTCAGTCGAAAAGCCAGGTCTTGAGGTGCTTCCTGAATTGAGGCCAGGGAGATGTGCTTGCCAGAGATCTCTTTCATATGGTTAAAAATTCATGGGTTTCACACTGCAACACAACATACTGGGAGAGCTGGGCACACCCAGCACAGCTGGATCAATGCCTATGCAACTGAGCTACAGCACTATGTGTGTATGTACAGTGGCGGCTCCTCCGCTAAGGCGGAGGAGCGTCGCCCCACTGCTTTTTTGCAGTGAAACAAAGGGAAAATAAAATGATAATAACTTCAGTTATTATCATTTTATTTTCTCCTACTTACGCAGCTTTGCGTGAGGGGGCATGGGAGGAGTGGTAGGCAGCACCCTCCTAAGTGCGCAATGACTGCTTGGCCGGCCCTCTCTGGCCGCCCAAAACAGTCTTGCGCACTTCGCATGTTGTGAACATGCCCAGGCCTCCAGTCAGCGTCTGAGCGCCGAAACACGGCGCTCAGACCAATCACAACACTTCTAAGGCAGCGTTGTGATTGGCTGACTGGGAGCCTGAGTGTGCTTCCTGTGGCCGAGTGAGGGTGGACTACGGAGGAGAGACGCGGCGAGGAAGCGGCGAAATGGTACGTTTTTATTTTATTTATTTAGACCCGCTTCCCCCGCGTCCTACCCCCTTCCCGCCCCTGCCCCCCTACCTCTGATCTGTGCCGGCCAAAGGCAGATCACCATTTTATGCAGCACATTTTCTGTGTTTAGAAGACAACTACTTGCCAGCAACAGCACCAACTCCTCACATTCTTAAGAGCAAGGTCAGACCTGAAGATTACCGGGTGGTCTGCCGGTGTTTTAAAGCAGTCACTCTTGCCTCTCAATGCCCCTAACTAACTATAATCCCTCCTAATCCCCAAATTCCTTGCAGCTGACCCATCCCAAACTTACATCGATGGAGCAACCCATCAGTGACCCTCGTTCCAGCGCTTTCAGGATAATCTGGTACAAGTCTGAGGGGGCCTTGGTCAGGTCGAACCACTCCGTCACTCCTCCAGTGAAATCCTCGAACCCCTCGGACGTGCTGCCACCCGAAAGGGCTTCGTAGCTGCCATTCATCCTGTGAAGGACAAGGTGGGAAAGTATTCAGTACTGAAAACTACAGGACACACACAACAAAGAGAAATTATTTTTCTACAGAGTAAGTCTTGTAGCCATGCTTTATACAGTACTGCCATCTGGTGGTTAAAAAACTTTGGTATCTATGGATTGTGCATAACAAGGGTTTTCCGACTCCAACCACTAGATAGCGGGATATGCACAGTACATGAATCTAGAAGAAGTTTATGCTGCAAAACAAGGGGGGGGCCTAGGTTCAGTGGTCATAATGTTGTTCGTTCTCGGTCACACTGGAGTATTAAGCATAATATTCCTGCCCACCACTAGTCGAGGGCCTTAAACAAGCCAAGGAAGAAAACAGTCAGGGCACCTGAAGGCTGAGACATGTAATGTTCACCACAAAGGAGGTTTGTGCAGGAGCTGCACAGGTGGGCAGTTTTATAGGAAACTAGGATTTCCATCAAAGAATAAACGGATACTTCTTTCTTCACAAAATGGTCGTCACGATGGCAAGCTTGAGTTAACTGATTAGAACTGAGTGGCATGATGATGACGAGGGTGAACCTTGACTAAGCCAACTCATCCTTTCAGCTTTCCGAAGTTCTTAAACAGATTATCAATACACTGTGGAGTAAAGACATGGCAAACAAAATCCAATTCATCATCATTTGAATGTCTGGCCTCCAGCCGCCCAGAGTCTGCATCGGATGTAAGGGCAACCTGTGAAACACAACAATTTCAGGATCTGACACCCATGTCTAATTTTTGGCTGTATGCGATTTCACAGAATTTTTTTTTTCTCAGATAACCATTACTGAGAAACTGTCTATTTCACCTAAAGCGTTCACTGGAAATTGTGCGCATTTATCTAGTTTCAGGACAAAAAAACATCCACAAACGGTACTTTTTATCGGGAGGAAAATCCCGCCAAGCCCCCTTTCTATGTAATATTACTATAATTTGTATATGTCACTATAAACACAGAGAGTATATATATATATGCAGATATGCAGAGTGCAATATGGTATGTATTACCATTATTAAGTGTGGGGATGGACCATGACTCACGAAATGTGAAGCCTCCAGTGGGTATCGATGCCCACCCACCTGCAATAATAATAATAATAAATAGCATATTCAATTCTGAACATCTGCATGGATGGTTTAGGACCTGGCATTTTTCATATTGGCTTTAAAAAAGGATATTTATCCAAAACCAGGATGCAAGGGAGTAAAATTGTGCAGCAAGACAAAAATGACTTTGAAGAGGCCTCGTAACCATTAGGAGCATTGTTTCCATGTGTTAAGTAATTGTAATATGAAATCTGTAAGACGATAAACAGTATTTTCCAAATCACAAGTTCGCTCTCCTCTGGCAATAACCTGCAACTTGACCACTGGACTGTAATAATAAAAGTGTGACTGTGCATTAATTAGTACAGTTGCACTAAATATTATATATGATAGTTCTAGGGTGAATGAAGTATACTGGAAAAGCTGGTCATCACAAATGAAAATTTATTTGGCAACGCGTAAAGGTGAAGTCTCAATGGAGGGCAGAACCGTAGAAAACAAAGGTGAACGTCAGAAAAATGTCACATTTGACACACACACTGTGTAAATTTCTAAATTATGGCTAGGGTAATGAAAACTACCTAGTGGACACAAATGTAAAAAAAAAATGTAGATGGAGCGTAGTAAAAACACAAAAGGAAGGAAGACGCATGAAATGCTGAAGGATTGTTTGGAAGAGGCAACATGAAAAACAGCATGGGGAAGGTAGATCTTTACAACTGCAGAGAAGGGAAACCCATAGAGATAGCCTGTGACGAGAAGAAAGAATCATGGAGCAAAAGATAAAAAATTATATGGAGGAGGAAACCTGTGACTGGACGGGGAAGACTCCGCTTTGTAATGCAAAATATTTATTGCGCAGGAGAGTAGGAGCGAAAAAAAACACAAGGGGTAGGAAAATGTTAGAGAAACAGATCGCCAAATTGATTTAATGGTATGGAGAAGGAAACGTAAAACCAGACGGGAAAGGCTGGGATTTATAATATATAATGTTAATGTTTTCATAGGAGTAAAGAGTAAGCATACAGTACAGCGGGTAGGTTAATTTGTAAAGAATTTGTAAACGTAAGTATGACGTGATAAACAGTAAGATTAGTACACAAGTTAATAAATAATACTGGGCACTGAAAACAATTAAAAGTAGCAGCAAAGGCTTTAAAATTAAAAAGAGGCAAGCAAAGCTTCGGAATTGTATGGAGAACGGCAAAGCAAATATTTACACAGTTAAATTAACAGGAAAAATGAGAAAACGTGGACACAGCGTGATGAATACGAAACAAACACGCAGGTTTTAACTTGTGCGGAGGAGGGAACGTGAAACTGATCGGGAAAAAAATACTTAAGCTATAAGAAAAAAATAGTTCAGGAAAAGTCAGCAGTGGAAGAAATGAAAGCCAGCAATCACAAATTCGATAAACAGGCTGTGGTTGAAGAGAGGGACAAAAAGAAGGAGGGTAAGCCAAAAGAAGGAGAGCTGTGAAAACAGAAACAAGTAAAAAAAGAGTGGCAATAAAGCCAGCCTATGGTAAGCAGTGGGCAGACTTTAAGCCTAGGTAGGCTCTTGGGAGCCCACAATATGTCTTTGCAACCAAACAGCTGCGCTGCCTAGTAAGCTAGACCTAAAAATAAGAGGACTGGGAAAGGGTTTGAATGTCTTATTAAGGACTATATAAAAAACTGTCTTATCACCTTTCTGCCTGTTGCAGTAGGAATGTAATGAGAAAGAGGGTGAACTTTCTCTGGCACATGGGGACCCTAATCTGTGGGACAAAGATATGGGTGGCGAATGGAAGGGAAAGCATGACCTGCAGGAACAAGATATGTGGGATTTCTGCAGGCAGAGTCGCTTTAAACGAGAGGGTAGCCTCTAGGGTAGGCATACATAGGGGGCAGGCCATGATCCTGTATCTCCTCTTCTCGTGTTCCCCTCTCCTTCTTTGTTTGCACTATTTACTGTAAACCACCAATCGTGATCGGTGCTGCGTTGCTTTGTAGAAAGATTTGCACTATCAGCAAGCTTACAAATATATCTAGAAGGAAGGAGAGGGAGACCTATAGCAAGGAGGGCAGAAGATTGAGAGGAGAGCAAAAGGGGAAGGCAAGGGTGAAGAAGAAATGGAATTGTAGGATGAAAGGTTAATGGCAGAGCTTAAAGAAACTATAGACATTTCCATGCACAAAATGTCTGTAAACACATAATAATATACCCTGGGTAAAGGAGACGATGAACTACAGGGATGAGACAGATAGGATTGCCTGCCATGGGGAGAGATGACAAAAGAGGGTAAAGGAAGAGAGCCACCCGCATGTGAAGAGTGATGGCGGAGAAGGGGCCCTGCGGGAAAGGTAACCTGTATGGAGAGGGAGACTGAAAGAGAATTGTAGAGCGATAAGGAGACTTGACAAGGGAAGAGGATGATTGTAACCTGTGGGGTGAAGTGGATGTGGATGACCTGTAGGTGGAGAGTGATGAGGGATATGGTGAAATGTGAGGGAAAGGGGTGGAGGAGAGGTTGGCCTAGATGGGAAGAAGGCTAGGACAACCTTGCGGAGGAGGGAGGTTGAGACAGAGCATGAGGTTACCTGCGGAGTATGCACTGAACCAAACCTATCCCTCATGATCAGAATCAATTTTTATGTCTAGAATTTTCAGCACTGATATTAGTGCTGCGCAGATCAGCAATAATTAAAAACTCTTTACAGTATCTGCCTTTTACAGACTGAGAAAGTGTCCAAATTGTCCAACTGGATCCCAGGAAGAAGCAACGGAGGACCTACCTCTCTCCCTGTTGTGGGAGCTTTTTAAAAAAAAATCTGGTATGAAGAACAACTTCCATACAACCACAAGCAGGACTGGTGGCTCATGCTTTACGCAGCTGAGTACTTCTCCAAGTCTCATACACAGCAGGAAAGGTGTCCACTCAACCAATCCATTGCAGCACATAGAGAGCAGTAACCAAAGATTAGAACAACCCCTGGATGAATGTGATTATGAATAAATGGACAATATACCACCTACCACATGCTTATAGATGTCCAGCACCCATTTATAAGCTGGGACCCTCAATCCGCTAAACTGTCTATATAGCGATTGATTATCCATTGGAACTCACCATGGAACAGCCTCCAAACATGTCGGTTAGAATCTGCCGTGCATCCTACATAATATAGAGCAAGTCTCCCAAAACAAGCATTGAGAAAACCAATAGGTGTGAAAGAGGTTGAATGAAATATTTTATACAATAGGTCAGCTTCCAAACCCAGACCTTCTGGCTTTGCCAATGTTTGTTCTTTAGTGCAGTGCAAACGAGACAACTCATTTCACTTAGTGGAACAACACAATTCTGATCAACTCAGGCCTTGGTCGAATCAGACCAGCAACTGTAAACCAATCTTTGATCCTGTAGCAAATCACCAAGCCAAATCCTATAAGTTTACAGCTCTTCCCCACTGTACCATCCCTGAGTGCCCTCAGTGCCCTAAAGATGGCATGCTCTGTTTCCCAGTGCCAATTTGGAGGGTATCCACCTGGGGGCTGGGTTAGTGATTTTGCATCCCTCTACCTATTCCCTGAATCGATCTAGACCTACGTGCAACAAGCCTCGTATCTTGAAACCAATACTCGATTTCCCAAAACCCACTGATCACTACCGGTTAAAGGTTTTGTACTATAGTGCCGAGCACCCACGCCATCCGGTCCTCAAGGAGACTAGTTTGGTGTACATCTCCACCAATCCTTTTAACCCACACACTTCTTTATCTGTCAGGCGGATTCTCCCTGTGCCAACCAAACGAGCGCTTCAGGTCTACATTGAAAAGGCTTCACCCAAGTTTACCTTGACCCAAGGCCTTGTGTAGAATGCAGTGCTCTTTGAGGAACCTACCTCCACGAAGATCCCATGTAACTCTTCATCTTTTAAGACAAGATGTATAAAGGGACGGTTTAAGCTATCAGGAGAGGCTACCGGCTCCTCGTAACATATTTTAGTCAGCTGAGTTGCACAAGATCCTGAATATTCAACTGTCCCTAATCGTAAAGACACGAGCAAGCATTCCCACAGGTAGAGCAGCTCCATATACACTTCCCAATCTGGGCTGAATGTGCGCTGTCGCCAGACTGTCTAATACCACAATGTTCTTACCTTCCTTCATCCAGCCACAGGGACCCAGAGATTATTTTCTCTTCACCCTGGGTCTTGGGGGTTTTGAAAAACTGGCTCAAGACTGTGGATCTAAATCCACAAGCTTTGGATTAACTCTATCCCTTACAGGTGCAACTGAACCCTGACCGTACACTAAAGTTCACCAAGAAATTTGCAATGCAAGTGGTTCCAGTGGGTGCCTCCAGTACACATGGGTCCTCTACAGCCAAATTAAAAATCATGAAAGTGGTCAGCGTACCCTGAAAAATGGGTGTCAGAGTCTAGCTACATCTGGTGGAATGCTTCGAGTTGCAAGCAAGCTCCAGCATCCGTCTCCATTCAAAACATTTTGAGTACCCTTGGGTCCCTTACTCCTCTTGGGACTGTGTCTCAGTGAATGACAACTTGACAACCAGTAGTCCTGTTAGCCGAACTACAGCCCTTTCTAGAACCAGTGTTTTACCTACAAGAATTCTGAAGAAATAAGGACTATGCTGTGAGCTTTGATATTATTTCTGATCTACGATTTGTGACCCTTCACTTTTGACTGTGCCTTTTGTTATGATAACCAAGTATAGGATGAATTTTAAAATGTATTTATGCTTTGAAAGTTTGAGACTGCAAGTTCATGATGAGGTTTTTAATATGCTTGTGTGTGTGTGTCTACATGTTATTATTTTTTTTGTTCATGGCAATGTGTTTCAGCCTTAGTCACAGACCAGTGTCATCGTTTCGTATATTTCCTGGAGGTGAGATTGGTTTAATAAAGGAATGGGACTTGCACCAAATGATAAGCACCGACGCCGTAAGTGGATGGAATCGGTTTTGCTGCCTCCAAGGTTTGGAGGACATCACTCATGACATCATCCACAGAACCACTCACACACCCACACAACCACTCATACACCCATACAACCACTCAAGCACCCACTCACTGATACATGGAGCCACTCACACACCCATACAGTCACTCACTTCCCATACACCTACTCACACAGCTACTCACTCACCCATAGTCACTCACACAGCCACTCACTCACCCATACAGCTACTCACACACCCACTTATTCACCCATATAATCACTCAAATACCCAGTCACTCCCCAGACAGTCACTCACTCACCCATAAACCACTCAGACATTCACTCACACACCCATACAAGCACTCACTCACCCATGCAGCCACTCACACTCACTCCAATTCAGTCACTCACACAACCAATCAGTTAATCAAACACCCACTCAAACACCCACTCCGTCACCCATACAGCCACTTACACATACAATCACTCATCCATACAGCCACTCACACAGCTACTTAGTCACTGATACAGCTACTCACATATTTACTCTCAGACCCATACAGCCACTCACTCACCCATACAGCCACTCTTGCACCCACTCACTCACCAATACAGAGATTCACACAGCCACTCACACACCCATACAGTTACTCACACACCCACTTATTCACCCATAACAGTATTCACACACCCACTTATTGACCCCTACAGCCACTCACACACCCACTCAACACACCTATACAGCCACTTAGGCATCCACTCACACATGGATACACACAGGCACACAGCCACTCACAAAATATATGTTAGAAATAGCATCACTCAGTAGTACACAAAGTATAGTAATTTAACTTTAATAGCACCTTAGTATATATGTTTAACACTCAAACGTTTAGAAAACACAATCACTGGATGATGTCATGAGTGATCTCACTGACCATGTCATGAGTGATGTAATATGTGAGGTCATAAGCAGTGCATTGCAGGTTGTACATTATAGTTAGCTCGGGTAACTATAATTTCTGAATTTCACTGGATTTGTAGGAGTGAAATCTGAGCCTCACTGTAATGTCCCTGTAACCTTTGGTTTTTTCAGTTAATTTCAAAGGTTTTTAAAATAATTCTTTTTCCTAACTAGAACGTCCCTGTAAGCTTTGGTTTTTTCAGTGAATTTCTAGTTTTTTTTAACGTTAAGTAAGATGCCAGTTGCAATGCACGGTGGGGGAGGGCTGGACGCAGGGCCTGGCTGGCACTGTGCCGTTTCCCACCCAAGCTACCTGCTCCTGCCCTCCCTCCTCCTTGCCCTCCATTGTCCGAGTCCATGCCTCAACTCCCTCATAACAGATCTGTGTGGCTGTTGTTCTGCCACTGCCCTTCCACTTGCCCTGAACAGTTAGCTTGCTGCCCCATCCACCTCCTCTCTGCTTTCTGTTGTCTGAGTCCATGCACCAGTCCTCTCCCCCCTTCCCTGAATGGTCTGATGTGCTGCCACTGCCCTCCATTTAGCTTGATGTCCCTGCCCACTCCTCCTGCCCTCAATTGCCCAATTCTATGCCCCATCATTGCCCTCTTGCTTAGCCTCTGTGCTTAGCTTGCTGCCCCTACTGTCCTTCCCCCTGCCCTCCGATGTCTGTGTGCATGCCCCTGCTCCTTTCTTTTTGACCACCATGTTCCATGGTCCTGCCACTGTCCCTCCTATCTATTCTGAGTGTTCTGTTGAGCTGCCACTTCCCCTCCCACCTGCCTAGAATGGCCAGATAGCTGCCACCTGTCCCTGCCACCTCCACCCTGTCTGTTCGAGTGCCATGCCCCTATCCCCTCCCTCCTGTCCATTTTGCTGTCACTCCCTTCTGCCCTCCATGCTCTGTTGTGCTGCAACTGCTCCTCATGCCTGCCCTGCCTGGTCTGTTGTAAAGCCCCTTCCTCTGGCCTCCCTTGCCTGTGTCCAGCCCATACCCCTCACTCTTGCCTACCATGGCCATTGTGCTGCCACTAACCCTCCAGCTTGCCATGCATGGTCTTCTGTGCTGCCACAGTGCCTCCCACCGGCCCAGTGTGGCCAGCTTGCTGCCCCATACCACCTCCCACCTTCCCTCCGTTGTCTGTGTGTATGCCATTATAGTTTCACTGTTGCCCTCCATGGTGTGTTGTGCTTCCAGTGCCCACTGCGCCTGTCCTACATGGTCAGCTTGCTAATCCTGCCCCCTTCCCTCCGTTTTCCATATGCAGACCCCTATCCCCTGCCTACTGCCTTGTATGGTCCGTTGTCGTGCCACTGCCCCCTCCCTCCTGCACTTTATGGTCCGTTATGCTACAACTGTCCCTCCTGTCTGTCCGTTATGGTCAGCTTGCTGCCCTTGCCTCTTCCCCTCTGCTCTCTGTTGTCCATGTGCATTCCATGGTCCGTTGTGCTGAACTGCCATCCCGCTTGCCCTGTGTGGTGAATTGTGCTGCTGCAACCCCTGATGCCTGCCCTGAAAGGTCAGTTTGGTGCCCCTTCTCATCTCCCTCCTGCCATCTGTTATCGGAGTCCATGTCTCTACCCGATTCCTCCTGCCCTCCGTGATCAAATGTTCCATACCTGCCAACATTTTGACCTTGGCAGAGGGAGATTTTGAAAAAGAATCCTGGGGAATTGATTTTTCCTATTGACTTACACTGAAAAAGAGATTTTAGGCAGGAGACTGATAAAATAAACCCCTTTTGGGCTTAAAAACATTGTGAGTCTTCTGCCTAAATCGGGTCTGTTGGCATGTATGGTGTACTGCCACTGCCTCTTCCTTCTGCCCTCAATTATCTGTTATATCGCCACAGCGTCTCTTGCCTGTCCTGCACGGTTGGTTTGTGGCCCCTGCTCCCCTGCCCTCCATAATCCACTGTGCTGCCCCTGCCCCATCCGCCTGCCCAGCATGGTCAGCTTGTAGCCTCTGCACCCTCCTCCTGGCCCTCAATCATCCAAGTCCATGCCCCTGACCTCTGCCTTCCAACAGTATTCTAATGAACAACTAGATTGCTAACATTCTATATATATTACAAAAATGTGGCACGCCTGACATCTTGATGTAATCAAAACTATAATACCTGCGCAGCCCCCCTCCCCAAGCCTAAAAAGGCCACGGGGACCCCATCCCCAGGGCCATGTGTTACTTAAAAGGGAGGGGGGCTACGCAGCTCCCACTCACCGAGCCTCTAAAGGCCCCGGGGGACCCATTTCCCAGGGCCAGCTCAGTTACTGTGTCCTGAGTAGCCCACACCCGGGACACAGTAGTTTCCCTGCCCAGACAAGCGCAGGCAGGGAAGCATATGTTTGCTCCCGCTTGGCAGGAGCATTTTTAAATCTCCTGCCAGGAGGGAGCAAACATGGCTTCCCTGCCTGGCGCAACACAGGCAGGGAAGGCATGTCTTCTCCCGGCCGGAGGAAGATTGGACTAGGCCTTGTAGCCAGCCCCCGCTGCGCGCAGCCAAAGGCCTTACTCAACATGGGGTTGGCTGCCAGATGGGAGCTGGACGTACAGCCCAGTGGCTAACCCCACACCGCGCACAACCAAAGGCCATGCGAGAGCTTGGCTGCCTACGAGGGGGGTTACGAGTTGAGGGTAGTACTAACGATCAATCTATTGCTCACCACAGCTGTATTTATTTTATGTTATGCATGGTGGTGGAGTCTTTCTCACCTGGGTTGAAGCCATACATCCAACCTTGGTTGGCAGTGACCCCATAATATTGATGTATGTATGTATGCACATGGTATTTTATTAGCACAAACTGAGCCAAAAGGCAGCGTACTGCTGTACATTGTCAAAGACGAGCATAAAATCATTGATTAAGAGGAGAGAAAGCTAGGTGGTGGATAGTTAATTGGTCGTGAGGTAGTGTTCTTTAAAGAGGCGATTCTTCAACTCTTTCCTAAATTTGAGCAGAGTTGGGGCAGTCCCGATGTATACAGGGGATGTTTCTTCCAGATTATGGGTGCATGGACAGAAAAGGTCTGCAGTCTTTTTTTTTCTTTTTTACACTTCTTAGTCTGCAGTCTGATTGTGTGATGTGTCCAGGCTGTGGGCGTGCCAAGGTCCACCAGAAATGGTCTACAGCTGGATTTAAATATGGCACAGGCCGGCCAGGTTAGCTAATAGAATTCCAAGAGGATGGAGGGGTTATTATATTGTTTCAGGCCATGGATGAGAGAAGGGCAGCATGCAGGATGCCCTTAAGGGGCGTCAGTGTGGAGTCAGGGAGGCCATGAAGTAGGGGATTACACCGTCATCCAGAAGCGACACTAGGAGGGGTTAAACAGCCGACTTTCTCAGAGATCTTTGGTGTGCAGACAGAACAGCCTAACTGGTGGCCATCCATTCCTTATTGGCAAAGGGTTTCTGCTCACACAACGTAAAACTGAATAGCCATCATTTGATGCACTGTTATGCATTTTTAATGGAAAATAAAGTTTGCAATTGAATTGAATTGAATAGCCAGCAGTTTGTGGTGTTGCCAAGTGCATTCATTATAAGCGAAGTAATATTGGGCTTCTTTCTTCCAGTGTCGCTTATAATTTTGGTCCAGTTCTAAATGCAGTTTTGTATAGCCCCCAAACCACATGTTGAGCACATGGCAAGCAAATAAAAGTAAGCTTTAAGGGAACCTAGCCAATCAGACAACACAAAAATGATGGGGCTTTCAAGAAAATTAATACCTTATCCAATCATCATCCCCCTTTTTAATTCTCTTTTTCCATTTTTGGTTTTGCACTTATTTTGAAAGGACCTTAACTTGTTTTGAGCTAGCTTTCAAAGAGGTTTGTCACGTGCTTAGATCTGGTAACACTGCTCACTTTATCCCTTGTGTCTGTCATCTTAGCCTAATTCCAAAGTGGGAAAGAGCAGACCTGTGAAGGTTCATCACAGAGCAAGGACACAGCGTGTTGTTGGGAAGCACTTTCATTCATTGATTCACCAAGCAAGTCCTTTATAATACAGCATCTCTGTCTCAGTTGCAGAGCATCTAGTTGGTCTTTTATGCCGGGATCATTTCTCTGTTTCAGCTGTCAGGCATATGGCCAAATGCAGAACAATACTGAACTGCTGCTACTTGGCTGCCATCCCATGATGCAGAGGGGACTTAACTTCCCATTTCCGGTCTTTGAGAGGACCAAAGTCTGAACCGCAGTGTGGAAGTCTGTTCTACATTGGCACTGGCACTCCATTAACAAACATGGCAGTGTAGTGCCAGGTGCTGGCTCTTGGAAGGGACATGGTTACCTTTAGTACACAATGAAATGCTATGCTGAAAACTGTTAGGATAGCGCTGGAAGTTAATGTATATGCTTTGGGGCATAAGTTTTTTAGCTGTGAGGTTCAATTCCAAAGTTGCCTTTCTCATTTATCCTTTTGAAGCCAGTGGCAGCTTACAAGGAGCCAGATGACAGGTGTACTCACAATCCCAGTTTGCTCTAATGCCTACCTGTGCTAGGAGCACCAGCTGCACCCTGGAATCATGTACCCATTACAACAAAAGAGGTGTTGTCTCCAATGCATTCTCTTGCTCACCGAAGTAACCCCATACCCTGGAGACCGCACAGAAGAGAAATACAAAATATTCCTTCATCTGCTTCTAAGTGTTTCTGTACAGATGCCCCAGACCGACCATTAAAGATGCCTTCAAAGTCCCCCTCAGAGGCTTGGGTGCTATGCCTTTCCATAAATACTAATCATTCTGAGAACACTCCATGCCCCTCACAAAGGAAGCCCAGAGTCATCCTTGGAGATGTTACTTCAGGAAGTCTCACCAGGTATTGTTATCTTGTGCGTGCTTCAGATATGATGCCTGGGTTATTGGGACAGACGTCCACTGAATGGCTTTGTAACACTGTGCTGCCCTGCACTGTAATCTTTCAGACCATCCCAATGTTTTCCCACCAGTGGACTCAACATTTTTTAACCCCACTGCCGGAGCACCACTTTTCAATAAGAAACTGGTCAACACCCAAAGTGTACACCCAAACAGAATGGTGGTGGGTACTGCCTCCTCAGTCCAGGCTAAGAGGTGACTGGTGATGATGGTGGCAGCGACTCTTGTCTAGGAGTTTTGATATTTGTATCTGCATCCCTGAGTGTAGACTGTCTATTGGTTATCCCTGTTAAAGATTTGTTGCGTCTCCCTTCCTTGGGGTTCTTTGCATGTCCTTGTGTGTGAGAAGTGTGTTTGTTGCGTGTGCTTCACTGTGTATTACGAGTGGAGGGTGCTGATGGTTGCAACAAGAAGCTGGGCTCCCGGAGAATTTTGTTCATGGTCGACTTGACAACCTGCACAACCACCTGCTCAAGATCCCATCCATAAAACTGGAGTTACCGGTTATCCTGTTCATTCCAATGTGTAAAGCCACCCCTTTCCCTTTGTGCCTAAAATCCCTTCACATCATTTCAAAACGATCCTTCAAACTCTGATGTAATTTAGTAAACCCTCTTCAAGGCCAGTCTCATGCTGATTCCACGCTAGAGTGCATCTTGACCAACAAAGTCAGACACCCGCCTACACATCACTCACTTGGCATAAGCCTTCTCCAGCAGGGCACTCCAGAACTCCGTACCCTCCGCCGAGTGGACAAACACGAGTTTGCCATCCTTCATCGGCAGTAAGTCATCCACCACCACGTCCACCCACTCACCGAACTGCCAGATCTGTAGAGAGACAGAAAAAGGGGGGAAGCCAGTGAATGTTTGACATTCTGATATTAACAGAGAAATTATGGAACCAGGCAGCTCCCCTAAAGATCCAATAGGAACAACGACGTCATAAGGTCCTACACTGCTGGCATATGTTCAGAACCTTTGGGCGTATAACAATCAGCAATGATGATTGATACCAGCCAGTTAATTACAATGCTAATTCAGATAAATGAACAGGTAAACCACATGCAGGTAGCATCTGGGGGATACCATAAGAATGTACCTAGACAAAGTAAAGGAATGAAGCGGATCACCAATAAGCTAGGAATAAACTGAAAGCGAAATATGTGGGTAGACTGTTTATCTCAGTGCAACTTACCTGCTTTTCTGGTTCATGATTAGAAAATATGGTGTACCTCTGCATGAGATAATGTGCAATTCAGGATGTCTAGGCACTTCACACATTTTGTGATAAAATCTTTTTACCCAACAGACCCTACTCATTTGTTTGGCCTCTGAGGTGAAATGTTGAATTGACCCTAGAGAAAACAACCCCACAGATTGCACAAAGATCTCTGACGCTCTTGCTTTTCTGGTATTTCAACCTGATGAGACCGCTTTTCCTTACTTTCCCTTCAACACATGCCTTTATCTATCTCTTGGTCTGCTGCAGTGTATACTTCATAAAAGCTGAAAATTCTGTTTTTCTATTACAGAAGGGATCAGCTCCATTACAGGTACTAACTGGTTTCTTTTGCAGCATGAAATCTCTTCTAGATTCACATGCTTTGCACAGATTACAGCAATATTACTTGTCTTGTGGTGGTGAATAGAAGAGTAAATGGAGGCAAAAAAGTGTTGTTCAGCATAGCCTGCCGTGCCTCAAATTCTTTGCGCGAGTGTAAGTCCACGCAATAATGTTTTGTGAATGTATGTTGAGAAGACCAAGTTGAGTCCTTGCATATATCTTGTATTGACATGTTGGCCATAAAAGTCATCGTAGCCCCTTTCTTCCTAGAGGAGTGAGCCTTTGGTTTGCCGAGCAAAAGCTTGTTCGCTAAAAAGTAACATAGTAGTTTGTACAATCCATCTGACAATAGTATTCTTGTAAACAGCCATCCCCTGAGCGTGAACTGAGCGGCCTACAAAAAATGGTTGTGACTTTGCAAAGCTGCGAGTTGCTTGTATGTAGTACGTGACTGCCCTGCTGATATCTAATGTGTCTAAGGCCATTTCTGCAGCGTTTGTAGGTTTCAGGAATAAGACTTATTGCGATAGCCTGGTTTATGTGAAAAAGTAAAATAACCTTTGGTAGGAACTTTGGGTGTGTCATCATTATCACTTTATCCTTGTGTATGGCTATGTAAAGCTCCTGTACCATTAGTGATTGTATCTCACTAACTCTTGTTAGTGACGTAATTGCTACCAAAAACAGCGTCTTCAGTGTGAAATGTCTGAGTGTGGCTTTGAGCATTGGTTAAAAGGGTGTCTACATTAACCCTGCCAAAACTAAGTTTAAGTTCCACTGTGGAGGAGGTAACGCCCTTGCTGGTAAAAATTATTTTTGCTCCTTCCATGAACCTCTTCATCTGTGGGAGTGACAAAATGTTCTGTATCCATAGTCTTTATAAGTAAGCCACAATGGCCGATAAATCCACCCTTAACGAGGCATATGAGAGTTTTAACTTTTTTAAATGCGTTAAGTATCAGGCTATTGCAGTATCTTTGAGGAGCAAATGCTCCATCTTATTGGATTAGTACCAGGTTACATATCTTTTCTACTTGAAGGCATAGTACCTTCTGGTAGCCGGCCTTCGGGCTTCTCCGATTATTTGTAGTGTGGCCTCTGGCAGATTTAGGTGTTCAAATTCTACTGCTTCTGGAACTATGCTGCCAATTGCATCTCCCCCGGGTTTGGGTGGAATACTCTTTCCTGTTGCATGCTGTGGGTTTCCCTGCACAGTGAAATTTGATATGTTGTTTTGACAAATGGATCAGGTGAGAGAATCATGGCTTCCGAAGTCATCTTGGAGCTATGAGAATCATTGTCATGTTGAAAATTTTGAATTTCTCTTGAACTGTTGGGATCAGCAGTGTTGGTGGCAAAGCGTATGCAAAGAACCCGTACCAACTTATCAACAGGGCATTCCCATGTGATTTGGGATGGTAGTGCTTGGATGCTAGGCACCAGCTTTTTGTGTTTTCTGATGTTGGGAAGAGATCTAGGTCCGGTGTTCCCCCACAGACCAAAGTATGTACCTATAACAGACTGTTCTATTTCCCAGTCGAGTGTGTAGTTTGTCTGCTTAGCCCGTCTGCCTGAACGTTTTCCATTCTGCGGACATTGCCTGCTAGCAGTGATACGTTCTCTGCTATGGCCTACTTCCAAATGCTCTGAACAAATTGTGACAGTGGATATGATACCGTACCCCCCTGTTTGTTGATGTAGAACATTGCAATTGTATTGTCTGTTTGAATTTGCACCATTTTCCCCCTGATCTGCCTTTGACTGGCTTTCAGTGCTAAGAAGATGCTCTTTAGTTCCAGAAAAGTGTTGTGTTTGGTAGAGTCCTGTTCTGACCATAACCCCCTTAATCTTTAGGATATCCATATGCTCTCCCCAACCTACCATTGAGGCATGCGAGGGAATGATGGCTTGTAGTGAGGGGGCTTTGAAAGGTCTCCCCTTGAGAATATTTTTTTTTTTTAATCTATTTTATCCGAAAGATGTTACCCCCAACAGGTTAAGAAGTGGCTCAGTGAGGAATCCTCTGTCTCTTTTGTGCCTTTGTTTTTGGTTCCTCGGACAGGGAGTCCCCCGCTACAAGCCTCCCTCTCTGGCTGACTCTAGAAAAACAATACTGTCGCTTGACCAGACTGAGAGGAGTACAGAAAAGTAAGAAATTACCCACCACCGGATGTCTGGAATACAAAAGCTTGGTCTGCAAACTTAGTAAACGTGTGAGGCAAAAACACCTAGTTAATGTGCCAGTATCTCTCATAGGCCAGTGCCAGGGGTCAAACAACAGTGGAGACAGAGAAAGATCTTTGAGCTCTGGTGTTGAGGTCACTGACTGCCAACTCCCCTTGCCAGGTTCTGCAATCTGCCAGGAAGAACTACATTGAAACCACCTTGAAGGAGGGAGCCTATTCATGGATGAGGAGGCACATCAGAAATACTGACTAGAAAAGGAGAGCTTCAAGGATCCATGCAGGAAAAGCTGAAGTTGGCCTGCTACGCTCCAAGGCATGACCTGCACTGCCTCGAGACCCTGGTTCCCTCTGCAATCTGCCCCAGAGCATGTTTGTTTGCTCTTTTAATCTGTGCACGAACCTGCCCACAGAGGATTATGGGCCGTGGCCAGTGACAAGGGCTGCTCAGGGTGTGACACTGTGAAAGATGCAGTCATCAAGTTAGAGAAGTGAGTAAAGAACGTAATTGGAAATGTTGCAGTTTTATTTTTTTGTAGATCTATATTTTTATTTACTAAAAGCATGTTATACTCAAGAGATGTCGATATTGTTTCTTGGTACAGTGATGATATTTCAACCTCTGTTGATATTTACAGCTCATAGAAATGGTGCAGCACTACCTTAACTGTTGTATGACCAGCCTTTGAGGTTTTGTGTTCTAGGCATTATTCATCTCCCTTCACCTTGAACTAACGTTCTTTCCAGTGAATTATTATAAACACCAAACACCAAAACACCTATGGGGGGAAAAAAGATGAATTTATGTATACATTTGGCGATCTGAGATTCTTTAAAAAGGTGAGGTTAAAAGTCCTGCTGGCGGCTGCTCGGTTGTGGGTTCAGATCCGGCGAGTAACAAAACTTCCATACAATAATAAACATGCCCCTGTCCAGGACTCACCGAGCATTCCTGAATGCCTTACAGACAGGCTGGCGGTACCCCTACCAGAGGTCGGTATTACAGAGTGGGGCTAGATTCTCCAGAATGGAAACATTTTTTGTGAGTGGAGTTTCAGATTAGGACAATGGGTGGAGTATCCAAGTTTAAATTTTATCAATTCAAAGTTGGGCCCGATCTCTGGGAGAAGAAGACAGTGACACAAACGAGTAGGAGGAGTTGCTGATTAATGGGCCCCACCGGAAGAAGTAAGTGGCGGTCTTGTATGCGCTTATTTTGGATATCTCGGATGGAGACTTTGGTTTACTAATTGTTTTGTGGGGGGGAAACTATGTCGGATGTAAGGATCAACAGATTATGGCAAGTATTCTTACGGCTTTTGTACAGTTTGGTGAAGCCCGTGTATCTTAGAAGAAATAATCTTTTTTCCCTCCACAGGGCTTTTTGGTCGCCTTGAGAATGTTGCCCGCAGTCCGCCACCTCAGTTCCTTGCTTACCTTGTGAGTTACAACCACCAGATCCTTCCAAGTGCCTAATTCCTGAGCCCATTGATTGTGTTTCCATTCTTGTACAGGCCTCATGTGAAGCCTCGCAATGGGATTGAGGTGGATGCAAGAAGCCATCATCCCTAGGAGTTTCATTAATTTTCTCACTGTCCGAGACTGTGTATATCTGGTAGAGTTGGATTTGAGTAAGTATGGCCTGAGCCCTCCGTGTTGTAGGATATGCCATCACCACTTGTGTGTCGAGGGTCTGCTCCCAGAAAGGTTTTCCTGGTCTGTTGATTGGGAGAAGATTTTTCCAATTCACTGTAAAACCTAGCATGTGTAGAAGCGACACCACCCTTACCATGTTCTCCTGGCAAAGTTCCAGGGTGTCCGCCTTGACTAGCCAATCGCCTAAGTATGGGTAGACATGTATGTTCTGCCTTCTGAGGTGTGCAGCTACCACTGCCAGTGTCTTGCTGAAGACTCTTGATGTGGACTTTATTCAAAACCGTAGGCCATTGAATTGGTAGTGTTCTTCTTCCAATACAAGTCTCAGGTACTTCTTGAGTGCAATGTGAATGGGTCTATGGAAGTAGGCATCTTTGAGATCTACCGTTGCAAGGTAGTCCCATTTGTCTATCAAAGGAATTATGTCCTGTAGTGTTGTCATTTGAGATTTTTGTGTCTTTATGTGCCTGTTCACAAAGCGTAGGTCTAAGTGAAAGTCGCAAAGTCAGATCTTGTTTGGTACAAGAAAGTAAATTAAGTATACACCTGTGTTTCTTTCCTCCAGCTGTACTTTATTCTATAGAGTTTTGTCAGCAACTCTTGGACCTTTGTGTAAGATCTGCAATTGGTCTTTTCTGTAATGCTGATGCGTTGATGGTTTTGTTGGTGGTTTTGGTAGAAAGACTATACAGTGGCCATAACAAATGATATTTATAACCCACTTTTCTGTGGAAATGTTTCCTATTTTTTCAGGAAGTCCTTTATCTTCCCCCTACAGGAGTGTTGTGCCTGGGGAAGTGGAGATCCAGTCACTTAGAACCACCTGAGGCAGATTCTCTGTAGTTTCGGCCCCTTGGTTTTCCTCTGCCTCGAAAAGAGGCTTTGGGTTGCTGTTGTTGCCACTGCCCCTAGCCCTGAAATTGGCTGTTTCTGGCTCTATGAGCTAAACATTTGTCTCCCCAGACCTCTTCTTTCTTGGAGGCTGCCTTTTTTAAATGAAGGTCAAAAGACTGAAGGGATCCCATTGCCTTTGCAGTCTCATTTGCTTCCTTCATGTCCTCCAGCACTTGGTCAACATCTGGGCCAAAGATCAGATTTCCTGTGAGGGGTGTGTCAATGATGGTAGATTGTAACTCAGTTTTGAACCCGGAAATGCGTAGCCACACATGCCTCCTCGTGACAGTCCCCATAGCTAGCTGCCTGCTTGCTGTGTCAGCAGCATCAAAGGCTGGTTTAAGGCACAAACTGGCAATGTTCTTTCCTCCCTCAATAATGCTCTTTGCCCTCTTGTGATATTTCCCCAGGAGATGTGACATGAGATCTTCCATATCCTCCCAGCATTGATGAACAGGACAATTTTGTAGTGCATTTGAATTAGCGAATTGCCACTGTATGGCTGTACCTCTCTCCATTTTCCACCCCACAGCCTTCATTCTTTTACTTTCTTTGTCTAAAGGGGGATCCACAGATGCCAAGAACACTGCCCCCTTTGCCAGTCACGGTGGCACGTGTCCTGTGTCCCTGCCACTGGAGATGGCAGGACTAGTGCCTTCCTGAGGTAGACGGTTCGAGTCCCCTAAGGCTAATGATGGTGCCATAATAGAAACACTGATCTCATTCTTGCTGTGTAAACAATTAGTGAGTCTGGTTCCACATGGCCTTGAATATATTTGGGTCCTCTGTTGATGCCCTGTATTTCTTCTCTATTTCTGGCATTATTGCCTTTGCTGTTGCTCGTTTAGAGAAAACTTTAATGCCTTGTTGCACACTACTTGGAGGCATGGGGAGATATTGGTTCCTCTAGATGCAAGGGTAAGTGTTTTGAGGGGAAAACATGTTTCCGCCTGGTCTATCTCCATCTCCACCCCAAAGGCGTCTGCTGACTTTACCACTAGTTGGTGTGTGGAAATGCTCTTCGGGGGCAAGGGCTCGAAGGCAAGGCCTCTATCTCCTCTCGAGGAGAATCTATCTCAATGTCATCTTCAGGATCAATGTCGAAGATACCTTCCACTCCTTTCCTTGCATCTGTATCCTGACTTTCTTTGCGCATTTCCTCGTGTTCCGCCAATAATGTATCTTGCATACTTCTCTTAAGCCCTATCAGCCTAGCTTCTTTCAAGGGAGTCATGGCCTCGTCAAAGGCTCTCTTCTTTTTCATGAGGTTCTCCATCTACACTTCTAGCACCCTTCTCTTTCTCTTGATCTCATTGATGTCGTAAGTCTCAGGCTCTCCATGAGCCTTCTCCTTCGAGAGCGGCCCCATCCCTCCTTACATCACCGCACTCGATCGTCCTCGTAAGTCAAGGCAACATCTTTAGGTGTATCCTTCCCAGTGAGTTTTTCTTTCCCAGTAAGATGGAAATGCTTAGTGTTCTTTGGACTGCTAGTCTCTTCGGTGGTTTTACTTTGAGTGACCCAGGGGTATAGATCAAAGAACCGAGGCAGCTTGGGAGTATGACTATCTTTTCTTTCAACTAATCGGGTTGTCATGGCACGTGGCACTGTGGAATTATTGTCTTTCCGGTGGGTCTTTTCGACCTTGTACACCTCATGCTCCAAGTCTTGGCGAGTCCCCTGAGCCTCCTGCTTCTCTCCCTCATCAGAGAAAACCATCTCCTTCATCGCAACCGGGTCTGGTGGCTCAGTGGACTAATGCCTCCACTGCAGGGGCCTGTGTTCGACCTCATGGTCACAGGTTCAAATCCCGATGGGTTCACTCAGCCTTTCATCCATCTCAGGTCGATAAAATGAGTACCATTGAGTTGGGTAACAAGAAACATCTGTTATTCAGCGCCAAGATACCTCCGGGTGAACGTGCGCTTTACAAATACACATGTTTATAACGGAGTACCCTTCTTTTGTTTCTCCATCTGTTATGCCTCCAATGTCTGTGCTCACCCAATGTGCCTGAAGGATCTTGTCCCTGTAGACTAGGGTTTTCGGTTTAATATAGGAGCACGGAAAACAGTCCTCCAACTTATGGTCTTGAGGTAAGGAAAACATACTGACTGGATGTTTGTCGTTGAGGGCGAATTTTCAATGGCAATTGGGGCAAATTTGGAAGAGCATGCTCAAGCTCTAAAATGGCGTTGAGAAACCCCAGAGATTCCACTTTGCCCAAGGAACATTCTGCGGATGTCTTTCCCTACCGACAAACCACCAGAAAAACCTCTCTCCAGCGTCCATCTTTTCTCTCAACTGTTTCCCTTCACTCTTCAAGGATTCTTCCACAACCTCTATCGAAAAAACGTCTGGAGTCTCCGACGCACCTCTGTATTCAACAGCGAAAAAAATAATCTAAAATGCTGGGCACAGCCATGGGCTTTGTTGCGGGATTACGGTCAACGTCATGCTCTGCCCATGTCGACTCCCAAACCACAAACTAACAAACTTTAGAGAGCAATTAGGACACTTTCAGACCCAACCACCAGATGGCGGGATTGTTCAACACATGAATCTAGAAGAGATTTCATGCCGCGAAACTAACAGTTCTCTAATAGCAACCAATCATTACGCTCTTCAGAAAGAAAGTCAAAGTAGAAGACCTCATTACGAAACAATCAGTTAAAAGCCAACTTGAGGTGAATCCTTACAAATTATGATTTGGAGGGAATGCCCTTTTTTTTAGGTGCACCCTGTATAAATCGTATACCACAAAAGTGCCTCCTGCGGCAGCCTCTCAAATTTTGACTTACAACCAGGGATGTAAAAACTGTGGGTACGGGGGGGGGTCTCTCAAAGGGGCGTGGTCGATGTAATTAAGACTGTGTGGCTTAAAACACAAGCTAAAAATCTGTGCTTATGATAGTGTTCCGTCCGACTGGTATTTTGCTCTTTCTGTCATTGCTTCCAGATATATAATACAACAGGTAATATTACACTTACAACACGCCAGGTCGATTGACTTTGCCAATGGTTGTTAGTTGCATAAGATAAATTAGCAACAACTATGGCTTCGTTGTGTGTATATATATATATATATATATTCACTGAAAAAACCATAGGTTTTAGGGACAGTTATAGTTAGTTGGACATTGCACTCGTACAAAACCCGTGAAATTCCCCCGTTATAGTTAGTTCAGGTAACTATAACTCGCGCCCCCGCAATGCACTGCTGATGACGTCACATATTACATCACTCATGACATGGTCAGTGACATCACTGATGACATCTCAAATGACATCACTGATGACATCACTGATGACATCATCCAGTGACTGTGTGTTTCTGTAAAGTTTAATTTTGTTTTATATATATGCCAAGCTGTATTGAGGAATGAGTGGGTGTATAAGTGTCTGTATGGAGGATTTAGTAGGTACGTGACTGACTGTATAAGTGAGTGATTAAACGTATCTTACTGATTGCATGGGTTAGTGACTAAACTGGGTGAATGTCTGAATCCGTCTGTCTGTTGCTGTGTAAGTGGCTGCATGGGTTTGTGAATAGCTACATGAGGTCTATATGAGTTATTGATTGGTTGTCTGAGTATCTGTATGAGTGTTTGTGTGGGTGGGGTGTGTGCGACTGTGCATAGATGTGTGTGTGGGTGATTCACTGGGTGGGTGGTTTCAAGAGTGCATCTGTGATAGACTGTATGGGTGGGTAAGTGTGTGTAAGAGTGTGTTAGTGAGTGAATGTATGTCCCAGTGGTACATGTGTGAGTAACTACATATGTGAAAGGCAGTATATATGTGTGTTGGAGTATATAAATGGCTATAAGTGAGTGTGTGATTGTGAGAGTGGCTGTATGGATGAGTGTGTGCTTGTATCAGTGATTGTATAAGAGCGTAAAAATGTGCTAGTATTTGTATGAGTAAGTGAGCTGGTGTGTGTATGACTGTATAGGTGAGTAAATGGCAGTGTGAATAATTATTTGCATAACTGACTAGGTGTGTGAGTACCTCTATGGATGAGTGGCGGTGTGTGAGTGTCTATATAGGAGTATGAGTGCATATGATAGTCCTGTACTGAGTGACCGTAAGTATGAGTGACTTTACGGGTGAGTTAGTGGATGTGTGTGTAGACCTAAGAATAAGTGAGTGGGTATGTAGTTATTGGTGTTGGAGTGTCTATGGTTTTTCGAATGGCAGTCTGTTATTTAGAGTGGGTGTATCAAAGGTTATATTAGGGTGTGAGGAGGTGCATCAGATTATCACCTGGATGATGTCATCAGTGATGTCATCAGTGATGTCATTTGAGATGTCATCAGTGATGTCATCAGTGATGTCACTGACCATGTCATGAGTGATGTAATATGTGACGTCATCAGCAGTGCATTGCGGAGGCGCGAGTTATAGTTACCTGAACTAACTATAACGGGGAATTTCACGGGTTTTGTACGAGTGCAATGTCCAACTAACTATAACTGTCCCTAAAACCTATGGTTTTTTCAGTGAATTTCAAAGGTTTTTAAATGCTAATTTCTAACTATAACTGTCCCTAAAACCTATGGTTTTTTCAGTGAATTTCAAATGTTTTTTAAATGCTAATTCCTAACTATAACATGTCTGAAACCTATGTTTTTTTTCAGTGAATTGCAAAGGTTTTGTAAATGACCATTTTTAAATGTATTAATTATTATATTTATTTTTTGGATACTGATTTACTACATTTTTTTAAACTATTTATTTTTACATATTTTATTTTTTAAATTACATTGTAATTACATTATACATCACAAAATATACTTTCTCTGAATGAATTACTTTAGTTTAAATACTTTGCAAATAGGCAATAGACTTTTAAGTACAGTAGTTACAGTTGTTGCAATGGGCAACACAATTTCAAACACAATGCAACATTGAGCTCAATGTGAATTTCTAGTTAAATGCAATTAGTTACTTTATGGATTACTTTTCTAACCACAGGACTGGATCCTAGATTCAGTCCTGGGACATCTCCTGTAAACAGTTGAGTAAAAGCGTTTTGGTTACAGTCGTGATTTTTAAGGAATATTATTGTATTTTAAAAGTTGACACAAACTTTTTCTCATAGAATCACCAATGTTATCCTATGGAAGGAAATTCACTTAGCAGGTAAAAACTGTTATCGTTACTTTTTCTTACTCAGTGTTGGATCCTGGATCCAGCACTGGTGCATCTCCTGTAAACAGTTGAAAGAATGCGTTTAAGTCATACTGTCGATTTTTAAGGAATATTTGTAGTTTGTGAAAATCAACACTTTGAAACTTTTTGCTGAAAACCAGTCAATGTTAGCCTATGAAGGAAATTCAAGTTACCGGTAAGTACGGTTAAAATTACTTTTGAGGATCAGTACTGGGCTGAAACATGCAGCACTGAGGTCTCTCCTGATAACAGGTGAGTAAATCGGAATTCGTATTTCGGCTGATTTTAGAGGAATATTTTAAAGTTCCAAAACTCCACACTTAGAAGAATTTCCAAGTGAAACCAGTCAATGTTAGCCTATGGAAGGAAATTCAAGTTACTGGTAAGTACGGTTAAAATTACTTTTCAGGACCAGTACTGGGCTGAAAGATGCAGCACTGAGGTCTCTCCTGATAACAGGTGAGTAAATCAGAATTCGGATTTCGGCTGATTTTAGAGGAATATTTGTATGTTTCAAAAATCAACACTTAGAAGAATTTCCAAGTGAAACCAGTCAATGTTAGCCTATGAAGGAAATTCAAGTTACCGGTAAGTACGGTTAAAATTACTTTTCAGGATCAGTACTGGGCTGAAAGATGCAGCACTGAGGTCTCTCCTGACAACAGGTGAGTAAATCGGAATTCGTATTTCGGCTGATTTTAGAGGAATATTTTAAAGTTCCAAAACTCCACACTTAGAAGAATTTCCAAGTGAAACCAGTCAATGTTAGCCTATGGAAGGAAATTCAAGTTACTGGTAAGTACGGTTAAAATTACTTTTCAGGACCAGTACTGGGCTGAAAGATACAGCACTGAGGTCTCTCCTTATAACAGGTGAGTAAATCGGAATTCCTATTTCGGCTGATTTTAGAGGAATATTTGCACAATGGTGAAGGGAGGGGGCGGGGCCTGAGGTGACATCTTTGCAAACGCGCCCCGTGGTGCGTTTTAAGTTGGGGGATTAAGTCCCCTTGAATCCTGAGGGTCCCTAGGGGCCAACTAGACCACCAGGAACCTCCAATATGCGCCAGGGGCTGCGTTGCAGAGACGTGTAGAGAGGCCACACCCCTTTACACCTCTCTGCAACGCAGCTCTGTGGCGCATTCTGGATGTACCTGTTGGGCTAGTTGGCCTCCAGGGACCCTCAGGATTGAAGGGGATTTAATTCCCCATCTTACAACGCGCCACGAGGCCTGTTTGCACACATGTCACCTGAAGCCCCGCCCTCCCTTCACCACTGTGCAAACGCGCCCCGTGGCGCATTTTAAGTTGGGGGATTAAGTCCCCTTGAATCCTGAGGGTCCCCGGAGTCCAACTAGCCCACCATATACCTCCAAAAGCGCCACAGAGCTGCGTTGCAGAGAGGTGTAAAGGGGCGTGGCCTCTGTACACCTCTCTGCAAGGCAGCCCCCTGGCGCATACTGGAGGTACCTGGTGGGCTAGTTGGCCCCCAGGGACCCCCAGTATTCAAGGGGAATTCGTTCCCCTCTGCAAACGCGCCAGGGGCGCGTTTGCAGAGTGGTGAAGGAAGGGGCGGGGCCTGCGGGCCCGATCGTTTTTTTTTTTTTCTTCTCCCCTGAAGGGGGGTTGTGTGGCCCCCCTTCCTTTTTTTCTTTTGGGCCCTGGGGACCCCATCCCCCAGGGCCTTACCCCTTTTTTAAATTACCTTAAAAAAAAACGGGAAGGGGGCCGCGTGGCCCCCCTTCCTGGGCCTGTATTGGCCCCGGGGACCCCATCCCCCGGGGCATGGCCTCTATATTTATTTTTTGAGGGGGCAGCGTGGCCCCCTCCTCTGGCCATTTTAAGGCCCCGGGGACCCCATCTCCCGGGGCCGGCCTTTCCATTTTAAAAAAAATTCTCTTTTTTGGGGAGGGGGGCCGCGTGGCCCCCCTCCCGGGCCACTACTTGCCCCGGGGACCCCATCCCCCGGGGCTGGCCCTCTCCGTTGGGGACTGTGGGGGGGTCCCCAATCCCCCCACAGTCCCGCCGGCTCCCCACGTCCCTTGGGAGCCGGCATTGCTGTTCCACATGTGGAAAAGCAATCGCTTTGGATATTGGAAGAGAGAGCAGGTTTCCCTGCTCTCTCTTCAATATCAAAGCAGCTTGCTATGGCAGGACGGGAGCCGCGAGGCTCCCGTCCTGCCATAAGCAAACTACAGTGTCCCGGGGTAGGCACCCGGGACACTGCAGGAGCCGGCCCTGGGGGGTGGTGGTCCCCAGGGCCATCAAGGGCTCCAGGAGGGGGCCGCGCGGCCCCCTCCCATTCAGTACACAGCCCCGGGGAGGTGGTGGTCCCCGGGGCTCTGGGGTCCGTAGCGGACCCCCATATTAAAATGTTTAGTGCCCCGGGGAGGTGGTGGTCCCGGGGCGTGTGGGGGCTGGAGCCCCCACACAGGTTTAATAATGTATTTAAAAAAGCCCCGGGGAGGTGGTGGTCCCCGGGGCTGCGGAAGGGCTCAGAGCCCTCCCGCACCATTTTTAAAAAAGCCCGGGGGGTGGCGGTCCCGGGCTTGGGAGGCCCTTTGAGGCCCCCACACATTAAATTATCCCCCCACCATGCCCCCGGGACTTGGGCCACCCGGGGGCCAATTAACATCGAAGCGCGGGAGACCGCGCTTCGATGTCGGGTCGAAGGTGGGCTCGACCATGTTTCAGGGAGCACTTAGAGATATGTGTTTATACTGTGCTGTTTTTAGGGTCATGGGACCATCACATCCTAAATACCCGTTTGTATATATTTTAATCTTCCCTCCCACTCCACTATTAAAGATTTCTTTAGGAGTGGGTGAGGAATTTAATCTTTAATGGTACGCCCCCTTACAAAATTTCTCTAAGTGCTCCCTGAAACATGGTCGAGCCCACCCCGACCTGTAGGAGTCGGGATGGCCCTATGATGAAGCATGTCACTATTAGAGTGAGTGAGGGCAATTAAAAGAAAAGGGTTTCTTTCCCTTCCCACCCGCAGCAGCGGGTTGGTTTCATATTTGATCCTCTCAGTAACTTTGTACTTGAGAAAGTCACCATTACACACATAGGAATCCCCCACCCAGTTTAGTTGTCTCCCTTTAGGTGTTCCCCCATCATTTAAGGGGCACACAAAAGAGACCGCGGGAAGGACATTTTGTTTGGTTAAAGTGTATAAAAGAGGGAGGACTTGTCCTTTCTATCCTCGTGATTGAGGACCTCTCAAGGTTGTGTTCGAGTAGGTATGGTGCATGAAATATCACACAAATGGACACTGTCACACTTTGTCTCCAGACTTAGCTGGCCAGCAGGAGACACAAACATATACTCTGCCATGTCACGTCACAGTTTGGCCAAGAGATCAAAACAGATGGGAAAAGGTTCTATTTTCGCGAGGTCCATGCAAAGAAAAGGTGATGGAAATAGGTTCAATGATACCGTAAGAACAAGGGGAGACAGATCTTGCATCCTGTTTTCATTACAGACATACAAAAACGGCATGTCCATTCAATATGTAATTTATCATGTATGGTGCATGCACAATTCGACCAATACTGTCCATTTCATTTTTACAGTACGCAATACTATCAAAATAATTTTAGGCGCTTAATATGTTTTCATTATGTCTCAATTTAATGGTATTTAGTTGATCAACCACCAACAAGACATTTTTATTTAATCCAGTTACTGATTACTACTCTGATGGGTCCTGAGTTACATGCCAACCACCTCTGCCTGCCAAGGATGGCATCTGCGGCCGCTCACCATCTGCACTCCAGCCTCAGGAGAGCCTCAGCGGCAAAACTCCAGGCTCCACCACCAGCACCTAGACACAGTCCAAGGTGAGGGGTAAGCATCATCGGCATGAGTCTGCCAACATGGCATGGGCAAGACACACAGAATCAAGCGTTGCTAGTCAAAAAGGAGGCGGACCCTCAACTATAAAGCGTCTTGATTTCCCAAGAAAAATGGAGCAAGGGCAAACAGCAGGAAGAATCAGCCAAACTTACTGAGCAGTATCCGTAAAGGTAAAGAGAGCTGGGGTTTTGTGGATTAGTGTGTTATGGAGAGATCACATACATTGTAGAGCAGAACTGACAGACTATGAGCAAAGGAAAGCTAGATGCACCCTGAATGCCAGCAAGGCCACGGCAGGCCTTCTCTGGGCAGAAGCTTTGCCCTGCAAGAAGACCAAGCTGAGGCCTTTGAAAGGAGTTTGTTCAGGAGGGCATCTAGGGCAAGAGTCCGCTCCGATCACCACATCATGACAGCCTCCTCGTGGAGCCGTCATTGGGGCAGCTCTAGATTTGGAAACAAACTGAAAAGAAACAGCTGTTGCTGCTCGCACACAGGTTGTAGTTTTGCTGTTATAGCACCTATCCGCTGAAAAATAGATTTATTTTACAAAAAGAAAAGGTAGCTTTAAAGTCCGTTTTAGAGGCAGCTTTTAAAGTTACAGGGACCGATTTCTGACAATTTATTAAACATTTGAGAACCAAACAAAGAATAATTTTGGAGTATTTTATCCTTTTCAAAGGGGGGCATTTTCATAGGTTAATATTTTAATAGTTAGGCTTGAGTTGTTTGAAGTAACAACAGAAATACATCTGTGAAAATGTTTCAATAAGAACAAAAAAACGAAAATGTTTCCCACGGAGTGGTATTTTTAGCAATAGGAAAAATACCTTCAAAACACAGCCATGCCGAACTCACTGATTCTGTTTTCATGGTAAACTAGTTTCATGCACTTGGACAGGCGGCAATGTCAAGCAGGGATTCTCTATTTGGGTAAACTATGTGACTGAATGTATAGAAGAGGAAATTAGCATTGTATGAATACAAGCTGCACTGAATATGCCTATTTTTACTTCTGCTGGTTTGGGGAGCAACCACAAAGTTTTGAAGATTGATGGATATGGATGTCTGCCCTTTTGATCATCTCTTGTTCAGGTTACAATGAGATTTTAATTACACTTTGACCTGTGTTTGGACAGTAATGTTCTATGGTACTTTCTATGGTGGTTGTGATAGGACAAAGGTTATGTGATACTGTGCATCTACTTCCCTTATATGTACATTTTGCAGTCTAGACAGGTGACAATACTCTGTATTGTTGTGATGCACGTGTCTTTTGAAAAAGTTGTCGATGCTTTCTGTCTGCATCTCCTTTAGTGGTTATGGAAGACCAGGCCAGATGTAGCAGGAGGAATGGAGAACATGGTCTGCCACAGGATTGGGTAGCAGTCAAAGATTTGTTGTTGGGATGCTGTTCTCTGCAACTATCAATTCAGTTGTGGTGTTTTACAGTGGGTGTTCTATGGTGCTACTTGAAACGTATATTACTGCGAGTCCCCCTTTCCCACACTCTGTGTTGGTGCAGTTGGATTGCTGGTTCCCGCTCTGCCTTTTGCTTAGGTGTAGATGTGTGTGGAGGTTCCAAAGACTCTAGTAAGTAAGAAGTACCGCTCTCGCTTTTGCTGCAGGGGGGCGATATTGCAGCACTGCTGCAAAACCGGCGCCCAGTGACAAAACTGGCTCCCACCCCTCCGGCGAAACGCCGGTGCCCGCTACGGCCTGTCCAGCCCTGACTGAACGGTAAGCCTGATATGAGAGGTAGGAGCTGTTGAATGATTTGCTTGTGCCTGAAGGGTTGAGCAAATTCTGAATGAAGTCACGCCTGAAACGTCATTTTCCTTTTACAGGGAGTGAGGGAGGGCATTTAAGTGAGAGATTGCCTTCCAAGATAGAAATAAGCGAATATATTTGAATGTATTAATTTTTTTGTCATTAAGGGGGTATAAAAGGAATGTTAGTTGACAGGAAATGACTTACACCAGGGATACGGAGTTCATATCGCCTGACGCATAGGATCTATTATTTGGCCCAGTACATAAAGTTTGCATGTTTATTTTGTTAACAGGACAAATAAACCCCAACACCTGCAGCACAAACACTTTGGCTGCCAGCTAACAGTGCCACAGTCTGGTTGTGGGAAAGAGGATTGTCTGCTGCTATGGCATTAGACGCATGCATCTATAGAAAATGTTTGAGTGGTATTTATGATTCATTAATGCAAAGCCTATACTGGTATAGTGAGTGCTCCAATGAAATACTGTGACCTGTAAACTAAGACTGCATTCAGGATAGTGGTTCCAATATAGAAATGTGTACATGTTTGCAAAATGTAAGTTTGTGGATATTTATAATGCTCTTAGAACACTCCTTTCTGGCGTGGATATACAAGCATAAGAATGGAAGAAAGACTGGTGGTGATATTCTTTCGAAAGCAAACTATGTGGCCAAAAATATTAGTAACTTGAAAAAAGGACAGTTTCAGTTTTACAAAACAATAGTGCATTTTGTTATGGACAACTTTAGATACAATTTCTGACACACAATTTAATTAGAAACAGTGGTCCCTCAAAGGGTGGGAGGGGGGTGTGGGGGGGGTTAACCTCTACTTCCTTGGAGAAAATTATTTTGACCATCGAAAGATTGGTTCCATTTCTAAACAAGACAGTTTTATTCAGTTTGTTCAATAATAGAAAACATAATTGCATTTTTATATACTCAAGCCAAATTGAAAGTAAAAAGGTGATCCCAAACGGCGCAGTGCAAGTGAAATAAGTGAGTGTAAAGTGCGCTGGTGCTATACAGTCTATTTACATGATTAGTGACTGATTCAGAATGCAAATGTGGTTGGTACACACTGAGACAGAGTGAAAATGCTCAAGAATCAAATAAAACAGTACACTATTATTGTGTCAACTTTTCGACCCGATGCGTACAATTTAGACAGGGTTATATATACACCATAGTTAATCATCTTTGATGCATGCCGACATTTAAAAAAATAATAATGTGGAATCACTGTAAAACCAATATCAGCGGTGTAAAAATTTAGTCTTCAAGAAAGTCACAAAAGT
This sequence comes from Calotriton arnoldi, assembly GCA_963921515.1. NCBI lineage: Eukaryota > Metazoa > Chordata > Amphibia > Caudata > Salamandridae > Calotriton > Calotriton arnoldi. Next base: position 283,119 of record CAWUFW010006009.1, read on the forward strand.
GCACCTGTAGGTTTATTACCTTGTATTCCTGCTGATTTGCAATATTAGGGAATTAAGTAGAATTTACAGAAGTAAATATATCTCCCCAAGGAAAACTCACATCCCACCCTGAAAAAAGGTTTACGAGACCCTTATTGAGAGCAAATTTCCGACCTTTTCCAGGGTGGAATAAGTATGGTGAGGGGTTGGTGATTATAAACATTTCAAGATTGTGGGGATGCCCAAATTCACAGGAAATTCCAGCTTTGGCCGACCACCTCCTGAATATTTCCAGACCCTGTGAAAAGATTTGCTCACACAAAAAACTTAATGCAAGTAAATCCTTTAATTTAAAAAAAAAAACAAAAAAAAACTGTTGCATGTGTAAGCCAACCTGTGTAGATAGTGCACAACATTTTGATTCTGACAAGACTTTGCCAAGTTTATCTAGTTGTAAAATGTAAATGTCCAGTAATTGATACAACACTTAGTATGTGCTCACAAACAAGGGGACTGTGGATCAGTGAGATGAAGTGGTCTGCCCCAGAATTAGCCGATCAGGTCAAGTGGAGAATATCAGACAGAGGGGCAAATAGGCTTGATTCTCAGTTGGCAACATAGGTGTAGGGCCGCAAGTAGAGTCTTCATTTATTTACAACTACATTTTGCAAAATTTAGGGAATGCTTAATAGTAAATTTACAAGATGCATCCTCTGAAACTAAAGAAAGAACTCAGCTAAGTGGAACAGGAGTACCGTGAATTGATGGGCACATTTAGGAATGTGAACTACAGGGAATATGTGGTTAGACACCACAGGAATGGGAGCGGGTGGGCCCCTTGTTGGCCTGGTTAATCTGTTCTGATGAGAAGAAACCAATATGCGCTATAAATGCAGACCCGGGTACTACTGTAAATACACAACTGAAGATTAATACTAATTGTGTGACTATTATACTCCATCCTAGAGGGGCAAAGGGAAGCTGGGCTAGAACAATACTTAGCCGGGACAATGATGCACAAAGAGCCAGAAACTATTATAACAGCCAATGACCAACTACAAAAGGAAAGACATCTGGGCTGGATGGATTCCACCTGAATTCTACCCAACTTAGAGATATTTTGGCCTTCATTTGTTGACCATATATGAACATGCAATCGACAAGGGCGTCCCGTCAGACTCTACTTGCAAGGCAACGATTGCTGTGTTACCAAAGGCAGGAAGGAATCCATCGGATATCAGCACATACAGACCACTATAATTGTTGAACTCCGAATACAAGATTCTACGGAAATTACTGGCGAACAGGCTAACTACATGCATCACCACCTTGGTGTGCCTGGACTGGAACAGCTTTATCCCAGGGTGAAGCAAAGTGTGCCTGCACCTATGTAAGGCAAGCACACTGTTATTGTACTTTATGGTGATCACAGTCAATTATTCATTTTTATTCCACTGATCACTAACAGTTAAAGATTAGGATATGCACTAAACATTAACATTTTTGCTAACAACTTCACAATGTCTGGATGAAATTTGACAAAACCAAGAAAGAACCCACTGTATAATTGAAAGACTATAATGCAATACTATGCCCAACCGTGGTAGTTGAGGCCTTTTACTTCTGGTGTACCGGTGCGCGACCTACTATGGATCCTGCTCAACTAGGCCAAGTAACCCTTCTGCACTGGTCTCTCAATTGTAGCTGTGGTCGAGCAGTCAAGGCTCCCTCAGGTGGGGATGTTGATACAGGTCAGTGAACATGACTTATAACTCAAAGTGCAAACAGAACAAACAATAAATCAGTGTCCATCCAAATACTGGCTTTTATACAAAATATTTGTATTTTATTTCTAACTCTTCACACGCAAAGTAATAAGACATTCACAAGCAATACCACAATCCTTTTGTGATTGGGGCTCGAATAGTCGTCACGCAAATCCCTGTCCCACTCTCCTTTATGTAACGTGTGCAGGATTATTCCCCATTCACCGGCGGCCACATCCAGGGAAGCTCACTATTAGGCCTTAATCAAGAGCACACCTTTGACTCTTAAGGATTTTAGTCAAAAGTGTCTATGGTGCCGCAGCACCATTAGCAGCGAGTCGCTCGAGGAACGACTGGCCCAATTCAAGTCTTACCTACTCTCGCAGAATGGAAGAGTTCAGCGGTGCAGCAGGTGTTTTCAACCCGCAAGTCCTGCTCAGTTTGGAAAAGTTCGGCTACTCGCGGCCAATTCGGCAGCACCTTGCGGCACAGGCTCACTCTACTGAGCAATGCTGTCAGAGGTCTCTCAGTTAACTGAGTAGCTCCCAGCTCGCAAAGACACTAAGTTGTTTTTTACCCTAGCCGGGGGGGAGGGGTAATCCTTTCTTCAGCTCCCGACAGGAGCAGGCGAGGGTGCGACATCATTCACAGCGTCTCCGGCAGTCCTCAGTGGTAAGTCGGGGGCAGTTCCCTCGCAGTGCAGGTCCAACCTGCCAATCGTAGCCTCAGTCTATCTTTCGGGCGGCGGCCCGAATCCTGTGGCAATGTTGGTACCGGTAGCTCCCCAGGCATACAAGGTTACCGCAGTACGTGGTAATACAGGCACAGTCTCTTCCGCACAAGCTCCCCGACCCAGACGGTCACATGTCTTGGCACTCCTCCAAGTATTAACTTTACCAGTGGCCCTCTCTGGCATATGGTGTCACTGCAGCGTGGCGGTACAGGGCAAGCGAGACCCGCACAGAGCTCAACATTCAGCTCAGTCTATGGCAGCCCTCTCCTGGCATATGTGTGTTGCCAAAAACAATCCTGCACACAGCCTACGGCCCGACTGGTGCTCAGCCGAAACCTTGCACAGGAGTCCTCATGGTAGGGTTCCCTTTTGTACCTTGCTCCCTCCAATGCTCTCTTCTTCCTCACAGGGTACACTGGTCTGGGCGACCAGGCAGGCGATGGGGCTTCAGGCTCCAGGGCAGGTGATCTTGGTTTCCTTGGGTAATGTCCCCTCATTCAGCAGGGAGACTAGCAGGCCTTTGCTCCCGGTCCTGGTCACATGCACAAGTCTTGCAGAGATTGCCCTTCTCACACAGAACATCCGGCTGCTCGGCAGATGACAACATTTTGGGGACTCAACCTCCCAGTTATAGTCCTTTTCCAAAGCAAACACAAGGAGATGATGGACAGAGCGCTGAAACTTTTCAGACACTCATCCCCAGTCACAGATCTGGGTTGAATCCATCATCGTTCTTTAGCTCACTTCACCACCCCAGTTCAGACACAGCTATATGCAAATCAGTCTTGACCCTGTGCCTCATGGGAACAGTCCAGCCCGAACTGCCAAGTCATGTCTTCCCTGGACCGGAAACAAGCATCCTGGGACCGGTTTCAGGCTAACAGCCCTCACCAGCCAGGCTAGCTTGAATCTAGTGGCAAAGTGAGCAAGGGACCCACGTCTGGGCATACCCTGCCAACTTAGGGCGAACAAAGCAAACACAAGGAGATCATGGACGGAGCGCTGAAACTTTTCAGACACTCACCCCCAGGCACAGATCTGGGTTGAATCCATCATCGTTCTTTATCTCACTTCGCCACCCCAGTTCAGACACAGCTGTATGCAAATCAGTCTTGACCCTGTGCCTCATGGGAACAGTCCAGCCCGAACTGCCAAGCCATGTCTTCCCTGGAACGGAAACAAGCATCCTGGGACCGGTTTCGGGCTAACAGCCCTCATCAGCCAGGCTAGCTTGAATCCAGTGGCAAAGTGAGCAAGGGACCCACGTCTGGGCATACCCTGCCAACTTAGGGCAAACAATACAAACACAAGGAGATGATGGACGGAGATCTGTGACTGGGGGTGAGTGTCTGAAAAGTTTCAGCGCTCCGTCCATCATCTCCTTGTGTTTGCTTTGTTTGCCCTAAGTTGGCAGGGTATGCCCAGACGTGGGTCCCTTGCTCACTTTGCCACTGGATTCAAGCTAGCCTGGCTGATGAGGCTGTTAGCCGAGACCGGTCCCAGGATGCTTGTTTCCGTTCCAGGAAGACATGGCTTGGCAGTTCGGCTGGACTGTTCCCATGAGGCACAGGGTCAAGACTGATTTTCATTTAGCTGTGTCTGAACTGGTGTGGCGAAGTGAGCTAAAGAAAGATGATGGATTCAACCCAGATCTGTGACTGGGGGTGAGTGTCTGAAAAGTTTCAGCGCTCCGTCCATCATCTCCTTGTGTTTGTATAGTCCTTTTCCAGACACCAAATGTGATTTAGGGTCTGAGTCTCATAAGTTTTATGTTGGGGTTCTGCTTCTTTTGAAGTGGGCACTTCTCTCTTTCTTCTTTCCTCATGAAAGATGTCTGTAACAGCAGGGAAGACTCCGAAGCTCATTGTCCCATAACACAATTCATGTGAGTGACCAGAGTTCAAACCTGGATGTCAGACACAGTGATATGTGCACCACTGATCCGCTGCTTACACCGTGACCTGTGGGCACCGCACTCCGCACAGCCTCGCTTCACACCGCCGCTCTAGTATTCCCGACGATGCCGTCACCAATGCCGCTGCCTGAGCCATGACCTGTGGACACCGCTCGTGGAGAACACGGAGCACTGTCCTGCTTTGCAGTGCAGCCCTAGTCTCACCGAAGACACCACTCCAAGCTGACATTGACGCCGCTGCCTTCACCGTGGTTTGGGTGCACCGCTCGTAAGTTACATGACGCACAGCATCGTCCCACACCACAACCTTAGTCCACCGACATCGGCGCCATCAACTCCAGTTCGTCAGCAGACGACAGTGCTTCAACAACGTCGCTGCCTGCACCGTGATCTGCTAGCACCACAGCGAGCACCGCCCCACTTCGCACCGCAGCCCTGGTCTCCCAGACACCACTGGACGCTGTCACCGAGCCACTGCCTGCACACGACCTGAGCGCACCACACGCTGTACTTCACACCGCAGCCCAGATGCCCGCCGACGCAGGTGCTCCAGACTTCAACAGCACGGAGTTTGACCTGCAACGTGTGCGACTTCGAGGGCCCGACGACTCCTGCACTGACCTCCAGGACCGACGCTGGCTCATCGGAGCTCATTGCAAGGTCCCCAATGCTCTGCATTTCTAAAGGTGCTGTTTTGCGGGTCTACCTGACACCATAGCTGGCCTGCGACGCCGCGGTCAGCCAGAACTGTTGGATTTGTTTGTTCACGATGCCGTGATGGCTCCGGACAGAGCTATCGACTTCAAGGAACAGTTCTTAAAGTCTATTTTTGCTTCATGAGTATTTTAAGTAACTGTATGTTGGATTTTTATCATTTTGGTCTTGCTTTACACAGATAAATATTAGCTATTTTTCTAAAACTGGTATGGTGTCCTTTTGTAGTGTTTTCACTGTATTACTGTTGGTTATGTGCAAATAATTTACACACTGCCTCTGAGATGCGACTGACTGCTCATGCCAAGCTACCAAGAGGGTGAGCAGGGGTTATTTTAGCAGTGTAACTCCTTTATCCTGACTAGGAAGAAGGGTCCCTACTTGGACAGGGTAACAACCTGCCAACTAGAGACCTCCATTTCTAACAAACAGGAACTTCAAACCTTGGCTTAGAATTTTAAAATCAAGAGTGAGCACCCTGCAGCCGCAAGGACCTTTTCACAGCCCAGATTTCTCTAGGAGAACCAAGCAGTGCTTGGGGTCAATGGATAGCAATAAGTTTTCAGGACTGCAACTCTAACTAGATTGTACCCTGCCAAACATATGCTGAACTTCCAAGAAGCACTTCTCAGCCCATTGCAGCCCCAAACGTGTCTTTATTTTATTGACTCACACTACTGGCAGCAGCCAGACTCCCTAATTCAGAATCATTTGAGCCATGTCACTAGACCATAGTGTCCTTGAGATAAAAGTGCTGAAAGAGTCAGACCTTTGGGTCCTGTGTGTGCCCATGTACCCTCCCTCCTAAACCTCCTACCGCCACAATGTTTCTTTTTAAAGCTGCCCAGTTCTAAAATACAGGCCCTTAAGGTTTCGTACTCGCAGGCAACGATACTGTGGCTGACTTCACTATCTAGCATCCACTCCTCCCATGTAAAGGCATGACTAGTTAAGCTCGTACCTGGTATTGCCCACTCCCCGTGCCCCCGAGGCCACAATGCCCAGCGATGGTACAGAGTGCACCACAACTCCACCAACTGCTCAGTGAACTAGACAGAAGACTTTTTGTGAACTGGCCATTGACAATCCTAACTGCTCAACTTGAATTGGACCCTGGTCAAGTTTGGATGTGGATTTTGGGCTTACTGAATTTTTGGGACTATTCTGCTGGTAATTCAGCTACAGCGTCTGTGAGTCACTGAGTTGCCTAGCCTTGCACCCTGAACCACAAAGACCAGAGTGAAGGGCCAGACATCATATTACTCTGGCTACATTGAATACTTTTGACAGGTACTTCAGTTTAGCTGTTTGCATGAAGATACTCGAAAAATACTTAACAGGCCCTAAACATTTCTAAAAATATGCACAGTTTTCCCTTATAAGACAAAATTACTCATAGTTAAATAAAATCTACTTCTAGTGTGTAAATGCTATAAATGCTTTTAGGGTCGTATCTCAGTCCCCGAAAGTGCTAGCATCTTCTGTTTTTTTTAATGGGTACCATATATTTAACTGCCCTGTTTTACCCGCCTTTTGATAAAGTGGTGTTCTTCAAAGAAGGTATAGTGAGACCTACACACTGAGTTCAGTGTTGTTTACTGTGCCATGTTTTATCTGAGTCTCTAATCCCTTCCACCTCCGAAAGTAAGCCTTGAATGTTGAATCTTCACTCATCATGAAGGGGCCACCAAGGGAGTAAAGAGGATTTCTAATTAGAGTGTGTTAGTATTGGAGGTCCTGGAACACCAGTAGTAAAGGATGGTACTCATTAGGCATACTGCCAAGTAGCCTCTTCCTGACGGACCTCATAAAATGCCTCACAAATATAAAATAATGAAATTAGAAGTTTTGTTTCACAGGCTGTAAGGGAAAAGACTAGTCATTCACAAGTCTAATTCAGAAAAAGGTTTAGTGCACCGAGTAAACAACACAAGCAAATTTAAAGCAAATCTCTTAGACTAAATGTAGAGACTCCATTACTGATTGACCACTTCTGGGCTAAGCCAAAACACTGCTTCAGGGATCCCCTTCTCACACTTGAAAACCCTGCTAGAGGTCTGTGGTCCCTTAGTAAGAGAAGTTTGGAAACATAATTGAACCCGGATGTTAAAGGCCACCAGCCAGTGCTTAATTTGAGCCAGGGCCTTCCGGTGCTAAGCACCGGCACTTAATTGGTTTCCGGTGCTCGGCACCGGCACCTAATTGTCAACACCATACTTGGAACAGTCCACCACATGGTGGTGCTGCTCATCTAATTTAAAGATGAGCAGAACAACAGTAGTTTAGGAATACAATAATCATTAAAATTGCTAATACCTGCCTCCCCAGCCATTCCTTTAGCTTTGGGGACCTGGAATAATCTGAACTGGCGCTTTTACATGCAAGAGAGCTGGTTAGTAGTTGTTTTGGCAGCGATGACAAGGGCGATGGGTGGTGCAAGCTGCAGTGGCCTCCTGGTCAGAGCCCTGGCACTTAATATTTTACAAATTAAGCACTGCCACCAGCGAGACCCAAGTGATTCTTAAACATCTCTGAAACAACCGTTTCAGATTTAATCTGTGGTCAGCAAAGCAAGCAGTGGTGGATGGAGGATGGCACTCATTACCAAGTCAAAGGGATACATGTAACACAGGAAGAGGCTTACCTGAAAGTGGAAGACGCCAGCGTAGCCGTCCTGGAAGCTCTGCCCATGCGGCACTACCCTTTGGAGAATGGGTTCGTTCAGGGTAAGGGAGGCAATAGCAGCTAAGAGCCAGCAGTCACCTAAAAACAAACATGGTATGTGATGAGACAAAAGGGCTCTGTATTTCAGGCACCAGTTCATCTTGCAATGTCAATCGTGTCACATGTGGAACGATGATCAATCAACAGTCTACTCTTCTGTGTTAGATTTTTGTTTTTTATGGCTGCCAACTTTTGGATTGTCTATCTGGATGCTGCTGGCATATACTACTGCACTTAAGTTAACTGAAAGTTTCCTGCTAGACACCACATTACTTTAGGCATGCTAGAGCAAACCACACCGGCGTAAAGTTCTACAGATCATGGCCTTGAAAACAGTAGACCCTACAGGTACAGCGACCATCCAATAGCTGTGTGTGCTGGCTAGGATCCACACAAGAAGGACAGAGGAAGAGAGAGCTCATAAAGCACACTTCAGTTGCACGGCTACAGGCAAGACATAGATCATGAGATCCACTTATCAAAGCACTGCTGCGTCCCAGTTTGTGTTTTCAAAAGGTGAAACCTACAAATAAAATGCAACTTTGTAGCTTTCTGGAAAGAGAGGAAGAAGAAAAGAAGGAAAAGGAGTAAGGAGGAGGAAGAAAAGTAAAAGAGGAAGAGAATGAAGACGAGGAAGAGACGGAAGACTAGGAAGGGGGAGGAGGCAGAATAGGAGAAAGAACAAGAAGGAGTAGGAGGAGGGAGGAAGTGCTGGTGTGCGTTTGGGACAGGGGCAGTCTACTTGCATAGCCCCCAAAAAATTATTTACATTTCAAGAAAAAAAAAAATACAGCTGCCATAGTTCAACATAACGCATAGACACTTTTGTCGGAGGCCAAAGCGACAAAAACAAAAATGTCAGCAGCTAGCTCAAATACAAATTATTAAACCAAGAGCCTCTATTCTTCCAGGCATCAAGATCTCTACCAGGACAACTTAAGCTGTGCATCCCGAACTGTATAAATGCACAATCTGTAACCTGAGAATTAGTTCATGCACCAAAGAAAAAAACCTAGTTAGATGGCGTAGCACAGGCGGTGGGTCTCACCGCTGAGCAATATCTTATCATACCTGAGAAGTCCCACCTCTCTGTAGCAGGCATTGCCTAAAAATAAACATCTTTAGGGTCACTGCAATACATCACATCTGTAACTCAGGTTGCCATTTCATTAGGAGGTCCCTACATAGATATAGCAACCCTTCACTTTAACTAGATGGGCTACAGCTGTAAACAGTAGAATTGGAGGAAGAGGATCAGGCCCCCTTTTGGAGGGCCACATGGCAGACAGAGGCTACTGGAGCCAGCCATGTTGGGTGAGGTTGTTTGCCACTTGTGTCCTGGGGTCTGTTTTACCCTACATTTTTAATCTGTGCCAAGTATGAGCCCTTTCAGCACTGAAGTCTCATCATAGCAAGGGTGAGCAGTCACATGCATCTCAGGGAGGTAGTGTGGGGTTCAAGAGATCAGAACTGGAGTAAATACTCAGACACTTAATTTCCAATCCAGTGCTTGTCTTTTTGTCCAAAATAGTAGCTACGGCCCCCAATATTCTGTGTCAGAGCCATGAGTTAGGCCAATGTGCAGATTGTCACTGTTCCCCCAACAGGCACAAAAAGGCACTCAGTTCAATAGTTCTTAAGACAGGTTTAGTTAAGGCAGAAAGTCCCAAGTGCTGGTTCTCAAGTCGTAGGAGGGCATCTGAATCTTTTGCTTAACTCGAAGGTGAAGCTCTGCGTTACCTCCTTGATGGTCTCGCAGATTAGGTGGTGTTACAGGCATAGCCCGCACCCTGTCTTTGCAGCAGTCTCTCAAAAGAGGAATTTAGCACTGCAAGTCTTGACATAGAGAATGGTGCCTTCGGCAGTTGCGGCCTACCGGCCAGGCGCAGACAGGTCCTACAGCAAGGCAGTTGCAGGCTCTGGGTCAATTTATCAGTGGGACTGTGTCTTCATCAGCTGCAGCTTTCCAAACCAACCAGGCTCCACCTAGCGGTGACGTGTCTTCTTTCCCTCTGGCGTCAGCAACAGCATCACCACCTCCCGGCCCACAGCAGCTGCCAGCGGACACAGTAACAATTACTTTGGTGAAGTCCTTGAGGCAGTCCCTACCAGGAACTGTGTAAAAAGAAAAGGAGACCAACTCATGATGCAGGCTACTCCAGGCTTTACTTTGTAATGTAGTCTGCTTTATTTGGGTGGTCTTCACATCGGGAACACATTTGACTTCTCCTCCTGGACAGTTTCGCCTCTCGCAGGGTCAGGCATACTCTTTCACTCTCAACAGGTAGGCAGGCTTCTAGGCAGTACCCAAACACTCAGCTCCTTCAGCAGTAGGTGCAGACTTTAGGTGGTGTCCCCTCTCATCTGGGAGACCAGCAATCTGGGAGAACCGGTGCAGGTTACACAGCATCGCTTCAAGTACTCAGCGGAGCACCCTCTTCCATGGTCATGAAAGCTTGGAACTTGACCAAAGTGGTGCATTTCGAATACCACTTTTATACACATTTTACAGACAGAGGATGTGGATCCAATACCTGAGGTGTAACCAGTTTGGTTTGTTTCTCTTCCACGTCACCTCTAGGCTGCTTACCAGACACAGCATTTGTTTAAAGTGATGTTTTTCACAGTAGGTACCAACGTGGCTAGCTCAATTCATGGAGCACCCAAAACATGGGCACAATTAAGTGTGAGATTTCAGCATGTGGCTGTCATCATCCTTCTTGAAGCAGTAATCTGGGACAGGCAAAATGGAAGGCTGGGGCTAGAAACTTCCTCACCTTTAACAATAGAAACTGCACCCCTACCCCTCACATCTACCAAATGTCAGGGCTCAGGCAGAATTAATCAGAGGCCCCTGGCTGACAAAGTCTCATGACATTTTTAAAGGTAGCCCTAACTCTGTCCTCCCCACTTCAGTGTTTGGGTCTCATCTCTCCAGTCACAGGAATGCAGGCAATACACTTTCAGTGTCTGGGGAAGCGATCCTCATCCTTTATCTTTTGCCATGCTAAATTAGGGGCATCCAAAATGGATTCCCCTAGTTTCAGTGTTCATATTCACACAGCTACAGAGTCTTGCTACCATACTGGTATCACGATCTCACTGTACACATACATGCACTCATCATGTTTATGGGATGTCAAGTGCAAGCTTCTATGACAAAATATTGTTAACAAAAATATTTCGATACTAAGTAGTGCCGAAAAAAACTGAGACCACAAATACTGACTTTACATACTTTCTGTGTTAAGAACACAAATGTTGATTCCAAAATCATAGTGGAGCGCAATTTCATGATTAAATATATAAAATTAGAAAAATTTAACATTACATTAACTTTAAAAAAAATACTTAAAAAATATTACATTTGCAAAAATATGTACATATAATATAGGATATAAATATATTTTATACCAAAAGAAATAAATTAAAATATGAACTTCAAAACATAATAAACATAATAAAAAACAATATATGTTAAGGTATAAAAAATAAACATACAACAAAATAATTGTGGTTAAAAATAATTTAATAAAATAGTATTACTAAAAAAAAATATATATATATATATATCCTTCCACTCCACCAACTCCGGTTACAGGATTGTGCCCGACTGACTCACGGGCGGTCCGAGTTTGGGCTACCGGGGGCTCCAAATGTTTGTCCAACAGTTCTCTATTCTTCCACAGAAAGCACTCGGACACCCTTGTATGCTGAAAACATATTTTAATCGCAGAAAAACGACGCGTTTCGGCTTGCGCCTTGCTCACGCTTCTACTTGCATTAGAATTATCGCGTGATTTTATCCAATACCAAACATAAAAAAGGGACTAAACACCCATACTGTGTGTGAAACAACATTTGGCGGCCATTTTGAAATGTCCTTTCGGCAACATGTAACAAAAATGTAATTCAATCTTTACATATGACATTAGTTCATAGAGTATAATACAATATTGTTACTTATGATTTTATCCAACTTATGAAAGGAAAAATTCATTGTTTCCAATCACACAAAATTACAAAAAATTCATGCCTCGACACTCCCATAATTCTCATACCTTTGAGGTAAGATCTTAGCCGTTCCATAAAAATCCTGGAACTGCAAAAACAGTCATACAAATGCCCATATGGGTTCCACATATTGCTTCTCTCACGCTATCCTGCCCAAGTGGGCATATAAGTTAATACAATAGCAAAACATTGTATCGCGCAAGCATGCACAGATTAACTACTGGATTGCTCCATGTAATCCTCGCTTCAGTTTTCTCTTTTGAATAAGCACATAAACCACAATATACTTTTACATCAATACTTGGTTCTATTTCATCCGTGCACTGGTCATCCTACCCAACTGGGTGAATAACCCACAATATATATATGCTGTAACCATAACTGTTTTTCTTCACTCCAATACATACTTAATTGCCCATTCGTGAATTATTCTCATTAATCAATATAACCACTGTAACCTCTTGATCAGATTTTCCGAGATTTCTCTCTGTTTACGCCAAAGTTGAAAGATGAAGTGCCCACACCTAAAACATTTAAAAAAAAAAATCACTGAAAAGCCTGAAAACCGCACAAATTTACTGTCATATTCCATTTAGTTCATTCAATCAAGTGGACCGCAAGTTCCTCACTAGAATTTAAACCATTAGGTGCCAAACTCTCAAAATCAATAATATACCTGGATTCCAATTTTCGCAGTGACAGCTCACGATTACCACCTCTGACCCCCATCGTAACAGAATCAATCACCACCATCTCCAATAGTTTCTCATTTTGAAAATGACATTCGTGGAAGTGGCGTGCTACTGGGTACTGCCTGTTATTATGTCTAATAGCACGTATGTGCTCTAGCACCCTCTTCTTAGCACGGTGTATTGTGCTACCCACATACCATTTGTTGCAGAGACATATTAAAACGTACACACAATATATAGAGTTACATGTCAGTGGTTTTCTAATCATGAAGTCTCTGTTCAAATTCGGTATAGCTAGCTTGGCACAATCATGACTCTTACTACACGCTTTGCAATTTCTGCAACATCTGAAGCCTGGTTGACTTCTATCTCTATCTCTGTCAAGGTTTGTTACATGGTTGTGACTCAAATCATCTCGTAGCGACCGACTTTTTCTAAAGGTGATTTGTGGGTTACTAGTAAGATGGGTTTTGAGATTAACATCAGTTAAAAGCACATGCCAATGTTTATTGAATATCTTCCGGATATCCTGTGCCTGTCCTGAAAAGGTGGTTATAAATCTCACTGTCTCAGTTGCCTCATCTTGTTTATTGGGATGTAACAGCTCGTTTCTCGTGACTTTCTCTACCCTGTCACAAGCTTCATCAATGGTTTTTACACTGTAACCCCGTTCCTTAAAGCGATTGCACATAACTGATTTTTCAACTTCATAAGCTGCATTTGTGCTACAATTACGTTTTGCACGTAATAATTCCACATAGGGGATACTAACAATTAGGTTACGAGGTGTGAGCTCATAGCACTTAAAATGCTATTTCCTGCTTTTTCTTACGGAACAAACTAGTTTCTAGTATTCCACCCTAATCTCGACAGTAACATCCAGAAATTCAATAGATGTGTTACTGATATGTTCAGTGAACTTGAGATTAAAGGCGTTCAAGTTGAGTTTGCTCACAAAGGCCCTTGCTGATTCAGCATCCCCACTCCAAATCAGAAAAATATCGATGAATCGCAGCCACAGGACTACATTGTTCTCAAATTCCATCACTTGCGTGGACACCTGCTCCTCCCACCAGCCCATGAAAAGATTAGCATAGCTGGGGGCGAAGCAGGTGCCCATCGCTGTGCCGTGTGACTGCCTATAGAATGAATCATCAAAGATGAAAAAATTATTAGTGTGGCAAAATTGAATCATCTCTACTATCATTTCTGAGTGATGTAATAATGAAATGGAGCGAGTCTTAAGGAAATGTCTAATAGCCTGTATACCCAATTCATGTTGGATACTAGTGTAAAGACTACACACATCTAGGGTGACAAGAGTATATTTATCATCCCAATATATACCATCAATGATTGTTAAAAAGTGTGTGGTGTCTTTCAAGTAGGCGGGAAGAGCTACTACAAAGGGTCTTAAATAATAGTCGATGAACCGAGATGTATTCTCCAGCAGAGAACCCATCGAAGAGACTATGGGTCTCCCTGGAGGGTTCATCGCATCTTTGTGTAGTTTGGGGAGCAAATAGAGAATAGGGATTCTCGGTGGGCACACTTAAGATAGTTATACTCCTCCCACTCAAGTAGACCCTTCTCTCTCCATTCAATCAACATCTCTGCAAATCTTTTGTTCGACTGGCCAATCTCAGTGATATTTGAAGTACTATAGCATGTGGTGTCACTCAGTTGTCTTGTACCCTCTGCTAGATACTTCTGTTTGTCTAGAACCACCACATTCCCGCCTTTATCTGATTGGCGGATTACAATCTTATTGTCATTCTTCAAATCCTCAACTGATCTTATCTGCTCCCAGGTAAGATTCTTCCTATTGGCTGGGATTTTCTTATATCTCAATTTCTTAAGATCTTTAAGAACTCCCTTCTCAAAAACTTCAATAGCCTCGCAATTAATATTTGGCAGGAATCTTAATTTAGGTTTAAATTTGCTCCCCGGGTTTATCCCCAAATCAATTTCACAATTTTGTAGTACTTCCTCTCTAGACATATCCCTTCCTCCCAAAGTGGATAAAGTGTGGAGAATCTCTATGTCATCGATATTTAGGTCACTCAATAGCTCCAACCCACCTTCAGCAACATTTTTGGTAGGTTGCGTCTCAAACCATTTTTTTAACTTCAATTTTCTAGCAAAGTAGAAAAGGTAAATTCTAGTCTGTATGTAGTTCAAATTCATAGATGGACAAAATGACAAACCTAGTGAGAGGACCTCCATTTCCTGAATGGAAAGGGTTCGCTGGGAGAGGTTGATGACAGTCATGATTTCGCCTTTCTGCCCCTTGTCTCCATTCCCATGGGCATTTTGTCGCCGCTTTTTCCTCCTCTCTTTGGCTTGTTTGTTCCTCTTGCTCTTCCTCTTCCTCCTCGTCCCCTTCCCCTTTGTGCCCCCTGCTCCTGATAAAACTCTGTCCTGCCTTGATTCATCATTTGGAACTGTAATAAAAAATTGCTCTTTCTTTTCTGTGGGTCTTGGTTGGTTTCCTGGTTCAAACCAGCTGTCGAAATGTCCGAAAGACTCCCATCCGAAACATCGCTTTCACTCACTTCTCCCACTGTTGGTGTCGTCAAAGTGGTTAATACAGCATTGCCCGTTTTCTTATCAAACAAATGATCATATTTACGATGGAAATAAATTTTTGGTACAATGGCTGCAGCGTTGGATGCGAAGAGAAAGGAAACCGCAGACAAGTTATTTTTTACCCAAGTGGGCGCAAGTGGAAGTTCCCTGAACCATGGGCCCAGTATTAATAATGAAATTAAAACACAAACTCTGTATAATCAACTTGACAAACTGCACAAGAAAGAATTGTCAAAATGGTGGGAGGCAGAGTCACTCCAGAGATACATCGATGTGGGACGTGTGCCTCGGGGTCTGAGGATATTTACCATCCCCACATTTGAAGATCCAGACCCAGAGATGTTAGAGGAGTGGTCCAATAATTCTGCGGCCTGCTCTACGATCATGATGCGTATCTTGGTAAAATATGCCCTCAAGGACAGAAGTAAACTGTTAGCCCAGATTGATGGCATCTTGGAGGAATTGGGCAAACTAGTATCAAAGGACGCATTGGAGGAGCATATAAAACATCTAACTATTCGCATGGCTAAACTTGAGGAAGAAATAACAGCAAAAAAGCAACGCAAGTTCCTGCGAGATTTTAAAGATTATCAAGCGGGCCGCACTCTCACCTTCCATCATAAATATGATCATTTGTTTGATAAGAAAACGGGCAATGCTGTATTAACCACTTTGACGACACCAACAGTGGGAGAAGTGAGTGAAAGCGATGTTTCGGATGGGAGTCTTTTGGACATTTCGACAGCTGGTTTGAACCAGGAAACCAACCAAGACCCACAGAAAAGAAAGAGCAATTTTTTATTACAGTTCCAAATGATGAATCAAGGCAGGACAGAGTTTTATCAGGAGCAGGGGGCACAAAGGGGAAGGGGACGAGGAGGAAGAGCAAGAGGAACAAACAAGCCAAAGAGAGGAGGAAAACGCGACGACAAAATGCCCATGGGAATGGAGACAAGGGGCAGAAAGGCGAAAGCATGACTGTCATCAACCTCTCCCAGCGAACCCTTTCCATTCAGGAAATGGAGGTCCTCTCACTAGGTTTGTCATTTTGTCCATCTATGAATTTGAACTACATACAGACTAGAATTTACCTTTTCGACTTTGCTAGAAAATTGAAGTTAAAAAAATGGTTTGAGACGCAACCTACCAAAAATGTTGCTGAAGGTGGGTTGGAGCTATTGAGTGACCTAAATATCGATGACATAGAGATTCTCCACACTTTATCCACTTTGGGAGGAGGGGATATGTCTAGAGAGGAAGTACTACAAAATTGTGAAATTGATTTGGGGATAAACCCGGGGAGCAAATTTAAACCTAAATCAAGATTCCTGCCAAATATTAATTGCGAGGCTATTGAAGTTTTTGAGAAGGGAGCTCTTAAAGATCTTAAGAAATTGAGATATAAGAAAATCCCAGCCAATAGGAAGAATCTTACCTGGGAGCAGATAAGATCAGTTGAGGATTTGAAGAATGACAATAAGATTGTAATCCGCCAATCAGATAAAGGCGGGAATGTGGTGGTTCTAGACAAACAGAAGTATCTAGCAGAGGGTACAAGACAACTGAGTGACACCACATGCTATAGTACTTCAAATATCACGGAGATTGGCCAGTCGAACAAAAGATTTGCAGAGATGTTGATTGAATGGAGAGAGAAGGGTCTACTTGAGTGGGAGGAGTATAACTATCTTAAGTGTGCCCACCCGAGAATCCCTATTCTCTATTTGCTCCCCAAACTACACAAAGATGCGATGAACCCTCCAGGGAGACCCATAGTCTCTTCGATGGGTTCTCTGCTGGAGAATACATCTCGGTTCATCGACTATTATTTAAAACCCTTTGTAGTAGCTCTTCCCGCCTACTTGAAAGACACCACACACTTTTTAACAATCATTGATGGTATATATTGGGATGATAAATATACTCGTCACCCTAGATGTGTGTAGTCTTTACACTAGTATCCAACATGAATTGGGTATACAGGCTATTAGACATTTCCTTAAGACTCGCTCCATTTCATTATTACATCACTCAGAAATGATAGTAGAGATGATTCAATTTTGCCTCACTAATAATTTTTTCATCTTTGATGATTCATTCTATAGGCAGTCACAGGGCACAGCGATGGGCACCTGCTTCGCCCCCAGCTATGCTAATCTTTTCATGGGCTGGTGGGAGGAGCAGGTGTCCACGCAAGTGATGGAATTTGAGAACAAGGTAGTCCTGTGGCTGCGATTCATCGATGATATTTTTCTGATTTGGAGTGGGGATGCTGAATCAGCAAGGGCCTTTGTGAGCAAACTCAACGTGAACACCTTTAATCTCAAGTTCACTGAACATATCAGTAACACATCTATTGAATTTCTGGATGTTACTGTCGAGATTAGGGGTGGAATACTAGAAACTAGTTTGTTCCGTAAGAAAACAGCAGGAAATAGCATTTTAAGTGCTATGAGCTCACACCCTCGTAACCTAATTGTTAGTATCCCCTATGTGGAATTATTACGTGCAAAACGTAATTGTAGCACAAATGCAGCTTATGAAGTTGAAAAATCAGTTATGTGCAATCGTTTTAAGGAACGGGGTTACAGTGTAAAAACCATTGATGAAGCTTGTGACAGGGTAGAGAAAGTCACGAGAAACGAGCTGTTACATCCCAATAAACAAGATGAGGCAACTGAGACAGTGAGATTTATAACCACCTTTTCAGGACAGGCACAGGATATCCGGAAGATATTCAATAAACATTGGCATGTGCTTTTAACTGATGTTAATCTCAAAACCCATCTTACTAGTAACCCACAAAACACCTTTAGAAAAAGTCGGTCGCTACGAGATGATTTGAGTCACAACCATGTAACAAACCTTGACAGAGATAGAAGTCAACCAGGCTTCAGATATTGCAGAAATTGCAAAGCGTGTAGTAAGAGTCATGATTGTGCCAAGCTAGCTATACCGAATTTGAACAGAGACTTCATGATTAGAAAACCACTGACATGTAACTCTATGTATTGTGTGTACGTTTTAATATGTCCCTGCAACAAATGGTATGTGGGTAGCACAATACACTGTGCTAAGAAGAGGGTGCTAGAGCACATACGTGCTATTAGACATAATAACAGGCAGTACCCAGTAGCACGCCACTTCCACGAATGTCATTTTCAAAATGAGAAACTATTGGAGATGGTGGTGATTGATTCTGTTACGGTGGGGGTCAGAGGTGGTAATCGTGAGCTGTCACTGCGAAAATTGGAATCCAGGTATATTATTGATTTTGAGAGTTTGGCACCTAATGGTTTAAATTCTAGTGAGGAACTTGCGGTCCACTTGATTGAATGAACTAAATGGAATATGACAGTAAATTTGTGCGGTTTTCAGGCTTTTCAGTGATTTTTTTTTTTTTTTAAATGTTTTAGGTGTGGGCACTTCATCTTTCAACTTTGGCGTAAACAGAGAGAAATCTCGGAAAATCTGATCAAGAGGTTACAGTGGTTATATTGATTAATGAGAATAATTCACGAATGGGCAATTAAGTATGTATTGGAGTGAAAAAAAACAGTTATGGTTACAGCATATATATATTGTGGGTTATTCACCCAGTTGGGTAGGATGACCAGTGCACGGATGAAATAGAACCAAGTATTGATGTAAAAGTATATTGTGGTTTATGTGCTTATTCAAAAGAGAAAACTGAAGCGAGGATTACATGGAGCAATCCAGTAGTTAATCTGTGCATGCTTGCGCGATACAATGTTTTGCTATTGTATTAATTTATATGCCCACTTGGGCGGGATAGCGTCAGAGAAGCAATATGTGGAACCCATATGGGCATTTGTATGACTGTTTTTGCAGTTCCAGGATTTTTATGGAACGGCTAAGATCTTACCTCAAAGGTATGAGAATTATGGGAGTGTCGAGGCATGAATTTTTTGTAATTTTTGTAATTGGAAACAATGAATTTTTCCTTTCATAAGTTGGATAAAATCATAAGTAACAATATTGTATTATACTCGATGAACTAATGTCATATGTAAAGATTGAATTACATTTTTGTTACATGTTGCCGAAAGGACATTTCAAAATGGCCGCCAAATGTTGTTTCACACACAGTATGGGTGTTTAGTCCCTTTTTTATGTTTGGTATTGGATAAAATCACGCGATAATTCTAATGCAAGTAGAAGCGTGAGAAAGGCGCAAGCCGATACGCGTCGTTTTTCTGCGATTAAAATATGTTCTCAGCATACAAGGGTGTCCGAGTGCTTTCTGTGGAAGAATAGAGAACTGTTGGATAAATATATATATATATTATCTACTGGCCAGTAGATAGTTATAGTTAGGACCTATTATCCATAGGAAATCTGCGACATTCTATTTGAAATAACGTTGGCGCCGGTTGACGAATCTTCGCGAAAGTTTCCAACTTGTTGGGGCGCTCCGCTCCGCTCCTACCCTGAAAGTTTCGGGTTGATTCGTCAAGCGGGGGCCGAGAAAAAAGGGGGGTCCCAAAACGCGTTTTCCCCATTCATTTTTCCATAGGAACCTTTAGTCGCAGCTACAGCCCGAACTGCTGAACGGAATTACACCAAATTTGGCAAAGAGGTAGCCCTTGGTTCAGTGTCGTGCCTTTTGCTTAAATGGTGTAAATCCGTTCAGTAGTTTCTGAGAAAATCACAAATAAAATCACATATATATCTATGGACGAGTAGGGTCCGCGTACCCTCCCGATCACGAGCTGCATGCTAATTGGCTGTCAACACTCCAAATCAGGAAGTGTTGGCAGCCATTTTGTCCCTCGGTAGAACCGAGGGACAGAAACAAGTGCGCAAAGCGCAAAAAGGGGGAAGGGTAGAAACACCCTGACCCCCTAGGCCTGCTCAGGGGTCCCACAAGGACCCACTGGGCAGAAAAAGCATTTTTTTGTTTTTTTGTTTTTAAATCGGCAGGATGCGCTCAGGGTGCGCGAATCCTGCCAAAAAAAAAAAAAAAATCGAAGCGCGGTCTCCCGCGCTTCGATGTTTATTTGCCCCCGGGTGGGCCAAGTCCCGGGGGCATGGTGGGGGGGGGGTTTAGATTTAATGTGGGGGGCCTCTAAGGCCCCCCAAGCCCCGGGGACCGCCACCCCCCAGGGCTTTAGAAAATAATGGTGCGGGAGGGCTCTTTGCCCTCCCGCAGCCCAGGGGACCGCCACCCCCCGGGGCTTCTTTTTTCAATTTTTTTTTAACCTGTGTGGCGGGGCTCCAGCCCCCCCCAAACGCCCCGGGGACCGCCACCTCCCCGGGGCACTAAAGATTTGAATATGGGGGTCCGTTACGGACCCCCAAAGCCCCGGGCACCACCACCTCCCCAGGGCTTTACTAATGGTTGGGAGGGGGGCCGCGCGGCCCCCCTCCTGGAGCCCTTGATGGCCCTGGGGACCGCCACCCCCCAGGGCCGGCTCCTGCAGTGTCCCGGGGTGCCTACCCCCGGGACACTGTAGTTTGCTATGACAGGACGGGAGCCGCGAGTCATAGCAAACTTGGTTTGCATTTTGAAAGAGAGAGCAGGAAACCTGCTCTCTCTTTCAAAATGCAAACCCAATTGCTTTTCCACATGGGGAGCAGCATGTTAGCTGCTCCCCATGTGGAAAAGCAATGCCGGCTCCCGTAGGACGCGGGGAGCCGGCTGGGACTGTGGGGGGATTGGGGACCCCCCCACAGTCCCCAACCAGAGGCCAGGCCCCGGGGGATGGGGTCCCCGGGGCCAAAAGTGGCCAGGGAGGGGGGCCACGCAGCCCCCCTACCCAAATAAAAAAAAAAATTTAAAAAGGGCAAGGCCGGCCCCGGGGGATGGGGTCCCCGGGGCCAATACAGGCCCAGGGAAGGGGGGCCACGCGGCCCCATTCCCGTTTTTTTTTTAATTTAAAAAATAAATAAATTGCTCAGGCCCCGGGGATGGGGTCCAAGGAAAGGGGGCCCCTCCCTCCCTGCAGTACTCTGCAAACGCGCCCCTGGCGCGTTTTAAGAAGGGGAAGCAATTCCCCTTGAATACTGGGGGTCCCTGGGGCCAACTAGCCCACCAAGAACCTCCAGTATGCGCCAGGGGCTGCGTTGCAGAGAGGTGTACAGAGGCCACGCCCCTTTTACACCTCTCTGCAACGCAGCTCTGTGGCGCTTTTTAGAAGTACATGGTGGGCTAGTTGGACTCCAGGGACCCTCAGGATTCAAGGGGACTTAATCCCCCAACTTAAAACGCGCCACGGGGCGCGTTTGCACCGTGGTAAAGGGAGGGGGCGGGGCTTCAGGTGACATGTGTGCAAACAGGCCCCGTGGCGCGATTTAAGGTGGGGAATTAAATCCCCTTCAATCCTGAGGGTCCCTGGGGGCCAACTAGCCCAACAGGTACGTCCAGAAAGCGCCACAGAGCTGCATTGCAGAGAGGTGCAAAAAGGGGCATGGCCTCTGAACACCTCTCTGCAACGCAGCTCCTGGCGCATACTGGAGGGACAGGGTGGGCTAGTTGGACCCCAGGGACCCTCATGATTCAAGGGGACTTAATCCCCAACTTAAAACGCGCCACGGGGCGCGTTTGCACAGATGTCACCTCAGGCCCCGCCCCTCCCTTCACCATTGTGCAAATATTCCTCTAAAATCAGCCGAACTACGAATTCCTATTTACTCACCTGTTATTAGGAGAGACCTCAGTGCTGCATCTTTCAGCCCAGTACTGATCCTGAAAAGTAATTTTAACCGTACTTACCAGTAACTTGAATTTCCTTCCATAGGCTAACATTGACTGGTTTCACTTGGAAATTCTTCTAAGTGTGGAGTTTTGGAACTTTATAATATTCCTCTAAAATCAGCCGAAATACGAATTCCGATTTACTCACCTGTTATCAGGAGAGACCTCAGTGCTGCATCTTTCAGCCCAGTACTGATCCTGAAAAGTAATTTTAACCGTACTTACCAGTAACTTGAATTTCCTTCCATAGGATATCATTGTCTGCTTTTTGCTGAAAAGTTTCTAAGTGTCGATTTTTGAAACATACAAATATTCCTCTAAAATCAGCCGAACTACGAATTCCGATTTACTCACCTGTTATCAGGAGAGACCTCAGTGCTGCATCTTTCAGCCCAGTACTGATCCTGAAAAGTAATTTTAACCGTACTTAGCAGTAACTTATATTTCCTTCCATAGGAATCCATTGTCTGGTTTTCAGCAGAAAAGTTTCAAAGTGTTGATTTTCACAAACTACAAATATTCCTTAAAAATCGCCTGTATGACTTAAACGCATTCTTTCAACTGTTTACAGGAGATGCACCAGTGCTGGATCCAGGATCCACTACTGAGTAAGAAAAAGTAACGATAACACTACTTACCTGCTAAGTGAATTTCCTCCCATAGGATAACATTGGTGATTCTATGTGAAAAAGTTTCTAAGTGTCAACTTTTAAAATTCAATAATATTCCTTAAAAATCACTACTGTAACCAAAACGCTTTTACTCAACTGTTTACAGGAGATGTCCCAGGACTGAATCTAGGATCCAGTCCTGTGGTTAGAAAAGTAATCCATAAAGTAACTAATTGCATTTAGCTAGAAATTCACATTGAGCTCAATGTTGCATTGTGTTTAAAATTGTGTTGCCCATTGCAACAACTGTAACTACTGTACTTAAAAGTCTATTGCCTATTTGCAAAGTATTTAAACTAAAGTAATTCATTCTGAGAAAGTATATTTTGTAATGTAATGTATAATGTAATTTAAAAATAAAATATCTAAAAATAAATAGTTTAAAAAAATGTAGTAAATCAGTATAAAAAATAAATAAATATAACAATTAATACATTTAAAAATTGTCATTTACAAAACCTTTGAAATTCACTGTAAAAAACCATAGGTTTCAGACATGTTATAGTTAGGAATTAGCATTTAAAAAACCTTTGAAATTCACTGAAAAAACCATAGGTTTCAGGCTTGTTATAGTTAGGAATTAGCATTTTTAAAAACCTTTGAAATTCACTGAAAAAACCATAGGTTTCAGGCCTGTTATAGTTAGGGTTTAGCATTTAAAAAACCTTTGAAATTCACTGAAAAAACCATAGGTTTTAGGGAAAGTTATAGTTAGTTGGACATTGCACTCGTACAAAACCCGTGAAATTCCCCCGTTATAGTTAGTTCAGCTAACTATAACTCGCGCCCCCGCAATGCACTGCGACCCATTTTTTTGGCCTTTCTGCGCCAAGGGGAGGCAGAAACCACATTAGGCACCAGGGATTTTTTTTTATTGCAGATGGAAGAGACCGCTTGGCCAAGGGTTGCTTCCAAGGGGCTTAAGTTATGTTTATGTATTTTCTGCCCCACCATGGGGACAGATCTGCCCGTTTTTGGCCTTTCTGCCCCCAGGCGAGAGGGGGGCAGAAAACCCTACTAGGCACCAGGCACCAGGGATCTATTTCGTTTGTAAAGGGGCAAATTTCTGCCTTCTGTTTTCTGCCCCACCCAAGGACAGATCGGCCTGGCAGAAAACCCCACCAGATCCCTTGGGCAAGATCACCCCCCATTTTTCTCGGCCCTATTTGAAGGCCCATCTGGCAGATTGACCATCTAAGTAGTGACATAGCGTGTTATAATGTTAATTGTTTTATTTCTTCTGAATTGCAATTGTAACGTTTTATTTTTCCTTTTTATTCTAGTTCAAGGCTTTTGCTCTTTAGACTGATGTTCCAGGTTGCGGTTTCGTCACTGGTGGTTCTGCAGTTTGTATAGTTGCATGTGTTTGGTAAGAAAATGTTTTTTGTACTATTTACTCTAAATGAGTTTCATTTCCCTGCATGAATGTCTTTTTGTAAATGCTGTAATAATAGCTGAATGTTTAGCTTCTGTTTTATTGAGTGTGAAAAACGTTTTGCATTTGTGCTTGATGTGTATTTTGTTGTCTTGTGAGTAATTGATTTTGTTCTTCTAGTGGGATATCGTTGGTTTTTGCAGTGTCTCTGCAGAGTAGGTGCTGGTAAGTGTAGCTGTGCTTGCAAGTGAATCGTATAGTTTTTGAGTATATAGATCTTTGTGATAAAGGCACACATTTTTTTATTTACTTATTTTGCACAGTGTTGGTTGTTGTTGACTTGCTTGTGCAATCTCCTCTCTTAGTAAGGATTATGGCTAGCCGCAGGATTACTGCTCAGCAGGTTGTTGGTATGCTTTTTGAGTCTTCCTCTGACCATGGTTCAGAGACTGACTCTGCATCTGAGGCAGAGGATGGAGGGGAAGATTCAGGCAGTGAGTTTTCTCTCCACATGGAGTCATCGGATGATGAAGCTACTCTCAGTGCGGATGAAGCTACTCTTAGTGCGGATGAAGTGCCTGTTTTAGAGGAGGACATTGATGTGCCGATAGTGCAGCAAGAGGCATCTGGGCTGCAGCCTGGGGCTGCAATGCTTCCCGTTGGAAGTGCTGACCTCTGGGTTGCCCCAGGCATGGTGCAGCCGGCATTGCCAGACTTTACTGGTGTTCCACGGAGTTGAATGGATACTGAAAACTTTTTGCCGATACATTTTTTTCAGTTGTTTATGGATGCTGTATTTTTGGCAGAGATTGTTGAGCAGACTAATTTGTATGCTGAACAGTATTTGAGAGACAACAGTGCTAGCCTGGATGAGTTGAAGAAGTTCTTGGGTTTAACTTTTTTGATGGGCTTGCTAAGGAAGCCATCAATGTCTTCATATTGGTCTACTAGTCGTCTTGATGGCAACGGCTATATTTCCGGCACTCATGAGTCGTGATAGGTATTTTCTTCTGCTTCGGATGCTGCATTTTGTCGATAATGGTTTAGCGTTGCCACAAGATCACCCTGATTGTCACCGTCTTTTTAAGATTCGGCCTGTCATTGATCACTTTGTAGATATATTTTCTGAGATCTATGCTCCAGGGAAAGAAATAGCAGTGGATGAGTCTTTGGTCTTGTTCAAGGGCCACTTGGTTTTTAGGCAATACATTCCTAGTAAGAGGGCACGCTATGGAATTAAGATGTATATGCTGTGTGACAGTAGGACTGGATATGTCTCTAATTTCAGAGTGTACACCGGTAGGGATTCCAGGATTGAACCCCCCCTGGTTGTCTGTCCACTTTTGGAGTGACTGAGAAAATTGTGTGGAAACTTGGTAGAGGACTTTTTAACAAAGTTCACCATTTATATGTAGATAACTTCTACACTGGTGTGCAGTTGTTCAGGGAATTGTCCAAAGTGGGCACTGTTGCTTGTGGCACAATCCGCTCTAACCGTAAAGTTTCCCAAAAGAACTTGATTGTCAAAAGCTTGTGCGGGGACAGTGCAGTGCGTTGCGTAGCGAGGAACTTCTAGCTGTGAAGTTTTCAGACAGGAGAGATGCCTACATGCTGACTACCATCCATGATGAAAGCACTTCACCTGTGACTGTTTGGGGTCAGGTTGCTGAAGCACGCAAACCTGTGTGCATTTTAGACTATAATAGGCACATGGGTGGTGTTGATAGAGTAGATCAGAGGTTGGAACCTTACACTGCTCTTCGTAAGGCTTACATTTGGTACAAGAAGTTGGCTATCCATCTTTTGCACTTGGCAACCTTGAATGCTTTTGTTGTATTTAAGGATTGTTGTCCTGAGTCAAAGTTGACTTTTGCTAAGTTTCAGGAGTCTGTAATAGGCAGCCTTGTTGTAGTGGAACAGGCAAGTGTTCCTAGAGTTGGAGTGGTGGAGGATGTGGCTAGATTGAAAGATCTCCACTTTCCTGATCACATTCCTCCCACGCCCTTAAAAGACTTTCCCAGTAGGAGATGTAGAGTCTGTTGGCGAAGAGGTACGCGGAAGGAGACTCGTATGTACTGCCCCGAGTGTCCTTCTAACCCTGCGCTGTGTGTGCCTGCTTGTTTTAGAATGTACCACATGCATAAGAATTTTTGGGAGCATCCATGAGTGGTAAAGTGAACTGCCTAGTATGTATTGTTTTATATTTTTTGTTCATTTTCAAGGTTGGCATTTGTGCAATGTATTTAGTTTCAGATTTTGTGTTAGTAGATTTGTATCTAGTTACAAATTGTTTGTGTTTTCTTTTTTGTATAAAAAAACTCTACATGTGATGGCGGTGTGTGTAGGCTGGCGCTTGGCTGGAGGTGTGCGTGGACTGGCGCTTGGCTGGCGGTGTGCGTGGACTGGCGCTTGGCTGGCGGTGTGCGTGGACAGGCGTTTGGCTGGCGGTGTGCGTGGCCTGGTGCTGGCTGGTGGTGTGAATGGACTGGCGCTTGGCTGCCAGTGTGTGTAGGCTGGCGCTTGGCTGGTGGTGTGCGTGGACTGGCGCTTGGCTGGCGGTGTGCATGGACTGGCGCTCGGCTGGTGGTGTGAATGGACTGGCGCTTGGCTGCCAGTGTGTGTAGGCTGGCGCTTGGCTGGTGGTGTGCGTGGACTGGTGCTTGGCTGGCGGTGTGCTTGGACTGGCGCTTGGCTGGCGGTGTGCTTGGACTGGCGCTTGGCTGGCAGTGTGCGTGGACTGGCGCTTGGCTGGCGGTGTGCGAGTAGTGACTTGCTGCTGGTCACTACACACACTGCTAGCCAAACGCTAGTCCACGCAATCCGTCAGCTGGTGTGGTTGCTGTGTCAGGCATGTGGGCGTGTGAAAATGATGGGCCCTTGAATGGCGCTATCTGCTGGTGTGAGTGTTGAAATGTGATGGGCCCGCGGCTGCGGTGTGAATGGTTTTGTATGTGTCACACGTATGAAAGGTGTATGAATGGCCTGTAAAGAGGTTGGTGCCTTGTTGTGGCTTTACAGCTCATGAGCTGTGAGTCAATGGTTCAGTTTCTCGTCCTTTCAATTATTAACAGTGCATTTCATTTTTCTGAAATCTCGTTAATACAATTGTATATACTGAACCATCACTCACCCTCGTGCTAAATCCAACCGGTATGTATGTGTGCATGAGGAATACATGGTTGTGCAGTAATATATGTCTTTTCTGTCTTTCTCAAGCAGGATGTACCTTGTCCCTTTTTGTGAATGTTGTAATGTGTTGGTTCCGTGCCTGGTGGTGTGAATGGTCTTGTGTGTATCACGTACGAAAGGTGTGTGAATGGCCTGTAAAGCGGTTGTGGCCTTGACACGGCTTTACAGCTCACGAGCTGTGAGTCACTGGTTCAGTTTTTTGTCCTTTCAATTATTGACAGTGCATTTCATTTTTGTGAAATCTCTTAATAAAATTTTATATACTGAACCATCACTCGCCCTCGTGCCAAATCCAACCAGTATGTGTGTGTGCTTGAGGAATAGATGGTTGTGCAGTAATATTTGTCTTCTTTGTCTCTCTGCCAAGGTGTATATTACATCTAAGAAAAACCTACCAACTGTAGATATTGTCTAAACTAAACACCCATGGGAGTACATGGCGATGTCTCTCTTGTGGATCCCAACAAGTTATCTTACCCACAGTTTCCTGCAAACCTCAAAATGTGACTGTCACATTTTCCATGCATTACTGTGCCAAAATGTTCACGCTTCAGAAAGAAACAACAAATTTCCTACCCGCCAGCATTTCCCCAAGTATCCCGATAGAAATTGGTACCTCACTTGTGTGGGTGGGCCAAGTACCCGCGGCAGGGAAGGGCCCAAAACGTATTGTGGAGACATCAAAATTACCTATTTTGAAAGGACCTGGTTTTGCAAGGGGGGGTGGGGGGGGTCACCTGAGTTTTTGGCCCCGGGCTCGGCGGCCATCTTGGTAAACCTACCAAACCCACACATTTCTGAAAACTAGACACCATGGGGAGTCCAATGAGGTATGGCTTGCGTGGATCCCCCAACGTTTCCCTACCCAGAATCCCCTGCAATCCTCAAATCTTGCTGAAAAAAATCCATTTTTTTTCAAATTTCTGTGTGGGAAAGTTGTAGGATCACCGGGCTGACACAAATTTCCTCCCACCTAGCGTTCCCCAGGTCTCCGATAAAAATGGTACCTCACTTGTGTGGGTAGGCATAGTGGCTGCAACAGGAAATGGCCCAAATCGTACTGTGGAGACTTCAAAATTACCTATCACAAAACTATCTGCTTTTGCAAAGGGGGTCCCATGAGTTGAGGAAAATGTGTTTTTTTCTTTTTTTTTTACAAAGTTTGAGGTTTGCAAGGGATTCTGGGTAACAGAACCTGGTGAGAGCCAGACAAGTCACCCCATCCTGGTTTCCCCTGGGTGTCTAGTTTTCAAAAATGTATAGGTTTGCTAGGTTTCCCTAGATGCCGGCAGAGCTAGGGTTCAAAATCTACAACTAGGCACTTTGCAAAAAAAGGGTCAGTTTTCACTGTGAAAATGTGGTGTCTCCACGTTGCGTTTTGGGCCGTTTCCGGTCGCGGGCACGAGGCCTACCCACACAAGTGAGGTACCATTTTTCTCGGAAGACTTTGGGGAAAGCGTGGTGGGTGGAATTTTGTGGATCCACGCAGATTCCAGAACTTTCCACCACAGAAATGTGAGGAAAATGTGTTTTTTTTTTTTTTTACAAAGTTTGAGATTTGCAAGGGATTCTGGGTAACAGAACCTGGTGAGAGCCAGACAAGTCACCCCATCCTGGATTCCCCTGCGTGTCTAGTTTTTAAAAATGTATAGGTTTGCTAGGTTTCCCTAGGTGCCGGCAGAGCTAGGGTTCAAAATCTACAACTAGGCACTTTGCAAAAAAAGGGTCAGTTTTCACTGTGAAAATGTGGTGTGTCCACGTTGCGTTTTGGGTCATTTCCTGTCACGGGCACTACACCTATCCACCCAAGTGAGGTACCATTTTTATCGGGAGACGTAGGGGAACACAAAATTGTAGACCAACTGTTATTACCTATTGACTTTCAATGCATTTCTGCCTTCCAAATGTAAGACAATGTGTACAAAAGAAGTCACTTTGAAAAATGACCTATAATTCACATGCTGGTATGGGTACCCACAATTTCGGAGATGTGCAAATAGCTACTGTTTCTAAACTCTATATTTTGTTCCCATTTCAGAAATACATAGGTGACTTTCATACCGATTTTTCCCTGTTCATATTTTCCCAAATGAATTGTTATATACCTGGTACACAATAAAAAACCATTGCAAGACGCTGCTCAGTTATTGGCTCTGGGTTCCTCGGGTTCTTGGTGAACCTACAAGTCCTATATATCACCACAACCAGAAGGGTCCAGCGAATGTAACAAAATATTGCTTTCAAACATCTGTCATACTTAGTAGAAGTTACAGGTGAAAACGTTGGCACAAATGGCTGTTTTTTTAAACTCATTTTCAACTGTTAGTTTCTAATCGAAAACCTTGAAGGATCTACACAAATGACCCCTTGCGAATTCAAAATTCTGTCTACTTTTCAGAAATTTATACCTTTCCAGGACCCATCATTGCTTTCATACCCATTTTTACCATTAACTGGAAGGAGGTTGAAAGCACAAAAAATAGCAAAAATAGGCAAAGTCCCAGAAAAATGCCAAAACTGTGTAAAAAATGTTGGTTTTCTGACAAAAGTCTGCTTGTCCCTGAAAGTTGGCAAGATGGTGATTTCAGCACCACAACCCCTTTGTTGATACCATTTGCAGGGAAAAAACCAGACGCTTTCATCTGTAGCCCTTTTTTCTCATTTTTCCCCCAAAAAAACATTTTGCTGTATTTTGGCTAATTCCTGGGTCCCCTCCAGGCGAATCAACAAACCCTGGGTACCTTTAAAATCCCCATGATGTTGGAAGAAAAGGACGCAAATTTGGCGTGGATACCTTATGTGGTCAAAAAAGTACAGGGGCCTAAGTGCGAACTTCCCCAAATAGCCAAAAAAAAGGCTTAGCACAGGGGAGGAAAAGGCCTAGCAGCGAAGGGGTTAAAAAACAGAACAAAACAAATGAAATTAAAAAGGAATTAGGCTTTGAAGGGTCTAATTCACTATTCCCACTCCAAACTAAGTAATAGTGGAGAACTTGGACTTTGGAGGAGACCGATTTGATTAGTACCACACCGTCCAGAGCAACAGCAGGGAAAGTGCTGGACGCTTGAAGGGTTAGATATACTATTCCCGCTCTTAAATTAAAAAAACACTAAACAGACAAAACAAACAAAAATATATTTAAAGAAATATGTTAAATATATATATTATTTTGAGATAATGAATACAAAGAATTAAATATTAAGATTACAGAATTAGAATGATTATAAATAAAATATTAAAAATGTTCACTCATCAACATCATAAAAAATATACATATACACTTACCACCCTTCTACCCTAAAACTCCAACACCCTAAAAACAAATAAATATACTAGAAAAAATGTAAAGTACTGTTGTAACCTATGCTGTTCTTTCTTTTATGTTCTTCACGCTTGTGGCATTTCATATGGAATGTGGTGAAGCAGTTGCTGGTGGAATAAGCAGCTGATCTTGTTGGAGGAAATAACAAACTTAAGGTAAAGCTACATCACTAGCGTGTTCACTGAACTTAACATTGGTGAAGAGTATGGGCAGGCTGTCTACCAACAGCCCTTGTGAACCCAGCGTGTATTATGAAGGTTTAACTCACAAATTACAACTTCAGACGTTCTTGTGGACTATTTACATTCCAAGGAAGCTTTTTTTCTGGGAATTTCTAATTTTGTATGACTTAGAACCTCAAGACTGAAGTGAACTGTTTAAGTATCTGGAAATGTTGTGACATTTAGCTTCACCGTTACGATATACTGGTTAATTTTATACCAAGCGTGCTAGTAAAGGAGAGCCGTGGCCATGAGTCGATCGTAGGCCTGGTATTCTGGACAGATTGCGTAGTGTAAAGAACCGCGACTTAAAAGGCAACTGTGCCCATGCCTTATACGGCAGAGGAAAATTTCAAGAATGGCTCTTATCTCCTGGAACATTAAGTGAAATTTTTAAAAATGTACCTTCTTGCCAGTTCTTGAAATGGAAAAATAAAAGTGCAGGTACTCTGTACCAGAGAACCTGCTTGTTTCTGAGAAGTGCCGGTACTCTCCCTCTCAGAATAAAGTGCCGGTACTCCGTACCGGGCAGTAGCGGCCCATTTAAAGCACTGCTTCTCGCGCATTTAACTGTTGCGTAGACATCTCAGGAATCGTAAAGCATGTGAGATCCCAGTGCCTCAGCGCGGAGACTCCATTGTTGCTGTCATGCAGCTGGGTGGGATGAGACTGACGCTGACATCTCTATGTTACTTTAATGGAAGCCCGTTAAGCAGCTGCTTCTTATTCCAAAATGCTGAATGTTCTGAGATGAGAAGTAGCTGCTGCGAAAGTACAAGCGTGACGCGTAGCACGTGACCGCGCTACAGCCAAAGATCACAAGACTGCAACAGAGTCGAAAGTCACGTACCTTAGTTTGGAGCTGGGATTGTGCTTAAATCAAGTGATTTTTTACATATCTTTGGAAATGGCACATGCTTGGTAAGGTGATTAAAATGTTAACCCGGAGCAGCAATTTCTCTTCACTGTGAATAATTCTTTGAACTGCAACATGGAATACACTCTGCTCACATTGAAGCCAAAGAATTTATTTGGATTTTGAGTCAAATTAGAAGGCTGGACTTTTTGGTTTATTAGTTTGTTGTTTTAAGTTTTCTTTACAGAGACATGGATTATGGCTGCGTCTGGCATGTCACAATCTCTGTAGTTTTTTTCCAAATCTGGTGAACCATTACTACCCTAGAAGAAATAGAAAAAACTTTTTGACTCCTACTTAATAGCTATTGGTGGGGGAAAATGATCCTCTGCCAGCGCTGCCAAGTATCACGCATCCCGCGTTAGACTAACGCATTTCAGTGTGGTGGTCCGCATCACCGCACTGAAATGCAAAGTCACGCATAAATTATAGCGCCTCCTCAGTTGTGAAGCCGGAGAGCTACCATTATTCATAGATCAAACTGAAACTAATCTGGAGTGGCAGCGCGCCGTGCGTGCTGCTCCCAGCATGCTTGGGGGCTGCTTTAGAGTCCGCAGCTCAGCTCTAGCTGCTCTCTGGTGCATTGTCGAATATTCACCCAGCACCACGCGGGTTTGATACATTTTGTGAGCCTGACATGACTCACACACTTTAATAGCCAAGGCAGGTCCGAAGTCCAGCTGCTGCCGCCGGCGGCGCGGCTTCAGTTCACGGTAATAAGGTTGCAGGCTGCATTGGCAATGGCAGCGCTGCTCGTACTTGTGCCACGGTAAATTAAACGCAGCACAGTAAATTTGATACAGATCCCGCGACCAGACCCGACGACCCACCGGCTGCTGAGTGAACCGCACTGACCGCGCTGGCCACTGGAGCAGTTCCTCAGCAGCCCAGAGAATACACCACCACTGCAAACTTCACTTCTGTGCAGAGCTGTGCTGCGCCTCACTCAGAAGCATGCCTGGCCGCGGTGTTTACAGCGGGAGTCGTTGTGGCCTTGAGGCGGCCCGTTAATGAATTCCTCGCCGCCTCGCTAAGTAAGTGAGTTCCTTATCTCTTTGCTATATAACATTCCCTATAAATAATAGCGATAGTAGTGCGTGGTCATGATGGTCAGCTGCAGCTGCCTGCTGCCCTGTTTCAAGCAGGAGCATGGCAGGCAGTGAGACGTGTGATACTAATCCAAACAGACATGATGCTGAGACTGAGGCTTGCATGAGACGGGCAGCAGAGCTCCAGCCTAGCATTTGTTATTGTGGTTTGCCTCGGTTCGTGTAGTTGCTTCTCAGCATGGTGTGATCAGTTTATGCAGAGGGAGGCACGTGGTTCTGCTTAAGTCCACCCTTGGATGATCTATCCTGTATTTGTGAGGAGGGGGGGGGGGATATGGAACATGAGACTCATTTGCAGACAGTATGGTCTCTCACATCCTGTTTGGTATAGTGTGTCCCAGTGCCCTTCCATTTCTGGTGTTATGCAGCATGTTTAAGAACTTCTTAGAGTTTCTCGTTGCTCAAATGGGTGCAATTGCTGATATTTATATGTTTCCCTAGTCTTCATTGCTGGATTTTGCTCTCAGCAAAGTGTCACTCATAGTCATTGAATGTCACTTATACTGGATTGATGAAAATGTCACACATAAGCAATCTGAAACCTTGGCAGCTATGTCTGCTAGGAAGCAAGGGGTTTTGCTTCGCAATCTTGGCATTGAGGAGCGTAATATCTATGAAAGCTTGGATGAAATTGTTACAGGGAATGATGAAGGGGAGCTTTGAGAAGTATATGAAATGTCAGTAATGATGCCTGTAAGGCATTTCGGACCACGTATTAATGTGGTCAAGAAAAGACAAGTTTTTTCACAAGGATTCAGGCAAAAGTGTATCATCGAGGTGAAGAAGAATGTGGTGGTTCTCAGTGATGGTGAAGTGTGGAGTATGTCTCGGTTAGCTAAGTGTACACTGACGGTAGTGAGAGGAAGGGTCAGGAGTGAATGCAAAAAGTGAATTAAAAAGGACCTGGCCTCGTGGACTTAAGAAACTTTAATAGGTCGTGGAGGCAGGTGCTGTTAAAAAGGTGGTTCGGAGATGTCCTGCGTGTAATGTGTGGATACTCCTTCAGTACTCACTACGTTGCTATCAATGTGTGATGGAAAAATGTGCTATATGCAGAACGGTGAAAAAGATGCAAAATATCCTGCACTTTATATTACCCAGTCAGTATTTCTAAAATGTAAGTCTGAAAAAGAGAGAGCACAGCTAGTTATACAATTGCACCTCCCAATGCGCAAACACGTTAAGCCTGTAAATACAAAAGTGACTGTAGTGTCATTAGCCTTAGTTGTAACTTGAAACCATCACACATTGATAGCAACATAGTGAGTACTGAAGGGATCATTCATAGTCCTGATGAAGAAGCCTTGACGCTTCGAAACATGTTGACTTGATCAGGAGTATCCGCACATTACACGCAGGACATCTCCGAACCACCTTTTTAACAGCACCAGCCTCCACGACCTATTAAAGTTTCTTAAGTCCACGAGGCCAGGTCCTTCTTAATTCACTTTTCGCATTCACTCCTGACCCTTCCTCTCACTACCCCTACACCACACATAGTACTGTAAAAACAGTGCTCCCGCGTAGTCGCTGGTCGTAGCACGCCCCGTCCCGCAGCGGGGCGGGAAGACCCCTATGATGAAGCATGACACCAAGGGCCCTTTTGGTGTGTGAGGGGCATTTAAGCAAACACTGTGTGCATCCTATCAAGATAGGAAACACACTCTTGTGAACCTCCTTTGAGGTGGATCCTTATGTTTTGTTTGAATCTCTAGAGGAGGACGCACCCACCTCCAGTGCCCACGAAGGACACTACCTCTTCACTCCCTAATCCTGTTTTTTGTAGCACTTTTTTAAATAAGCATTGGCAAAGCAAATAGGTCTCGCATATACAAGAGCTATTAGCTTTGGCAATGTGTTTTTGCTGTGCTGCGCACCAGTATGGCTGCTGTTCAGCGTGGTTAAAGCTGGGGCGGGAAGTGTCCTAGAATGGAGTCAGGGGGGGGGAGAGAGTAGAGTGTCGTAGACTGGATTTGTGGAAATAGAGTGTAGAAGATTGGATTTGTTGGAGTAGAGTGTTGTAGAGTATTGCTAGTAGACTGTCGTAGAGGGGAGTAAACCAGTGGTAGAGGGTGTCGTAGAGTGCAGTGTCAGATTGCAGTGTGGTAGAGTGGAGTGGCGTAGAGTGGAGTGAACTGGTGTAGATTGGATTGGAGTGGGGAGGAATAGGATGGAGGGGTTGGAGTGGATTGAGGTAGTGGGGTGGATTGGAGTAGATTAGGGTAGATTGGATTGGGGTAGAGTGGGTTGGATTGAGTGGAAGAGGGTGGATTTGAGTAGGTGGACCCGATAGGGTGGATTGGACTAGAGTGGGGTGGATTGAAAAGGGGTGAGGTGGATCAGATTGGGGTGGATCGATTTGTTTGTCCATCTGAGGTGGATTGGTCTGGGGTGGGGTGGACTGAATTAAAGTAGGGTGGTTTGGAGTTGGGTGACTCAGAGTGGAGTTGAGGGGTGGATTGGACTGGACTGAAGCGGGGTGGATTGGACTGGTGTGGGGTGGACTGGAGTGGAGTGGGGTGGGTTGGGATGGATGTATTGGATTGAGTGGGGTGTACGGAACTGGGGTGGGGTGGATTGGATTGGGGTACAGTGGGGTGGATTGGGGTAGAGTGGGGTGTATTGGATTGGACTGCAATAGAGTGGGGTGGATTGAAGTGGGATGGATTGAAGTGGTTTAGACTGGATGGGGTGGAATAGAGTGGGGTGGATTGAAATGGGGTGGGGTAGGGTGGATTGAACTAAAGTGGGTGGACTGGAGGAGGGTGGAATGGAGTGGGATGTATTGGATTGGATTGGCATGGCATGGGGTGGGTGGATTGGAGTGAAGTGGATTGGATTGAGGAGGTTGGATTGGATTGAGGATAATTGGATTGGGGTGGATTGGAGTAAGGGCAGTTGTTTTGGATTGGAATGGGGTGGATTGGACTGGGGAGGGAGGGGGTGGATTGGGGAGATGGATTGGAGTGGGGTGGAGTGGGGTAGATTGGGGTGGATTGGATTGGTGTGGGTGGATTGGAGTGGGGTGGATTGTATTGGAGTGTGGTGAATTGAGATGGAGTGGGTGGATTGGAGTGAGTTGGATTAGAGTGCAGCGAATTGGAGTGGGGATGAATGGAGTGGGGCAGTTTGTTTTGGATTGGAGGGGGCAGAATGGAGTGAGGCAGATTGCTTTGTAAGGTGTGGGGAAGATTGGACTGGAATGGATTGGGGCTGGTTGTTTTGGATTGGAGTGGGGCAGATTGTTTTGGAGTGGAGTCGGGCAGACTGTTTTGAATTGGAGTGGGATGGATCGGAGTGGGACTGATAGTTTTAGTTTGGAGTGGGGCATATTGGAATGTAGATTGGAGTATGTAGATTGTTTTGGTCTGGAGTGGGGCAGACTGTTTTGGATTGAAGTGGGGCAGATTGGTGTGGGGCAGACAGGAGCGGGGCACATTGATTTGGACTGGAGTTGGGTGAACTGGATTGAGTTGGAGTGGGGTGAATTGGGGAAGGAGTGGAGTGTATTGGATTGGTGTGAGGTGGGTTTCATTGGAGTGGGGTAGATTGGATTGGTGTTGGGTGGATTGGATTGGAGTGGGGTGGATTGTGGTGGTTTGGGATGGGGTGGATTGGGGTGCGGGATTAGAGTGGGGCAAATTGGAGTGGGGAAGATTGAAGTGGGGCGGATTGGAGTGGGGCAGATTATTTTGGATTGGAGGGGGGCATACTGGAGTGGGGCAGATTGTTTTGGACTGGAGCGCGGCAGACTGGAGTGGGGCAGATTGTTTTGGATTGGAGCGGGGCAGTTTGGAATGGGCGGATTGGAGTAGGCAGATTGTTTTGGAATGGAGTGGAGCGGGGCAGATTGGAGCGGGCGTATTAGAGTGGGGCAGATTTGAGTAGGTAGACTGGAGTAGGCAGATTGTTCTGGTCTGGAGTGGGGCAGATTGTTTTGGATTGAAGTGGAGCAGATTGGTGTGGGGCAGACAGGAGCGAGGCGCATTGTTTTGGACTGGAGTGGGGTGAATTGGATTGTGTTGGAGTGGGGTGAATTGGGGAGGGAATGGATTAGTGTGAAGTGGGTTTCATTGGAGTGGGGTAGAATGGATTGGTGTTGGATGGATTGGAGTGGGGTGGGGTGGATTGTGGTGGTTTGGGATGGGGTGGATTGGGATGGGGTGGATTGGGGTGAGGTGGATTAGAGTGGGGCGAATTGGAGTGGGGAAGATTGTTTTGGATTGCAGGGGGGCAGATTGGAGTGGGGTGACTGGATCGGGGCACATGGTCTTGGATTGGAGTGGGGCGCATTAGAGTGGGACAGATTGTTTTGGATTGGAGTGGGGCAGCCTGGAGTGGGGCAGACTGTTTTGGATTGAAGTGGAGCAGATTGGAGTGGGGCAGATTGTTTTGAATTGGAGTGGGGCAGCTTGTTTTAGATTGGAGTGGGGCAGCTTGTTTTAGATTGGAGTGGGGCAGATTGTTTTGGATTGAAGTGGGGCCGATTGGAGTGGGGTAGGTTGGGAGAATTGGAGTGTGGTGGATTGGAGTGTGGTGGATTGGAGTGTGGTGGATTGGAGTGGGTTGGATTGGAGTGGGTTGGACTGGGGTGAGTGGTTTGGATGGAAGTGGGGTGGATTCGATTAGTATGGGGTGGACTGGATTGAGTGGGGTGGAATGCTGTGGGGTGAGGAGGGGTCAATTGGCGTGGAATGGAGTGGGGTGGATTGGGGTATACTGCACAATTATGTGTTAAAGCATCATTTCAGAAATTCATACGAAAGACACAATGTTGCTTTGCAATAAAATAATCCTCATCATTTGAGAACAGTGCCCACTAGCAAAAACAAAAGAAAGCATAAGGGCAAAGTGAGAAAAGAAGGCTTGGCAAAATAAAAGAAAGTTAACTATAGAAAATAAATCTTTGCAGTTTTGTTTGTCCTGCTGGGCACATTTTTGCCAGTTATACGCCTTCTGTTCGCAGGGCAATAAAAGTTAAACAAAACAAAATAGTATCTGAAGCACGTCAGGAGAAGTGTACGGGCACTGATTAAGTTGAATCAATCAGTGCTTGGTCCCTGCTCCACAGAGGAACAGAAATGAGGTTAGACCTGCCTTGACAAATTACGAGGCTGTAAAGAAGAGTTCCATGCAAGTCAAAAAATGGTAAGCAACGAGCAAGCTCCAAGCCCTTTTTTTGTTAACAGTGTCTCGCTAGTACAGGCTCTCGAAGGCTCGACCCTAAAAAGGGAACAAGAACTCACCGGCCTGTTACAGCCCTATTTCCCTCCTGGACATCTCCGTTAAGATATGGCGAAGGATCCTTGCATGCAAATTAGAGGCATAGATGCAGGAAAATCAAGCCCTGTCAAGAGTCTAGTATGGGTTACATCCAGGAGTCGGCACTGTAGAACAGTGCCTAAACCTTCAGCTGATCATTGGCAAATATGCAAAGCCCAGGAGATGTTCCATTCACCTTGCATTTATGGACCTTTCCGGTGCCTTTGATATGGTCAACACAGTGAATCTTTAGGACAGTATGGCTAGAATGGGGATTGATCAGGCCCTAATAGGGCTAATACAAAGGGTGCATTGGGACACTACAGGAAGGGTCAGATATGGGGGGGGGGGGGAGGTGAACTTTCCCCTAAAATTAATTCCCTGTTAGGTTTTAGACAAGGGTGTGTGATGGCACCACTCGTGTTTCTCATTTATATTATTAGTCTAGACTTTCATCTGGCCCAAGTGGGGAAACATTTGCCCAAAATAAAGCCTAGTCTCATCCCGGTTTTATTGTATGCAGACGATGCAGTTTTAATGTCAAGAATCGCAAATGGGCTGCAGCTTCTTTTAGATGAATTTTATAGTTTTATGGGGAGTCTGGTCTTTAAAAAAAAAAAACACCAATAAATCTTTTGCAATGAGCATTGGCCCTAAAAATGTTAAAACAAGGTTGTTTTACTTGAGAGGGTCGTAAATTTTAAAAGTTAAAACTTTTACTTATTTGGAATTCCCCCTGGATCAATATTTTACTTGGAGAAACTTACATAATACTAGGGTTGTTCAATGTCAAAGAACTGTGGAGTTGGTCCGTAGCTTTGCTAGGAGGTTGGGACACAAGCCAATCAGAGAAATGATTAATATTTATAAGAGTAAATGTATCTCTGTGGCATCATATGGAGAAGGGGTTTGGGATACAAGGGTGCCGGGGCCATTGCAGCAGGTCGAGAATACATTTCTGCAAAGACTTTTGGCAGTGCCCCAATCTACCCCCGCTTTTATGTGCCAATCAGAGGTTAGACTGACTCCTTTGGGAGATAGGATCAGGTTGGAACCCTTACTATTAGGCTCAGAATCTGGGGGAATCCGGAAGCGCAGCTATCTAGAGAAGTTTTGGAAGGCTGTCTTTCCCTGGATAATGTTTATGCAATTCCCTGGTTTAACTATGTAAAATTGGGTGTTTTAGGTTTACCGGAATTGTTTGAGAAAACTGCAAATATAAATGCAAAGGCTGTGTTTCAGGTAAAGGAGGCTTTTCAGGAAAGGCAGGGCAGACTCCATCCGGCTACCTTTGACAAACTGTGTGCCAGAGCTATTTACAACTTAATCAGATTGTCATATGGGTGCAAGTCTTATCTCTCCTGGCTTTCTAACCTAACAAGATTTTGATGTAACTTGTTGCATTTTTTTGTTGTATTTCCCAGAAAAGCAGCTTGGGGTTCACTGTTGCCAAGTTGTCCCTGTGACAATGTTTTCCCCACAAAGCACAATGCACTTTAATCCATTTTGTCAGTTACATTCTTATGCAGGAAAGCGCTGCATGTACCCAATTCTACCCTCATCTATGATTAGATCTCATAAGGAGGCTTAAATTTTCCAGCAAAAGCTGGTAATAGGGAACTCTGTGTTGCTGTGGTAAATTTCGTCCATCTTGCCCTGAGGATTAAAAAGAGATATGGGTCCATGAAATAAACCGTGATAACCGGGATCGCGGATATTTAACACAAAGAGTTCCTTAGGAATTAATTCCTTGATCTCATTATCTCCCAGGGTTCTGCCGACGTTTTATCTTATGATTTTTAATGAATTATGGCCTTCACTTCCAGGATGTTTTAGATACCTTTCATATTGCTGCTGTATTTATAAGGCTTGTTGCTGCTTTTTCTGAGGATTGTGCACGTTTTTTTCCTAGGATTTTTTTTCATTGTGCATTTATGCTTAATGAAGGCTGAATAAAGTTTGTTTGACTGACTAGCTGATTCACTGAACAAGTCCGCAATAATTAAAATAGTATAAAATTATGTAAAAGTACTAAAACCATATGCATGTAATCAATATAAAAAATAATGAATACGTAAATAATCAGCATAATCAATAATCAAATCATTTTTAATCATTTAACGAGAGGAGGTGAACCTTTCTCCTCTTGACTTTTCCAGGACAGAGCAACATTTATTAATTATTTCAACAACGTTGTGCTCAGACAAGAATAACTGACTGTGCCAAGTAAAGTGGAAAATGCACGAAATTTGTTTTTTCTGTAAGAACTCTATTTTCACAAATTGCACAGAAAATTCAATCATGTTTTATTTGAAAAATACATTGCAGTTGGCAAAGAAGGAATTTACATCCTCTGTGCATTGTGGGACATGTATGCTTTAAGTAAAAGCATCACGTGGGGGCATGGTTTTTAAAGAAGCACGTAGTCACTTTATCGACAAAGCTGCCTCACCTGTGAACAAGGCTCATTGAGGAGCTGAAAGGCGTAAGGATATCATAAAAGCATGCTGTTTTTTTAATAAATGCATTTGTGATTCCTGGATCTGGGCTTCGGCATATCTTCTTGTGCTGTTAATTGACAGGCTGCTTCGTGCCTGTTGTCGCCAGAGGCCGCCCTGCAGGGTTGGGGGCTCCCTTTGCTCCGAGGTTTCTTTTGGATATATTATATATATATATATATTCACTGAAAAAACCATAGGTTTCAGGGACGTTATAGTTACCCACCCATACAGCCCTTCACAGATGCACTCTTGAACCCATACACCCAGTGAATCACCCACTCACATCTATGCACAGAGTCACACCCCCCCACCCACCCACACACTCAGGCACCCATACAGATACTCAGACAGCCAATCAATAACCCATATAGACCCTCATTTAGCTACTCACCAACCCATGCAACCGCTTACACACCAACTGACAAACTAAACTGTGAGAATGTCTGTATCAGTCACTAACCCATGCATTCAGTAAGACACATTTAATCACTCACTTATACAATCAGTCACGCACCTACTAAATCATCCATTCAGACACTTATACACCCACTCATTCTTCAATACACCATGGCCTATATATATTTAAAACATATTTAAACTTTATAGAAACACACAGTCACTGGATGATGTCATCAGTGATGTCCTTTGAGATGTCATCAGTGATGTCATCAGTGATGTCACTGACCATGTCATGAATGATGTAATATGTGACGTCATCAGCAGTGCATTGCGGGGGCGCGAGTTATAGTTAGCTGAACAAACTATAACAGCGGAATTTCTATGGTTTTGTACGAGTGAAATGTCCAACTAACTATAACGTCCCTGAAACCTGTGGTTTTTTCAGTGAATATATATATATATATATATATATATATATTATCTACTGGCGGTCGCCAGTAGATAGTTATAGTTAGGACCTATTTTCCATAGGAAATCCGCGACATTCTATTTGAAATAACTCTTGCCGGTTGACGTATCTTCGCGAAATTTTCAAACTTTATGGCCCGCTCCGGTCCGCTCCTACCCTGAAAGTCTCGGGGTGATTCGTCAAGCGGGGGCCGAGAAAAAAAGGGGGGTCCCAAAACGTGTTTTCCCCATTCATTTTTCCATACGAAACTTTAGACACGGCTACAGCCCGAACTGCTGAACGGAATTACACCAAATTTGGCAAAGAGGTAGTTCTTGGTTCAGAAAGAACTCTTTTTGTTAAATGGTGTAAATCCGTTCAGTAGTTCCTGAGAAAATCAAAAAGGAAAATCACATATATATCTATGGCCGCGTCGGGTCCGCGTACCCTCCCGACCACGAGCTGCATGCTAATTGGCTGTCAACACTCCAAATCAGGAAGTGTTGGCAGCCATTTTATCCTCGGTAGAACCGAGGGACAGAAACAAGTGCGCAAAGCGCAAAAGGGGGCAGGGTAGAAACACCCTGACCCCTAGGTCTGCTCAGGGGGTCCCACAAGGACCCCTGGGCAGAAAAAGCATTATTTATTTATTTAAATCGGCAGGATGCGCTCAGGGTGCGCGGATCCTGCCGATTAGAAAGAAAAAAGAAAAGAAACAAGTGCGCAAAACGCACAAAGGGGTCAGGGTAGAAACACCCTGACCCCCTAGGTCTGCTCAGGGGGTCCCACAAGGACCCCCTGGGCAGAAAAAAGCATTAAAAAAAAATCAGCGGGATGCGCTCAGAGTGCGCGGATCCCGCCGAGAAAAAAACGAAGCGCGGTCTCCCGCGCAGCGTTGTTAATTGGCCCCCGGGTGGGCCAAGTCCCGGGGGCATGCAGGGGTTTTGTTTAAATATGTGGGGGGCCTCTAAGGCCCCCCCAAGCCCCGGGGACCGTCACCCCCCGGGGCTTAAAAACAATAATGGTGCGGGAGGGCTCTTTGCCCTCCCGCTGCCCCGAGGACCGCCATCTCCCGGGGCTTCTTTTTAAAATTATTTAACCTGTGTGGGGGCTCCCCCACACGCCCCGAGACCGCCACCTCCCGGGGCACTAAGAAGTTTAAAATGGGGGTCCGTTTTGGACCCCGAAGCCCCGGGGACCACCACCTCCCCGGGGCTTTCTAGATGTGGGAGGGGGCCGCGCAGCCCCCTCCTGGAGCCTGTGGTGGCCCTGGGGACCGCCACCCCCAGGGCCGGCTCCTGCAGTGTCCCGGGTGCCTACCCCGGGACACTGCTGTTTGCAATGACAGGACGGGAGCCTCGCGGCTCCCGTCCTGTCATTGCAAACTTGCTTTGGATATTGGAAGAGAGAGCAGGAAACCTGCTCTCGCTTCCAATATCAAAGCGATTGCTTTCCACATGGGGAGCAGCATGTTAGCTGCTCCCCATGTGGAAAGCAATGCCGGCTCGCGCAGGAGGCGGGGAGCCGGCTGGGACTGTGGGGGATTGGGGACCCCCACAGTCCCCAACCAGAGGCCAGGCCCCGGGGGATGGGGTCCCCGGGGCCATAAGTGGTCAGGGAGGGGGCCACGCAGCCCCCTCCCCTAAAAATTAAAAAATATATAGATTTAAAGGCCGGCCCCGGGGATG
The DNA here is from genome assembly GCA_963921515.1 of Calotriton arnoldi. Taxonomy (NCBI): domain Eukaryota; kingdom Metazoa; phylum Chordata; class Amphibia; order Caudata; family Salamandridae; genus Calotriton; species Calotriton arnoldi. The sequence continues at coordinate 326,064 of CAWUFW010006009.1, forward strand.
GGGTCCCCGGGGCCTTAAATGGCCTGAGGAGGGGGCCACGCAGCCCCCTCCAAATTTATAATAAAAAAAAAAAGAGGGCTTGCCCCGGGGGATGGGGTCCCCGGGGCCAATACAGGCCCAGGGAAGGGGGCCACGCGTCCCCTTCCCGTTTTTAAAATTTAATTAAAAAAAAAAAACTCCTCAGGCCCCGGGGGATGGGGTCCCCGGGGCAAAAGTGGCTGAGGGAAGGGGGCCACGCAGCCCCCTCCCAATCAAAAAAAAAAAAAAAAAGACCGGCATCGTGCCGGAGGCCCCGCCCCCTCCCTGCAGCAGTCTGCAAACGCGCCCCTGGCGCGTTTTGAGAAGGGGAAGTAATTCCCCTTGAATACTGGGGGTCCCTGGGGCAAACTAGCCCACCAGGAACCTCCAGTATGCGCCAGGGGCTGCGTTGCAGAGAGGTGTACAGAGGCCACGCCCCTTTTACACCTCTCTGCAGCGCAGCTCTGTGGCGCTTTTTGGAAGTACATGGTGGGCTAGTTGGACTCCAGGGACCCTCAGGATTCAAGGGGACTTAATCCCCCAACTTAAAACGCGCCACGGGCGCGTTTGCACAGTGGTGAAGGGAGGGGGTGGGGCTTCAGGTGACATGTGTGCAAACAGGTCCCATGGCGTGCTTTAAGATGGGGAATTAAATCCCCTTCAATCCTGAGGGTCCCTGGGGCCAACTAGCCCAACAGGTACGTCCAGAAAGCGCCACAGAGCTGCGTTGCAGAGAGGTGTAAAAGGGGTGTGGCCTCTGTACACGTCTCTGCAACGCAGCCCCTGGCGCATACTGGAGGTTCCGGGTGGGCTAGTTGGCCCCCAGGGACCCTCATGATTCAAGGGGACTTAGTCCCCCAACTTAAAACGCGCCACGGGGCGCGTTTGCACAGATGTCACCTCAGGCCCCGCCCCTCCCTTCACCATTGTGCAAATATTCCTCTAAAATCAGCCGAAATACGAATTCTGATTTACTCACCTGTTATCAGGAGAGACCTCAGTGCTGCATCTTTCAGCCCAGTACTGGTCCTGAAAAGTAATTCTAACCGTACTTACCAGTAACTTGAATTTCCTTCCATAGGCTAACATTGACTGGTTTCACTTGGAAATTCTTCTAAGTGTGCAGTTTTGGAACTTTATAATATTCCTCTAAAATCAGCCGAAATACGGATTCCGATTTACTCACCTGTTATCAGGAGAGACCTCAGTGCTGCATCTTTCAGCCCAGTACTGATCCTGAAAAGTAATTTTAACGGTACTTACCAGGAACTTGAATTTCCTTCCATAGGCTAACATTGACTGGTTTCAATTGGAAATTCTTCTAAGTGTGGAGTTTTGAAACTTTATAAAATTCCTCTAAAATCAGCCGAACTACGAATTACAATTTACTCACCTGTTATCAGGAGAGACCTCAGTGCTGCATCTTTCAGCCCAGTACTGATCCTGAAAAGTAATTTTAACCGTACTTACCAGCAACTTGAATTTCCTTCCATAGGCTAACATTGACTGGTTTCACTTGGAAATTCTTCTAAGTGTGGAGTTTTGGAACTTTATAATATTCCTCTAAAATCAACCGAACTACGAATTCCGATTTACTCACCTGTTATCAGGAGAGAACCCAGTGCTACATCTTTTAGCCCAGCACTGACCCTGAAAAGTAATTCTAACCGTACTTACCAGTAACTTATATTTCCTTCCATAGGAATCCATTGTCTGGTTTTCAGCAGAAAAGTTTCAAAGTGTCGATTTTCACAAACTACAAATATTCCTTAAAAATCGCCTGTATGACTTACACGCATTCTTTCAACTGTTTACAGGAGATGCACCAGTGCTGGATCCAGGATCCAACACGGAGTAAGAAAAAGTAACGATAACACTACTTACCTGCTAAGTGAATTTCCTCCCATAGGATAACATTGGTGATTCTATGTGAAAAAGTTTCTAAGTGTCAACTTTTAAAATACAATAATATTCCTTAAAAATCACTACTGTAACCAAAACGCTTTTACTCAACTGTTTACAGGAGATGTCCCAGGACTGAATCTAGGATCCAGTCCTGAGGTTAGAAAAGTAATCCAAAAAGTAACTAATTGCATTTAACTAGAAATTCACATTGAGCTCAATGTTGCATTGTGTTTGAAATTGTGTTGCCCATTGCAACAACTGTAACTACTGTACTTAAAACTCTATTGCCTATTTGCAAACTATTTAAACTAAAGTAATTCATTCTGAGAAAGTATATTTTGTAATGTAATGTATAATGTAATTACAATGTAATTTAATAAATAAAATATCTAAAAATAAATAGTTTTAAAAAATGTAGTAAATCAGTGTCAAAAAAATAAATATAACAATTAATACATTTAAAAATTGTCATTTACAAAACCTTTGAAATTCACTGAAAAACCATAGGTTTTAGGGGCGTTATAGTTAGAAATTAGCATTTAAAAAACCTTTGAAATTCACTGAAAAAACCACAGGTTTCAGGTACGTTATAGTTAGAAATTAGCATTTAAAAAACCTTTGAAATTCACTGAAAAAACCATAGGTTTTAGGGACAGTTATAGTTAGTTGGACATTTCACTCGTACAAAACCCGTGAAATTCCCCCGTTATAGTTAGTTCAGCTAACTATAACTCGCGCCCCGCAATGCACTGCTGATGACGTCACATATTACATCACTCATGACATGGTCAGTGACATCACTGATGACATCACTGATGACATCATCCACGTGATAATCTGATGCACCTCCTCACACCCTAATATAACCTTTGATACACCCACTCTAAATTACAGACTGCCATTCGCAAAACCATAGACACTCCAACACCAATAACTACATACCCACTCACTGATTCTTAGGTCTACACACACACATCCACTCACTCACCCGTACAGTCACTCATACTTATGGTCACTCAGTACAGGACTAACATATGCACTCTTACTCCTATATAGACACTCAAACACCGCCACTCATCCATAGAGGTACTCACACACCTAGTCAGTCATGCAAATAATTAAACACACTGCCATTTACTCACCTATACAGTTATACACACACCAGCTCACTTAATCATACAAATACTAGCACATTGTTACGCTCTTATACAATCACCGATACAAGCACACACTCATCAATACAGCCACTAACACAATCACTCACTCTCGCTTATAGCTATTTATATACTCCAACACACATATATACTGCCTTTCACATATGTAGTTACTCACACATGTACCACTGGGACATACATTCACTCACTAACACACTCTTACACACACTTACCCACCCATAAAGTCTATCACAGATGCACTCTTGAAACCATCCACCCAGTGAATCACCCACTCACACATCTATGCACAGAGTCGCACACACCCCTCCCACACAAACACTCAGGCACCCATACAGATACTCAGACAACCATTCAATAACTCATATAGACACTCATGTAGCTATTCACAAACACATGCAGCCACTTACACAGCAACAGACAGACGGATACAGACATTCACCCAGTTTAGTCACTAACCCATGCATTCAGTAAGATACGTCTAATCACTCACTTATAGAGTTAGTCACCCACCTACTAAATCATCCATACAGACACTTATACACCCACTCATTCTTCAATACGTCTTTTCCTATATATATTAAAAATATTTAAACTTTACAGAAACACACAGTCACTGGATGATGTCATCAGTGATGTCATTTGAGATGTCATCACTGATGTCATCAGTGATGTCACTGACCATGTCATGAGTGATGTAATATGTGACGTCATCAGCAGTGCATTGCGGGGCGCGAGTTATAGTTGGCTGAACTAACTATAACGGGGGAATTTCACGGGTTTTGTACGAGTGAAATGTCCAACTAACTATAACTGGCCCTAAAACCTATGGTTTTTTCAGTGAATATATATATACATACATATACATATACATATATATATATATATATATTCCACCGTTATAGTTAGTTCAGCTAACTATAACTTGCGCCCCCGCAAAGCACTGCTGATAACGTCACATATTATATCATTCATGACATGGTCAGTGACATCACTGATGACATCACTGATGACATCTCAAATAACATCACTGATGACATCACTGATGACATCATCCAGTGACTGTGTTTCTTTTAAGTTTAAATATGTATTATATATATGCCAAGGTGTATTGAAGAATGAGTGGGTGTATAAGTGTCTGGATGGAGGATTTAGTAGGTGCGTGACTGACTGTTTAAGTGAGTGATTACATGTGTCTTACTGAATGCATGGGTTAGTGACTAAACTGTGTGAATGTCTGTATCAGTATGTCTGTTGTTGTATAAGCTGCTGCATGGGTTGGTCAGTAGCTACATGAGTGTCTATATGGGTTATCGATTGGTTGCCTGAGTATTTGTATGGGTGCCTGAGTGTGTGGGTGGGTGGGAGGTGTGTGACTCTGTGCATAGATGTTTGAGTGGTTGATTCACTGGGTGTATGGGTTCAAGAGTGCATGTGGAAACAGCTGTATGGGTGGGTGAGTGTGTGTATGGGTGTGTTGGTGAGTGAATGGATGTCTCAGTGGTACATGTCCAAGTAACTACATATGTAAAAGACAGTGTATGTGAGAGTTGGAGTATATAAATGACTATAAGTGAGAGTCAGTGATTGTGAGAGTGGCTGTATGGATGAGTGTGTACTTGTATCAGTGATTGTATAAGAGTAAGTATGCGTTTGTTTCTGTTTGAATAAGTGATGTGGTGTGTGTATAACTGTATAGGTCAGTAAATGGAAGTGTGATTGATTCTTTGCATGACTGACTAGATGTGTGAGTGACTCTGGATGAGTGGTGGTGTGTGAGTGTCTGTATAGGTGTATGAGTGCATATGATAGTGTTGTATTGATGAGTGACTGCATGTATGAGTGATTGTGTGGGTGTATGAGTGGATGTGTGTGTAGACCTAGGAATCAGTGAGTGCGTATGTAGTAACTGGTATTGGTGTGTCGATGGTTTCGAAAATGGTAGTCTGTATTTTACACCGGGTTATTCAAAGGTTATATTAGAGTGTGAGGAGGTGCATCAGATTTTCACGTGGATGATGTCATCAGTGATGTCATCAGTGATGTCATTTGAGATGTCATCAGTGATGTCACTGACCATGTCATGAATGATGTAATATGTGACGTCATCAGCAGTGCTTTGCGGGGGCGCAAGTTATAGTTACCTGAACAAACTATAACCGGAATTTCTATGGTTTTTTAAATGCTAATTTCTAACTATAACGTGCCTGAAACCTATGGTTTTTTCAGTGAATTTCAATGGTTTTTTAAATGCTTATTTCTAACTATAACGGCCCTAAAACCTAAGGTTTTTTCAGAGAAATTAGCATTTAAAAAACCTTTTGAAATTCACTGAAAAAACCTTAGGTTTTAGGGACGTTATAGTTAGAAATTAGCATTTAAAAAACCTTTTGAAATTCAAACTATAACATAGCAGTCGCGTTTGCAGAGTGGTGGAGAAAGGTGAGCGTGGCCTTCAAACACCTTTTAGCAATCCCACTGTGTGGGATTTAGCGGAAGTAACAGGAGGGATAGTTAGCCTCCAACGTCAACCTTGGGGGCCAACTACCCCTTCTATTACCTCCAGTAAGTCCCACACAGCAGGATTGCTAACTTGTTATATCAGGCCCCACCCCCTCCCTGCAGCACTCTGCAAACGCGCCCCCTGGCGTGTTCTAAGTTGGGGAATTAAGTCCCCTTGAATCCTGAGGGTCCCTGGGGGCTAACTAGGCCACCAGGTACCTCCATTAAGCGCCACTGACCTGCGTTGCAGAGAGGTGTAAAAAGGGGCGTGGCCTCAGACCACCTCTCTGCAACGCAGCTCTGTGGCGCTTACTGGAGGAACCTGGTGGGCTAGTTGGCCCCCATGGACCCTCAGGATTGAAGGGGATTTAATCCCCCAATTTACAATGTGCCAGGGGGCGCGTTTGCACACTTGCTATGTCAGGCCCTGCACCACTGTGCAAACGCGCCCGCTGGCACGTTGTAAATTAGGGGATTAATTCCCCTCGAGTCCTGAGGGTCCCTGGGGGCCAACTAGCCCACCAGGTACCTCCAGTAAGCGCCACAGAGCTGCGTTGCAGAGAGGTGTAACAAGCATTGGCATAGCCAATAGGTCTCGCCTTTGGGACCTTATAAGTGTTTAGCCATGCAACAGTTGATGTTGTTGCACCAAGGATATTGTGCTGGATAACTAAACACTTATAAGGTCCCAAAGGCGAGACCTATTGGCTATGCCAATGCTTGTTTTCTTTGTCATCTTTGGTAACCACTGACTTATTTCCCTCTCCTTGCAGAGTACTTCCCACATTATCTGTTTTACAGCAGTGACACAGCATAATGGCTGCAAAGCACAAAGCAGTCTGCCATTACTGCGAGAGAATTGTTGCTTCTAAGAACAAAATCCTCTCTATACAAATCTCCAAGATAAATACTAACTGATCTACAGAGTAAACTGAGGAGCTACTTTGTACCGATTTATCTGCAATTCAGGGTGGTAAAATCACTCTTAGAAATAAAAGTTTATTATTGGGGGTGTGGGTAGTATTTATTATGGGTCTATGCTTCCAAATCATACAACAGAAGTCCTTAACTAAGTCATTTTTAGTAGTCTCACTGTTTCAAAGAGGGCGGCAGTCACTCTGCTCCTAAGGGGCGCCTGAAGAGTAACTAAATGGAATTTTACAGCCCTGTGTCTGATAGAGGAATAAGCCACGCAGGGGAGGGAGACGCTGAAAACTATTTAAACGACAGCCATGCGAGAAGAGCTAATAAGGCCAATGGTAAGTGTCTGCGTGATACACAGTGATGATAAGCTCCGCATACCACGCACAAGCTGATGCAAAGCCTAATCACAGTAAAATTGTATGCAAATTTGAGGACAGCCTAATACATTACACTGTGTTTGAACACATCAAAAGAGAATGGAAAAAATGATTATGGGTACAAATTAAATGAGCAGTAACAGCGAGTCCTGGAGCGAACGGATATCATGCCTGTGTGTCACCCAACCCAGCACCGTCGAAAACACCATAACCAACTAAAGGTGCAGGCACTTTCTTACGTTAAAGTGTGTAAGGAGGCAGTGTTCATTCGGCAAGAAGCTAAGGCGCCACAAAACCAATTGAAGAGCTTTGCATTTTGAAGATCGCAGGATATTGTAAATTATATATTGTGTCATATTTCAGAGGCTTAAAGAAAATAAAAGTCGAAAAGATCATGTGAATTTCTGCACTCTGGATGAAGGTCACATGCAACCGTTAGGGTTGTAGGCTGGCAGTGGAAATGAAGAAAGACGAGCCAAGATAAACACAATCTGAGTAGGCAACAGGCACAGGAAGCATTAATGATGCACTTTCCTAGAGGAGGCCTCTAGGTGGTGGAATGGACCTCACAATAAACTGACAATTTATGCCATGTTGAATAATACCTGGATGGGATAGAACAGCATTAGTACTCGAGAGCGAGGTGCTGACTGAGCCCTGAACTTCAGTTATGTGAGGGCTACCGGCGAACCTAACAACACACAGAGCAAGAGGCATCTGGAGGTGTCCAATATTATACTGAAACAATAAGGCAGGTGCGAGTACAAAGGTACAGAAACTAAATATGGCAAGGGAAAATACTGTGAAGTGGGACTGTCAGCCATTGAGATATCCAGGTTTAAGATGTTAAAAATGTTAGCATTTATTTGATGTGCATACTGTTGGATCATTTCTCATTTTGAATTAACTTAGCCTTAACAAAACTACACACTGGCTATAAAATGTCAACAAAAATATTTTAAAACTAGTAACAAGTTGGAACTACAGTGCACAAATTTACACTGCCACACGTAATTAGTGTACATGCAAAAGGACGCCTGACGCATACCGTTAGCTTACATAAGATGCCATTGAATCGCTAAAAACACCTTGACTGAGAACTCGGTTAGTTTATGTTTTAGTTTCCACAAGCGCTAGACGGATCCAACTTAAAGTTGATCAACGTAATAACTATACTAACAACACTCTCCAAATCCCACTCACGCCCAATAAAAAGCAGTCCCCTTACTAATACACTGCATTAAAGGAAATAAAAAGTAAAATAGACTTGCTTAATAATTGTTAAAAGAAGCACTGGCAATACCAACAGGTCTGGCTTTAAAGGAAAGATGTATGCTAATGTGAAGCATCACAAGTAGACAGCATGGGAATGGATATGCATTTGTGTGGAAGCAAAAACACAAAATAATACTGGTGTAGGTTAAAAGGTCAGGTGAGAGTTGCACTGTCAAGCCTGACCTAAACATCCAAGTATGTTTATGACTGCCCTCCTCCTATCAGTGCTGGGTGCCAGAGAAAAAACAAAACAAATTATCTAGTTATCTAAGACACTTCAATAGCATTAGAGTGTTATGTGTGTGTCCCTGAAAGTTCAAACTCAGGCAGCTGAATAATTAAACAAAAATGTTATCACTGATGTATGGGGGCAAGCACTTTTTTGTGGAAGCACACAACTTCTGCCCAATCAAAACATGTACTCCCGTCTCCCAGCATCGCGGAGCCAATGCCCCTCTCCTGGTGATTATCACATAATGGTCTGGTAGCTGCACTATCACGCGAGAACATAAAAGGACAAAAATCTACCCATACTTCAATAATACTTCTTTCTACCTTTCATTTTTTGCGGCTATATATGTCCACATAGCAAATACACTTTATAAGCCTGGCTATTGTCACTGGAAATACAGGAGAGGTTTCAACACCCATAATTCAAAGGACTGATTAGGAATCAACCGCCAAACCCTCTCTACCACCAGGTTTATGGACCTGTATGGCTGTATGAGACTAGCACACTGATGGAAGCAGGTTATCTTGACTTTTTACATAGTTAGGCGACAATACTTGAATGCTATACCTTAAATCATATTCTTGCACACAGCAATATAATAGTGCATCTGCGTTTAGGAGTAAGAAAAACAGAACCCCATTTCAAACCGGACGCCCATGTTTAGGACTTTTTTTAACTGGTAAAGAGTTGTTTCTTAGTGTTGCTTGCCTTAGGAAAGGTATATTACATAAACTAACAGCAGCACTTATAATTTCACACCTAATGCACAGGCAGCTTCTGCCATCCAACTGTGTGTGTGGGCTAGATGCCGAAAATGAGTTACTGATTTCTACTTTATTTCAGTTAGATTTCTCTGTAAATAAAAGGCACATTTTGAGTTTGCTGGTTTTGTATTGCTTTGATGGCACGTTTATGGAACGGAAACTAGCAGACATTTTTAACATGGTTGGTAAATTCCACTTTGAGAAACAACTGCTTAATACACTCCGACTTAAGAATGGCTGAACAAATCTTAGATTGCAGAACAAGAGCATCTTTACCTTCACACTGTAAGCGTTTGGAATCGATATTCCATATTGGTACTGCATACTATGGGCAACAGCCAACCAAATGTGATAGAAATAAAAACAAAACAGATAACAGAAGAGCAGACTTTGCTTGTGGCTTCACTTTTTATAATCACAACACGCAGAATTTCGTGGGGATGCCGATTCAGCAATGAGACCCTTTCCCTATAGGCCATATCGCACGGTTGGGTAAAGGTCTTGTACTATAGGTGTTCTCTGGCATCTTCTGAAATATATTTTTGGCATGGGTTCATTTCGCACGCGCTCGTCCCTCTAAAGCATGACTTCTTCATATGCTAGAAGCATCCTCTTAAAGGTGGTGTGAGGCCCAATTTAACAAAGCATTCATAATGGCAACGAATTCGTGTAGGAGACGTATGTGATGTGCATTCTGAACATCCAAATGACGGCTGTGCTGGGAACGTGAAATGTGATGTGCTTACAGACGAGATGTGTGGACAGCCATAGAGACGCAGCCAATTCATTAAAGTGAGCAAAAGATGCACGGACGAAATCGTGTAGAATGGTCTCTCTCTCTCTTTCTGAGTGGTTACGTGTCTCTGTCAGGAAGGCTGAAGCAAGTGCGAAGGCTGCGATTTGAACGGCAGATGCCATAATCGCTCTAAAAACCCTAGTGAGTCACGGCGGCTTCACCTGCAGGCAAGAAGCCTTCCTTAAGGCATCGAATGTTTAGATCCCATCACGGGCCTTGAGAAGCACAGCAGCCCGCTCGCAGAATGTGACTAACGTGCAATTCCGATGCTATGTGCAACGAGCACCACTCCCTTTTCTGTACAACAAACGCCCCATGTCTCGTGTGCCGAAACAGATGAAGGAGCAAGCCCTGGCAAAAGCAAAACAGAATACCAGTTGAGGGGTGGGGAGAGGCTGCAGCTTGGCACACGGCACCAGAGCCAAAAGCAAACAAAATTAGGCAAAGAGCTCTCGCAACATGTTGACATCCGCCGCACACTGCTGTTGGGACATCATTTGCATGCTGCGGTGGTTCGGGCTTCATGCAACAACAAGCATTGGCCGCGCGGCCGTGCGAGACGCGCTCTGGGGGAGGGGGGAGGAGCGGGAGAGCAAGTGACACGCGGCCGTGAAAATGACACGGCCGCGCGGCCCCGAGAAGCGCTCGGGGGGGGGCGGCGAGCGCGGCAGCCTGGGCTTTCGAAAGCTGACCAGACGCTCGTGCGTCATGGCCTTTTCCCCGCACGGCCGGCATGTTTCCAATGATTGCGCACGCGTCTGGGCACGATAATGGGAAACAGATGTTGGCCCTGCGCGCGTAACCGCAGGAAAAAGGCCATGACGCACGAGCGTCTGGTCAGCTTTCCAAACCCCCTTACTAAAAGTCTCGCAAGCAGCGCATGCGCTGCTCTAGGCTCGACCTAAAAAGGGGCGTGGCCTCGGAACAGCTCTATGCAACGCAGCTCTGTGGCACATACTGGAGGTACCTGGTGGGTTAGTTGGCCCCCAGGGACCCTCAGTATTCAAGGGGAATTAATTCCCCAACTTACAACGCGCCAGGGGGCGCGTTTCCTGAGTGCTGCAGGGAGGGGGCGGGGCCTCCGGCGCGATGCCGTTTTTTTTTTTTTTTTTTACAAGGGGCCGTGTGGCCCCCTTTCTTTTACATTATTTGGGGCCCTGGGGACCCCATCCCTCAGGGCCTGCTCTTTTTTTTACATTTAAAAAAAAAAACGGGAAGGGGGCCGCGCGGCCCCCCTCCCGAGGCCAATTTTGGCCCCGGGGACCCTATCCCCCGGGGCATGACCACATTTTTTTTGTTTGTTTTTTATTTTTTGAGGGGGGCTGCGGGGCCCCCCTCCTTAGTCCTCTATTGGCCCCGGGGACCCCATCCCCCGGGGCTGTGCCTCTTTATTTATTTATTTTTTTAAATGTTTAATATTGAAGGGGGGCCGCATGGCCCCCCTCCTGGGCCACTTCTGGCCCCGGGGATCCCATCCCCCGGGGCCGGCCCTTTGTGTTGGGGACCGTGGGGGGAGCCCCAATGCCCCCATGGACCCGCCGGCTGTCAGCCTCCTGCGGGAGCCGGCATTGCTTTTGAGCAAGGGGAGCTGCTGACATGCAATCCTGCTTTGCTTCATTGTAGCAAGAGCAGGTTTTCCTCTCTCTGTCAGTCAGTCAGTCTCTCTGTCAGTCAGTCAGTCAGTCTCTCTGTCAGTCAGTCAGTCAGTCAGTCAGTCAGTCAGTCAGTCAGTCAGTCAGTCAGTGTCAGTCAGTCAGTCAGTGTCAGTCAGTCAGTGTCAGTCAGTCAGTGTCAGTCAGTCAGTGTCAGTCAGTCAGTGTCAGTCAGTGAGTCAGTGTCAGTCAGTGAGTCAGTGTCAGTCAGTGAGTCAGTGTCAGTCAGTCAGTGTCAGTCAGTCAGTGTCAGTCAGTGAGTCAGTGTCAGTCAGTGAGTCAGTGTCAGTCAGTCAGTGAGTCAGTGTCAGTCAGTCAGTCAGTGTCAGTCAGTCAGTCAGTGAGTCAGTGTCAGTCAGTCAGTCAGTGAGTCAGTGTCAGTCAGTCAGTGAGTCAGTGTCAGTCAGTCAGTGAGTCAGTGTCAGTCAGTCAGTCAGTGAGTCAGTGTCAGTCAGTGAGTCAGTGTCAGTCAGTGAGTCAGTGTCAGTCAGTGAGTCAGTGTCAGTCAGTGAGTCAGTCAGTCAGTCAGTGTCAGTCAGTCAGTGTCAGTCAGTCAGTGTCAGTCAGTCAGTGTCAGTCAGTCAGTGTCAGTCAGTCAGTGTCAGTCAGTCAGTGTCAGTCAGTCAGTGTCAGTGTGTCAGTCAGTCAGTGTCAGTCAGTGTCAGTCAGTGTCAGTCAGTGTCAGTCAGTGTCAGTCAGTGTCAGTCAGTCTCTGTCAGTCAGTCAGTCAGTCAGTCAGTGTCAGTCAGTCAGTCAGTGTCAGTCAGTCAGTGTCAGTCAGTCAGTGTCAGTCAGTCAGTGTCAGTCAGTCAGTGTCAGTCAGTCAGTGTCAGTCAGTCAGTGTCAGTCAGTCAGTGTCAGTCAGTCAGTCAGTGTCAGTCAGTGAGTCAGTCAGTGTCAGTCAGTGAGTCAGTCAGTGTCAGTCAGTGAGTCAGTTTCTCAGTCAGTGAGTCAGTCTCTCAGTCAGTGAGTCAGTCTCTCTCTCAGTGAGTCAGTCTCTCTCTCAGTGAGTCAGTCTCTCTCAGTCAGTCAGTGTCAGTCAGTCAGTCAGTGTCAGTCAGTGAGTCAGTGTCAGTCAGTGAGTCAGTGTCAGTCAGTGAGTCAGTGTCAGTCAGTGAGTCAGTGTCAGTGAGTCAGTGTCAGTGAGTCAGTGTCAGTCAGTCAGTGAGTCAGTGTCAGTCAGTCAGTGAGTCAGTGTCAGTCAGTCAGTGAGTCAGTGTCAGTCAGTCAGTGTCAGTCAGTCAGTGTCAGTCAGTCAGTCAGTGTCAGTCAGTCAGTGAGTCAGTGTCAGTCAGTGAGTCAGTGTCAGTCAGTGAGTCAGTGTCAGTCAGTGAGTCAGTCTCTCTGTCAGTCAGTCAGTCAGTCAGTCAGTCAGTCAGTCAGTCAGTGAGTCAGTCAGTCAGTGTCAGTCAGTGAGTCAGTCAGTGTCAGTCAGTGTCAGTCAGTGTCAGTCAGTCAGTGTCAGTCAGTGTCAGTCAGTCAGTGTCAGTCAGTCAGTGTCAGTCAGTCAGTGTCAGTCAGTGTCAGTCAGTCAGTGTCAGTCAGTCAGTGTCAGTCAGTCAGTGTCAGTCAGTCAGTGTCAGTCAGTCAGTGTCAGTCAGTCAGTGTCAGTCAGTCAGTGTCAGTGGGTCAGTCAGTCAGTGTCAGTCAGTGTCAGTGTCAGTCAGTGTCAGTGTCAGTGTCAGTGTCAGTCAGTGTCAGTCAGTCAGTCAGTGTCAGTCAGTGTCAGTCAGTGTCAGTCAGTGTCAGTCAGTGTCAGTCAGTGTCAGTCAGTCTCTGTCAGTCTCTGTCAGTCTCTGTCAGTCTCTGTCAGTCTCTGTCAGTCTCTGTCAGTCTCTGTCAGTCAGTCAGTCAGTCAGTGTCAGTCAGTCAGTCAGTGTCAGTCAGTCAGTGTCAGTCAGTGTCAGTCAGTCAGTCAGTGTCAGTCAGTCAGTCAGTGTCAGTCAGTCTCTCTCAGTCAGTCAGTCTCTCTCAGTCAGTCAGTCTCTCTGTCAGTCAGTCTCTCTGTCAGTCAGTCTCTCTGTCAGTCAGTCTCTCTGTCAGTCAGTCTCTCTGTCAGTCAGTCTCTCTGTCAGTCAGTCTCTCTGTCAGTCAGTCTCTCTGTCAGTCAGTCTCTCTGTCAGTCAGTCTCTCTGTCAGTCTCTCTGTCAGTCTTTCTCTCAGTCAGTCTTTCTCTCAGTCAGTCAGTCTCTGTCAGTCAGTCTTTCTCTCAGTCAGTCAGTCTCTGTCAGTCAGTCAGTCTTTCTCTCAGTCAGTCAGTCTCTGTCAGTCAGTCTCTCTGTCAGTCAGTCAGTCTCTCTGTCAGTCAGTCAGTCAGTCTCTCAGTCAGTCAGTCAGTCTCTCAGTCAGTCAGTCAGTCTGTCAGTCAGTCAGTCAGTCAGTCAGTCTCTCTGTCAGTCAGTCAGTCAGTCTCTCTGTCAGTCAGTCAGTCAGTCTCTCTGTCAGTCAGTCTCTCTGTCAGTCAGTCTCTCAGTCAGTCAGTCTCTCAGTCAGTCAGTCTCTCAGTCAGTCCGTCAGTCTCTCTGTCAGTCAGTCAGTCTCTCTGTCAGTCAGTCAGTCTCTCTGTCAGTCAGTCTCTCTGTCAGTCAGTCTGTCAGTCAGTCAGTCTGTCAGTCCCTCTCTCAGTCAGTCCCTCTCTCAGTCAGTCCCTCTCTCAGTCAGTCCCTCTCTCAGTCAGTCCCTCTCTCAGTCAGTCCCTCTCTCAGTCAGTCCCTCTCTCAGTCAGTCCCTCTCTCAGTCAGTCCCTCTCTCAGTCAGTCCCTCTCTCAGTCAGTCCCTCTCTCAGTCAGTCCCTCTCTCAGTCAGTCTCTCTGTCAGTCAGTCTCTCTGTCAGTCAGTCTCTCTGTCAGTCAGTCTCTCTGTCAGTCAGTCTCTCTGTCAGTCTCTCTCTGTCAGTCTCTCTCAGTCAGTCTCTCTCAGTCAGTCTTTCTCTCAGTCAGTCTTTCTCTCAGTCAGTCAGTCTCTGTCAGTCAGTCTCGCAGTCAGTCTCGCAGTCAGTCTCGCAGTCAGTCTCGCAGTCAGTCTCGCAGTCAGTCTCGCAGTCAGTCTCGCAGTCAGTCTCGCAGTCAGTCAGTCTCGCAGTCAGTCAGTCTCTGTCAGTCAGTCAGTCTTTCTCTCAGTCAGTCAGTCTCTGTCAGTCAGTCAGTCTCTGTCAGTCAGTCAGTCTCTCTGTCAGTCAGTCAGTCTCTCTGTCAGTCAGTCAGTCAGTCTCTCAGTCAGTCAGTCAGTCTCTCAGTCAGTCAGTCAGTCTGTCAGTCAGTCAGTCAGTCAGTCAGTCTCTCTGTCAGTCAGTCAGTCTCTCTGTCAGTCAGTCAGTCAGTCTCTCTGTCAGTCAGTCTCTCTGTCAGTCAGTCTCTCAGTCAGTCAGTCTCTCAGTCAGTCAGTCTCTCTGTCAGTCAGTCAGTCAGTCTCTCTGTCAGTCAGTCAGTCAGTCTCTCTGTCAGTCAGTCAGTCTCTCTGTCAGTCAGTCAGTCTCTCTGTCAGTCAGTCAGTCTCTCTGTCAGTCAGTCTCTCTGTCAGTCAGTCAGTCTCTCTGTCAGTCAGTCTGTCAGTCAGTCAGTCTGTCAGTCAGTCAGTCAGTCAGTCAGTCTCTCAGTCAGTCAGTCTCTCAGTCAGTCCCTCTCTCAGTCAGTCCCTCTCTCAGTCAGTCCCTCTCTCAGTCAGTCCCTCTCTCAGTCAGTCCCTCTCTCAGTCAGTCCCTCTCTCAGTCAGTCTCTCTCTCAGTCAGTCTCTCTCTGTCAGTCTCTCTCTCAGTCAGTCTCTCTCTCAGTCAGTCTCTCTCTCAGTCAGTCTCTCTCTCAGTCAGTCTCTCTCTCAGTCAGTCTCTCTGTCAGTCAGTCCGTCAGTCTCTCTGTCAGTCCGTCAGTCTCTCTGTCAGTCAGTCAGTCAGTCCGTCAGTCTCTCTGTCAGTCAGTCAGTCAGTCCGTCAGTCTCTCTGTCAGTCAGTCAGTCAGTCAGTCTCTGTCAGTCAGTCTCTCAGTCAGTCCCTCTCTCAGTCAGTCCCTCTCTCAGTCAGTCCCTCTCTCAGTCAGTCCCTCTCTCTGTCAGTCCCTCTCTCAGTCAGTCCCTCTCTCAGTCAGTCCCTCTCTCAGTCAGTCCCTCTCTCAGTCAGTCCCTCTCTCAGTCAGTGTCTCTCTCAGTCAGTGTCTCTCTCAGTCAGTGTCTCTCTCAGTCAGTCAGTCTCGCAGTCAGTCTCGCAGTCAGTCTCGCAGTCAGTCTCGCAGTCAGTCTCGCAGTCAGTCTCGCAGTCAGTCTCGCAGTCAGTCTCGCAGTCAGTCTCGCAGTCAGTCAGTCTCGCAGTCAGTCAGTCTCGCAGTCAGTCAGTCTCGCAGTCAGTCAGTCTCGCAGTCAGTCAGTCTCTCGCAGTCAGTCTCTCGCAGTCAGTCTCTCGCAGTCAGTCTCTCGCAGTCAGTCTCTCGCAGTCAGTCAGTCTCTCGCAGTCAGTCAGTCTCTCGCTGTCAGTCAGTCTCGCAGTCAGTCAGTCTCGCAGTCAGTCAGTCTCGCAGTCAGTCAGTCTCGCAGTCAGTCTCTCTCTCGCAGTCATCAGTCTCTGGCAGGAATTCAGTCGCAAAAATACATACATACCATACCGATTCGGTATTTGGAAGGGACACCCTAAACACGCCCCTTCCAAATAACGAATCGCAAATGCGAAATGCGCTTCGGTAACAAGTTACAGACTCGCATATTGTACATTTGAAAAAGTATTTTTCCGGTTGCACAAATGCTTTGTACATCTGGCCCCTGGGCCAAGCTAGCGCTATATAAAATTACAACAACAAAAAAGGGCATTCCCGTTCCAACAAAGAGTGCCTGATAGAAGGCTGGAGTGCAGTCAAGAGGGAGGTATTAATGGTGTGTTATATCATAAAGCTAAAATCAGTAATGCCACAGCCAGGCCCTGGCCAGCTGTAAACTGCGTATGTATCCAAAAGCATGTGTATTTTTCTGACATGGTCAATCAGAGTGTGATGTGTGCGTGTGTTTTTTGTTTTGGAATAATTCGCTCTGGTTTCAGAGGATTTGGCTCCTTTACAAAACACAGCCCCGCCTTGGATTTAACTTTTTAACAAAAAGCTGTGACTCAGACCCTGCTTGCTCCTGGTACAGTCACTCCGTTAAGAACCCGTAGTCCGCGTTGCCAGGCGTTGTTTGAAAATCCGCGTTCCTTTCCCCAGACACACCCAGCGAGAATGTTCACCAAGTGCAAGGGCCTCGCCCTTAGGAAGCAGGAGCGAAATGGGCCTATTGTGAAAGGAAAGCGAACGTTTCCTTAAAGCCCCGTGTCTAGCCCTGCTGCCATCTCAGAGTGGTTCAGTCCGTTAGAAGAAAAAAAAAGCTTTTAATTCCTCTGAAAACCGCAGCCAATGGTTGGGCCTCTTTGGCATCCACAAAACACCACATAACCCACGCAAAATATTATATTTACTGCTTAGTAACAGTGTGCATAGGAGACACACATGTTTAGTTGTACTGACTAAAGTAGGCCGTTTAAAGAGACCTGAATGCAGTCGAGTGAGAAAATATCGAAAGCACTTAACAGCTCTCAATCTTGCCAATCTAAAAAACCCAGCCACATAATAATGCAATCAATCAATCAATCAATCAATCACGGCATTTATAGAGCGCGCTACTCACCCGGGAGGGTCTCAAGGCGCTGGGGGAGGGGGTAAGTTACTGCTCGAACAGCCAGGTCTTGAGCTGCTTCCTGAAGGCGAGATGGTCCTGGGTTCGCCGAAGGTGAGTGGGGAGGGAGTTCCAGGTCTTGGCCGCCAGGTAGGAGAAGGATCTTCCTCCGGCGGTGGTTCTGCGGATGCGTGGTACGGTGGCGAGGGCGTGGCTGGTTGATCGTAGCTGGCGTGTGGGCGTGTAGAAGGACATGCGGTCGTTGAGGTACTTTGGGCCCAGGTCGTGGAGGGCCTTGTGTGCGTGGGTGAGGAGTCTGAACGTGATTCTCTTGCTGACGGGGAGCCAGTGCAGGTCTTTCAGGTGTACGGTGATGTGGCTGTGTCGGGGGATGTCCAGGATGAGTCGTGCGGAGGCGTTCTGGATGCGCTGGAGTCTCTTTTGAAGTTTGGCAATAATTACTTACAGCCTTCCCTCTTCCTGCTAAGTATCACTGTTTGATTTTCAATATGCACAATGGAAAGTCTGATCCAAAAACCTAACATAAACGGATAGGTTTAAATACAACTTCAGTAAAAATTAAATAGCTCCAAGCAACCGAAATGGCTACAATCGCCCCCAAACCACAGTGAAATTGAAACAAATGTTAAACAAGCATTTGCAATGCAATAGGTCTCGCATTTGCGAGAGTTTAAGCTATTGGCATTGTAAATGACAATCAGGGCCAGACTGGCCATAGCGGGCACCGGGCGTTTCCCCGGTAGGCCGCCAGGGTGGGGGCCGGTTTTGGGCCCCTGGGGGGCCGTTTTTGTTACCGGGGGTCGGCAATATCGACCCCCTGTAACAAAATCGGCCGAAACCGGCCCTCAAACTGCTCGGCTGCACTTCCCCTCACCCCAGGGGGGGCCGGCTGAGCAGTTTGCCAGGGCCGGTTTCTGTTCCCAGTCCGGCCCTGATGACAATGCCTTTTATTTATCTGTTTTGCTAGTTAACACATAAATAAAAGGCATTGTCATTTACAATGCCACTAGCTCAAACTCTTGTAAATGCAAGACCTATTAAAAGAAGCAGCTGCCATTGTCCTGGCTGCTCGGAAAGCGTAAGCATGCATGGCGCGCTGAATGTTGCAGGAAGTAGTATAGTGAAACAAGGGTACCCCGTTAGAAGAACCTGGGGTTAACATGTGTTTTAGGAAAAACAGCGGTTCAATTTGGCCCGAGTGGGTCCTGTATAACCAAGTGAACCCTCAAGAAGGACACAAGGTAAAGCTTTTTGGGGTAGACAATTAATCATTAAGGGAGCACGAAAGTAGTAGGGGAGCATATGTGGTGTAAAATAAACATTTTATTTTACACAAACATGATTTAACGACAGTCAAGGTAAACAGGTGCTCACATAAAGTGACAGGTGCGTAATGTGACAAGGTGCGGTGAACTCTAAAAAACATTACATCACATTGACAACAGAGTAGGAACTTCGCTTAGGTTAATACAATTGAGAGAGTTCCTGTTGTAGAAGTCGACGGCGTTTCGATCTTAGGGACTTAAGATCATCATCAGGACAATAATTGAGCAACCTGAACTTCCTACAAGAACCACTGAGGCATGGGTGTTGTAGAACCGAGCTGTGGTTAGTACAGTGTTGTATTTCTTGCCTTGAAGTGCATATACTAATGAGGTCGCGGGACCTACTTCCAGCCGGAAGTAGTACAATCTGTGCAGTACTGCTCTCATGCAGGGCGGGGACCAACTAAATTGTGAGGGCAGGGTATTCAAAACCCGTTGACACTGAAGGGTTCGGTGGGCCTCAAGGATGCCCAGAATATTAAAAGGAGGAGGCGCGGTTACTCTGTGGACATGGAGGTCCTTCTCCGGAACGGCACTGCGAGGAGCCGTCAAGAGGCCGTCAATGTTACAACCCGCCCAGCCTGGAATGCGGCGCTTCACAATTGGAGCCCCATTTATTTTAGACTTCCAGCGGGAGTCAAACACCGGTCTGGTCGGCGCGTTGCAATGAATCACTCTATCCCCTCACCCCAGGGGGGGCCGGCTGAGCAGTTTGCCAGGGCCGGTTTCTGTTCCCAGTCCGGCCCTGATGACAATGCCTTTTATTTATCTGTTTTGCTAGTTAACACATAAATAAAAGGCATTGTCATTTACAATGCCACTAGCTCAAACTCTTGTAAATGCAAGACCTATTAAAAGAAGCAGCTGCCATTGTCCTGGCTGCTCGGAAAGCGTAAGCATGCATGGCGCGCTGAATGTTGCAGGAAAGCATGTTGTGCCTGCAGTAGGAGAAACTTATTAAAGAAAATAGTGCTTACAGACTAAAAAAGACGTACAGTGTAACAACCGAAGTAAAAGGGCCAGTTCTTATAGGAGGTTACAAATGAACACAAGGCGGTACTAAGGCGGGACTTACAAGCTTATTAACAATCATAAGGCAGCATTTACGAAGGACAATGATAAATATGGGCGGAGAGTGGGCAGGGCTTCCATACCATACTCTAATACAGCACACCGCAGAGCAGCGCATGCGCTGCCCAGTCTCGACCTAAAAACATGGAGCAGTGGTAATTGCAAGGGCTTTTTTTTACTCTGTGCTACATATGTGGCAAGAGTGCCTCTTGTGCACTAGAATTCACTGCAGGGGCTCTCTGCCTGACTCTGTGCTACACACCTGTCTCCGGGGTACGATTTAGTGAACGACTTTATGACCTCAGCCTATCTCATGGTTATATGGGTTTGGACCTTAGCAGCGTCTGTGGTGCACTGGAGAAGTATGTGCCTGTAGTAGCTGTGTGTGGCACATGGTGCACTGGTGTAGCGCTTAGCAGTCTCATGTATACTGGAGCAGTAACTGTAGGAGCTCTGCCTGGCTCAAGGTACACTGGTGCAGTGCTTAGCATGGTCCCATGCAGTAGTCCTAGAACCATTTTTAGAGTGTTGGTGCCGCCATCAATGTTACATCAAAGACTTCATAGGGATGGTGAAAAATCCAAGCATCTCACGTAGAGCGAGTGTACCAAATATGCCACGCCCTTTCAGCATAAGAGTGGCAAGGGTGTGGTAAGTAGCGGTTGGTGAATTTTGGAGCACACCCTCGCAAATATATTACTAATGCATGGTGTGCACTCATTTACAGATGGCACATTTTCCATTGAAATGGCCAATACATTTGCACAGACATGCAGTTTTCCTCATAAAATTATACAGGGCACAATGATATATAATGTTGGGGTGTCAGCAAACATTATTTGCGCATCACCAACTAATCGTGTGAAAATAGTTTGCCTATCTCACTTCGAAATAACAATATATTTTGAAATATTTTTACAGTTCATTTAAAGGTATTTATATTTACATTTTGTTGTGAGTTAGGGAAAAATAAACATCCTACAGCCTTCCCTTTCATACTTCCTTCATACCAGCAAGATTGTCATATAGTTCACTTTACCAACTCTTCTCGATTTCCATTCAGGGATTGAAAAGTAAACACCAATCTCCGTATTAAAAAGAATAAGTAGCAGTTTGTCAGAAGACACAGCCTGACATTTGACTTCTGTTTTTGAACGCATAGCAAATGTGACTACATGAACACAACATTTAAATGTGTGTTTATTGCTCATTCACCTTATGAACCCCAGCATGTTTATTTTTGGGGTGCAGCAGCAGCCCCCTTCCCCGTACCTCTACTTCCAGCACCTATTCACCCATGCTAACTGGAGCCGTGCGTGCCAGTACGAGCTCTCCCAGGCTACGCTGGTGCAGCGCTTAGCAGTGTCCCGTGCACAGCGATGGTCATTAGGAGCTATACCTGGCTCAGGATCACATATACTCAGAGCTTTAGCAGGGCTCCTGGAGCAGTGCGTGCCTGTACGAGCTCTAGCTGGCTCAGGTCAGGGTTACAACTTTCCAAAGCTTAGCAGTGTCTCTCATGCACCAGAGCAAAACATATTACTAACACTGTACCCTCTTTCTAAATAACCCGATTGGTTAACAGTACAGCCCGGACATTGTACCGATTGTCTAAGTAGAGTATCATTGCCCCTTATTACACAGCAGAAACACCGTGGCCACTACCTCAGCATGATCACAGCGAAGGATGTAGTTGCGATCACGTGGGATATTGCACTACCAACAGATAAGAGTGACGTTGCTAAGCAACAGACATAGTAGTGAAAGAGTAGAAAGAATGGACGTGGCTGGAATCGCAGAAGTGTGGGATCTCAGTGAGTCACTCCGATTGGGAGAGAGGAAAGATTAGGTGCATCCGGATAAGCAACCAGGACTATTAACATATGAACCAGGGAAACTAAAACAGTGCCAAATGGGTGAGCAACAACAACACCCATCCTGGCTACCCCCAGTTGACCAACATGTGTGATTTTTGGCAAAGCAACAACCTGCGAAAGATACCTGTAGTAACTTTCATCCATAAGTACTCTTAATAAGTAGCCTTGGCCCATGTTCAGCCACGTTGTAGCGCTATTAAAGAGACGGGGGGTCGCTCTTTATAAAACAACCCTTGGACGGACAGTCCCTGCCTGTTTGTTAACTTGAAGTGGGCAGCAGGGCGGCACCGGGTGTGGGGGCGTCAGTGTTCCCAGGGCCCTGTTTGAACTTGTACCCCCGGACGTGTGTATTCCCAGTGGCACCAGCCCCCTCACACAAAGAAAATATTATTGAAGGGGATGTGTATTGTCTGCGGCCTGCGGAGACCCCCGTCGGCCCCCCAGAGGAAGCCTTGACAATGGCGTCTGGACGGGACCCCAGTGTCACCCCCTCCTCCCGGCCCTCTTCAGCCTGTGCCCCGCCGAGAGGGGTTCACACCTGGACGCGCCTGCGGTGTGCGCTGCCCAGATGCTTCTGCTGCAGAACGTGTCGGGCATAAGTAGAAGCGGAGTGCTTACTGCAACAGACCGCGCATCGCCATGTGAAGGAGCCTGGAGGTGCGGCAGTTGTGGCATCACGAAGGTGACGACATCCCGGTCGAGGACGGACCTCTGTGGCATCGGCGTGTACGAGGCCAGGCCGGCGAGGGGAGCCGGAGAAGTAAAGACCCGGCAGCACAGAGGTGATGCGGCTGATCGTGCAGCGGAGGCCAGGCGCTGTCGTGTGGGCGGGACTGCAAGCCAGTGGAGGAGACGGCTGCAGGTCACTGCCCACTGGTGTGCTTGCAGTCAAGAGGCCAGCACAGGCCCGTCTGAAGCGCGAGGTCTCCCCTCCCTCTAGTGGTGACAAGGTGGAAGTGTGCAGGAGTACCGGCTGAGACCGAAGAAGTGTCTCCAAAAGCCCAGTACAATAAATAACAAGGAGGAAGAGACGATGCGAGACGACGTGCTCGTGCACAATCTGCTGTCCGGGAGTGCACATCTCCTGTCTCCCTTCGGACACAAAACCGACAACAATAGGTCTCGCCAAGGCGAGCAGCGCATGCGCTGCGTCGCTAGGCGAGACCTAAAAAGACTGGTGAGTTCTACATGCTTTGTGAGTACAGTGTAACCCCTCTTTCCCAATGTGTTCTAGAATTTTACAAACCGTGTATGCATTGAAATGTAGTTTAGGGTGACCTGTATAGTGATACCGGGCAAGAACCCATGTACTGATCTGTGTACACAGTTCCAAGTGGGCAGGGGAACGGCATTCCCAAGCTTTATCAATTTGACCAAAACAGTTCCCATGGGATGGTGAGCTGGCGGAGAGACCGACCACCATGCATCCGACGGGCTCAAGGAGCCCGTCGGAGGGACTGCAATCCATACAATAGTGGCAGTGCCTGCTCAGGCGCCGCCGTAGGGATTACAATGTCCCTTTCTGCCAGCTGTTTCATGGCGGTTAACCCGCCATTAAAAGGCAGGCGCAAAGTGACTTTGGGTGCCCCTTGCGGGCCCCCATTCCCCCCGGCCCTCCGCTATGGGCCCTGGTGGGCACCTATGGTGCCCCCCTAAACATCCCTGAACCATTTGGCAGGCACAGCATGGTGCCTGCCACATAGTGCAGGGATGTTTTAGATGTGGCTTTTTGTATTGCGGCGTGTGCTGCAGCACGTGGCGCACGCTGCAATACAAAATATACACATTGCGACTGCCATTGTAGGCAGTCGCATCATAATGCAGCCAGCGGGATCTCCGACTCCTAGTCAGGCGATCCTGCTTCCGCGTCGGTGTCGGGCGGACGCAAGGCCGCCCGACATCGTAATCAGGCCCATAGTACAGCAGATAATAGATGAAGAATTGAATATCCAGTCAGTTCTGAACTTTTAAGAACAGGACGCTATTACAAGTAAATTAAAGTATACTTAAAAATTAGGATCCTCAAAGAAAATCATTTCCACTGGCAGAGGGTATTGACAGGAAAGAGTACAGAATACTTTTGGTCATCTCGGCTCGGTTCTTCAGAAGTTCTAGGGTCTCCTCTTTAAAATAAGAGGTATGAATGGCAGGATACAGACTGGGATACTGGGACCCAAGATTTACTTTGATCTAGCCACCACTGGTAGCCAAAGATACTCAGAATAAACAGTTACAACCCTAACATTGTGATGTTAATAGCCTCTAAAGTAGGGTACCCAAAAACCCAACCACCGAACAACAGAATGTACACCCTTGGGTACCCCTGGCACTTTCTTACTGAGATTTGGTAGTCAGCTGGCTGGCAACCACCAGGGGTCACTAGCCCAGGTTACTGGAGTCGTGTTCCCCTGTATTCTTTGTAGGGAACTGTTTGCAAAGTAGTGGGGCAGTACCCACTTTTTGTCCTAGATGGTGTCTTAATTTCAGGGTCATCAATTTCGAAATCTACTGGTCACATAGCTTTCTAGTGGAGGGGGCACGTATAGGGCCTGCAGAAACCCAGTGCAAGTCACAGTGGTACCAATGGCCACTAGACACTGGTGAAACAGGAAGGACTGGGAATGCTGTTCAAATGGTTCCAGATTCAGGGAGCCCTACTACAGCTTATAGAATTAATGACCACCTCAAAGGGTGCAGAACAACAGCCCCCATCTCCCACAACATCTAGAAAATAACTAAGCATATGTACTATAGTGTCACAGAAAAAGTCACAAATGGCACAGTCACCCTTTTACCTGTTTAAGGCGAAACAGCAGCCCCTTAAGCCAAGTGTTCTTGCTTACCCTGGGCAGCTACAGTGGGACAATGTTAGGGCTCCTGGGCATTTTCTGCCTGTCGAAGAGTCCTTCCAAGAAGGTCCTTCCAGCCATTTGGCTTGGCTCCCCTTTGGCAGGTGCAGTCTAGCTTCTCCTATTGCCAGGAGAGCTCTTTCTTCTCTACAGAGATTCAGCAACAAGGCAACTTCACAGTCTTTCATAGACCTGGGTCCAGTCAAGAGACAGAATGCCTGAGGTTCTAACCCTGGTTGATCTGCACCAGTACTTATCCTTCCTTGGTGGTCAGGCCTGTCCAATCAGGGGTTCCACTTCTTAGGAATGACTTGGGAACCCTTCAATCCCACATACCACCACTGCCTAGCACACACCCTGGCACAAACTATCAATCTACCGAGGATAAATAGACACTCTACTGACATCTGCCCTCCTTTCATGCCAGATATCATCACAGAAAACAACTCCAGAGACATGTTCCCCACTCGCCTCCACACATATCCTGGATCTCCTCATCCCAGCAGGCTACAGCATCCAATATATAGAACACATACACAAAACCGGAGCAGAGCACCGCTAGTTGTCATCTACAAGTTTGCCTGGGCCCTGCACCCATAGAAAACATTCAAAACCCAAGTCAAACGAGCGCCTCAGTTGCCACTTCCCACTCAGCATTTCAGAAAGGCTTCTTTACTCTGATCTGCAGACACTCAGGACCCATTAAGACCTTCAGAAAAAAAATCCCAGACCTCCCCACCTTTACCATCAGTCCCCTGTTCTCACCTTACATTCCTCAGTAACTTTAACCTATCCAATGACTTCAGAGTAAAAAATAATGAAGGATTCCCTTTCTACGTGATCCAATACTATGGAAATCAAGCAGCACAACACCAAACCCACCCATTCCAAAGCTAACACCCTAGACGTCATTCTGGCAGCTTCAGCCACGATCCACTATGCTGGCCAGATATCCCTGGGATCTTTTAGCTATTTTGCCATGCATTTCCCCATTATCCACACCATTCCACAGCATCAAGGTCAATCAAAGATAGAAAAAAACATTTTGCTCCATCAAATACGTATTAAAGGATACCCTCCAAGAAGATCTCATTCAATCACTTTCATACCAACAAGATCAACAGAGTACGATCCAACATTGAAAATGACATCTAGATTATATCCGCCCCCCAACTTTCAACCTCCCCCACCCCCAATCCAAATGGAAAGTGTTCAACCTCCGACACAATGAACTCACTCAAGGCAACCTCCTAAAAAGAACATATTTCCATCATCTGCATATCGCCTCTTCAAGATGCCTTGACACCACTTCTCAACATTGTTCATTTCTCTTTGAACCTAAGAACCTTCCAGGACACTCTGAAGACAGGACGGATCCTTTCCCATGAAAGAACCAACCCTGGACCAAGATATCATCATTAAGATCCATCAATAATCTGATGATACCCAACTCTACTTTAAAATATCCTCACCCAAAGGCATTCAGCAGCTCACAACCTGCCTTGAAATAATCCAGAAGTAAATGTCAAGTACCGGCGTAAAGCTCAACACAACTAAGCAGGAATTTCTCCTATTCACTTACAGTTTCACACACCACAAATTCAAGCATGGCTATCCAATGTGAAAATGGACAGCTTCACCCTACAGCTGGAAAAAAAAACACTTGGATTCACACTTCACAGAGACACCTCCTTTAGGAACAAATCCTGGGGGGGAAAACAAGACAGCAGAGTGCCAGCTTTCCTTCCTGAAGAGAGTGAAGTCCGTCATTTCAGAAGCCGATTCCAGAACACCAGTCCAAACCCTGGTCCTCCTACATCTTAAAGGAAGCAATATCCTGCGCAACGGCCTACCTGACTTCTTTGTGGCACCCCAGAAAGGCATCCTACATGCTGTGACATCTCATCAGGGGTATGAGGAGATTTGACCATAGCACTCTAACATTGAAGGTATTATATTGTTTCTGCCTCTGGGCCTGTATCATCTTCAAGACCAACTGACTTTGCTCCAAGGCTATCATAAACAACAACCCACCTTACCTAGCCAAGAAACTAACTACTGGGGTGTCAGACCAAGAGCCAGGGAACCTCCAGGCTGGAGACGAAATTGTGCAAGAAATATAAAAAAAAAAAAACACACACACACAAGGCTGGCACTCTCAGACTACACTCCCAGACTACAGTCCACCACCCCAAATTATAGCAAAATTACTGCAACAATCCTGCGATTCAGAAAGAGGCCGAGGCTCATCTCTTGAAGGAATACCTTATCCCATCTTACTATAAATGGCCTTGTATTGTCCCCCTGGACTCTCACCCTTCTTCAGCCCATCAGTGCCTCCTAGCTGGGTTCGCATTTTACCATTACCTATAAATAGAGACATACTAATATATATATATATATATATATAAACTGGACATCAAGACTCTAAAGATCTGGCTTTGGCAACCTACAAACCTCTCAATTCAATTTCCTTTTGGCAGGAGTCACCCCCCATTACCATCCCCTCACCCAAACCTTTGGTTTCATCCACTGCAACAGCCTTGACTAGGCTACCGCCACTCTGACTAATCTAGTTACAGTGTGCTGCAAGCGCTTTGGAAGCTCATGCGGAGAGACTGTTATGTCCTGTGTATTTGTGAGTACTAACAACACAAACAAGCCACCCAGGGTCAAGAGAAAATAACAGCGGAGTGTGGGGAGATCCCTTTTATAGGACGAATTCCCTCACCCATCCGTGGGTGGCATGCTTCATCCCGGCTGCACATGCAGGCTTAGGAGGACCCCGCCCGGAGGTTTCGGAAACCACCTCGAGTGCGTGCGCCGAGGATGAGTTGCCACTAGCTTCCCCTACTAGACGGGGACGACTCCGAACATCAGCCCATCACAACTAATGTATTGATCCATCAGTTGTTCGTATCCTTTCTATTACAACCAGAGCTGGTATGGTGTCTAGATTCACTAACACCCCTTTCATTTGGTCCTGAAGAAAGCCACGTCACCTCTGCGGAGGGCACTAAGGCTGAAACATGTCGACCGCTTGACCACACTGAACCATGCAAGGTTAAATTTTCCAGTCATGGCTCGCATACTCCTTTTAATCCTGACCCCCAGATGTCTCATTAAAATTAACTTTTAAACATACCAGAGAGTTAGTTTTAACTTCATTTACACTACCCTCACATACTCCCTCCACACCCGGCTCGTCTGAAGGTTTCAGTATACCTCTTTCCAACCATAATCAAAACATCCCTGAGCTCCTCCCTCACAGTGAGGGGGTTGTAGCCCACACTGCGACCAGGTTCGCAGTGCGAGGAGGTTACCGATGATGAAGCATGCCACCGATGGGTGGGTGAGGGAATTCGTCCTATAAAAGGGATCTCCCCACACTCCGCTGTTATTTTCTCTTGACCCAGGGTGGCTTGTTTGTGTTGTTAGATTGAATATGAGGGGAGTCGCCCCCTGCTGGTCGGTAAATCTCCTCAGGCCTTTTTTGTGTGTATATTTGTGAGTACTGCCAGTGGACTAGTAGCCTTATGAACCAGGCATCATGCCTTTTAGTTTGTGAGAACCGCTGTGTGTGGATCATGGAAGCAAAACATTAGGAAGTCATCTTGATAGTCTTGGACCACCAACTATGAACTTGTTTTGCGGTGCACAGAGCATCACAGAGCTTGAAAAAACAGGTACACAAGGAAGCTATGAGAGATAGAGGCAGGTCTGACACTTCAGTGCATCTGGAGAGTAGGAGAGGGGCCTATATGGGGCCGGGCACCCCTGACAAGCACATACACGGACACATACACATCATCTTTCTGTCACACCGCTATCTTCCCTGGCAGACTCTTGCATCTCTGAACTGTCCAAATGCTTCTAACTTTCCTGCCTTTTCCATGTTATATACTGCTCCGTCAACTGAAGTTTACTAGACTTATCTCG
The DNA here is from genome assembly GCA_963921515.1 of Calotriton arnoldi. Classification (NCBI taxonomy): domain Eukaryota; kingdom Metazoa; phylum Chordata; class Amphibia; order Caudata; family Salamandridae; genus Calotriton; species Calotriton arnoldi. The sequence goes on from CAWUFW010006009.1 coordinate 354,388, forward strand.
GTGCTGTGACTTGCATCAGCACCTCAGAGAAGTGACACCTCAAGTGGGGCGGCCACAGTTTCTGGTGCCTGAGGAGGAGTTTAACGTTAGCCATGGGGGAGCCAGAATCTACTCTTGAATCATCATGTGAAAAATGAATGGCAACGCAGAAAAACGGTGTCAAAACCAACCTGTCAGCTACTGCTCGCATCCATCCGCCTCCCCATTGTGATTCGCTAACTCGGCTTGCACAAATGTCAAGTCCTCTTGTATCCCCTAGCAGACACTGCCAAAGACATGGCGTCCAAAAACTTCTACCCTGCTTCTTCCATGTTACACACCTCCCACGCATTTCCTCATTCTCATTCTCTCTCAGAGGGCATGTGACTTTACTTCCTGTTATGTCACTAGGTCAAAGGTTACGTTACATCACTTCTTCCGATATCACAGGTATCAACAGTCATGCCCAATTTTAGCAAAATATAGAGGCCTACTAATATTATACTGTTACAGCCTGAGGGCCTTACGGGTTGGTAATGGCCAGAGCCACAGTCGAGGGCCCTCGTGGCCTGTTGCAGCCTGCTCTCAAGCTGCTGGAGATGACAGAAAAGGTTTCACATAAAAATACAGGGGTTAGTCGGAAGGGGGAGGAGGGGACATGTTTTAGCTGCAAATCTCATCGGTGGTCAAAATAGACAGTACTACTAAGAGTTGCTCAGTCATATATGCCTCTAACATGCTTCTTACCTTGGGAAAGAAAATATGTGTTTACCCCAATACGACAACCTCATGAATCCATCTTCAAATGCTGTGGGATCATCCCATAACCAAAGTTGTAGCTATCAATATCACACCAGGTACAGTGTCGCTAGGCCCAGATGTGAAAGGGTCCCACTGAACCCAAATTATGTCTGAGTTTTTACTGCCCAACCAGAGTACAAGGAGAGGGGCCCTTTCACGTTGATTACATTAGGCCACTTGGCACACTTGCACAAGCACTTCCTGTAAACACAGGATACCTCCACGGAGAGTTTGCAAAAGTTGTCAGACAGGACTAGCAATCGATTTCCATTCTCACTTTCACACAAAGCCTCCAGAAGTCAGCCTCCCTAATCGAAGGTGCACTTGCCAAAAACACAGGAAAACAAGCACTGGCAAAGCAAATAGATCAGGGCTGCGCGAGCCTTCCAATTAATATTTTTTTAAAGCAAGCAAAAGGCATTAAACGTTTAAAATTAATAAAAAAGTAAAAATGCTGCCTGTCAGAGCCATTGATATGGTTGCACACAAAAAGTAAACAAGCATTGACAAAGCCAATAGGTCTCGCCTACGTGACAGCTATTGGCTTTGCCAATTAATAACAATTTAGCTGTGTAACTTTGTTTTTAAACATAGACAACATCCTTCTTTTACAATTACTTAGTGTGAATGTAGCAGCGTGGTGTTTTGGATTGTTATCAGTGATCTTGAAATTATTCTAAGTGGTATTGTTTGTAGCGTGCAGCATGACTGTAATAATAAGCATTGCCAAAGCCAAGAGGTCTTGGCAATGCCCGAGCTATTGGCATTGTCAACGTGAATGTCTTTTAGCTGCATTTGGTCCCCTAACTAATGCTACTGTGAGAGTGTAAGTGTGTTAATGTTAGTGAGTTAGTGCTAATGCATTAACACTGCTCTGCATTATTCCCTACAGATATGTGGATTGACATGAAAACTGAAAAGGATTGGCATCAGCTCTACCACAACTCGAAGACCAATGATGGAACGGACAGTCTACTATTGTCTTTTCCTCAAGCAGGTCTTTCTTCTCAGACAGTAAATGCTAAAGCATCTATATGTATGCCCACCTGACCCATACCCTACGAGTGCCTACCTTTGCACTGTATGTGTGCTGTGGGACACTGTATGCGGGTCTGTATGTGTAAACCTCTGCGTGTTGGTCTGTCTGCGTTTCTCTGTCTGACTTTGTTTATGTGTCGGCCTGGAAACCCCGATGGTAACTTATAGGTGCGTATTGAGGTGGCTACGTCGTTTTTTTTGTACGTAGACTTTTTTGCACGTGTGAGTGTCTGCAGATGTGTTGCTTGTACGTGTGGGTGTCTGTAAATGGTCTGCTTCACCTGATGTACATGCATGTGTAGTGTGCATGCACCATAACACTCAAACCCAATGGCTTTAGTGAAGCGGTTGGCCGGACAGACCCGCACAGGTTTTAGGCACATTGCTCATGATGCTCTGCCATTACTTGAGTGCTTAGTAAGGATGCTAGGGATCCTAAAGAAAATGAGCAGCACTGCCCCCTAGCCAGTTGCTAGATAGAAATAACAGCATATTTAAGGGCAGAGGGTCCCCTCCGATCCCTGGTCCCGGTACCACTGCACCTGTGACACTACACATGGATGAATTTCAGTCACTGTAGCACCAATTTACTTACGTTATTGCTGCACTAAGCACTTGAAGATGGCTATTTAGAAAATACGTGTAGAGAATTGAGGAAGGCTTATGAGTGGAGCTAAGATGTCCCGCAATGGAAACAAACCTCTGTGCTGCGCAACAAATTGTGAACATGTGGCCAGAAATGTGATTAACTTGATTATTCAATATGAACACATTAATGTATTAGTGCCCGCGAGCGCCACTGGCAGAGTCAGTGTTCACTCTTTAGAGTCCGTTGTGCTCATCCCTGGCGAGCAGCGCCTACTTTCGTAGTAGATAAAGGCTAGGGGCTCGCTGTACACAGGGACACCTGCACCATGGGCTGCGCGTAGGCCTTGCAAGGGTCCATGGGATACAGGGAGGAGGGCACCAAATAGGGAGGGGATGGGGTAGACACACACTAGGACATTAATTAAAAATAAAAAAATCCTCTCACAGAAACGGAGCTTGGCGTGAAAACACAAGCACTCGTGTGAAGTGCTCTTAACCAAACAAACAAGCAGTGATGAGAGAGGGTGCGGGGGCACGGAACAGGCGCCCTCTGAAAACAGCATCTGACATTTGATCTCCGTCTTTGAATGCTCAGCAAATGTGACGAGATAAGAACAAGGTTTACAGGCCTGTTTACAGGAGCGGAGCTCAGAGCCAGTGAAAACCAGACCGATCGTGTAAATTGCTTTTCAACAAAGTAAAAAGTAGTTCCTAAAACAGATGATAAAATGGGACCAGAAGACTGATATAGTAATTGGTCCATGCTCTAGGGAAGGGCTAAGCACAGGAAGTGGCATGACGCATGCATGCCATGGACAAATGGGGAGAAAGAATAGGAAAGCAACGATGGAGCCAGCAAATGGAAAGCCTTTGGGCAGGCTGAAGCCCACAAAGTATATACAAAATGTCTCGAAGAGAGTGGATTCCTAAAAAGCAGTTTATTGACTTTTCCAGGTATTTGTTTTGGCTTCAAAGGAGACATAAAACAACATATGTTGCTAGCTGTTAAAGTCTCCCAAGGATTTTGGCTCAGAGGATGAAGCAAGAAGATTACGGACAGAGCTGCGGAATTTGGAACTGGGGAAGTAGGTTTGTGTCTTGGCGTCAGCTGAGCATTCTGTGATTCTGGGCACATCACTTAATCTTCACATGCATAAAATAGGATTGTGATTTTGTGATAAAACAAACCGCCCAGCTCTTAAAATTATTTAAATCCATCCAAACAGTGTGCATGAAGAACAGCACAAGCCTCATTGTATGTGAGGTCAGATGTTTTATGCTTGCTAGAGGCTTCTAGTGCCATGTCAAAGGTGGCATGTGCGCCCACCAGTTTGGGGGCTTGATGCTGCATTGGGGGGTTAGGTGGAGCAATTAACATGCCGGAACGGGCGAGGATATTTCATGCATAAACTTTTGCAGTGTGGTATTTACTTTTACCACACTGTGCCCGCACTGCAAATGTAAATACATTTCAAAGTAAATGGTGTTGCGCCGCGAGTTAAACAAGGTCACACCTAGACAGAGAGGCCAGTTTAAATGGATACAGACACAAACTGGTACACGAAAACTAACCCTTGGCAATGAAAATGTTAATCCGCTGAGAGAAGCACTCCCGCCCCCAAAGTTCTGCTAGAACAACATGCCGTAGCGATACAACGAGCCACGGACTTAGCAAGCAATCAATCAACAATTTAATAGTACTATCGATTGCATGATCCGAACAAGTATAATAAACATTAATAACAGTTTGCTGTCAGATCATTAACAATGGTAAACCTCCCAAGATGCTACTTGTTGGGCAAGGTAAGTTCCGTGATTGTATTGCAGACTGATAGTATTTATTAAACATTTGATCATGTATTAATGCTTTAATTGTGGGACTGCCACTGGGGTTGCCCCCAAAAAAATTCGGGAGCTAGACGATCTGCTTCGCTCGCTTTATTGGGGCACTTCGTGTCGTCATGTAGCTGAAGTTGCGGTTGCCCATGGCTGAAGGGGGCCTAGCAGCTCCCGAATTGGAATTATATTACTTAGCGGTGCAGCTTCAATGGGTGGTGCATTGGCGAGCCTTTCTATGAGATAGTGTGGGAACTGCTGAGGGTGGCTCACCTTCCAAGGACTGCTTATTTGGTTTTCTACTGAAACCCACTTCTGCTTCCAGGGTACAGTTGTCGAATATCCTGATTAGAACTGTGCGTTATGTTTGGGATCGTGCCTTACGGCATTCCTGTACGCCGCTCCTGTACTCCCCTGAGCTTCCTCTTCTGGTAATCTGGCATTGGGTTCACCTAGGGGGGTGGTCTGGTCTCTGGGAGTGGCCAGCGGTGGGGATTGATGTCCTATGTGATCTTTTTTTGCGGGGGAGAAGTGTCATTTTTCAGACCTCTGGGAGTCTAATGGCATTCAGGTGGGCCATTTCATCCTTCACAAAGCCCTGACAGGCAAGATACAGGGGTGGTGGGGCACAGGTGTTGCAGAACCTCCAGAGCATGATTGCCTGCATCAGCTCTACCTAATTATGGGTCGGACGAAAGCGGTTACATGACTTTATAGGGCTTTGTTGGAGAGGGCGCAACCAGCTCTTGTGACCCTTCAGTTCCATTGGGAGGAGGACCTGGGGACAGCTCTCTCTGATTCCTCTTGGAGGAAGAAATGGGAATCTAGTTCGAAAGTATCTAGAAATGCCCGCTTCAAACTTATTCAGTTCTTTTATTTACATCGGGCCTATTTGACTCATTGCGGCCTTGAATCCAGAGAACACGGCTCTAAACATTAGGTTTACGATCTTTATCCATCAGGCATATCGCAAGTTTAAGCAATGCATTAGTATTAATAAAATCACTGGAAAATAAGGTAACTGCCACAGGTGGTCACAATAATCGGTTCTCAAAAAAAAAAAAAAAAGTAGCTCATTACAAGGAACCAGGCTAAAAAGACTCAATAGTTAACCCTAGACTGATCTCTGCTACGGATTAGCACCATTCTACGTGCATCAATGATTTGTCCTGCAGAGTGCCATCTGGAATCCCCTGCGGTGGCAACATTCTGTTCATTTTTTATTTGCTTAGAGGTTTTCTTACCACTTCGCAATTATCCAACTTTCTGGTCTTGATGGACTGTGATCATTTACGTACTTTAGAATAACTTTCTCCAGTTCTCATAATATGGCTACCTCACTTTAGAAGGGACTTTTCTTCAAGTGTATATTTTAATATATAAATGTTATTCTTTTTGCTTGGGATAGGAATAATGAAGCGTAAATTGTTCAATTGCTGTTTCTTGTTTACTGTAATGACCTTATATATCAAACAATAGGCCATCAGTGGTTGCCATCAATGAGCTCCTTCTTAATTACAATAGCACTCTGAATAGGATGTCTTTTTTAAACTTCTACCGTATGCTAGGGGTTGGAGATCATTTTCTGCTTATTTGCACATGGGTCTTATTATTTTTAATTTCAATCTGCACTTGCACGGTGATCGTTATCCTTTTAAAAGGTTATAAGACGCAGGTCGTAGTTCTTGTTTTTTACTTGTAAGGTTAGTCTAGATAACCCGTATAAAAGAGAGAGACCCGATATTGATTAAGAGTATTTGTACAAGGATTGTCCATTTAGGTTGATTACTCTCTGCCCTCAGACAATTGTGGCTAACGCGACTAGTAATTCGAATTTTATATAAAGTTTTAACCATGTACTCATGTATAATTTTAAGTATAACTATTTATTGTTGCTTTGTTATGTATTGTATGTTGCTTTTAAGATCCTGGAGATCAAATAAAGCTTACCCACCTTGTGACTCCCAACATATACACACTATGTTTCCAGCCGCAACCTCGGAGTGTCCCCAGTGCGCCGTTGAAGACGCAGATTTTTTCCACATGGTTTGGTCTTACCTGCTCTTATTATCCTATTGGACAATGGTCGTCCAGGTGGTTCAGGGGGCCATGGACAGAGAATTTCCTCTGAGTCCTTCAATGTGCTTGCTTGGCCTCCATGAACACTCAACAGCTCAGAAAGTTACTGATCGGTTTTTGGATCTGACCTTGCTTCTTGCCCGTAGGCAGTGACCATGAGTTGGAAGTCAGTCCGGGGTCCTGATGTCTACCGCTGGTGGTTAGAGTTGACAAAGTGGGCTGACTGCGAAAAGGAGGAGATTCGTAGGTAGGAGGCTCGGGTGATTCTAAGAGTATCAATACTACCTGCATGGGATAACATCTTGTCAGCGACTGGATTATGGAGGCCGAGTGCTTGTGGATGGTTCCTCTTCTGGTGGCTCTGTGCCGGACTCTGACGCTGGAGCGCAAAGTCCTGCCCCGGTTGACACTCCTTAGTGGCTTTCCTTCCTTTCTCTGCTTGTCACCTCCTGTTGGGTGGACACCTGAGTTCGGTGCATGGGGGGTTTATTGGAAGGGGGAGGTCTTGCTTGATTATTGCTATACTTTGTCCATTCTAAGTCTGTGGGCTCCCTTATCCTTTTACTGGTGGAGCCTTTTTTTTTTACTGTGTCTGTAGATACTATTCTTGCTACTCACTGGATCTTCATTATGTTATTTGACTTCTGCTGTCTTGTCGCAAATGTTAAGCCTGCCCGCATTTCTTTTCATATACGCATAAGTTGGTTGCAATGTATATGACAAACTCAAAAGAATATATTTTTAAAAAAAATGTATTAATGATTTAATCATATAAATGACAAATAAGGAAAGGCGGTGTCGCATGCCCCCTCCCTATTTTTTATAAGAACTATTCAGTTAAGGCACCGGAAGTGCCCAAAGCCTTTAATTGCTTTTACGAGGGTCAATATGGGTCGGCAATGTTATAGTCAGGGTAGCGTGGCAGAATTATGCTTTTCTTTAATCAGTTTTGCTCCATGTCCATATACATATATCTATTTGCACGCTGCGGTGGATGGCGGCTTAAACCATAGCTTCTTCTGCAATATGTTAACAACCCAACTGTGTGCCCACGTGGGGGCCTCTTCCTTTTACTCTCAAGCTACCCGGGGCCCTCTTTCTGCATGTTCCCGTATGCCTGTATTAGAAGTGGAAATTGGTACACACTAAATATCAGTGCCCAGTTTCTTCAGTTAACTTTCAAACATGCGGAACTAGACACAATTATTGTGCTTTTGTTTGTTGTATACACGCAGGCCTCCCCTGAACCCTGGCTGGCATGTGTAGCATTTAGGGCCTTTGAGGCGCTAGACATGCATTGACCTCTTCCGCATAAACTAGTTTTCTTTAATTGCAAACTAGACTAGAAGTAGTGCTTTACCTGAGCACTAGTTATATTAAACATATTTTTATTTTAGGCACAGGAATATGAAGTGATTTGCCCAGAGTCACAGGATGGCTAGTCGACGCCGAGACCCAAACCTTGTTCACCAGCTTAAAAATAGGCAGCTCCTGCCGTAACACTACAATCTTTTCCCTGTGAGTTTTGCACTGATGTTTGATGCCTCTAAGCAAATAGAAAAGATGCCTGGGACGCATTCCTAGGGACGGTGTAGCACTAATATACACTTTTCTTTTTCAACTCAATAATGTAACTAGCGCTCGGTCCAAAATAACGTTGTGGCTTTAAAAGAGAAAGGCACATGGGATGCTTATGGATGTAATCTGCGGTTCCATATAGTGTGCACTCTGTATGGGGGCATTTCAGTGCTGCGCAACACAACTACACCGCTATCACGCGCAAGTCGAACATTACATTTTAAACATTTTCTCAACTGCTTACCACGGCGTGGTCAGTGCTCTATTTCCCATCACGGAATATTGAGCTGAGGCTGGGATTCCCACCTGGTTCCTTAATTACAATGGCGGCAGCTCTCTTGCACATCTCGGAGATGTAAACGCATTCGCAGCGACCGCCTGCCTTTTCAGCACTAATGCACAAAATTACAAAGGCAAACGACCAGGAAGCTGGGAGCGAAAGTACAGATACTGCTCATGGAACGGGCGTGGAATCAGAACCCATGCCCAGCTGGGGCAGATGTTCCAAAACGGTAGCAGCGGTGAATGCTGAAACAACGCAATACTTCAGATTTTACTGCCCTAAACTCCATGAACCCTACCTAAATGATAACTGCCGAAGAAAGGTCGAATACCAATAAAATACAGCAGGCTGACAAGACGTGCATTCGCAAGGATGGTGAAAAGATAAAGAAAAAAGTAGACCCCAGAAGAAAACCGGTGGATGGACACATGCTCAATGGGAGGTTAAGCACACAAGAAAAAGTGACGCCAGCCAGCGCAGACCATATAGAAGCATGCAAATGAGAGTGACAAAGCTGCCAACCAACTGTAAGCAATAGGCGGACTGTAAGCCCACTGCATGTAAGCAAAATGTGTCGCAGAGACAGCGCATGTGCTGTCTAGGCAAGACCTAAAAATGACCACTGCATAAATAAAATGAAATAAAAACATAGAATGAAGGCAGCTATGGAAGCAGTTATTGGCCCACAAGCCTTGACACCCAAGATACCTATGTTTTAGGAGGATGTGCACAAGGAAACTGCCATCACAGTAAAGACAGTTTATGACTGAAGCGGCGGACTCACTGCTCAATGTTGTATGCTGTGGTGGATAGAAGCAAAATGTGAATAACACCTGTACATACAAAGGGATGAAGATAGCGGACTAAAAGACCCTGTGTATAGCTATATATTTTGGTTATGATTTTTTTTGTGAAACGAAGCTAGCGACACAGTTAAAGGAGTCTCTAGGCCAGACCAAAAAGCCATGAGTCATGCAGTCTTAAGCGAAAATTCCTACAGGACTGAAAATGAAATAACATGTTCTGGGTATTTTCCGGGTGGGGCCTGAACTGCTCCAGCCTGTTTAGTTAGATCTGCAGCGCTCATGGCGATATTCCAGGATCTGAAATGGTAATGCAGCAGGCTGAGTCACTGCTTGCTTTCTCCAGACACACTGCTCCAGTTACCAGAGGAAACACACCGGCAGCGAAATCAGCCGCGTTCTTCCTTTGTAGCACCACTTTAAAGAACACTATACTGCATTTCTGCGTCACAAGTGATTCAATTTAACGTTGACGTAACAGGGTTCCAAAATCTGTACCATGGCCAAAATGGACTTCGACCAGGGGGATTTCCTACACAGTGACTTCTGGGGCAGCCGTGGCGTTAGTCATCTGCCATTTTCCTCTGGGAGGAAGGGGGGGGGGGGGCGGTGAAAGGCTGCATTGTACAGCATCCGACCTCAAGATAGTTGCTCGCTGACAGTGCCAATGATCTATTGCACTGGTAAAGCTCATAAAATGTGCATCAGTGGGCAGTGCCATATCACACTTAACATCACCAACTCAGACCTGCCAACTCACACAGTGCCACTGAGTGCCACATTATATAATTTCTCTTCACACAATCTCCGCGGGTTGATCCCACAAAGTGGAATCCACTGCTCAGAGAGCATTTCCAGCTCCTGTGTAGATGCTGGTCACAAATGATGTTCATTGGGGGTTTTGCAACCTCCCCTAGGACATCAGGCACAACCTCAGAATCTTGTTTGTTTTTAGGAAGGTATGGCACAAAGGCACCCCCTCTCCGTAGCCCCACCCACTCAGGGCTGGTGAGTCGTGTGATGGGTTCAAGGCACCGACCACTCCCCAGATCCCTCCCTCTCTTCTCACATAGTGACATTTCATTCAAAGTCAGGAGGTTTGTCAATCGATGCAGGGAGAAAAGTCTCAGCCAGGGAAGTCCCGAGCAGGGGTAAGTGTCTCGGATAGGCAGTGCCGCTTTACCAAATAGGCAAAGTAGGCACCGGCCTATGGGCCCCACTCCATTTGGGGCCTTGCGACTACGGATCAAAATAATATGGATTTGATCTTGAAAGAAAAGTACAATCAAGCTTTCTTAAATATTGTTTCCAAACGATAGAAAAAAATGAATCAACTGGAAAAAACGAAAACTTTACATTAAAGATTCTATTGAGAAAATACTGTACTAATGTAATATAACCATTAACAACTTAAAGTACATAAACCAGAGACATCAGATTCACATAACAGTTTGTCTCTGAAAAGCTCATCTGCTGGCAGCTGGCAGTTTGTAAAAAAAATCTGGTGCATTGGGTATTAAGAGAATTTGCAGGGGGGCGAAATGTCGACTGCCTAGTGGCCTCCATAGGGTTTAAACCTACACTGCGGACAGGGAAATCCCTCCCCTTCCACCTCAGAGGTCTCATGCAGTATCACTCTTCAGCATGAAAGTGGATGACATTCTGTATATATTTGAAAAGTGACAGAAACGAGCAATCATGTTTATCGCACTGCCTTGGGTGCTGTATTTAACTCTTAGGTTTGCAGAAGTGCCTGTTTACAACAGAACTCATTGAACTTTAACTTAAGGTCCTTTGGGTAAAACATTCTCGCCCCCTTAGTCGCTGCCACTAGGCTTTGGGCCACTCCCCTGGCATGCACCGCCCACTGCAGCTAAGAAAGTCACAAATCTGGGGGCCTGTCTGGAGCCGTACCTGTCACTAGCAGAACATGTGTAACATATGGTGCTGGCTTGCTTCTTTCTCCTGAAAGTAATCATTTTTTTAGTATATATTTTATTTTGCAGAGTTACTTAAAACCATTGCAATACGTGGTAAGAATGAAGTCATATCTAAAATATTAATTTACAATAATAAAAGTTTCATCGCAGTTAAAATATAAAGCGCTTCTGTTGCTTACAAAATAAAATATTAAGATTTAAACATTCAAGAACAACCAATATAAGTTGACCAGTCAGTGCGGGCGTTTTTGCTCCCTCTGAGAAAATTAATAATCAAAAAGTCTCCTTTTTCCCAAAAAGCTTTAGTGACAGTTTGGCATTTTTGCTTTGGCCGCTTCCAGAAATCTAACTAGTCTGGAGTTCAGTTGAGGTGATGCTGGATCGAAGCAAGCCAAAACAGCTTGCCTCCTTGTCCGAATTCCCCTTTGATTAAAGGGGATTTTTAGCAGTTGCCTCCTTTCTTGGAGCATCGCTGTACATGAACAGATGGTATGGATGATATCACCCTGGCCGTTTTTGCACAAACTGCATACTGTAAAAGTCTGCACCCTTTTCCATGGTGGAAGGTGCTGTGTGCATGGTATCACTCCAAGTCGTAGCTTTAGGAATTTTAATTTCTGTGCTTTTGGATATCCCAGGTTAAAATATTGTTGTGGGGCTAAGATCTTGTAAGAATTCAACGTCATCCAAGCATGCGCTCTGGCTGAGAAAGCAGCTTTATCCTCCACCAGTGACTGTTTTTTCAGCGACTTCCAGACTAATTTCTTCAGAGTTGAATGATGACACTGTGTATTCCATAAGGGCAATAAGCCTGTGTTTGCCAGGGCCTCCTGAAGATACTGTCTTGCGGGTGAATTCTCCCTCTGTTGAAGATCTTGCCACAGAAGGTAGTTTATTGAGTTAGGGTTTGATATTCTGATTTTGTTCCAACAGTTGATGTATGCTCCATATCTGGCCCAGGTTTGCTTTAACAGGCCAAACTCCAGTCTAATTTGCGCCGGGGGAAGTATAGTTCGGGAGGCTAAACATCATTCTGTAAGCTTTTACAACTGTTTTATCCAAAAGGTTAGTATCTCTCCCTCTCAGAGCTTCACTGCCGTAGGCAATTGTAGGTAGAATTTTAGCCCGTGCTACCATTAAAAGAGGGCTCAGCGTAGGGCCCAATAGCTTAGCTGTTAAATTTTTCATGGTTAAGGCAAGGATCATCCCTTTCCTTTTGATCTCTTCTTGTTGGCGGGTAAATGATCCTTCTTTGTCTAAGTGGACACCCAGATACTTATAAGTCTCTGCTGTTTCAATATGAGTGCCGCCCAGATGCCATAGGTACCTCTTTCTTCGTTTGCTGTTAATTGTCATGGTCCTGGTTTTATTTAAGTTTATTGTCAGGCTATTTTCCTCTGCATAGACCTGCAGACCGTTGAGAAGATGTTGCAAGCCAACTACCGTGTGGCTAAGCAGGACTACGTCGTCTGCGTATAGTAAGTTGGACAAGCTGGTACCCCCGAGTCTGGGCGCATGGGAATTACAGGAATCAAGTATCTGTGGTAAATCTGCCATGAATAAGTTAAATAAAATAGGGGCCAGCACGCAGCCCTGTTTAAGTCCTTTGATTGTTTTTACTTTTCTTGATAGATGAGACCCTGATCCTAATTTCACCTGTACCCAGGTATCAGTATGTAGAAGCATTAACATTGATAAAAGAGTATTTGGAATGCCCCATCTGGCTAGCTTATTCCACAGTTTAGTCCTCTCCACGTTGTCGAATGCGGCGCTGAAATCAATAAAACAGACATGCAACTGTGTTTTCCTCAATTTTGTTGTGTCCATTATTAACGAGATTGCCAAGAGGTTGGTTATTGTGCCACAGTTTTTCGGAAGCCTGTTTGATTTAACGGGATTATTTCATTATTTTCTGCCCAGGAGGTTAGTTCGTCTAGCAGTATTCCCGCAAAATATTTAGCCTCGTTATCGATCAGTGCTACTAACCTATAATTGGCTGGCAAGGCCTTACTGCCGCTTTTGTGGATTGGAATGATCGTGGAACCTTTCCAGGAGTCTGGAATGGTGCCCAGTCGTCTTACTTCCAGAAATAGTGGATGGAATATTTTTGCCCATTCTTCCGGTCTTTGTTTGAACACTGCAGGCGGGATTCCATTTGGGCCCGGGGCTCCTTCCTTTCTACCCTTCCTGATCTGTTTCATAATAATTAAAAGCTCAGTGCCGATTGACCTTTCCTCCTGTTGGTGGATTAAAACAGGAGATTTGGATGTATTACTTGCCGTTTGTCGGGTAGCATCAGAGCAATCAGGGAAATTAATGATGCCTCCTGCCTTTCTTCCGATGTTGGAATAATGCCCGTCCAAGTCTGCTCTACTCTGTTCCTGTTTGGGCAGAGTATTGCTTTGACTGTTGAAGTGGGAGTTTAAGTAGCTTGCCCAGGTTTCCTCCAGGATGTGGGAAGTAGGTCCCCCATGATGCGGGTGGATAATTGTATTTACTGATTTCCAGAAGCGATCGCTGGCGTTATACTTTATGTTATGCAAAAGTTTTGCCCAGAAGTCCTGTTCGTAGTTATTATTGATGTTCCATTTCAACTTCTGTAGTTGAGTTCTTTGTTGCCGCAGGGATAAAAGAAGCAATATATTCCCTGGATCATGACGCAAAGATCTTATGGAGCCATTTATCATTCTCTTAAGGGCTTTTATTTGCGCTTTTTCAGCCATAGGTATCTTTTTCGCTTGTGCTGGCCCCGGAAGACTACTCATTTTTATTTCCGTGGCCTTTAAGTTGCTAAGGGTAATGGTGAAGCGTTCCCAGGTTTGTATCAAGTTCTTTTCGAACGGTTGTGCAAGAGCAAGATTAATTGCTGAGTCTGTTAAGGACTCAATGCTTTCCACAGTATACTTGATCCTCTTGTAATTTATCATGTAGCTTAAGCCTAACTGTGGAGCAGGATAAATGCTGGACGGAGCAGTTGCCGCTACAATAGTCTCTTGTGGACGATGGTCACTGTCCCCCTTGTCGCCCATTCTAAAGCTTATTACATATGAAAACAGTGCGAGACTAACAAACGTATAATCTAGAAGCAAGCTTGTTAGTTCGGTGTAGTAGCTTGCCACTGGGGGAGTATCTCCGGCTGTTCTTCCATTAAGGGCCCTAAGATTTAGATGTTCTAATTCTTCCAAAAGGGATCTGTTTTCCCTATTAGGCCTCCCATTCGTGAAGGTTCCTTGTGACGGTATGTTGTAGTTTGAGGATTGGAGACAAACTTCCTTTACTTTGGATGACCCCAATAGATATTGATTCAGGTCCCCCGATAATATAAGGTTTGAAATTTCGGCACTGCCTAAATAAGAAGTTATTTGATAAATTAACTTTGCAGAGTCACTAGCTGTCCGTTTTGGGTGGATATATACGTTAAAAAGGGATACTTCATGTTGTACCCCTGCCAGGGAAAGAGTAAGTTTGACTGCTAAAGCTACATCTATTTCCGGACCGGTTACCACCGCTGTTGGTATGGATGTTGTTGAGATGTAGGTTGCTAGCCCTCCTGAAGAATGGCCCGTTTTGCTACCTCTAGTAGCTGGACGGTCAAAGCAAAGAAACCCGTCTATGTGTAGTGGTTCCATAAGCCATGTTTCCTGTAGCATAATGATATCAAAGTTGTTGAGATATTGCCGGAATTCTGGATCTTGAATTTTAGAAGCTAAGCCATTAACATTCCAAGAGCAGAGATGTATCGCGGATTCTTTTTGTGTTTTATTGCTGTGATCTAGATAGTTATGATGTCATTGTTTTGATGTGGCAAGGTTTATAGTTCTTGTAATTGGCTCAGCATACCAGGAGTTGTATCCGCGTAATTTTTCAGCCCTAGGAGATCCATGTTGTGCGCCTTGATTATAATCCCTTCGTGGCGCAGTGCAGCCAAGTGCCCCTCTTAATACAGAAGTTGAGGGCCTTGAACAATCCTTGCTCCCTAGCCTTGGGCTCAAGTTTAATAGCGGGGCTGGGTAGGCTTGAGGCTGAAAAGAGGTGACTTGAATGCCCCAGTCTTTGAAGGTAAGATGGTGATTTAGTACTCTCTGGGCTGTTGCATCTGTTTTCCATGTTGCCCTTGTTATTTCTGGCTTGGCTGGATTATCTGGTGTGAGAAACTCTATTGCGAGTAAGTCTGTTGTATTCAGGTCTGATAGAGTAGGTATGGCCCAAAGTAGTTTTAAGACATTGCCCCTGTTCAGCAAATCGTGACATCCTTTTGAAATGTACTCTGGTTTGAACAATGTGTATCGCAGGGCCGATAGCGAATCGTTTGGGGGATAAGAGGTGATTTCAGGTGGCCCGTTCCAGTTGGCTGCAGGGTTATGTTGTATTAGCCGATAAGGCTCGTTCTGATTCAATTGCACAACTGCTCGGCTGGAATTAAGATCTCTTTCCTTAATTATTATTGCAGTTGAATTTACAGGTTGGCTCTGTTGTTGCAAGGAGTGAGAAGCCAAAGGCTGTTGGTCCTTGGCTGTCCTTGCTTGCTTCTTTTCCCCTGGGGTTGCCACTCTCTGGATTGTACAGGTCATTCTTGATGTTGTTTGGTCACTTCCAACTGGAGGTACAGTAGAAACTTGCCCTGGTTCCTGCGGGGTGGGCTCCCGATTCTTGTCCTTTGCTAGGGCCATAATTGTTTGATGATCAGCGAGCTCAGCGGGCCCTTTTGAATTGGATCTGATGGTATGTGGCAGAGGTTCGAGGGCTGAACAGGTAACGGCTTTGTCCCTTGCAGACCCAAGGACCCCCTCAGCTTCCTTCAAAATCATATTCCCTGATCCAACTCCAAGGTTATGGGAGCAGGAGGGTGCTGCTGTGTCTTGATGAGAGTTAGTATGAGCTAGATCATAATCTTGCAAGTCCCCCTCATTTAGTGCGGTGGTTGGGTTAGGGCATTGTTTATTAAAAATTGAGTAGGTGGCTGCTTGATTGAGAAGGAGTAATTTATTGTTGCGACCTTTTCTTTTTTGCTGGCGGCGTTGTTTGGCATTAGTTTTTATCTCGGTTGGTGTCGCTATAACTGTGATTCGCCGGTGCCGTTGATGCCCACTCTTTGTTGTATGACGGATTCAGTGCCTTTACAGAGCTGCTTTAAGTTACCATCAGCTGTCGGCAGTGTAGTGGAGCCGTCGTTGGAGTGGCTAGCGCTGGCTGAGCAGGTTGATTTGTTCTTCAGCTCATTGAGCACAGTGGAAAGCATAGTCGGAAGAGTTGCCAGTTTGTCCACTATCTGGGTACACCCACAATGAAGGTATGACTCTGTTTGTGCCCTTATTATTAGTGCATTGAGATCTCCCAATTTTTCATCAATCCCTGCTGTAAACACTGCCAGAGTATTTAGTAAAGAGACCTGTATATCCATCTTATCCGATTGGTATTGTAGCGCCTCCACTGACAGTTGCATGGTTTTTAGGAGAGAAGCCCAAGTACTCCCATCATGCATGTTTGGATTCCCCCGCTCCTTAGGGCCCACTTCCTTCTTACCCCACGAGGGCTGAATGTCCACTGAAGGCGGGTGTTGGTATTTCATCTTCTCCATGGAGGGTCTCGTCTGTTGGTCTGGGGAGTTTGCTGCCAGCATGTCCTCCCACTCTTGTGTTCCTAAATAGGATAAGACAGCCCTTACTTCGTCCTGCTTTGGAGATTTTAGATTTGCTTGCGGGGCGTCATCATAGAACTAACTCGGGTAATGGGGCTAAGTTCACACTCAGCTGTGTTAACCATGTCGCCACTGGGTAGATTTAAATTCTGAGGTCCAGTAGTAGATCCTTCAGCTTTCCGTAGGGAGTCCTGTTTTGTCATTATATCTTCTAGGCTAGATGAGTCTGACCAGGACTGCTTGCTCCTGTCAGTCTGATGTTCTTTTTCCTTGGGCAATGAATGGCCTACTCCTGTTAAAGTTAGCAGTGCTTGCGCTGTTTGAAGTACTCCTAATGTTGTAAATGGAGTTGATACAGTTGATGATTTGGCTGCAGTTATTGAATGCTGAGCTTCTGCTTGCAAAGATGTATGAGGTCCTAAAGAACCTAATGGTATAGCAGAATGTGATTGAGTTCCTCCAGGGGATAACGAATCACCTGTAGACAACTTCCTCTGCGCCCTATGCTGCGCCATAGGGCTAACTGAGGGACAAGTTGAGGGGGATTCAACTACTGAATTGTTCTGAGTATTGCTCTGTATTGTTTTATTTATTGTTTTATTGTATGGAACTTCTTTGATATATTCCGCTATCAATGATGTAGTTATAGGTGTAGATGCGGATGTAAGTGAGGATGTTGTAGAAATCTCATTCGGTTGGGCCGAAACTGGGGTATGAACTTGTGCTGTAATTTGCTGTTTCCGCTGGCTTTGGTGAGTTAGTTGTGTTATCTGCCCTGGTGTAATTGCCAGTGCTGATACTTGGTCTGGTTGGTCTGGTTGTAAGGGAGACTGAAGACCTTTCACGGTGGCGTTGCTTGAATAGAGAGCGGCGCCAATGTCTTTTAAAAACTAAATTTCGTATAGATTTTAGGTTGAATTTGAGGGGCTTTAGGTTGCTCTCTCAACAACCCACCAACAATTGGGTCTCCTTCTGTCGAAATTAAAGCAAGTTCGTCACTCATCTGATCTGTGGAGAGACCAGCCTTGTCCTTTCTTCTACGCCCTGAAGTCTTAGGACGATCGATCTCCCTTACTCGGCCTGACCTCATGTCGCGCAGCAAATGCCTGAGCGTGCTGGGCAGGGTTTGAGGCGGAAGTAAAAATGAGGCGAGAGTGCTTTATACTGCTTTGTCTGTTAGTGGCCAACTCTCCCCCTGCACTCCACTTCCACCAAGGAAGCAGCTCTTACGGGCTCTGACGGGCTGTTCAAGACTGGGCCTGTCTGTACCTGTCTCCGGTTATCCGTGGTCAACTCCGGTTTCAATCTGGTTTCAAACGTAAAACTACTGCGCCATATCGAAACTTTAATCACTGAAATGGTTGCAAATGTTGCAAAGGTGCTTGTTCTCACCCAGGAGGAGCAGTTCCTGCGGTCTCAATGAGCCTTGAGCCTTGCGCCTTATACCTTGAGGCGCCTTCTGAACACGTTCTGACTTTTGAGCAAGACCCAAAACCCTCGAGGAGACCTGGCGTACTGGGACAGGGTCAGGGTCTAGGGACTATCAAGAGTAGTCCGGAATAGTCACTGTCGGTGTCTCTATGTCGAGGGTTGGCTGTCCCGGCTCCTGCCCCTGATGTGCTGCTCCTGCCGCACTAGCTACTACAGGGGTGGCTGCTGCTGGGATGGCTGGGATGGCTGTTTCGTGTTGTGTTCACCTGTTGGGCTCACCTTGTGGCCTCTGCACAGACCCCCTCCTGACCGCGGCAGCCTCTCACACAGCCGCCTCTGACAGCCTCTGACAGCCTCACGCTGCCACTGGCACCCCCACACTAGTGCTCGCGGCTGCAGCCTCTCACCGCCGGGCAGTTCCGGGCTGTTCCGCGGCTCCAGCCGCTGTACGGAGCCTGCCGCTGCCGGTGCCACTGCCACTGCCAAGCTGCCGAGCTATTACCGCGGGACGCTCCCGCCACTGCCAAGCTGCTCCCGCGTTTTCTCGGCACTGCGAGGATGCCGTGCTGCTCCTGCGGACTCTTCCCAGTGCCGGGATCGTGTAATTCACTGCCGCGGCAGAGAACCCCTCACGGCAGCGTCTGGCAGCTCCTCGCGGCTCCTCGCGGCACTCCGGAACGGCAACTCGAATGATCCGGAAGTCAACACTGAGCAGAGGAAGGACTTAGCAATCAGGAAAATATCTGCCCTTCAACCCCAAGAATGTCCATCGCATGGTAACCCAGGCCACTATTTGAGTCGCCCGGATTACTGTAACTCCCTTTTCTTAAGCGTTGACCAAGGCCTTCTGAGAAAGCTGCAGAGGGTCCAGAATGAAGGAGCCAAACTGGCCCTCAGACGTCTACGCTACTCCTCTGCCTCCGGAGCCTTGGAAGCTCGTCATTGGCTCCCAGACAAAAAAACGGATTGCTTCCAAGTCTTCACACCATGTTTTCGAAACAGTTCACCATACTGGGCCAAAATATCTATCTCAAAGATTCATCAATTATACACCCTCCAACCGGTGTACAATTTTCAGATGCCCACCAGCTTTCTGTTACCAGAGTTAAGCGGGCACGTTTGGGTAGTAAAACCTTCTAGCTGAAAGCAGCTAAAATGTGGAACGAGCTTCCTAAGATTCCTGAAAGGCCTTAAAGACCTTGGTTTTCGGTAACTAATTTATGCCTGTTGCTTTGGGTCTAGTCTATTGCTTAGTTTCCAGCACCAGGACACTTGTTGAGGTAATTGCTGTGCTGTACAAATGTTATAATATACCAAGTCAGCTCAGGATTTATCAGCACTTTAAAGACAGCACTTTCAGCACATTTCTCGCTCAATACAACCAAGCACTCCCCCGCTGTACGCCGTGCTACCTGTCCAGTAATGCACTTCGGTGCCTCATCGTTGGTATGAAGGCAGTCCTGCCAATGCACACTGTGGCACAGTTGGTCAAATGATATTGGCTTTCCTTACACAGCCACTTGAAGAGCCGATATCACACAGTGGAACATAGGATGCGCTGGAAACCCCATGGACAGAGTAGTTTCCAGCTCCTCTGTTGAAGCTCTGCTCAGCTGATGTCCATGTGGGATTCTGCAACTTCCACAGGACATCTGCGGCAGCCTTAGATGCTTTTGTTTTTTGTGGCGGGGAGGAAGTGATTATCAGGCGGTTCTCAGTACAAAGCTACGTCCCTACCCATGGCCCCGCCCCCCCAGGATCCCCAAGGACTAATGCTAGTTTTGTTATGTCAATTTGTATAGCGCACTAATCACCCGAGAGGGTAACCATCTGACACTAAAGGGCTCAAGGCTTCACCCCTCCACCTCCTCTCACAGGGGGAGAATTTTTTTTTAATTTGGCAGGCCTGATTAAGAGCTATTTAAATGCAACTACAGTACAATGCACATTAGCAGCAAAGGAGGACATTTTTGGGAAGAACTCAGAAGGAACTGCAGAATAGATGCATTCATTTCTCCTGACCTGATACAGACATTATGAGGAAGGACACTCCCACCCTTGTTCACAAGTGACACTGGGCGTGCCACTGTCCCGGGAGCTCAGAAAAAAAGCCTTTTGTTAGAGAGTTCAAAAAACAGGTTCTCAAACACACAAGTGAGAAAAATAGAAACTTGTTTATTAGCAGAAATGGCCTGGTACAGGCATTTAGCTTCAATTGCACGAAGAGCAGGATGACTCCGTGAGTTAAAAAGCTCCCTACTGAAACATGCATAAATTGAGAACTATTTTTTTTTTTTTTTTTAATTTACTTTTGCAGTTTTAAATATCGTAGGGAGACTCGCCAGGGCAGTAGAATGCTTTACATAAAAGTGTGAGTAGTAACGGTATAAACAGGAAGGTATATAGTATATTACATATAGGAAAGTGTGCAGTGTGTATCATGAAGAAGACGGTTCGGTGCAAACAACGAAAGGTACTGCCATAAATTCAGGGCAAACACTGGAGACAGGGGAAGCCTAGAGTATTACAATCTAGAGCGCGGAGCTCCAAGTAAGAAACACACAAATACCTTTATAAACTGTCTGTCTCCCTGCAGATCTAAGATATCAAGAGAATATCCGGCCCTTCAGGAAAAAAGTCAAAGTAACGATTTAAAAACTCGTCCAAAAAGTGTAATTCTCTTGTTGACCTCCATCTAAAGGTGAAGGACTGACACACAAGCTTCCTATGTTTTTCTCCTCTTTTCCTTAGTTCTGTGAATGAACTACCTCCACCTTCATTGTCCCATACCTTTCCCCCACCTCTTCCTGACTAGATCACTCTGTGCTCTAATGTAAAAGGTTCCACGGGTATACTCTGCTTACAATTAAATGTGCACTTGGGATATCTTATTTTTGATGTTCAATGTAAAGCGCAGACACACGTCTGGGTTGAGTAGCGCTATAAAAGAAACCCAAAAGAAATGACACCATTAAATTAGGTCATGGCAACACTTTTGTATTTGCAGTGCTTATGAATGGCAGTAGAGCTATTATTAAACAGCAAGTCTTAGCCGACCCTCCACACCCCCCACCCCAACAAAAATGGGAACTGTACAGCTCAAGTGCAATAGCTTAAAGTCACACTAACTGCACACAGAGAAGGGTACTGCGAGCCTTGCTCTCCCCCAGAACCTGAAAAGCAGCAGTGCAAACTTCTAGCTATGTCGTTGTCTTCCCCAGCCCTTCTGACTATTATGGAAGGTAAGCCATTTTGGGGTAGCTTCTTGCACAGACAGCTCCTCAATATCTGTACTTGGCTCAGCGCCCTTTCCACCCAACTCCTCCTGTACAAGATGACAGTCGTACCAGCCACACCCAGTGCGGATTAAATACGAGCACCGAGAGGGGACAAAAGGAATACAATAACGAGAATCAGCAACCGGTTCTAACCTGCTGGCTAGGAGAACCCCACGGGGTGTGCAGTGTGGGAGGGCAGCGCCTTCACGTGTCACAGTCTGTGTGTTTGTGCATTAATGCATGTGCTCACAGGCCCCGCATTCTGCCCAGCACCGCCTCAGCTCTAAGCTCGGAAACATCTTGTGGGATTCGAATTGCAACATGGCTGCCAGACACTGAGGTGCAGAATTCAATTGACTATAACTTGCTTTAGAGGGGGAACCGGTTCTTGCTTGAGAACCACTGGAATTACAATTTTGTGATTTTAAATCTTTAACTGGAAATGTCTGACTCGTGGACAAATATCAAATTCTAAAAACGTTTATGCCAGAATGTTCTAAACTTATGAAGCACAATTCGCCAAGTTGAGAATTATGTAGGATAATTTTCCCATTCCATAAATAGGAAATCCTGCATAAATGCGGGCTCAATCTTCACTCGTTTGTTATGCAAAAGTCTGAGGCCTATTGTGCGCAGTCTGAAAAACTAAGTGGTCTGTTGTATCAATAATGGTAAATTTTATTGCCTCATTTTTTTCTAATTCTTGAAAAAAATCGAGTCAAATTTAACCATAAGGGAAACCCAGGAGAAAAAAATCAGCATCTCTTCAGTTTAGTTTGTAATGTCGAAAAATAGTGCAAATGAATTTCCTCTTTCACAGCCCTGCCACGCACCACGAACCATGGATTAGACGATCGCATTTGAGTGCTGGTGTCCGCAGCACTGCACTGAACTGTATTAGTCAGGCATATTACAGCTCCTCCAACACCCATAATGTGCGTAGAGGCGCTGCAGGACATAATTAAATAAAAGCAGCTAGTGCTCTTCAGCTTGCTCTGTGCCGCTGCCCCAGGCAACTAGCAGGTCAATCACCATCACGTCTGCCCAGGTACCCCAGCCTACAATCAGTATTGTGTCTGCATCCTGGACCCCGCCTCTCTGAAGAGGAGACCACGCTCTCCGAGAAGATGCTCTCTGGCTAAGCCTGGTAGTCACTTCAGGTTGGCACAAGCGAGTCCAGCAGAGCACTGAGTTCATCCAGAGGGCAACAGCGGCAGTGTCAGAGTGTGGGGCCGGGATCGAAAACTTGGCTATAAAGACATTTTTTTTTTTTTTTTTTTAACTATTTCGTTGGTCATCCACCTTCAGGTAACTGCATATAAAATAACACACAACTTAAATGAAAGATAAATGCAAGTTAAAGTAATCAGTTTGAGGGGGAGAGAGAGAGTCTGTGTGTGTGCGTGGAAACAGAATTGAATCTTGGTTGGCATAGTGGGGAAGAGTATCTTGTGTATTTATAGAGCTACCAGGACCCGGCTTGTGCGAGTGAGAAAGCACTGAGAATATGAAAGTCATTATTTTAAAACTGTATTACAGTGTTCGATAAGTGTCACTCAAAGTGTCACATATTTGGCAGTAGAATGTCCCTCATCAGTAAACTGAAGAAACCATGGTATATGTCACACGTAAGCAATCTCAAAACTTGGCAGCTATGCTTACACCAAAAACATGGCATATTATTAACTAATCCTACAGAGGTAAAAGCAAAGTTTGGACAGCTGTAGGAAGCTTTTGGAGAGGAAATGCAATGTGAACTACTGGCATGAGCAATGCAGGAGAGGGCACGTTTAGCCCTCCAATGGTATGACTAGACGTGTTCTTGGAGAAATGGATCTACACGTGCAGACTCGTACATACCCAATGCCCCCTGGCAGATGTCTGTCCGGGTGGCTCCGTCAACGATGAACTGTGGTCTGGATACCAATTGCTGAAAAAGAGGAGCTTAGAGTCAACACTTGGCCCTCAGATGGAGAGAGACAGAGGGGTGGATGAAAAGTAGAATAACACAGGGAGTCTCCACCGCCTTCCCCACCCCCCCAGCCAGAATGACAGCATACATTTTGGCTTCCCAATTACAAATTTCCTCTTTCAGAAGAAGTGCTAACCGATCCATGCACACAACATTCCCAAAATATGCTTTCCATTACCGATATACCACCCCCATTGGCTCAACAAGAAATAGCCAACAGGCCACTGAAACATTAGCGTGGACTCATTTCTCTAATACAAAGTATTTTCATTCATGCATCAAGGCATGCTCACAGCAAAGACCAGCAGCGGTTCCTCTGCAATGGCGGAGGAGCATCGCCCCACTGCCTGGCTCAGAGCCATCAAATGAAAAATCAAACTATGTTCTAGCATCTTTTTATTTTTCATTTGCCGGCTCTGAGCCAGCTTGTGCAGGGAGGGGTGGCGCATGGGGAGGAGGAGAACTATGTGTACTCCCTAAGTGCGCATATGTGTTTGGCCGGCCGTTTCAGGCCGACCAAAACACCTATGCGCACTTAGGTTTCTCGTCCCCGGCTGCATTGAACAGCCAGGCTGGAGGAACCCCCACAGACTCCCTGGCCTGAGCAGAGCGTCTCTTCAGCCCGCCCAGGCCAATACCTGCACTGCTCTCCTAGTAGGAGAGCAGCGCGGATTGGATGGAAGTCTGTCCCAGGGGCTGCCGGGACCAGGAAGAAAAAGGAAGCACGAAGTGGCCGGCACCTTAAGGTAAGTTTATTTATTATTATTATTAACAACCCCCCCCACCCCCATGCTCGCCCCCACCCCCGTGCTCCCTCCTCCCTCCCACCACCCTTTGTTTATGGCGGCCGCCACTGGCAAAGACCAAACCATGGACCGAAGAGCAGGCAAGAAGTTCCAAATAAGCCAGTTTACTTTTTTGCCCACAATACACT
Source organism: Calotriton arnoldi (assembly GCA_963921515.1). Classification (NCBI taxonomy): domain Eukaryota; kingdom Metazoa; phylum Chordata; class Amphibia; order Caudata; family Salamandridae; genus Calotriton; species Calotriton arnoldi. The sequence goes on from CAWUFW010006009.1 coordinate 378,566, forward strand.
TATTCAAACATGGCCACCCACACATACCCTCCCTTCGAGGAATACACAGATAATATGTGCTAGCCGGAGGCCATAAACTGTTTTTTTTAGCACCTGCCATATCTCTTTCAATGGATGGGAGAAAGTAATGCAGCGGAGTACTTAAGTCAATGTTGATTCACGTAAAGAAGACAATCATTGCTTCCTTTCCCGAACGTCACTATCAAGAAAGACTGACCAATATTTCTAGAAAAATCTTCAGCGCCACGCTCAGAGGCGGACTTTCCTTTCTCATACTCTGCCATTTACCCAGTGCGGTGCAGGCTAGAGGGCTGCTTTCATGGCAGGGTAGGCTGTCATGACCCAGCCATGGTCCCTTTCTAGTCGCAGCCACCAGCGTAGGGTTCGTTTGAACATTTTTGCAAGGGTCGATTTGTATTTCCGGTCCGGACCCATCTATGCCACACCTCTCTAACCATTAACAGGTCTAGCTTTGTGGTAGATATGGAGCTTTTGCTGAAAGAAGGGAGGTCATGAGCTTTGAATGGCTTGATGAGCTATGCACATTGGCATGCCTGGTCACCTGCACCAGTGAACACCGAAGGGTGGGTTATATCCAAGTCCAGATTTTAAGGTTAAGGAGGTCTCTATTCTGGATCCTCTGATGTTTCCGAGTCATATTAAGCGAGGTTCCAAGGTACATACGCTTGGCATGGTCTAGGCAGGAGAGTAATAAGTGGATGGTGGATTGTACTTTCTGAGGAAGAGCTAACTACGAGTAAATTCAATGTAGGCCTCTTGTCATATCGAAGTATCCACTTAAAGCATAGGGAAAATGTCAGTCATTGACTTCTTACTTTGTGTATTGGGTTCGGAGGCGAGTTGAGCTCTTTTAGCCAGATGGTGAACGGGTGGGAGGTAGACCATGTATCCCAGGCTTGTGGTTCAGCATTTCATATGGTTCATTTGAAGTGGTTCCTTACGTTAGTGATGGTTGTCAATGCCCTCCTTCTTTTCTGTACATAAACAAGCATACTGCGATCTCCTTACATAAACCTTTTAAACACATACACTGGGAAATCAACCCCACCACTGAGCCTTCTTTCTTAAAGGAAATCCCAAACTGGTGAGACTGTCCATATACCTCCACTCTTCTAACCAAAGGAATCTGATGGCCTGCCCTGTGTTAGAATCTATCAATATCCTTTTCACATAGAAAGGATGAAACATGATAAGCAAAAAATGGACTAACTAGAACATTGTGATGGGGGAACATGGCATCTTCAACGCCATTTTCCAAGGCCCTTTTAATGGATGCTCCACATTGCATGAGGAGGCGTGACGCTGTCCACACATGCTTACTTTGCTGAATATGAATCCACAAGCTTTTGTGTATGGCTGGCAGGACATGAGGCACTTTGCTAAGTAACTCCATGGGAAGTATATATTTTTTGCAATGAGGATCAAAAGCAGAAGCAACCAAATGTTACTATTTGGTGCTCTTCCTGATGCAAATGGCTCACGTTCACTATCACAGCATGCCCACCGAGGTAACGTTGGTCGTGACCGGGCTGAAGACTTTTACCCTGTGTGTTTTTGAAATAAAAACTCAGAGTAGTTTGTAGCAGCTGTCCCACCCTATAGTTTTGTCATTTTTTTAAAGGTCCCCTATAGTTTTGTGGCATATCTAGGGAGCTCCCAATTTGAGGGGCCATACAGATGCCAACTATGAGACACCTGTGGCAAGCCAAAGGCTATTGCTGCAAAAGTATCCACAAAGGTCCTTCTACCATTGATCAACTGATTTCTCCAAACCCCTGAATGCTTTGACATCGATTAATGTTTTTGTAGCATTCCATGTAGCGGTTTTGTGGGTAAAAGTCCATCAGCCACAGTTAGTGGGGAGCCATTTCTTCCTTGCCCTTGCCCCCAGTGTAAGAGAGTGATGAACTGTGTCTTTGAGTTTACTCTGTGATGCAGGGCTTTATGTACACTAAGGGGCCGATTCCGATCTCGGCCGGTAGTGCTCCGAATCGGATTCGGATTTACCGGATCCGATTCGGAGCCCTGTTTCCCGACCGAATCGTACGCGGGTCCGGCCGAGCGAGTACGATGCAAGCTCCCGCGAAATCGCCGACCGACTCGTACGCGGCTTCAACACGCTCCGACCGACTCGCACCGCGCTATAGAGACGTTTCCCGGCCGGGTAAGTACGATGCGCGCCGCGAGCAGTCCGACCGACTCGCGCCGTCCGGCTCGAAAGAGCTGTCGGAGCCGGACTTTGGGGGTCCGCGTCGGACCCCCCTGTACGCGTAGGCGCGCGAGTCGCACACAGGGGGGACCCATGGGTCCCCCCTACCTGTGCATGTACGCCGCAATGCGCATGGACGCGTACCCGCTGTAGGGGGCGCCCTTGTTCGCCTCGCACCCATTGAGTCAATGGGAGCCCGCGTACGCGTTGTACGACCGGCTCCCATTGACTTCAATGGGAGTCCGACCGAATCGAGTCAGATAGCATGCGAATGCATCGTACTCGTCCGGTCGGACTGCTAGGGTCCGATTCGGTCGGAATTCTCTCCGGGTCCGGCTCGGTCGGAGAGATTTCCGGCCGGAATCGGAATCGGCCCCTAAGACAGAGAGCAGATGGATCCTTGCTAGTAGAAACAAGAGGAAGCTCTTGGCCGCATCATTTTTGTGTCATTGGAGAGTTCATAAATCATCCATTTAACAGGCTTGTCACATAACCTGCTCAACAACACGTCCTCGAGGCAGCCCAAATAACATGCTGCGAGTAGACAATGTTCAGCCTAGTAGCAGAATACCAGAGCTTGGACTTTTATTCCACATCTCAGGCCTCTCCGGGTTATGAAAGAGCCCATAAAGATCCTGTGATCTACTGAGGGTCCTAAGGGGCATATGTATCAAGCCTTTTTCCCGTTCGCAAACGTGCCGATTCTCAGAATCGGCCCGTTTGTGAACGGGAAAAATCTTTTTGGGATGTATCATCCAAAAAGGCCCTCGCAAAATAGGGAATCGCAAAATTTGCGATTCCCTATTTTGCTAATGCATCTAAGGAATCGCAAATTGCGATTCCTTAAATGCGATTCTGGAATCACCCAAGTTGTGCAAATTTGCCTTAAGAAATCGTAAATTACCCCCTCTAGGCCCATAGGAATGAATGGGAAGGTATTCCTTAATTGCGAATCGCAATTTGCGATTCGCAATTACGGAATACGTAGGAATCGCAATTAATATTGCGAAACCTACATACATTTCTTTTTGCGAGTCCTTAATAGCGATTCGCTAAAAATCGCTATTAAGGACTCGCAAAACGATTTTTTGATACATATGCCCCTTAAGCCCTATTACTGGTCTCCTTCTGAACCAGTTTCAGCTGCGCAAAAAAAGGAAAAAGGTATGTCCCCGCGCCTCTATGTCCTGCACTTTTGACTGTGGACCACAAGATTCATCTTACCTTTGAGGTTACAAAATCTTTTACTCGCAGTTGAAGGCAGTTCTGACCTGCGTGCTGCTTGTTTCTTTAAAGCTGGGATCAAGGATAAAGGTCTGACTTTGTAATAACTGGAATGGTCGCCTTAGAGGAGACCCTAGCAAGGGCTGGGAGACCAGAGGAGCTGCTCCAACAATTTATAGGGACTCTGAGGGCAACAAAACTGCAGGTGAGACTACCCCACAAGTAAAGATTCAGCCTGTAAATATGCTCTCCTGCACCAATGAGAGACCATTTATAATGAGGGGACTCTACCTTGAACCATCACCAAAGCTAACAAGCTTCTGTCAATTAGGCTATGCACGTGCGGCCCAGATGCAGTTAGTGTCCTGGAGACACTTTCAAGCAGCGGTCTAGCAAATACCCAAACTTTTGTTTACTGCGTTCTGGGATCAGAGACTGAGGATCTTAAGGTCCCTCTACTGAACAAAAAAAGCTTTTCTCTGAATTGGAGACGGTCCAGATCCAAACACATCTGAAAATGCAATACTCCTGAATTCGGCACCACCAGCCCCGTGAGTCTAGCACTATTTCGGATGGAGGTATACGTTTAGGGTAGGTATCCGTAATGTTAGCAAATGATAATCCCCGACCCCACATATTTGTGCCAGAAGACTCCAATGTTCTGACAAACCATAGAATGTTTGCTTTGTCAACTACCTTCTGGGATAAATGGACTTTTATTCATCCTTGATTACAGAGTTAACATTTTGTTGAGAGGCTCAGAAGTAAGCTCTTCGGATACATTTTTACTTCAAAACCTGTACCTTATCCCCACTGTATCATCAGGACACCTCTAAAGTATTCAAATGTTAGCCCTTTAAGTGCTGAGGATTTCCATCTGAATCCCCCTAGGCTGAGCCCTCCTTTGATATTTGGGGTAGTCTGCGTTTGAGCCTTAATAACTTTTTTTCCACAAAAAATATCAATGCTAATTTTGTGTCCCTTTTTCCACATGTTGGACATTCTAATAGCACACATGATTTTTCCATTGTGTTTGGACCATGCATACATTTATATGGTAAAATCTAATTGATAAAAATGCGCATGAAGGAGAAAACAATTTTTTTTAATGTGCCCATGAATCGGAGTCTAGCAATACAGGTTGTTCGTATCACTTTGAATTTAGGATTACCCATAATATCTGGTGATTTTTAGGGGTGTTTTAGAAAAATTTTGTGCAAACTGAATTGCATTTGAAAATGAAAAATGTACAGAAATTAAAATAGATAATAAACGCTCTACTATTCTACGGTTCCACACACTTCTCCTGATAAAAATGGAACTTCGCATGCACGAGTGGGCCTACTGTACTGGATAGAAAAGGCCCAAGAATCATGCCATGGCAACATCACAATTTTTTATTTGAATTACATTGATTGTTGGCAGAAGTGTTTGTGCTTGAATTGGCCGGCACCCATGGCAACATACAAACCTCAGATGTTTTTGAAAACTAGCCACAAGGGGAGTGCGTAGTGTTGTGGCTTGCATGGATCACACTACCTTTTCTTACCCATACTATCCTGCAAACGTTAAATTCTAGCTAAAATCACAGATTTTCCTCATTTCTGATAAGTAAATTTCTAAATTCAGCAGGGATCAACAAAAGTCCTGCTACCCAGAAATCCTCCCATTAAAGACGTTACCCCACTTATGTGATTGGTCTTTCCCACAGGACAGGAAACGTGCCAAAACACACTGTAGAAACAGCTAGAATTTTGATTTGAATTACAACAATTTTGGTGATGTGGCCAGCTGTGGTATCTGGATCCAGGGTTGACCAGGATCCAAGGAAACCAACCAGCCGCAGGCATTGCTGACAACTAGACATAGGTACAATGGGCAGCATTCAACTGAAATGTACTTGTCCAGTAAAAAAAAAAATCACATCTGATTTGGTTCCATGCAGTGAGGCAACACATTATGGCATAATTCCCTGTATATGAGAGCTTTGATGTCAGCCCCACAGTGCATTTTGTCAGGGTTTGAATTTTAGCAAGTCTTTGATTATGCCTCATTTGTGATTATACGTGACTCAGCACATACCATGTTTCCGCTTTTGTGGCTTACCTTGAGAATTCTGTTCAAAAAATATTTTATTACATGTTACCAATAATAGTTTTACACTGAGACTTCATTTAAAACAATCACCAAACTTGCTTGCATTCTTCTGTATATATTTGCATATAACCAAGCAGCATTCTGGGAGCATTAAAAATACCATCAAATTTCACTTTGCGGACATGCAAACAATGTCAGTAACGTAACATGAATTTACAGCTCAATGTATTTGCTCAGAGAACTCAACTCTATAGTAAAGGCTTTGCATTAATGAATCATATATACAATTTTGAACATCTTACACACGATGATGCTTATTGTGCCTTAGCAGCAGACAATCTACTTTCCCACAACCTCAATGTAGTACTGAAAACTGGCTGGCAAAGCGTCTGTGCTGTCTGTGGTGGCCTGCGTCTCAGGGATGTAACTATCAAAGGGGCAATGGCGCAGAGAGACCTGAGGGGCCCAAGGAACCAGCAGTCAGATGCCCCATTTTCCTTGCCAACACTGGGGCGACGGTGCCTATGCAAAGTCACTGTTGGATTTACTTATTCAGTGGAAAAAAATAATCCTGAAGACTTGCCAATGACCTCATACAGTTGTCCTGGACATTGGGATATACAAATTCTACAACCAGGTAAACATCTGGGAAATCTAGGAAGGTGTAGCTTAAGTGGATCATGCTACATTTTTTCTTACCCAGAATGCCCTGCAAATGTTAAACGTTGGCTAAAAGCACATATTTTCTTTGCATTACTGTGGGTAAGTTACGGAATCTGCCAGGATCGACAAATGTCCTACCACCCAGTGTTCTCACATTTCTCCCGATAGAAGCAGTACACCACTGTGGGTGGGCTTATCACCCAGGACATGAAAGGCCCTAACGACAACATGGAAACATCAATATTTTTCCTTTCAAACATTCGGAGGCATGTGGGAAGTTGTGGCGAGGCCGTGGTGGTTATGCTTCCTAAGGCGGGTAGGGACGCCCAGCTTCCGGGGTCATACAGACCCATCTCCCTGTTAAATATCGACATGAAAGTCCTTAGCAGGATTATGGCGGCACGATTACAACCATATATGCAGTGTCTAATTCATCCCGATCAGGCAGGCTTCATCCCCAAACGCAGTACGGCGCTTAATTTACAGCGACTGGCTCATGTAAGGCACTCACCCGTACTACAGCAGGAGGAGTGCGCCCTGGCACTATTAGATATCGAACAGGCGTTCGACTCCGTGTGGTGGGAGTACCTCTGGGAAGTATTGCGGGCAATAGGGGTAGGAGAACAATTCTTGCAATGGGTGCAGTTGCTGTACTCGGAACCCAGGGCCTGGATTAGAGTGGGAAGGTTGGAGTCGCAGGCTTTTCGGCTGCAACGTGGTACCAGACATGGATGCCCATTATCGCCACTACTTTTTGATATGGCAATGGAGCCCCTAGCCGCGGGCTTGCGGGGAGAGTTGGAAGCTTTTGGGATTATGTTAGGTGAGACCAACCATGTGGTGTCCATGTATGCGGACGACACCTTAGTGTACGTCCGGGAGCCTACTCGTGCAATACCAATTTTGCAGGGCGCCCTGGAGAGGTTTGGCCAGGTGTCAGGGTTACAGATCAACCGTGGGAAGTCTAAATTGATCCCATTGGGGAGACTGGCCTTACTTCCAGATGAGGGACTGCCGGAGGTGGGGCTCCCGTGGGTGAGGACCGCACCCCGATACCTAGGGGTCAGGCTGGTGAAGTCAGCCAAACAATATCTGGCGCTTAACATCGGTAAAGTAGTGGAGGGACTGCGAGGGTCGGTGCGCTTTTGGCGGGAGCTGCCTCTGTCACTTATGGGGAGGATAGCCCTGAACAAAATGGTGGTCTTGCCTAGATGCCTATACGCGATGCAGCACTCTTTCTTTTGGATTCCCCAACATTTCTTTATTACACTGGACAGGTTATTGACAGATTTATTATGGGGACCCAAACGCAAACGGGTCAGTTTGACCACACTGCAAAGAACATGGCAGAACGGGGTCTGGAAGTCCCATTCTTAGAATTTTACTATGCGGCCTCACAACTACAACACGCGGTACACTGGTTAGATGGGAACGATAACTGGGAGAAGACCCTATTGGCAGGGACTCTTGGAGACAGAGAATTGCCGAGCTGCTAATGATGGGGGCACAGGTGCCCCTGACTAGCCCATATATCATTCGACACGTGGCGGGGCTATGGGAATTGGTAGTCTGGAAAGTGTTGAAGAGAGCTCCGTATGCCCCGGACATGCCATTGTGGGTCGTTCGACCCTTTCACCACATTTCCGCATCCATGTCGGTACAGAGGTGGCGGGAAGGGGGATGCCTGACCATGGGGGATCTCTATGACAACAAACAGTACATCACACGCGAGCCAGCAATGGAAACCTTTGTGTTAGGCCCAGGACAGTTCCTACAGTATGGGAAAATAGTGCAAGTGGCAAGGGAGCTGTGGCCTATGTTCCCAGACGAACCTCCTGTCTCTAGGGTGTTACAGACCCTCATAATGATGACTCAAGGGCGCAGATTGATTTCGCGTCTCTTCCAGGTGATACAGGACAACGTGCCGGTCGGGGCACTGCCAGTTCAGGCGAAGTGGGAAGCACGGACTGGGGATCCCATCACTGACAGGGATTGGATTAAAATCCATGAAGGGGTTAAGCAGGTGAGCGCGAATACGAGGTTTAAATTAATTCAATACAACTACGTACACCAGGTATATCTGACACCCAAGATGCTACATAAGATTTACCCGGAGCGATCGGGGCAATGTCCTAGATGTGGAGAGGCTGACACTGCATTTGTTCACTTGGTCTGGTCTTGCCCGGAGCTTCAAGGATACTGGACAGACGTCCTGACTGCGTTGCGGGGAGTGACAGGATGGGAGATCTTAGGGGAGATCCGGGTGGTGTTGCTCGGCTTGCTGCCCAGACCCAAGAATAAAAGTCTTACCAGGAGGTTTATCCTCCTGGGACTGGTGCTGGCGAAACAACGGATCGCCATATCATGGTTGGGCCGTCGACCGCCCAAACTGACACAGTGGGTACGAGACATGAAGGAATGGGCGACAGCCGAGGTGATTCGAATGCAGCAGACTAGGAGAGATGAAAAGTTAGAGGATGATCTGCGGGCGTGGAGGGCGATGGTGGGAGAGTTCACAAGTGATAGTGTGGACAGTGAAGTACACAAGGAGGATGGTGGGAACGCACATGCGGGAAGTGGACCAGAAGGTACTCAAGAGACAGGGGCGACCGCCCACTGAGGACATACTGGATAATGAATAGACATGGACTGTAAGGCTAAAGACAAGGAGGTACAACGAAAGGACGTACACCAGACATGGCGGGGGGAGGGGTGTTTTTAGTTGAGGGTGGAAAGGAGTTGGAAGGGGAGAAACAGACACTGGTTTGCCTTTAAAATTTAATGACATGGATCAAGTAGAAACCCTTGGGGTTGGAATCGAATAAGGAAACATATATGGAAATGGGGCATCTGTTTACGTTGATTGGATTATTGTATACGTACGTGGTGTAATCAAACTGCTCAACCTATGTTTATTATGCTTTGACGCTCCTCATGTATGTTCACGAGACTATACAAATTGATTTAGCACTGTTCATACAAATGCTAATAAAGATATATATTTAAAAAAAAGGTGGGATGTTGTGGCATTTGGACCAAGAGCAAGCTGGAACTCAAAGAAACTTAAAACACCCACCCCCCGACATTTCTAAAAACTAGACACCCTGGTCAGTCCAGCGTGGTGTGGCTCCCACTACTTTGTATTATCCAGGATGCCTAGCAAACGTCAAACTGTCAATAAAATCTCAGAACTCCCTCACATTTCTGGAATGGAACGTTTCAGAATCTGCATGAAGGAAAGAAAAAGCCTACCATCTAGTCATCCACTGCTACTGACAAAAATAGTACCCCATGGACATGGTTGTGGTACGAATCTCAGACGACACACAGTACTTGTGCTCCTGTGGGGCTTATTTTCAACATAATCATTTGTGGACAGTACAACACCAAAGACGCCTCTATCTTTGAGGACACAACATAAGGCACTAGTTAAAGTGGGAGAGTGCTTGCCTGGACCGTTCGATGTCTCTGCTAAGCTGTGGCGGGGACTGGGCCGGATGATTGCCAAGTAGGCAGCTGGATCATGATGGTGATCAGCACTGACAACAGACCTGGGCATCTGAGGAATCGGTTGTAACGCTTGTGCTCATGGCAGCACAGACAGTGGGGGCACAAACTCGCCTCTCGGGCACCCACTGAAGCGCAGAAGGACTGAGCTCCAGAGACACATCCACCAGGCCTCTGCAGTGGGATGGGGCAATAAGAGGAGTTGGTAGCCAACAAAGGGGACGGACAGTAGGGGAGAACAATGCTCCCTACAAGCACACAGCCGATGATGCTGTGAGAGCCCACTATAAATACATCGGGAGATAGGCACACTGGAGACAAGGCACCCGCTGTTGAGTCCTCCACTCTTCTCTGGGCCCTGGGAGCTCCCTTTTCTCACCTCCTCTGGAGCATCTCCACCCTGCCCTGGTGAGCGTGCGCACCACCGGGAAGGCTGCAGTTATGACAGGTAGACTTCAGGGTAGGCTTGAAGTTTCATGCCTCCAAAGTAGAAACTCAGAGAAGAGTCTTCAGTTTCTTCGCCTACACTTATACACGAGTTACGCAAGCCTGCAGAAATGGCAGCTAATTCATATTCAACACCATACAACGACATGGTTCTAACCAAAGGAGACATCCTGGCCAGCGTGCAGCTCTTCAAAGTGGAAATGACGGACGAAATTAAGCCTGATCTTACTAAAGGCTTCTCAGGCCTGAGCAATAATCTGGGAGCTAAAGTTGCCACTCTTCAGTCCGACACTGACTTGCTTGGTACTAGAATACTAGACATGGAAATTAAAGGGTAACGAATCAAGATGGCTGAAAGTTTCCTCAAATTAACGATAGCCACCCTGGAGATGCAAACTGAAGCAATCACCCTAGCGTCCAAAGTTCTTGCAAAACAGGCATGGAAGGACAACATTGTGTACCGATCCTGAAGGAGGGGGCTGGAGCCTATTTTGGAAGTTGAGCACGAAACAAACCCCTACTTCATGCACCCAGCATGGATAGCTACTATGCCCATGCCAGCTGTCAATTGGAGCTTACGGCAAAACTAATGACCACTCACCATGTGGTTCAAGAAAAGGTTCCATATCGTCAATCAAAATTGAGACAACAACAATTGCGATGCAGAGGACTAGGAAACGCCTCATATTAGCAACCACCAGATGCCTGGTGGTTAACGAGTCCAACAAGCAGGACTGCTCATCCCTGGTGTACTCCTATGCAAGCAGGGACGTATGGCTAGGTGTTATGTATTGCTATACCCATCTCTACTGCTAGTCGTGATAGGTTACATAAGTTAGAGTTTAAATCTCCACCCATATAGTCTCATGACCATTCAAGTAAAAATGTATCCAAAGGACTGTTTGACGGATTTTGATAATATAGCCCTAGGCACATGACTAAAACCAAAATGTTCACGCTCTGACCAGTATGTTACGAATGGCCAAAATGTTTCATTGCCTAGTGATTTTAGAGCAATTTCTTCAGGGCTAGAGGACCAAGAATTCACCTATTCATTCACAGCACCAAAAGTCCACCAGGTGAATGCCTACCAGCGGACAATCGTGTACTTCACTCAGTGTAGTCGTACTACATCATACAACACACTAACCAGTGGTGTCGGTGGTCCTTCCACATCGTTAAGATGAGCAGACGCCACCCCTATTTTCCTTTTCCCCTCCCAGCTCCTGTTTTTAGAAGAGTCTTTTGTAGTGGGACAAGTCTCTGAACACACTGGGAACTATCACCCAGAGATCCAGCAAGTCGGTCCCTCGAGGGCTTCAGATACTAGTGGATGGAGAGACATTCTTTCCAAATTCCATAGGTACAATGTCAAGGAGAAGATTCTCCAAGCCCCAAGGAACAAGGAGTCGATCTTATTTCAAAATGTAGAGTTCTCCCTGTATCAAGACATTGCCCCTGCTACACTGCTGAGAAGACAGAAATTCTGACTGATCACTGAGAAACTGTGGGAAGAACATCTCCAGTACAGTTGGCCTCTGGCATCTCATTCGACTTCTAAAATAAGACCCATCACGTCACGAACAATAGAAAAGCGGTGCAGATTCTGGTTATGCAACCCGAGGAAGACCACCAAGAGACATAAAATCCTGCAGGACCATCCAATGGGAACAATGCAGAGGCTGTCCCACAGGAACAATGGCTGCCTCTAAGGCTTGGCAGAGGAATGAGGCAAGGTGATGGACACAAGCAGGTCGAAAGAGCAGATAGATTCCACCATCTATATTGAAACGGCACACCGCCTACCTGGCAATTCTGGCCATGCAGCTACTTTGGATGTGTAAATTCCTGGGGCCGTATTATACATTGATCCCGGGGGGTGTAATGGGCATGTGCGCCCCCCTTGTGCACCCTCGGGGCACAATGGTATTACACAATGGGCCACCGATGCTTGTGTAGCCCCTTCTGTAATACTGATAGTGCTGGCGCTACATGTGCATCAGCGCTATCGAGAGAGGGCGTTCTCTCATTTGCATGGGGGCGTGGCACATGCAAGTGAGGGAATCACTTTGCCTCTGCTACCGTGCCGTATTATGGATGCGGGTACAGAGGCAAGCATGTCTTTAGGAGGCGAACTGAAAGTGCGCCACAAAAACGTGGCGCGTTTTCAGTGTGCCTCCGAAAGGACACCCTCTGGGGACAGGGGGTTCCATGGACCTCCCCCCAGTCATCCCACTGTAGGCGGGTGCAGTCACTCACTGGTCTCGCCTACAAGGGATCTCTCCCCCTTCTTGAAAGTGCAGGCGGGTAGCTGCCTGCACTGTGAAATATGGAGGGGCTTTGAAGCAGCTGCTAAGTATTTCACTCGAATGTGCTGCCCCCAGCGCAGCGCGAATTCACAGCTGCCCTGTATGCAGCGCATTCAGCATAACAGGGCGCTCTTTTCCTGTTTGTGTCTGGAGCACCCTTTGAAAGGTGTGCCATGACGCAAACAGGAAAACTGTGCTGTATATACAACACAGCCCCTAAAGGGGAACAGTAGGAGTCTCTGGCTGTGGCCTTCATAGGAGTGTGGGCCCGCACCCTCCCAACCAGATCTACTGTTGGTTGGACTAGGAGATAAACATGCTTGTGTACACTCCCCTTTTTGGGTTTACACTTGAGGCTTGGGGGAGGGGGGGGCTGTGAACCATAAGATAGACATTCGTTTCAGCATAATGCTGGCCTGCTTCACCTTGGTCTGCCTCAGGACGAGTGGAATAAATCAAAGCGCCGGATTCAGCCCACTGAGAAGTCTTTTCCCTCAGGGATCACTCTTATTTGTTATAATGTTACAAAGTTTTGGGGTAATTTTAAAGGCGGAGGGAGCGGTTTTGTAGGTCACCAGTAAAGCTTATATGGCTCCACATCTGTAGTAACCCATATCGGAGAGAGGGGTTGCAAACTGGAATTGCAGAGCGACCACCTATCACGATCAGTGAACACACTCTGTCCACACACAATGGTTCGAATGGTCTCATTAAACATCAACGGTCTAAACTCATCCAATAAGAGAGTAAAACTGTCAGTCCATGGGAAAGGACAGTATAATATTACAGTCCTACAAGTCAAACACCTAAGAAGACACTGTGAGCTTCACCTTAAGTATAAGCAATAACCAAAACATACCAGTCATCAACGCAAACTAAGCATAATAGTGTGGCCCTCTTCTTCCATAAAACACTGTACTTCGTCATTATCGTCAGCAAAAACGGTAAGGGAGCCATGTCATAGTTGTGAGTCAAATTCAGAATAGTTGAGTCACGGTAGCCACTATTTATGCCCCCAATGTTGGACAGGACAATTTCTTAATAACCTTCCTTGGCAGGATTTGCTGCAGGGACATAATTATAACAGGAGATGGGGGCGCTAGGAGAACAGCCTTAAACAACAGTGAGGACCCTAGGTCTGCATGATCCTTGGAAAGAACATCACACAGATCAGAGGGATTCCACTTTCTTCTCTCATGCTCACCAGACATATTCAAGAATTGACTATGTATTGGTGAGCATCGCATTGATAGCTTTCATACACGACACCAAAATATGTCCAAAAGTGATCTCAGACCATGCAGCAAACTCCCCATGACCTGGAACTCCCAGACCTCGCTAGGAGAATGATGGATAATGCATCCATCACTCCTTTGAGACCAAGTCTTGAGAGCTGACATTCAGACTTGCAGTTGATCACCACTATTAGAGGTGGGCCCTTATGTCATTGTGGCACTTTCAAAGCAGTCATACAGGGACTATGGCCAACCTCAAGAAATACAGCATAAAGAAAAAGGCCTTCTAGGGGGTCAAGCTCGAACTGAACAGGCGCAGAGGTTGATCCATCACTCAAAACCATACACATAGATCACACTCGGAGGAGCAAACTTAACGAGATGGCTATGAACAAAGCAGAACTGGTAATGCTCTACCTTAAAAAGACCTCATACTATAAGTGCAATTAAGTGTGACCCCACCTAGTGAGACAGTTGCGACAAAAACAGGAGAATAGTTAAGTGGATGACATACAACTCCATGAGGGCTGGGCCCTCTTTTCAAAAGGGTAGAAAATGGAGGCCTTTCGGATGTTTTACGCCTCCTTATAGTTTCCCCCCCCCCCCCAACTCTCTCTCAGATGAAGACCCTACCTTTAAAGCATTATATACATCACTCCACCTGTAACTCAAGATCAGAGGGACACCCTTGAGGCCCTGATTAAGCAATACAAAGCACTGCCAGCTGTTTAATCCATCACGCTACATAAAGCTCCAGGCCCAGATGGCTTACAGGAAACTTTTATAACACCTTTGCTAACTCCCAAGCGTCACATTGGATAACTCTTTTTAATTAAGTTGCAAAGGAAGGCAAAGTGACCTCCTCGATGAACCCGGCTAATATCTCCCTGATCCCAAAGCCAGTTAAAAACTGGAAACTCTTTGCCTGACATAGGCCAACAGTACTTCTCAACGTTGATGCCAAACTATGTACAAAGATCCTTGCAATCAGACTGAAAGGCCTTCCTCCCAACATGAAACACTCTGGCTATTCTGGTTTCATTAAAGCACAGCAAACACATTGCATTGTAATTGCATTTATATAGCGCTCATTACCCCTGACAAGGCGTCAAAGCGCTTTTTCGGCAAGTAGCACGCTACTCCGGAACCCATAAAGGATTAGTGTTGAATTAGTATAGTGAAATATGAAAGTAATTTGAGTGGTAATGATAATATCTGTTGCCAAGTCCATGTGGTCGAGAAAGCCATAAGGAAAGTTCTAACTGCATAAAAGGCCTTTGACCGGGTGGACAGTAGTATCTTGCTCACAAATTATGCACAATAGTATTTGGACCCAGGTGAATAACCATAGTGCCGGCAGGCTGTCACACTCCCACCTCAAGGGTTCCCTTAAATGGTAGCATATCACGCCCTTTGAAATTGGGTAGGGGGGAACCGTTAGGCAAGTCCTGTATCCCCATTACTTTTTACCCTCAGCACTGAGCCCTTCCCAGCACATTAGGAGGCTACACATATGTAAAATACTTTTATTTGCAGGTGATTTCCTGCAAGCTCCAACGCACCAGACACGCGCATCCCACATCTTCAATTCCAATTGCCGGATATGGAGAAAGCCATTGGCTTTACGGTAAACATGACGAAATCAGAGATTCTGAACCGGACACTGCCCCAGGGAAGGAGACGGTATTACATTTTGGATCGCCTCCAATTGGGCTACTTGATCTGTTTGATACTTGGGATTAAAACATTAGAGCTGTATAAAACTGACTACCCCCAGAAATTATTACAGCCCTCTGTGAGGACTTTCAGAGATGATCACCCCTATTTCTTTCATGGCTAGGTAGAATAAATACGATCATAATGAATCTACTAATTAGTATTACAGATCTTTTTAAGCCCTCTCCATCTTGGCATACTAAGAATTCTCCCCAATGCTTAAACAATGCTAAAAGATTTTAAAATATATCTGGTAGGGAATCTAGGCCAGGATGGCCTGCAGAGTTTTGTGTCCGACCAAGCCTCGACCTAACAGACATTATGACATCTTATAGGGCAACAATGCTACATGTTCTGTTGGGGTGGTCTCTTAGGAAGGCTGACAAACTGTGGCCACACACGGTTCCAGCTGTAGTAGGTTAGAACTATATGGGACTTGGTGTGGAAGCCCAAGTGAGATCAACTCCAAACACCTACTTTAGCACCCATACGAATACAACACTAACAGTCTGGCACATACTAACAACGAGATTGAGCCTAACCGCATTTCTCTTGCACATAACCCCATCCGTGGCAACCTCGCTTTTACACCAGTGTTACAGCCAGGCCCATTGATACGTGAAAAATAATTCACGGTCTTCGATATGTTCCACAGGCACCCTTGAAATATGCAAACAAGTTTTTCAACTTGATGAAACACTCAAATGTGCCAATCGTAGATGAACACAGTTATGAGGGAAGTAGCTACCTGTGACCTAACATCCAGGAAAACATTTTGGAAATCGAGACATGGCTCAAAATGGACGATTTCTACCCCGTAAAACATGCCCACAGAGGCTTACCCCACTGCCCACAATTAATAATTATAGCCTGCAATGAAATGGGATCCTGGGCAGAGAGGTGAAGTAGCCCTAATGGCAATGTCTATGGCACAATATTAGACAAAACACACAGCATTCTGCGAAGGGAGACTCACCATAAAATAGATTACAAATAGTATCTCGCCCCTGTGAAGCTAAATAGATTTTAATCCCACACAAGTGCCTTCTGTTGGAGAGGGTGTGGTCTACTAGGAGCCTTCAGACATATAGGGTAGGACTGCCTCTACATTAAGCCATTTTGGGCCGAGATCTTGGCAGCCATGAAAATAATATTGGGATACCCATCCACTCAGACACTGCCTTTGTCCTTCTGGACCTTCAATCACCTCTCTTGGAACTCAAAACATAGGCAGATTATTTCCTAATGTGGAATTACTTGTTGGCAGCGAACACTGTCCCCAGACCCTATGTTGGAAAAAAAAAAAAAAAAGATCCTCCGCTTATCTCGCATTAGCACTTGAGACTGTGTAATGTCATGGCAATGGAAAGACTCCAGATCAATGTCTGGTCAGTAGAAGGACTATGAAATGACTAGGAGCCTGCTATTAAACTACTTGTCAAAGTGCCTCCCACCTCTTTCATGCCCTCCTACACTGCAGCCTATAAACTTCTTGACTTACTGAGTGCAGGTTCAAGCGGTGCCCTCCCAACACCAGAAATACACCGTTGATATGGAGTATTTACTGCAAATGTTTGCTTGATCCACATATTTGGCTATGAGGAGAAATGTTAGAATTTTTTTATGCTGGTTGACGTAGTTGTTGGGGGTTTGAGGGGGAACAGAGTGCTGAAAGTGGAAGGGGAAAGGGGAAGAAGGGGAATATAAAGATTATAGGCATCTGGCAAACAACAGGCTCAGAAACAGTATTTTCTCAAGGATGCCTTTATCACTGTATTTGCTGACATCCATTTTTATGGTGCAAATATAAAAACAAAATAAGGAAATGTTTGGTCTGACCCAGTTTACCTATTGCCTTTGTCAAGGCTTTTTGCTGTTGCTGTGCCTAACCGGTAAAAAAAATGAAAAAAGGTGCGATGACGAGGTTGTCATTCTCTAGTTACGCATTTGCAGTGAAGTATGCGCACATGAATCACTGCACACTCACGGCCTAGGAAATAAAGCGAGTGCCATTCTTGATTTACTGATCCAAGGTGGAGGACACCATTTGGATTGTTAAATAAAAAAATATATTTTAGCATCATAAAAGCACGTTTTGTACTGCAGAACAGCACAGCACTGAATGTCAGATATCGGGCACTCCAAAACTTTAAAAATAATAAAAAAATGTTAAGGACCTCAAGGAGTTTAGGCAGCAACAGAGGAGCGGGTGGGGAAGCAGCTGAGGGAAGCAACAGGGAGTGGGCAATAAAGCAATGGAGGCCATCGAGGTTAGGCCAGAGGAGGCCCAAAAAAAGTTAGAAAAAACAGGAACTGTGACGAAAGCAAAAGGACAAACTTGGGGGAAGTGATAAGGGAGCAACACAGACCATGCGGGGTTTGGATGTTTATGGGAGGGAAGCAGGACACAAGGGAGAGAGCTAGAAAACACATACACTCTAATGGAGTGCTGAAAGAAAAAGAAAAAAGTAGTTCAGAGTGTGAACAGTGGAAAAGATACACGTCAGCCAATCGAAAGGATGGTAAATAATCTGCGCTCAAGGGGAGGGACAAAATCAAAAAGAGAATCAAGCTATCGAAAAATAAGCAAGCAAATAAGGGTTACAATAAAGCCAACCAATAGTAAGCAATGGGTGGGCTATAAGCCCACTATAGGTTTTTAATACGGTCCACAAGAGGCCTTCACCTACAGACAGCTAAAATGTGTCTGGCAGGAGAGACCTAAAAAGGTGTGAGGGTGGCCTATTGTCTAGGACAGAAATGGCCCAGAAACAAACCATGGAAAAAAATCAAGAATTCTGCTTTGAACATAGATTGAATCTTTTGATGTGTGTAGATGTAAATGACATTACAAGGGTTTGCTGGCATAAAGCCTTGCCGAAGATGGCTCTTCAGAGGTAGCGATTGGGCTAAAATACATAAGCTCTCACACTGTCCATGGGGAATCTTGATAAGGTTAAGCAGTTGGCAGAGACTTCTTGGATGCAGAACTTAGGCAATGGCTAAGTAAGTCAGGTTATCTTCTCCCAGGGCAGTCTACCTCTATAATCCTTAAGAGGCAACAACAACAAAGTCTCTTCTTGAATCCAAGGAGTGCAATCCTTGCAGCTGACCAGGAGAAAGACAAAGATTCTGGTTCCATTTCCAACCCTACTCTCCATAGGTGTGCAGAACTCCCTGGAGTAAAAAGTGGATAGTGGGTAAGTGAAAAGGAATAGCTTATTCCCAATACTATAGAGCTTGGCCTGAACCCATCAGTCCACTCAAACCTGAGCCCCAAACTTTGTTGGGGTGGAGAGGAGGAAGGCATGACAAACTGCAATTTCCTTCCAGATGTGAAGCAGATCCAGGGCAAACCGCACCCATTGCTGGTGTTCTCTCCAGAGCAGAGAGTTAAAATGTGATACAAAGGACGGGCAGGTAGCCAAACTCTTTCTATATAGGGTGAAGTCTTAACCATGAATGTGGCCACCTCTCTTTGTCAAGTGTTTCCCTTGTCAGGCCACAGTCTGGTCCTGTGGAACTCACTTGATCTGGGCCTGGCCTTCCTGCTCCTCTCATCTGGATGTGAATTCAAGCTACACAAGCCAGCACACCACAGGGAGTGGGAAATCAAGAGAGTAGCGCAAAAGGATGGGGGGGACATTGGGAAGACTACAGCAATGTATACTACAAAGCATTAGGAGCTCCCTACAACCTAAGGAGCTACAGGCTACAAAAGGGGGCATCAGCCCAGCAAATTCCTTACAATCAGGAAGCCCAGCGATGACAAACTACACAGATTTACAAGTCAGCCATTGAACAATTTACCCTTGGGTGCAGGTAAAAAGGCTTGTACCCTACCACTAAATTCAGCCTCCAACAAACATTAGTAGAGTTGTGCCAAGTCTGGGGGCAGAAGTCAGCCATATTAAAAAGGGTAGCACTATTTTGTGGAGCCCAACCACCCACAAGAGTTTTGCATTTTGTAGGAAAACAAAGTCAAAAATCACTGCAGCCCACTTGAGCAGGAGACCCCTGTCACGAGTCTTATTACAAAACTACTTAGCTGGTCTGCACACTGATATGGCAAAGAAAGGTGTTATGGTATGGGCTAAGCACCAGGGACTTTGGACCCTACACTGAGACACCTGTGAAAGAGGAGGACCAAGATTTATTTGGGGCTGTATTTAATACTACTCTGGGAACGTGAATGAACTGGTGGAGGTAGGATTGCACAGAGCTGCAAACTCTTGTCTTACAGAATATTTCTTTTTCCATTACAGCCAGTCTCAGCTCCCCTTCCCGCTAGAACGAATACTGACTTCTTACGTGCAAACAAGAAACTCACTCTAAAGAGGGTTTTGGTGACTATCTATATTCATAGCACTTGCCTTCAGTATTCCAGAGTGTCCAGTTAGAGCTCAAAGCACCACAGAAGCCCAGGGAAAGGCGAACAATCCTACGTAAGCGCACCATACATAAGAGCAGACAAGAAAGACACGAGAAAAGAAACAACCCCGGAAGAAGTCTGACGATTCCCAAAGGAAGGCAGAGCTCAGTTACAATGCAGACAGATCACTCCATCATTGGCCACTCAGAGACACTGAAAAATTCCACAGAAGGCCGCTGCTTCTTAAGGTCGAGGCCAGCCGTGGTCAAGTCCGCCTTCTGTGTCTATCACAGCAAAAAAGAAATGTCCATGTTGTCTGCAGCAAAGGCCTGCCAGAGTCCTTCAGAAAGCCACTGATGCTCGTTAGGTCTGGGTCTGGCTAGACAGCACAGCTGTCTGCGAGACCTAATGTTACCAATTCTTTAAAATATGCCTACAGTGAGTGGGCTTTGACCCATCCCAGAAAACTCTCTCTCACCTCAAGTTATTGCATATTTGGAGTAACATTCTGCCTCCGATTGAGTACTTGCATTTGCAATGCATGAGGGACCATTTTATAATTCGAAAGTACCCTGAATCATCATACATTAACAACTTTAGGTGTCAGTACAATCACCCATAGACAATAGATGAAAGCATTTGGTACATCAGGTCCTATATTCTTGGCCTGATGATGCATTATATACAGAAAGCAATGCTTTTTCTTTGTCATTGCAGTAGGGTTTCTGAATATTTCAGTTAGGACTAACTGCTTGCCAGAGGTATTGACTCTGCCAATGCATGTTTAGTTTAGTACTGGTATAGCGCATGCCACATTGAGAGGGGATCCAGAAGGTTCATTCAGCTCGTGATAAGAGGGGACTGAAGAGGGACTTCTACATCACAATTTAAATGATCATAAACCTTTATACAAAATATCTGAGGTGGGCAACTCAGTGCAGTAACCAGCTAAGTAGACTATGATCATAATACATACAATAAAATGACCTGCAGACCTGCTCAAAGCTGCCAGCTTATTGAAAACCATAAACTGCAGGTCTGTCTCTCACATCTCTTCATCCATCACACTGCTAAGCACTGCGTCCCATAACATGATAACTATACCTCGGTGGTAATTATGCAGAACATGAAAACACTACCCACATAGGATCAAAAGGACAAAGAAAACACTCTTCCAACTACAAACTCTACTTGGCGTAGCTTGCTGTCCATGTAGGCAGATGCTTCAGTGCCCCAGATACAAGTAATAAGCACTATATAAAAGTTGTAACAATACAGTCTGAAGCCTGATTCACCACCTATCAGCCACAGAACAGTGTCGGGGTCACAAGGGGACAGGGCAGACTCCTGAGTGCATACAAGCGCAGGCATCAACCTGGGCCGGAAGGCTGCAGACAGCAGGCACAGCACTGCTCTTTGCTGACTGCAAAGCTCAGCGACTGAGTTAAAGTGAGAAGTGCTTTGAAACTGACCGCTGCTGTCGGGTTACTAGTATCAAAACATCTTGTTTTGCCCAACTTGAGAATGTATGTAGGTGGTACTTATATATCAGTAACCTGGCCAAAGTGCTGTAAAGGCTCAAAGGCAAAGATACAGTCAGTGAGAGACAGAACAGAGCCCCAGCACAAGGCTGGTGTGCGCCTGCTCCAAACGGAGCCGGATCACAGATTCTGTGATCTTTTAAGTATAAACAGGTCTTCTGGTTCTCCTTTTGGAGAAGCTTAATGCATTTAATTTGTGGAAGTCTGGAATAAACCCGAAAGGCCTCCAAACATGGCTTCATGCTTCTGGGATGCGCCTCTTTAAGAGGACGTGAATTTTAGATCTATATTTGGCAAATTTGTTTCTCTACTGCAGGAGTTGAAACTTTCAAATCAAGAAACTGCTGCTGTTACCATATTTAAATTGTATCCTTGCTATCCACATGAGACATGTGAAAGGCGAAGGTGGTCTTGTAGGAATCCAAACCCACAATCTGCATGGGGTACACAGATCTGTGCAGCTAGCGAAGCCTCTGGGTGTCTATGGAGGACTGGGACTTGCTATTTCAGGTTACAAGAAGATCTATGTAGCAGCCAGATGAATGTGACTTCCATGTAGGGCGGTCACCTCCCTCTAACTCACTACGGATACTGTTTCCAACCCTATACATTTGTATGATAGCCTAATGCATTCTGGATGCTGTTGCTTTCCATTGAACTAATTAGAGCAACACACCTGAAATCAAAGATTTGTAGGTGAAAGGTTCAGAACTGGACACAGTGTGTGCAATCACCTGGAGTGAGGTGGTCACTCTACTTCCAAGGTAAACTAGTTGCTTCATTAGGCACAGTCACTACGGGAGCGAATATATCCTGCAGAAGCCACCTATCAATGGATGTATCGCTCCGTCTCTTTCTCTTTGCTCTTCCCGTCCTTCTCTACCCACGCTCTCGCCAACTCCATCCCGCTCTCACCCATCTTTCTCCCTCATTTACCTCCTCTCACATTAACCCTCTGATGTATTTCACTGGGACAGGAACCAGCCACCTTCAGAGGCACACAAAGGTCTGTGCAGATGATGCATTATCCTAGGTACTTCTAACTCTGGCTTAGGAAAGTGGAACCTGCAGGTAACATATACATAACTGGAGCAGATGCAGTAAGCCAAGATGTCATCATACTAGGATGGGAACATGTAATCATCAGGTTATCAATCTCTACAGGAGATGTATAAACTCACAACCCAATATAACTGCCAGTGGAATCTGTAAGCTGCAGGTTGTACACAGAGCCATGAAGCAGAGGTTCAACCACACCCATGACTTATCTAACAAGGTTTGAAACCTACAACCTGCAGGTTACACATTTTTCTCCGGCATTTGCTAACTCGCGGATATATAATTAACTTACTGTAAGCTGCTTTTATGATAAATACAAGTTTATATGCATCTGAAAGCAAAGAATACCCAAGCGACTGTCATGAGATATTCACCATGCCGGACACGACTCATTTTAGCAGGGAAGGGACGCAGATGGGGCTGGGGCGCGACAGATCTGATTTCTCACTATACAGGTCAAATCAAGACAGGCCTGAGTGCACAAACACAGATTATTCACACTTATTTGTATACTACTGTTTTCTAAGACTAGAAGTTTTGACATGCAAAGACAGACATGGTATAGCTAAGCTAATAATGTTAGGCCTGGGGCAATACAGCAGCTCGGGGAAGGAATAAATTATGCATTGAGGATGGGAGAAGGGGGATGGGAAACTGATCTTTAGGGAAGCTTCAGTGTTGAAGGGGGAGGAGCGAAACGGCAAGCGGAAAGAGACAGATTGTGGGCACTGAAGGCAACTCTTATTGCTGTTTTTCCACCAACAAGACAGCTCATATGCACAAAAAGGTAGAAACTAGCATGCAGACTCAGAAAACCTGGGGCAACTGTATTAAATAATCTGCTCTTATGCCCACACTCTATCGCCTTCCTTCTGGCCCCACCCATTAGTCAACTCCTCAGTTAACCCTAACTCACAAAGTTCAGGGAGTACCTGTACTTCTTTTTTCCTCACTTTAAGTACTGAGAGGGAATGAATGAGTGAACAAGTGAGAGTGAGAACTGGGAAAAGATAGGAAGGTCAGTGTGAGAGCTGCTCGATTCCTTTGCCTGGTCAAATCTCTTGACAAGTTAAGTATGTTATCACTTGGGGTACCATTTACTGAATGAAAAAGCAATGTAAAGTTCACCACATGTTAAATCATGGTTCATTTAACCATACCTGAACTACTGCTGAGACACATGTATGCCCATCACTGAGATAACTGCTACAACTGTTATTCCTTTAATCGTGTAACAAACTAGCGTGCAAAGTCACCCACCCACTTTTCGGACCCCACCACTATATGACAGAATAAATGCACAGCATGGGAATCTAGAATAGCTACACACTGCAAAAGCTTCTTTGCAAACAGAAAAACAAATAACCATTGTTCATGGAAAAATAAGTCTACAAAAATTCAAGAAGTATGTTTTGTAACATCAATTTGAAACTTCAAATGTACACAAACCCTACGCCTCAGGTTTACAGGATAGAGGCATGTGACATGCTAAAACAAAGAATACTTGTGGTAATTATGAAAACTTAAGTGCTCATCCACTAAACGCCAGCCTTTTTCTCAGACTTTGTTGCTCTGATATAACACTAAAACAACTCAGTCAAATAAATACACCAGAACTATCACAGACCAGCAACACAGCAAAACAACTGCCGGTCACTCAGGGCCCGAATCACAAAGGTAAACTTAGACCTGAAGCCAAAGTTTAGACCTGAAGTCTAAGGGCTCAATTCAAAAAGGTAAACTTGGACTTCAGGTGCAAGTTTACCTTTGCGAACTGGGCCCTTAGACTTCAGGTCAAAAGTTAGACTTCAGGTCTAAGTTTACCTTTGTGAATCATGCCCTAATGAATGTGTCCCAATCACTCATTTCTTGTGCCTGCTCTTGTATCTGAAGCATACTGCTTGGTTCATTAATTTTCTTCTACAGAGCACACTTTGATCTGAATCACCGCCATGTACTTCTAATAAGATCAGGTAATTGGTTGAACAGGGGGGACAGTGTTTGACCCAGGATCACACATACTTAGACCAACTTAAGGAAATCAGGATTCACACATGGATATCCTGATACTGACGTCTTCAACTTAATCCACTACTTAATTTGTAAAAGAACAAGTGTAGAGGTCCAAAGTGCTGCCGAATGCCAGGGTTGTCGAATAACATGCGCCTAGATTGCACCTACTGCCTCTGTCTTTCACCACCCTACACATACGGACTCATTATTTCACTCTTACAGGTTCGTTTTCAGTCCTGCATGTTCCCTTTGGCACTGCTTTACTACCCTAACTCGATCCTCCACCTTTTTCGGACTTTCGCTCTGGGTCGAAGACCGATGCTGAAAAATAAATTACTATCCCCAAAAACAAATACAGGTGCCCACTACTAGCGACCACTAGCAAAAATTAAGCACTGACTTTGCCCCTTGAACACATCTCTTCTTCCCATTCTCCTCACATTTCTTCACATGGCCTAGTTGGAAGGATGAAAATGTTGGTGGAAGTAAAGTTTGTTTTTGTTAGATTAAAATTTCAGTCTCCATCACATAGATATCCCCGAAATTAATACTTTATTCTCAGATTCTTTTGAACTACTGAGTTATTTTTTAGTAAGTCTTTAGCTCTGTCTTCAGAATTACACATAACAAATCTTTTTTTTTTTTACCAATATAGGAGGTTGTTCAGCGTGCGACGGATACCATACTCCACCACAAACATGACAGATTACCCTAACTGCCAAAGTGACGGTCCACGACTCTATTTAGAGTTGGTGGCCCACCATGTATCTGACAGCGAAGCTGCTGCAAGTGGAAACCTTAGACCAATAGACCCACAGACATCAGACCATCAGCTTAGGTACCGGAGACCATCAGCCCTATTTAATGCAGACGTTCCCAAGTACTTTTTTTCCTATACAGCACTGCCACGAAAAAAATTGAATTTTCAAATTGAATTTTTTTAAAATGATCTATGTACCTTGGGAGAAAACTCCCAGAGTATTCGGGCCAATAGATTTTTTTTGTTTTTCAGGAACAAACTCCCGCTTTGGGAGTAGCATTTTGGAAAAACAAAACAGTTTGCAGTATCCGCATGAAACATGGTGGCCACTCTCAAACTTACAGTGCCTTAAGAATAACTGCCATGGTCTAAGGTTAAAGATCTCTAAATGTGGCAGGCTGCAGTCCACTAGAGGGAAGAGAAGCGGAGTACTGCCTAACTAAATCTAAATGACTCCTACAGTTGTCAAATGGGCTTTTAGACATACTTTTTGACTCTGCTCAAAAAGAGTTTTCAGGAAAGAGAGAGAGAAATGCCAAATACACCTTCATGTGGTAGGCTTACTTAGCACGTGAACAAGCATGTGCACAAGGATATGCACATGCTTGCTAGTGACACAGAAACTGAGTTTGTCCTAGGTTTTTCTTATAAGAGAAAAATAAACCTTATTGAAAGCTGGTTGGCACCTTTGTTTTGTCCTATAATGAAACCTTCACTCCTGCATCCTCAATGCCAGAACTGGTCCTTGTATCTTGTTGGTTACAAAATGATAAAAGCTGGTGAAAAGCGCTTGCAATCCACGTTTTGCACTATACAATACACATTATTCAAAACATTTAGATACAATAGAGGTTATCTAGTGCACTCAGTGATTGACATTATCTTATTCTGAGTCATAAGGAAGGGGGAAATAGATTTTCCTTGGAAGGCGAGGCCCCTGAAGTCAATAGAATCAATCATTTTGGAGAGTAGGAAACGTTTGCCAGGTGGTTGCCCCCTATGAAGCCTAGGAGAGGCCTTTGGCTTGCCCTGTTGAGATGGGTACATACATGCTGAGAGGTATGCTGCAGGAAATATGGCACTACTATGAGTAACCTGGCCAGCCATACGAATTGTAATTCCGCAAACATAATATATGCTATCTGGTCACCATGCTCTAAGATATGTATTGAACAAAGCTCAAAAGAGGATGGTCCAGATGTACGAAGCCATTTAGCATTTCTTAACGGGCCAAGTTGCTATTTTGGCCCATTAAGAAATGCTAAATGGCCTTGTCAGATGTACAAAGGGCAAAAACCGGTTACAATTTCCGATTTCTACCTGGCAGAAATTTACGACCGAGATTTAGGAATCGCAAATATCGATTACCTATTTGCGAATCCTAAAGCACATGTACGTAGCATTTCCTAAATGCGAATCGGGCGTTTAGGCAACGCAATTACCATCGACTTTAAGTCGATGGTAACCATGTCCAAAATAAAAAAATGCATTAAAAATTGATTTTTTTTATTGTGACATGAAGCACACATATGCCCCCATGTCATATGTGCACTTGCATGTCCACTAGGGAATTTGGGGTGCCTCCTGGGGGGCCTTAAGCCCAGAGTCACCCTTGGCTTTGTATTTCTAAAATTGCGCTTTCCTATTAGGAAATCGCAACTTAGGAAATGCAAACCATTTCCTATTTCGCCCATCGGCAGGAATACAATGGCATTTCCGATTTACAAATTTTGTACATATCCTTTTCCATTTCTTAAATAGCGATTCCTACAGAGTTGCTAATTAAGAAATGCAAAAATGGGAATCTTAGTACATCTAACCCCAAGTCTTGCAATTTACAGCATAATAGCCAGAGTGGGTGTGCCACTGCAAACGTCCTTTTTGTTCAACCATCTCATTGAGCACAACCACAAACAAATAGATAAATGCTACTAAGTTACTGACCCTAGAACACAAACAGGAATGATGATCACTTGAGGCAACTCCTTCGAAGAGAATGCGGGTGAATAAACTTCATGGACACAATTGACTGAACCACGTGAATGGACTGTTATGGCTTCGCTGACGTAGAGTTGTTGACCTGATTACATTTCTTTGTGCTTGTCACCGATATTACGATTGAAAGCATTTGCCTTAGGTTTTATTTTTTATTTTTTCATTGCCATGCCCTTTGTTCTTCAATCTCTTATATTTTTGTTATGTATGGCTCTGGTAGAGAGCCAATAGCGTGAATACCTGGATTCAAATCCAATAATGCGAGATTCGTTCTTGTTGTCTATTTCATGTCACTCAGAACCCCTTGATGAAAAACCTCCCAGTAGTTCACTGTTCCCAGTCTAAAAATCGACATATTACTGTTGTGCACTTGCATAAGGTTTTTACACCATGGTCCCAGCTTAATTACTTGGATACAATGATTATCTCCTGCAATTCATTCCTGCTGCTCGAGTTACACTAGGATGCTCTTCCCTACGCCCCTTTTACTGTCTGGTTGCAATGATTCGCCCCTCCCCCAGCAGTTTGTTTTCAAAATGATGGTCTTTTTTCCATACCTATGGCTTATAAACACCTCATATGGTAATCTGAGTTGTAAAATAATTCTCTCCTTTTCCTCCACCGTAGAATGGTTTCCTGCAAATGTTAATTATTTCTACATATTTTTCCCCTGCTTTTGGTGTTCCAGCTTCCAGACACTGCCATATTTTTGATGTAACTACATAAGCGCCTGACTACGATCCTTGTTTTACCCCGCTCTGGCAGAGACTGAAGGTTTCACCCAGCTGCTCATCTCTCCTTTCTGCCAGGTGAACGCCTTCCTCGATATCCAGAGATCTCCTTGCCTCTCTATTTTTATAAAGCCAATTCTTAGGCTCTTTCATATTGTGACCTTTTTAGATACCAGAGAATTCTTGTGGCCTCGAGATTGGAGTGGTAAGCCGCTCCTCCAATTTACTTGTTTTGAAGAATGCCCTATTCTGCCTTTAGTAGCCCATTACTCACTTTTTGTTTTTTTTGTTTGTTTGTTTTAGATTTGAGGTAGCTCATATTTGTCGTGGTAAGGCCTGCCTAAACACGAGAGATGACTCATTGGCCCAAACCTGAGAGATGACTCATTGGCTCTCTTTGGCACTTTTTCAATTCTACTTTTTCAAGACCTTTAAGTGACACTTCAAGGGCATCCCGCAATTTGTGTATTGCAAGTTATGCTATTGACTGCATCAACAGGACTCTCCTACAATCCAACTGTTTAATTGCCCTTTTCAAACCTCTATTATTCTTTGGGTTTTTTTGGGTTGTGAATTATTTATTGACACCGTCCTGATGATGACCCATCATATAGGACTCCCAGATTGAAACATTCATAATCATCCCAAATGGACGGTCTCTTGATCAGTGTTTACCAACTCAACAGCGACCTCATTAAAAAAAATTACATATAGTCTCCTCAGATACAGAATTGTTAGCACCAATTTTTTTGTTCCTTGTGCCGTATCTGCACCTATTCACCTTCGCACATTAGATGCACCTCAGCACTGCACAGTCTCCACTTTTTACCTATTTACAGCACCTTGTCACTTATACCACCTGGTACCACCTTCTGCTTTCCAAAAATGCATCAAATATTAGTTAATTAATCTTTATGAGTCGGTTTACTGTTAGTCACTTGATGCATTCTTACTTCTCCAGGCACAAATCATTTGCCCTTTTGAATGCAAATATTGTATAAATTAAACTGAAGAAACTTCTATTCTGCTCATAGCCAGGTTCCTAGGGACGCTGGATAGCCCCTTTTTTAATCCCCAGTCAGGGTCAGCAAAAGGAGTACTGCCAGATAAGAAGGGTTTTACTTTAATCATAGGCTGCTTTACTTACCGATGGCCGCACCCACTTCACACCGTAGGTTTTAGAGGAGTTGGGGCCTAGCTCGTTGAAGCCCAAAGAGTAGGCCGAGGCAGGAAAGGTTTCGTCTTTGAAGAGGGTTCCATTCTGCAAGCACTCCTGTTGAATCCGGTCATAGTCCTGGCCCAGGAACTTGATGGCCTTCTCGTTCTGCCCTATGCCCAATTCTTTGTCCCGCTGCTTCTGCACCTGAGCTGAAACACCCGTGGCATACACTGCACATATCACTTCCTCTTCCATCTTTGACGGGAGAGCAGCAGAGACTCAAACTAGCAGAACTAATGGGAGAGAAAGAAGAAAGGATAGGAGTTCTCCAGTATTCCAGATCAGTTACACAAAGGTTTGCAAATCCAATACTCCTATCCACACAAACATACGTTGATGCCCCCATCATGAATTACAGTACACTACATATCCCAGTACTGAGACCCAAATATGGTTCTGCCATGGCACCTCAATTCTGAACTACAGTACCCTGCACTAAGCCAGTGCCACAACCCATGTACCATTCTGCCAATGAGCCTCAATCCAGGCCCTCAGCATCCCTCGCTATTCCATTACAGACACTCACAGAGAGCTCTGGAAATGTATTTCACACATGGCAAACACATACATTTATACACAGACTAAGCATTAAACCCTTGCTCCTCCTTTTACGTCAATATAATATTTGGAAGACTGCAAAATGTGGAGAAAAACCACCTTTAATTTAATTTATCACAGCATACTTGTGACATCACCAGCATTCTGTAAAAAGAAAATGACATACCTACTTTACAGTAATACTTTAATAAAGTTCAGTTGTGGAGTCATAAAGCACGCAGCTTATGTCTTCAGCTTAAGCAGATGTTTTAATATATGCTCAAAACTTGTGAAGCTGTTCACAGGTCTTGGATGTTTCGAGGTATATATCCAGAGTTTTGCCCCTCTAACTTTTAATGATCCACCTCCAAATTTAGAAAAGTGCCATTTGGGATAATCCAAATTTCAGCCAGAGCAGAAAAGCAGGGGTGTAACTCATTGGTGGAGATGGAAAAAATCTGATGGGTATTTTGGACCTTTGTCTTTGAAAGTTTTCCAAACTAGGCACAGAACTCTGCGTTGGATATAGTCATTCATGGCCAACCAAGTGAGTTAAGATCTCATGGCAGATACAATATTTTTCCTTCGACCATAATTGATAAAGATGGTTCTTTTGTTGTCAACTGTAGTTTCTGAAAATATTTTATGGGAACACATGAATAAGTGCCCACAATGTATTATAATTTGGATATTACAACTATCTGCATTAGTAAATTACATTTTTGAATGTTAACAAATGGCAGATTTTAGAACAAGCATATAGATAGCATATGGCAGATTTCACAGAGGCCTATGATTGGGTGTCAAAGGATTGCTGAGCGTTGTAGAGAACAACCACATTCTATGCCATTTTCAATGGGGCAGGCATGTGGCCTATCTGGGAAGGCCAGTGTATATCTTGTTAGATAGTCGTTTTCTTTTTAATTCATAATCAATGGATGACTGTTTAGACAAAATGTCATTCATTCTCATCCCTTTTCAGATTTCCAAGAGACAGTCACTCACTGTGGCCAACTCTATGGATTGAAGTGAAGGTCAAGAAGAAACTGAGCAATGTTGTGTACATCTGACAATGCAGCACTCTCTCTTAACTCAGGTGAGCCAGTGGTAACATATATAGCGTAAAAACGAGAGCGGATAGGGCAGAGTCCTAGGGCACACAACTGTCCAGTGCAATAGGATTAGGAGTACTCGCCTAGTTTGATCTGCTACCCATGCTCATTTAGGAAGTATCTAAACCCATCATAAGCTTTCCATGAGATGTTAAAAAAATCTGATTTAAAAGTGCCTCATGGTCCACAGTAGCAAAGGCCGGCGGGAGGTCATCCCCATATTGTTCTCCCTTGCAAGTTATTTCTGGAACTGCACAAACTGTTGGGAGACCTAATATGGCACAACTCTCCTAGGCGGATAGCGCTCTTAAAATTGTAGCTCCCATCAGAGCATGGCGGCCTTGGGAAGCCCTAACTTCGAACATTACTAAATAGCTACCCAATTACAATGCCTCTCCCACTGGCTGGCCGATCGCTCTCTGGAGGAGACATGTAAGACGGGTTCCCCACTTACTTGAGCTGAACTTCTAACACTCGTAGCTCTGGGGACTCGGCCCCCTCGCACCCATACCCCCACTTAACTCCTACGCACCTGTGATACCTCTGCTCGGTCTCTCGACACACCGCTCCCCAATTACTGAGTGGGAGCTTCAGCCCTGGGATCAGGCGAGGATCTCCACTGTGGGGATCTATTCCATAACGGTCAATTTCTCTCTTTTCAATCCATGGTGGTCAATTCCTCATACACACTTTGCTTCAGAGGGCCCATAGAGACATTTGGGATATACAAAACACAGGGCCGGCTAACCAGCAGGTAATTCAAGCCCTCCACACCTTGGGCAGTGGTGGTCGGCAGATTAGCTGGCTAACTAGTGCCCTAACTGCCCAAATGCACATATCACTGCATCCTTGAAGGATGCATGGGAAACTGATTTTGGTAGACACTTAAATGACAGGGAGTGGGATAAAGTGCTGAAATATCCCAGAGAAGAGTCCAGGAATGGCAGACTAAAACGTATTCAGTTTTACATATTACATAGTCTATAGCTCTCCTCAGCGCCTTGAGACCCTCACGGATGAGTAGTCGCGCCTTAAAAGAAACCGGATTGATTGTTTGCGGCTAGCCAGGATCTTCCCAGAAGCCTCCGACTCCTGCGCAACATGCAACACTTTGGCAGCAGACTTGAAACATACGATATGGGACTGCTCTCAGGTGCAATCCTTCCAGGGACTGTGCTGTCGAGAAGCGAGGAGGTCATGGGCATACAGGGCTCGAGATCCTAGGAGGCTGGGGCTGTATAGGTCTACAAACGATCCCACAAACAAAAAACAGCTGTATGTTTCTTCGATCTCGCTCTCATCTTAGCCAAAAGACCCATACCCATGATGTAGAAGCATCAGACGCCCCAATCCGCGGAGGTCTGGCACCACGCACTGACTCGCTGGGCGAAGGCTGAGGTTACAGCCCTCCACTGGGAAGAGGCCAAAGGCTCGCACCACCGCCCAATTGCCACACACTAGGAGCTGGTGCTATCTAGGTTCCTAGACCCCCCCAGGTGCCAGCGAATCTACATCCAGGAGCCTGATATTGACCCATCAGATGTTGAAAAAGATTCCTCCCCCATATTCCCTTCCAATCTCTAATACTTTTCCTTCTCCCCGCTAATGCTCACAGAGTCACGTGGGTCACCAATCCTGCTTATATGGCCCAGCAACTGGCATTTTAACTAGTCGAACCTTTCCCCCCCCACCTACGATTACCTGCTTTCCCTTTCGCCCCCTCCCCCCGTATTTATTCAATTCAATGTTTGGATAATTATCATTAACGGCCGTTTTGTTAGTGTATCGGTTATGTATGACTTGACATGCGAATCTGTTGTTCTTTCTCAAGTATTGTTAAATTCCAATAAATCGATTAACATTTTTTTTTAAAAGGGCTGGCAGGAGGTACAACAGGGCCAGTGCTAATCCCTCCCCCCCTTAGTGTCATGGATCCATTGCCTTTTCTCTGATGTCCATGAGAGCGGTCTCTGTCACTCTCAAAAGGAAGGAAGCCTGACTGGACATTAGATAACATGCTGGTGTTTTTTACTCTATTGCTGAGCAAGGCAAGCAGTGGACTCATTGGGGTGTGGAATGGAAGTGAAGAGAAGCCACTTACTATTACACTCATATAGAGCAGGGTGGTAATAGCGGAAGATGTTTGGTAGCTGGATAACACATTTGAACCTTTCTATGGAGTCTCAGTAATGTGGTAATAACACATTAAAGCAGGACGATTATACCCAGCAAAAGACTAGTAGTAAGAGAGCTAAAAATGTGATCAAATGTGCACTGCAGAAGGTGTGATATTTGCACCCGTTTGCTCCATAGGGTTAACTGCAAATTTTGTGCATGAACATTAAATGATGGAGCAATCACGAACTTCTAGACTACTGCAAAAAAATGCAAGGACAAACTTAAAAAAAGCTCATGAGAATACATAATTAAAGCTTATAGTAGATTGTTTAATAATTTACGACAAACCTCTTTCATTTTCATTTCATTACCTTCACAAGCTTCAGTGCAGTCGGACTCATTCCTTACATACCTATCCAGCAACATTTCACTGAAGTCTTCCGCATTACTGTCCTCATAGATTTGAACAGTCACTCTCATTCAATATCGTTTTTATCATATACTCCAGCGGAGTCTTAGTCATTTCCACGTGGCTTGTCACATACAATAAGATTAAGTCCCACTCATTCCATGAGACTCACCATATAACAGAGGAGGATTGCTCATTTGTAGGAATATTTCTTGAGTGCTACTCAGCAGCAGCTCACCCATTAGCAGGACCCACACTGTCAGACTGAGTGCAACTTATTCCTCGCTTCACTCATTCCAGGTTGCATACATATTTTTATTTTAAACCCAGATTGTTTGCTCAGCTTTGAGGCCCATTTATGTTCAATCCCTCACAGACCAGATGCACAATGGTGTGGCTGGGTTGCAAAAGGTCAGCTCTGCCACTCCCTACTTAAAATTGAAAAGCATGAACAACCTGTAAAACCTGCCCAGCCAGCTGAGGCAGAGGGTAGGACAACAAATATGGGGCTGCCGTCCTCGTACTTTTAGTGAGGTCTTGCCCATTTTAAAAGGTCCACATCCACTTATCTCCGAGTTAGGCCTTGTACACCGACCAGTTACAGAGGAAGGCCCAACTTCAGTGCTCCTGCCAGGTGGGCTGTGAGCCGGCATCGGTAGTTAAACAGGATACAAGGTTGCTTACTTTACACTGCGCTCCCAGCGGGTTATGTGCATGACCGAAGGCCACGCAGAGCGGGTGCAGGACATCGCTGAAGCACGTACTTTCATACCTGTCAACTCACCGGCATTTGGCGGGTGTCACACACTTTCACTTTTAGTTGTAAGCCTGACCAGCAAAATGCCTCCACAGACTTTAACGGAGTCACTTGTTTTCCAAACCCATACCATCCTACAAAATAGTGTTCATCTCCATTCACCTTATTTGGACCCGTCTCTTAAACAACTGACATTCACTCGCACTTTGAACGCAAGATGCAGACAGTATCCGTTTAGTGCTCTGTCCCTGTTGTGTGCTAGCGTGTGCATCATGGGCAGTGTGTGGTGTGGGTGGGAGTTAAGGGTACGTAGCCACCTTTACTGGCAGGTTCCGTGAATTCACAGGCTTTTTGTCAGATACTAAGGGCCAGATTTAGATCTTGGCAGACAGGGAACTCCGTCCCAATGGCGACTGAGTTAACCCCCCCCCCTTCGCCAAGACTGTGGTCAGCCCGCCAGATTTGAAAATGTGGGCGGACCATGGTTTGATGACAGTGGAGACTACTCTTTCTCTGCCATGGGCAAACATCTCCGATGGCCCGACAGCGTAAGGTCCATCGGAGGTTTGGCTACATATCCGCCCGCCTAATTTAGATGGGCGCCATATAGCCGTTTTTCACCACCAGGAAAGACCTGGAGGTAAGGGACATTGAAAAGTGGTCAATGCCCACCTCACCATGGGAGAAAACTTCAATGGTGGTAGGGCACTGATTTTTCATTTTCAAAAAGAAAACCCAGCTGTGGGGTTTTCGTTTTGAAAATGAAACAAATGTAACTTTGACGTACAGCTTCATCATGTTTGACAGAGCCGTCTGGCAAAGTTACAATGTATGGACTTTGCTTGAAATGTCCGCAGAGCTGACTGATGTTTCCAAATTTGGCGGGTGGCACCTCCGTCAGGGCGACAGAGTTATTTACAAAGTCACCTGGCCGGGCCCTCCGCCAAAAAATAAATCGGCCTCTAAGTAACAACAACTCTGGAATTGTTAAAGTGCATCAGCTCAGTTCTTCCAACACAACATTAACTACTGGATTGTTCAGTGAGTACACGGATATTTCCACATAAGACAAAATGCGCAATGCCATCATGCACGGATTAATCCCGCCATCCACCTGTAAAATAAAACTTAATTGCACGTAGGGGGAGACAGTAAGAGAGGAGGGCGGGAGCTTTGGCACCTTTTTTTCAGAACAATGATGGACGGAAACTTTTCGGAGGCCTACGAAGTCAGATCAGAGGTAGCAGCATTAGTACTGAGAGGTATCACAGTTGGCAAAATAAAAATAATAAACTGGAAGTCACTGTCTAAGGTGTCATTGAGGATTACACAGAACAGCTAATCGAGCAGGCAGCTATGGAACGACTATCACTCAAGAATAAGAACTGGGTTGATAAATCTGAGATCTGGGGTCCTTTGCTTGAGAAGTACGGATAACGAATGCAAAAAGTATGTGATTTGTAAAGTCTGATGGTTAAATACTGTATGTTTTCTATTTTGTGTCAGGTTTAGCTCTTGGAAGGTTGGGTGACCTCAGTATTCGTGAAAAAGCAGATAAAGAGAGGCGAGAGAGATGGAGATAGTGAGCGACAGACCGGAAGACAGGTCGGTCTCCGCTGTGCGAGGAGAGGGCAGCGCCCAGAGTGTGTTAGTGGGTGTGCCGACCTGAAAGGCATGAAATGTATTAAGTACATCGCGATTTACAAAAAGCTATATGAAAACCCCAAAACGCGTTAAATAAAACACTATGCCTCCTGCCTACTTTAGAAATATAGATTTTTTAAAGTAAATTAATGCAATAACAGTACAATACCTGAAGGAGCTATCCGGGTTACTGTCTCTCAGACGAAGAACAAGCAGGGAGGACACGCTGCTTCTGAGAATCGTGCTGTGATTCGTGAGGTAAAACCGGGCCGCCCACGCACTCCCGTGAAAGGCTCCGAGCGACCACGCCCCACACACAGAATGACAGATAAGCTGCAAATTCCTCCTCAGGCTCACATGCAAATTCCTTCTCAGGCTCACATGCAGGGCAGGGCAGGGCCTGTTTACTTGTCGACAGGGTGTGTGTGTGCAATAAATGCCGGGCACTTGCTCACCTAAACCTCACCCAACCCGAAGCCAGAGGCTAAAAGCACTCCCTGTCGCTTACTGCGATGTCGTCTCTGGTGCAGGGTGATGTACAGTGCCATATAATGTGATGATAGGTGCAACGTACACCAGTATTTGCCGCATAACAATGTAATATTCTGCGAGAGATTTGTGAAGATTCCGTCGCAGACCGCACTCGGTTTTCTGCTCGAGTAGTTGGTTATACCATCAGTAGTGTGGGTGAGGTTCATATTTCATGTATGTGGTTTCAGTGTTATAAGGTGGGTTCTCGTTGATGGGTGTGTAAAGGCAAAGATCTTTGCTAATTTGTGAAAAATAAAGAAATCTTTCCCACACTGGGTTTTGCCCCAGCATGGTGCCCAGTGTAAAACTAAAGCGCTTCAAAGCCGCGTCATGTGTAGTAAGCAAGATATAAGTGCAATTACAATACAGTACTAATCGACAAGGTGTGCAACAGCCTTATATTATAACAATATATGTACTGTACATTTCAGCTTCTAAAGCACATTGGGATAATATATGCAATACACATCTGCTTTGGTCACATAATATATGGGGGAAAGTACCCACTGCCGTACATTATAAGGATATTGCAAGTGGCTGAGGAGTTCCATAACCATATAGAGGAACGAGGCCAAAGGCCAAGTTCCTTTATAAGATTATGGAACTCCGAGGTGACTTTCACTATCCTCATCATGTACACTAGGGGGTACTTTATCCCATATAATAGATGGTCAATCAATCACCTATCCACAAACCACTAAAAACCTTGGTACATAGGTCTTTCATTTGAAAGAGCGAGCATGTTTGCAAACATTAAGAATAAAAATAAAACCTCTAGCCTCTTCGACGCTTATGACGAGCTCAGCTCGTCATGAGGCACAGTGGAGCTGTGCTCATGACGAGCTGAGCTCGTCATAACTGCCGCGGAACGCCCACGCGGGACTAATTCCCCTGCTGTGCTGGGCGTTCCACTGAGTGGGCGGAGCTGTGACGAGCCCAGCTCGTCATGAGCACAGCTCCACTGTGCAGCATGACGAGCTGGGCTGGTCATGAGCACCGCGGCGCCGCGCGCGGCCCCTCCCCCCCCGCACCGCGGGGGAATTAGCCCCGCGTGGAAGGGGCTAGTGAAAAATTAGACATCAAAAAACAGTTCGATATTTGTTGCAAACAGATATTAGAAACAGTTCAATACAAATCAGTTCTATAAAAAAATAAAAAGCTGCAGTAGCTCAAAATGTGTAGAAACATGCAGAAAGATTCTAGCTTTTCTCCAACTATCTAAGGAATGCAAACAATAAACACGTGCTATTCGTTTGTCACTGTAAACTAGAAAACTAGAGCAGAAGAAGAAAAAGCAACATTCCATTTTTTTGCTTTATACAGCTGCTTCAATTATGACCTGCCTTTCACCTGGGCTGCTGGCTCTGGCCGAAGGCATTGTGACGTAAGGACGTCTTTTCTTTATAATCAGCGACTGGGTTCGTCACAA
Source organism: Calotriton arnoldi (assembly GCA_963921515.1). Classification (NCBI taxonomy): domain Eukaryota; kingdom Metazoa; phylum Chordata; class Amphibia; order Caudata; family Salamandridae; genus Calotriton; species Calotriton arnoldi. The sequence continues at coordinate 416,221 of CAWUFW010006009.1, forward strand.
GTCCCCGATTATAAAGAAATTAGAGACTGCCATTCATACAGGGATTACAGAATCCCACGTATTATAGAACAATATTTAAACTGTACCTCATCCAGTGCCATTTATAGTACATGTGTGCATGGGTTTTGCAACATGAGGTGGCAATGACAGCAATTTAAACCAGTTACTGTTATATAGTCAGGGGCACTGGAATTATGTGGCAAGGAAGGACCAAATTATGAGGCATGGTTTACTAAACTATGCAGCAAGAAAATGCAAATTATGCAGCATTATTCAGCACATTTTGTAATGATATCAATTTATTATTGTCATTATTACACGTTAACACTGCTTAGACAGAATTTTCACCTTATTAGTACCAGTATAACACCTAAATACAGCAATATGCAACTGAGAAGGGAACAGTCAACCTTTGTGAAGTGCTTTCCACTGCACAGCAACATGCTTCGCCACATTTTTTGTAACTTTTGATCCGTTTGAGCTAGAAACACTTTTTTTGTTAAACTCTTCAAATTATGCAGCAGGTGGATTATGTGGCAAATGGGGCAAATCTATAATTATGCAAAAATTGCTGCAGAATAACATAATTCCAGTGGCCCTGCTTTAGTGGGAAATATGTACAAAATGCAGCAGCGTCTTTCATATATAATGTGAGAGTACATGCAGTATACCTCAGTTTGTATAGTAGGCAGAATACGCCACATAAGCAGTTGCCCAAGGCTTAACCTGCTGGGGGGCCTCCTATAGAAGGAGGTTGTAGCTAAGTGAGCACACTTATGACATAAAATGCCCTCAGCCAACCCCCTGATAATTGCAGATATACAAAGTGAATCAAATTTTAGTCTGCAAAGGGAATCCCGGAAACCATCTGGCAATTCAGACTACCACAAGTGCTACAATACCATTCTAATGGCAGAATGTGCACAATACAAATGCCTGAACCAGAACGCATGTGCGACATGTGTCTGTTTTTTTGCCATATGTGACAATCTGCGCAATAAACAACCACTCTTGATACAGAATGAGGAGCTATGTGCAATACTCCCTAGGATTGCCATACAATATGAAATATTCAATTTAGTAATCAAGGGGTCTCGGTCAACCTCTTAGTGAAGAAGGAAAGATCAAAGCATCCAGTCTCCGGGGGAACATGCCACCTTACAAAAATTGATGATCACAACAACATAGTTGCACACACACACTCCAGCTAATGCATACATCCTTCTCAGGTTGCCTCGTACCTTAAACGTGCTAACACAACCATAAAGATGAAAGAAAATTGACAACAGATCCCAAAGAATTTGCCAACAGCTCATAACCAACGTCCTTTTAACAAGAGAGCTGAGATTTGGTAATACAAATCAGTTGTCTTCTAATCCAACTAAAAACGCAGTGAAGCCCTGCTTTTGCCACATACTGCACCCTTTGTCATATTATGTGATTATATGTTTATATTCCCCAAGAGAACTATTTAGAATATGGGTTGAAGACAAAACAAGACAAAGAAGCAAGAAACTGCAAAGTAGATGGGGGTTGTGGCACCAACAGTACGGTACGTCTTTGTTTTTGAGACGAAGCATATCTAAAAGAAGGCCATTGGTGCAGAACAAGTCCTTTCAGGAATATGATTGGCACTACTATCTGAATTAGGAAAGGCGGCCATGGCAACCGCACAGGCTTCTAAAGTCCAATGTATCGCTCCAAACATGCAGCGAAGCCTATGCGCAACTTCCAGAACACTGCACAATGGATGGAGGCAGATTCCGGTCAAACCAATGGAAACAAATTATCTCAGAAAACAAACAAGTTAGTCTTACACTGCAAAAAACTGATGCTGAATACTGTGGCCAAAGGCTACTGTATCCAATTCATCAAGTACTGGGACACAAATGTCCTCTGCACTTTAATTGGGCATGTACCCTGTCCTGAATGACCCAACTGCATGTTAAACTGGTATCCTCGCTTTTTGTTGTCCACCGTACACAATAATCTAGCGTATGTTCAGAGGTCGAGGTTTGTCCATGGTGATTCGAAGGTCAAGATTCTGTTCTGTGACCTAGAGGGATGTAACAGGCCTACTCTTCATAATAACAAAGGACTTCTGTCTATGTCCTGGGTTGCTGACATGAAGTGGTGGTGCAGGCATACAGATTTTTTTGTAGACCTTTTTCCTGGTTCAAATAGAGTGCAGTGCCTACCGGTTCCACTTGTCTAAAGATCTGCTTACATGTGACACCCAAACACTTGCGCTGACATTCTATGTGCAAGGGCGTGTGCGTAAAGTACGGATGGCGACAAATCTCCATATTTTGGAAAGATTATTTTTGCTTGGACCAGAAAGATCCATTTTGGAATACCCCAGTTTAACACAGCACAACATGGAGGATAGGCTACAGCTTCCCCAGGCAGTCGAGTGTATTGTCTGCATTCCTGGAGCAGAAGAGAGCAGTCCCAGACACTGAAGTGTGGGAGGATAGAGACAGGGCTAGCTTTAAACATTCTATGAGGACCTTTCAGCAGGGGATTGCTGATGAGTCCTTCCTGAGCCCCATCATTCACTGGATGGTAAGGGAGTGGGTGTGAGTCAGCAGTTTCTGTTTATAAGGCTAAGGAAGCTTCACAACATGGCCATCCCTTTCGCTTTTCTTAGACTGCTACTTCATAAAGGATGATGGCAGCCAGGTGCAAAGTTTTCACATGTATGCTGAAATTTGGGGAAAGTCCTGCTGAGTCAGCATCTCCGCTATCTGCTATGAGAGCCATCACCCTGCACGTGGGCTGTGTCTGCAGTGCAGACAGAAAATTAAATGTGAAAAGCAACCATCCCAAACTAGTTTCTGGACTTTAGACAGTGGATTATAAACCACTGTCTGGAAAATCAGTGTAAAGTGTAGACCCAAACCATTCCACTTTGTTCCAGCTCCTTCTCTACAGAATACTCGAAGAGCTGCTGTGATCCAGGCTGGTGTCAGTCTGGCAGCCAGCCATCAAGAGGTGACGATATGACCTTCAGTCTGGGACACTTGCTGGGGAGGTGTGGGTTTGCCTGGCACCTAGCAGCCAATCTACCTGCTACAAAAAGGAAGTAGAGTGCCTGGCCCTGCAGGAGGAGACGTTGTGCAGGAGAAGAAACCAAGATTCTTCCCTGCGTGAGGAGCTGTGAGGGGTCACCTGGTCTCCCTGCTTGGTTCATTTGATGAACTGCATGAAGCATCCACAAGCCCCGAGCAACAGTGTGCCATTCAGCATTCCCCCAGCAACCAAAGGAACCGCTTCTTCTGCTGCCCCAACATGCTGTGCAACCAACGAAGCCAACAGCACCACCGTAATGGACGTCCCCCTCCAAGTAGGCCACAACTGACGAACACGTGTGACCGCTTCAAAGGACTGCTGGACTGTTTATGTCCAACAGTCAGATCGAAGAGGTGGGTCCACTACTATGGCTGACAGGCGCCGACCGTGCAACTGCAAAGGCAGTGGCGGCCGGTAAGGTACAGGGGTTTTGGGGGGGACGGAGGGGCTGGTTTTGAATAAAATAAAAATCACTTACCTGATCTCGCCACTGTCTCTCCATCACTGCATCTCTTTCACGTCGAGGGAGTCTCTTCCGGGGACCGGGAAGTACCCAGGCTCCCCACAGCCAATCACAATGCTGCAATGCAGCATTGTAATTGGTCTGAGCGCCGTGGTTCGGCTCTCAGCCAGGGAATGGGGGCCTGGGCATGTTCTCCATGCAGGCTGTAATGCAGCCTGCATGGAGAACATGCGAAGTTCGCATGAATGTTTGGCAGGCCAGAGAGGTGCACAGCCACTCCTCCTCCCCAATGTCAGGGGAGCCAAGCCCCGCCCTAGCCTGACCATTTATGAAAAATAAAATGATAACTTAAGTTATTTTATTTTTTCGTTTGCACTGCTCCGTGAGCAGTGGGGCGACGCTCCTCCGCCTTAGCAGAGGAGCCGCCACTGTGCGAAGGACTCACCACAGCAACCTCTGTGCTAAGCTGTGTCCCACAGACAGGTAACAGGAGGCCATGTTGAAAGACAGAGATAGTGTATTGCATTAAACTGAAAGATCCGCACATTAGAAGAAATAATATTCAATGTGAACGATTTTGCAAGATACAAACTGAACTGACCCAAAGGTTACCAAATTTAGTGACTGCTCGCATGTCAATTAGTGAGATTACACCTATGCAGATTCTCACCCATAAGCTTTCTTTTGTTGCTAGAACACTGCACTGGTGTGCGAACTGTAGCAACAGTAGCAATTGTGATAAAACAATGTGGTTGGTGTGTGAACTGTTAAAAATGGGGAGCACCGCATAGTGACAAGTACAGACCTGAAGGCAGGGCCACTGCAATTATGCGGCAGGGGAGCACCAAATAAAGCAGCAAAGTTGACTAAATTAAGCAACAAGAAAAGGCAAATTACGCTGCATTTGTTAGTACTATTAATTATTATTTTGTCATTTTTACATATCGTACTACTGCATGGACAAAGATTTCACCTCATTAGTATCAGTTTAACAACTAAATACAGAAATAGGCAAATGAAAGATGACCAGTTAACTGTTGCAAAGGGCCTTCCACTGCGAGCAAACACATGTTGCTGCATTTTTAGTAACCTTTGATCTATTTGAGCTAAAAACATATTTTTTTTGTTAGAATCTGCAGATTATACAGCAGATGATGGATTATTTGGCAAATACAGCAAATCTATAATTATGCGGCTGCAGAATCACATAACTCCAGGGGCCCTGCCTGTAGGAGAGCCTCCATCACTGTGTGTAATATTTCGTTTTGCTGTGATATTAAAGTACTTCTCTTTTTAGGTCTCGCCTGAGCCAGCGCATGCGCTGCTCTGCGAGACATTTAGAAAGCGGGTTTTCTAAGTGCTACCACAGGCATTTTGGTGGCCTCAAGTGTGCACGTGCGCAGCCGCCATCTGTCTTTCCTCCTGTCACGGGTCATTAAGTGGATCGCGATCGCGATGCACTTTCACGGCGCGCGCAAGTTTTTACTTCCCGAGGCCGTTAACAAAAGGCATGCAGGATGAAAAGACGTGTTTTTCAAAGGTTTTCTGTAATATTGTAGTTTTGACCTCATTTTGTGGACTTCATCTTGAAGACATCTTTTTTTTAAACTTTTATGAAAAAGGTAAGTGTACACACTTGTTAACTTAACCAGGACTTCCACAAAGGTGCTGTAAGTGATGACGGACTGTTGTGAACCAATAACATTACATGTACTGTATGAACAGTCATGACACCAACATCCTATGTTAACAAGCATTGAAAATGCAAAAGGTCTCGCCTTGCATTAAGTTAAAGCCATTTGCTTTGCTATACAATACCATTAGCAAAGCAAATGGCTTTAACTTAATCAAAGGCGAGACCTATTGCATTTTCAATGCTTGTTACTCATGCAGGCACTGGGCTGCACATTTTGAACACCCGCCTCCGCAAGTAATAGAGGCGATAACTTTGCTGGGAATGATGGTGATACGCCAAACACTTAGTTGCATATGGAAATGAATTGAGAAGTGGCTTAATAGACTATGTTCACATGCTCAGAAATTGGGACGTGCATGTGACAATGTGGGTGGCAAAGTTATTGCCAATAAAGAAAAGTGCCCTTTACTGAACGGGATGACTTTCACACACCAACACCCAAGTGATGGTTACAACAGATGAGTCTTTGATGGACATGCCTTTGCAAGGCAAATGAACTGAGACAGTGGACATAAGAGAGCAGTAGATAAACACTGCGGTCCTTTCATGCATGCTTTGCTTATAAGCAAGGTGGTAGTCAAATGAACGAACATCTACTACACGTTAAAACAATTGTTCAGAGAAAGACACTGGTGTATTTCCATTTTGCCATCAGAAGACAGAACACACTCACTATTCCCAGAGTTGAAAACATAAAGGACACATTCAAATCGACAGGGATTCGCGAATCGGAGCCAGACTAGCACACCAAACCGGAAAAACTTTACGAATGGAGCATATATATTTATTCAAGAGAAATAAAAAAAAAATCTTGAATTTGTAACCAGATTCCAAAGGACAGACTACACATACCCTCTTTATAATCTTGAACAGGACATTTGTGCATACGTAATGAAGAGATTAACAAATTTAATTGGACATTTGTAGCAGCATTTACATACACAACCTTAAAACTGAAAAACTGTGGTATTAAATACCATATAAAACAAGTTGTTATAAAAATTTGAGTATTCTTAATCACCAACCACTAGGAGGATAAAATGCACCCAAGAATTTGAGGATGCACCAAATAAATGCACATGCCAAAATGGCGGATTCATGCATGTCAAACTAAAAGGACTGAAGCTGGCAGTTTTACTCCTGAGGTCATATAAGTCTGTCACATACAACAATTGAAAGAGTGCATGGATGTGTGGACAGAGGTAAAGCAAGGCCAGATTAAACTAAAGATGAGCTCTTGTCTGGTACTTCCACTTGAGCATCATGGTGCACCTTTGTCAAAGCCCACAAGACTTTCCTGAGGAAACTAAATCATATTTAGACACTGACCAGGGACCCCGGGTCTGTGCCAACTTGGGTTCATGAACACTACTGGAGCGCCTGCTTGAAGGTCGCGCCAGGGAATTGCCCTGGGAAGTCATTTTCCTTAGAGCGACGATTTGTTCACACTACCTGAACAACTTTTTTTTTTTTGCAGTTTTATATAGCGCCAACTCGACTTGAAGGTATCAGAGCGCTTTACATGAGCACCAGTTGCATTACAGACGGACACAGTCATATTTTTAAGCACGGGAAGATTAAGTGATTTGCCCAGAATCACAGGCTGTTTGAGCCTCCCCAGATTCAAACCCGGTTCCCCAGCTTTAAAGTTGGCCGCTCTAGCCGTTAAACCACATACCAATGTGAAAAATAATGCGAAGCATTATTGATACTTGCGGCCCAGATTCATAAACAAAGCTAGCTCAATCATTTCTGTTAGACGGTAACGGTATGTTACTCAATACAACGGGATGAAATGCATATTTTTGTTCAAATGTATCGATTACAAGTGAAGAACAAAATCAAAGCATGGGATTAATAGTGGACCTCTGGTCTCTGGAGAATGATGGGAGTGTTGGTCTCTGCAGATTAGGAAATTCACGGTGCAGGGAAATAAATATTTCTGCTGCAACACGCGTAAGGTATTATTTACAGACAAGGGAACCCAATACAATTGGTCAGGGACCTTGGGTATCAGTATGCTACAAACACAAGGACAATGGGAGAGAAGTAATGAATATAGACATACAATTAGATCTATATTGTGCTGTCCAGCCGGACAGGAATACTTTCAAATTTCAAATTCTTAACAAACAATGAAGTGGAAACACAATCTTGCATCAAGCAAGATACGGACAAACAAAAAAGCTCAGGCAAAACTTAATGCTTGGAAACGATACATCAATTTGGCAAGCATAAATGAAGAGACACCACTGCACACTTGGAATAATGAGTAGGATTGTGTTAAGGTGTCAAGGAGTCGACGAAGTTTCGATCCCATACATAAGATTGCAGAATCATCATCATCAGGACATTAGATTACATGCCTGAGTAAATGCCTGTGGAAAAATAGAGGATGGAAGAAAAAGGGAAGAAAAAACCAAAACACAGATGCATTCAAAGAATGCCACAGATCACACAACAACGTCAATGATCCCGATCACTAACTCACAATTAGTTATTTGTTAAACACCCAGCCCATCCTTTATGCTGTGTATGTTAGGTTTCTTTCATATAACATCTTTATTTCAAATAATATGGCTGCTAATGATAAATATTAATTATCAGTCGGTCTTACTACAGCAGGCAGTACATCCAACATCAGGCAGTTTATCAGCAAATATGTCCCTGCTCACCTGACCTTTCCCTCTATTTCCACGCTTGGCAAGTGGGCGCCAGCAGAACATAAGCAGTTTTAAGCGCCGACTACTGGGGCTCTCGCCCCATATTTCAACAAGCATCAGCAAAGCCAATAGGTCTTTGGTGTAATATTTACTATTATTTTTGTTTGCAAGCATATGCCACAAGAAATTAAAAAAACACAACTGCCTAAAAATGACAGCCACATACTTGCAATAAAAATTTTAAATAAAAAAAAAGAAACTTTGCATATAACTTGCACAGTACAGGTGCTTCCTATTAGAGGTGTACTTAGAACATGCATAAAAGCCTTTTTAGTTTTAATGCACAGCACAGTAGGATTCGTTTAGCGCAAAGAAAAGATACAATTTTCTTCAACGAAAACAAATGTAACCTGCAAACATTGTTTCAGCATACAAAGATAACTCAAAAATATAGTATGAAGGAGGAGTGTGGCCTGACTGGCCATGGTTTAGGGCGTGCCTTGGGGAGCTCATGCGCCTGACGCAGGCCCCTGGGTGAAATATCCTGTATGTCGGCAGGTTTTGGACCCCGTATGCGAGGGGGTTGACCCCAGAGACAACAAGTGGCCGGTTACAGAGATTGGGGCGCCGGCAGCAGGCCTTAGTGGACGAATTTGCTTGTGTTTGTCGTTGGAGCCAGGCAGCCAAGATGGCGACCGCCCAGCAGTGAGAAGCATGGCATAGAGGGGCCAGCAGAAAGGACAGGGGGCGGCCTTCAGCACACAAACCAGTTTGTGGAAGTCGGAAGAGCCGGGCAGCCAAGATAGTGACTGCCCAGCAGTGAGGAACAGCACAGAAGCGGGGGAGGCCGGAGGTCGCAGACTGGGTGAGCAGGGTGCCGGCTGAGAGCCAGACGACTGCTGAGTGGGTCTTTGGTAAAAAGCATGACATGGAGGCCAGCGTGAGACAGCGGTTTGACCAGGGCGGCCGGGAGAGACGGTGCATACAGTGGCGCAGTCAGTAGCAGTCGAAGGCTGGGCCCAGGAGCCCCTCTCAGTGGTTAGAGTGATTGCTGCTTGCTGGTGCGGGAGGGGATCAGCCGCGTACCCATCCGATTGCAGGTGCGATTGAGACACTGCTCCCCCACCACCACCACCACCATCTAGACTGTGAAACCAGGGGGCAGCTGATGAGCCCCCCTGGGAGAAACCCAGGCACGGCCCAGCGGAGAGGCCGGGCAGCCAGGAAAGCAGTCACCCGCAAGTGAGGAAATGCCCGCTCGCAGCAGGAGCCAGATGAAGTTGGCAGGGATATTGAGTGCCAGTAAAAGGCAACAGCGCTACGCAGACCAGCATCTTCTGATCAAGTTGGGAGCCAGGAACAGGTCGTAGCTCAGGAGCCACAAGAGTGGCTGAGAAGTGGCTTGGGACTGGGCGGGAGAGACAATTGAACACTGGGAGCAGCTGGTTTATGCACCTTGAAGCCATTTCGGCGGCTGTGGAGTGAGAGGGAACGCTGGGATATAACCGGATCCGAGAGGGGGAAACACGACGCCGGTAGTTGGGATTGTGAGCAGGCTACCTCCGTAGTCACTAGGAGGTCTACATCGCTGGGGAGGTGCCGACGTCTGCCCTCCCCCAGTGATGTTCCAGGAGAGTGACTGGTGAGTGTGGGGGCTCAGTGCTGCGTTTGGACTTTGGGCTTGCACCTTCCATGCCGGCTGAAGACTACTGGTGGACACGCCGAAGGAAAGATGGGGAAGCCCCGTACTGTAAAAGGGGGTGCTGACACACAGGCGGTCACGATGGGGGATGACCGTACAGCGAAGGAGGGGGGGGAGGGCGATTCCCTGGCTGCGCACACAATGACCATCTTGGAGGCCATAAGGGATACAAAGGTGTCATTGGAAACACAGATCTCTGCAGTAGTAAATAAAGTGGGACTCTTACGTGAGAATCATAAAAAACTGGTGTATCGTGTTAAAGAAACAGAGGATCAACTGGGAACTACTCTGCCAAACGTCAAGGAGCTCACACTGAAGTACCCTGCTATGGAAAAGGAAGTAAAGGCACTGGCTAAATGACTAGAAGATGCAGAGGGTAGATCCTGCTACCACAATATAAGACTGGTTGTGGTCCTCGAAATGGCGGAAGGGCCCAACACGGAACTGTTCGTGGAGGAATGGCTGGAAAAAAGACTGTTTTGCAGTGCCATCTATCACGGTTCTATTCAGTGGAACGAGCACACAGAATACCAATGCGCCCTCCGCCACCTGGTGTGGGCCAGCGCCTGATCATAGCCCGTCTGATGAATTTCAGAGACAGGGACGTCATCCAGCAGGTGGTGCAGAAACATGGACCTTGGTAAATAGAAGGATAAGAGGTTAACCTGTACCCGGACTATACTAATCTGGTCCAAAAGCAGAGGGGCGCATTTGTGCTGGTCAAAAGGATACTATGCCAGCTGGATCTCAAATATGCTCTTATTTTCCCAGCAAAGTTGTGGACTGCGCACAGGGATAAGGTTCACTTCATGTCATCAGTGTAGGAGGCTTGGTCAGTGCTGATGCACAAGGGTCTGTGGTCTGGCCCTCCACCCCGCGTGCAGGAAGACACTAATTGGCGGCTGGTGCCCTCGCAGCAAAGGAATACCAAAATGTACCACAGCCTCACCAACAAAAGAAACAAGCATTTGCAATGCAACAGGTCTCGCATTTGCAAAATTTTAAGCTATTGGCATTGTAAATGAAGATGCCTTTTATCTATCTGTTTTCAAAACCAACACATAGATAAAAGGTTTGTCATTTACAATGCCAGTAGCTCAAAGTCTTGCAAATGTGAGACCTATTGCATTGCAAATGCTTGTTTAATTAGCAGCAGAGGATAAGGATCCTATTTTGAATTTTTTACTTGTGATTTCTTTTTTTATTGCTTTTCAATTTTGTTTACAAAGGTAATAAGCAGGTACATAACATTATCTCAAAGTTATGAACATCTACATCAATGAAAGACAAATATCACTTTTAATAAGTACTCCTCACTGTAGAGCTATAATGCGCCCTATTAATGTCAAATCTTCCACATATTAAAGAAATACACTTTTTTAAATTTTGAGGAGACTCTATCCTATTTTACGTGGTTTGTTGTATGGACTTATATAGCAAATATTTTCAGGGCTTGGGTCGTGCACGGGCTCTAAGATCCGAGCCAGACCCTTAGCTTAGCTCGCCCTGTTTATTTGTTGGCTCACCCACTTCTAACAGCAGTTTATGACCTGGCGACCCACCAGCGCCCCTCCCCCAGGCGCCAGGAGGTTATCGCCGTTAACTAGGCACTGACTGGGAAATAGAGTCCCTGGCAGGGCGAGCTCGCGGGCGCTGGAGGCATTAAGGTGCCCCTTGCCGCATCCTCTTCTCCCTCGACCCATCGCTTCTCTCCAGAAACACGCCTCAAATACCCAGACTCGCTGCTGCTTCTATCTTTAGAAGAATGGCCTAAACTTTCTTTTTCATTTAACTTCCGTGATGTTGCCATGGATACGCTTATGCACAAGTGCCATAAATTGCTTTATTTAAGCAGGCGCTAGTGTGAGGAGTTATGAGCGGCAGAAATTGCATTGCAGGTGTCCATAGAAGAGGGTCCGGCCTGAAATATCTGTATTTGTTCCTGCTTTGAAGGAGGGGGGCTGGCAGCGTCCAGGCGTTGAGGAAATCTACGCAAGAGGTGTGTTAATGCGGCTCTTGTTAAAATGTGTAAAACGTCAGCGGGTTATTGTTCATGAGCCAGCGGGGCGGGGGCACAGAGTGAGGTTACAGGGCAGTGACAGACCCAAGATTTCACGATAGATTCAGAGAGAACAGGAGAGGCCGCTGCGCCCAGTAAGCCTAAAATCACACGAAGCAATCGGAGAGGAGCGGGAAAGAGAGAGGTAGAGACACCATTTTGGCATCCGAGAGAAAGGGAGAGTCCACGGGGCAGTGGTACTGAGAGGAAGGGAGAGGCCACGGGGCAGTGGTACTGAGAGAGGACGGGCCACGGGGTCAGCAAGACAGAAACAAGTGCGAATGATAGAGGCAGATCATAGAGAAGAGGCCACGGGGACGGTGGCGGACAGAGTCATAAGACAAGCTGTCGCCATTACGCCAACGCAGCCGCTTGGTTATAGTTGCATCGCGCTTTCACTTTAAGTGAAAGCGCGATGCAAAAATAAAAACGCGCCTGCCATTAAAACAAGCAGCTGTGTCTCTGCAGATCTCCATCTGCTCGGGGAGAGAGACAGAGGGAAGGGGAAACAAAAAGTGCTTACCCAGTAATTAAAGGCCACAGTCTAACGCCGCAAGCAAACGATCCAGTCCGGGTGGGCGGGGCCTAAAGGAGACAGGGCGGTCACCAAAAAGCCTCACTTTTAATCGGAGGCCAGCGTTTACCATAAAGGATGACGCCGGCCAATAGAAAGGATGGGTGGAGCTTCCACTCCACTTCCGAAATCGCCTTGATTACAATAGATCTCGCAGAGCGAGCAGCGCATGCGCTGCAACGCTAGGCGAGACCTAAAAATGAAGGCAGCTCAAGTGAAAGCAGTGATGGAAGTCAAACGCTGTAAGGACATTCTCAGTAATAATAAATGGAGGGGACTCCGAGGAAGAGGGCAGTGGCTGGGACCAGACAGAGAACTGGAAACGGTAGGTAAGCGCACCCCAGCAGTCATACCCATGGCAGCGGAGCTTCTGGGGGTAGGAGGTGTGCACGTCCCCTTGCCTGTCGAACCAGGCTGATTACGAGATGTGGTAAGAGTGAGTCATGTTCTGGAGTCCCAATGGTTGCGGAAGACGATGGAGTTTACACTGACACTGCAGAGACTATGGACCGCCGAGCACGTGAGGCCTCAGGTTGCGTCCCGGCGACAGAAGCGAGGAATGTTATTAAGTTGTTATTGTTTGTGGTCCCAACGTACCGTGAATTGGGGGCGTGGTCAGTTTTAGGATCACAGCACAGTAAGGTCGGGTAGGAGGTAGTTGTGGGGGTAGTTTACTGCACATTAGAGCACCAAGGCACCGGGGACATCACCGAACACGAGCATTCAGAGGTGGAACTTGCGAAAAGGGAGGAGGGCACCCAACCGCCATGATACAAACACAGGTATTGACGTTGTTAACTTGGAACATCAATGGGCTAAGAAACAAGGTAAATGGGAGGTCTGGTCACCATAGCTCTCAGCCGACACAAAACTGATATAGTGTTCATGCAGGAAACACAGCTTACTGGCGGACAACATTGCAGCTTGGGGAAGAGCAAATATATATTGGCCTGCTATGTACAGTACACTTCAGGTTTATGGGGTGTGATGATTCTTCTCAAGAGGGCTTTGCCCTTTCATGTGTCCCACACATGGATGGACACTAGTGGGTGCTACATGGTGCCGATGGGAGAACGTGAGGGGGCGAGACCATGTTGCTGATCAATGTACATGCTCCACCAATCTGCAACACTTCATAAGGAGGGGAATATTCTGCTGGAGGCCCCGCCAGTGCTCACGATTATTGGTGGGGATTTTATCTCGTAATGGATACACAGCTAGATAGAATGAGTACAAAGACAGAGGGAGAGGCGACCCGAAGAAAACTAGAGGGATTTATGCAGGCACTTGGGATGTGCGATATCTGGAGAGCTCTTCACAGGCATGAGAGGGGATATTCTTATTACTCGAATGCACACAACATGCACTCTAGGCCTGATTACGTTCCCACCCCTGGCTGCTCTTCAAACAGGTTCATTGAGGAGAGTATTCAGCCAGAGGGATCAGTGATCACTCACCTTTGCATGCGACTGTGGCCACTGGCATACAGCGGGCACATGGGTCATGGAAGATGGAGACCTGGCATCACTCGAGCAAGCAAGAGGTTCAACGATGAGATGGGGCCACCAAACTCTATTTTGAGGAGAACAAGGGTACAGTGCTGAGTCCGGTCAAGTTGTGTGAAGCGTATAAAAGCCACGATCTGGGGTGTAATCATTTCTGGAGAGGTAGGTGACAGGAGGGAGAGACTCCAAAGATTGACCACCCTAGAGAGGGAATTGACGCAGTTAGAAAGAGACTATGTGGCATCCCCCATACCCCGCTTGAAAATAGACAAACTTGAAGTGGACCGAGTATCAGATCGTCGTCGCAAAAACATGAGGTTAAAACGACTTACCTAGCAAAATAGAAGCATATTTACAAAGCCGGAAACCGAGCAGGCAAATTATTGGCGTGGATTGGTAATAAGGAAAGGGAAGGAATGTAAATCCAGGAACTTATAGCCAGGGTCAGGCAAAACGGTGAGAGACAGCCAGAGAATAGCGGAAGAGTTTGCGGGGTATATGGAAACGTTCTACAGCACACAGCCACAGGCCCCAGAGGAGGAGGTACTGACTTTTGTGAACGACTGCCCAGTGAGGCGTCTTAGACCATAACAGGAGAGGGACTTGGAAACAAACATCTCGGCAGAGGAGGTGTCACTGGCCATGGGACAGATGCTGACGGGAAAAGCTCTGGGCCCAAAAGGGTTCCCTGTCGAGCTGTTCTGTAGGCTGACCAGGAGGACGGCAGTGCCTCGCCATGTGGCCTTTATGGAAGCATTTAATGTGGGGGGAGAGTTGCTGGAGGATATGCGGATGGCGGCAGTCGTTCTCATTCCGAAAGCTGGAAAACCCCGAGATAGGATTCGCACCTATCGGCCAACTTCCTTGCTTAATGCAGATATTAAAATCCTGGCAAAGGTTCTGGCAACCCGGTTGCGGGCGGTGGTGACTGATTTAGTGCACCTGCACCAAAACGGGTTCATGCCGGGTCGTTCGACCATACTGAACCTGAGGCTGCTCCATAATAACTTGGCTGAGGCATCGTCTGATACCCGGGTCATTGCCTGCCTGGTTTGCAAACAAGGCCTTTGACTCTGTGGAATGGCCATACCCGTTTGGGGCCTTGGCCAAGATGGGTTTTGGGCTGCAATACATTAGATGGGTCAAACTACTTTATGATAGACCAAGAGCCAGAGTGAAGATCAACAGTCACACCTCCCAGGAGTTTCAGGTACAGAGGGATATAAGGCACGGGTGTCCACTTTCTCCGATGCTGTCCGCATTGGCGATAGAAGTATTGGCGGAATGGGTATGGATCGATGCACAGATTTGGGGTTGGCAGGGAAGCACTGGTTGAGAAGTGCGTATATTGTTATACACCGACAATATATTGTTATACTTGATGAAAACGGGCCAGACGCTGAGCAGTCTGAGGGATAGATTCCGCATATTCTGCAAACATACCGGATTTGCAGTAAATTGGGAGCAATCCCTACTGTTCCCGATGGGGGACTGGGCGCCAGATGGTGTGCTACCCTTGCTGCTTAGGGTGGAAACTAGGCAGTTTACATAACTTAGGGTTTGGATCACTAAGGACTCTTACTCGCATTATGCAGCAAATCTAGGGCCCATGCTAAAGGGGCTAGAACAGGACGTGAAACACTGGCATATGTTGCCTCTCTTGTTATTGGGAAAGGCAGCAATGTTTAAGATGATAGCTCTTCCCTGATTGCTATATATCCTTCAGGACAGTCCATACAGGATCCTGCATGCTCGGTTTGCTAAGGTGGAAGTGCTTGTGAACACTTCTTTGGGGAGGGGGAAAACCCTGCATAACTCTGAAGGTCCTTCAAAGATCGAAGTATGAGGGGGGTATCACCCTACCGCGTGTCCGGAAATATGACACAGCACACGTTGGCATGGTTAATGACTGGGCATATGCAGATTGGGAGGACCCGGCGTTCCACCAGGACAGGCTAGGCATGGGCAAGCAAAGTTATATGCATTTGCTGTATGAGGGTCGGCTGGCTCCTGAGAGGGCCTGGCCTCTAGGACGGTAGTGGATGCCTGGAAGTGGCTGACTAGAGAGATGGGTTGGGGTACTAGGCTGACCCCGAAAACACCGTTATGAAAGGGATCCAGATTGCAACCAGTGGGGGCATTGAAGGGCTTAAAGGGCTGGGATAATATTGGCCTTTCTACCCTGGCGGACGTTTGGGACGCCAAAGGGGTGGTGCTGTTCACTTTCCTGAGGAAGGAATACCAGATGCCAGAGACACAGTGGCTAAAATAAGCCAAGTTGAGACATGCCCTCAGGGAATGTGTGCCGCAAAAGGAGGAGACACAGGAAGACTCCCCCTTGGAAGGGAGACCGTTAGATGGACGGGTGGACAGCAAACCTATCTCAATGACGAATGGAACTATAATGAGGAACACGCAAGTACCCCTTCTAAAACTACAGGATAGATGAGAGCAGGATCTGGGAGAGTTATATGAAGAAGATTGGCTGATGGCATTAGAATTCCCCACGGAGGTTGCTATTAAGGCGAGCTACTGCATGATCCAACTCAAAATTCTCCACCAAACATACTACACAAGACTACTGCTGCATACGATTGGCAGGGCAAGGAGTGCGGCCTGTCTTAGGGGTTGCGGGATGGAGGACAAACTATTGAATACACTATGAAGTTGTCCCCATCTGTGAGCCTTTTGGGAGGCGGTGAAAGATTCATTAGATGAAGCCACAGAGTTACCCTGGAATTACAACCTCGATTGGCGCTGCTGGGCATTTGGGGACCAACAAATATGTCACGACACCAAAAGATTTGTCAAGATACCGGATATTGATTTCCTCAGGAGCAGAAGTTAACTCCTCAGTCCTCTCTACTACTATATGCCACAGACAATTTAAACCTGTCACATGCAACAGTGGGGGGAAAGGGGAAGTGGATAACAAGAGTGGCTGCCTCAGATGTCTGGTACTTCACCTTCACGAACCTCACTTAGCTACTCTGCATGTAATCTAGAGTGTTCGCTCAGGAAGTCCCACCTATATGGGATTATAATGAACACCAATTAATTCTATACTGAATATTCATATACTTATTCTCTGAAAACAATTTTAAGGCGTCTTTCACTGTATACACATATATTTCTCACTCCTATTTTACCTGCACTGCTCTGAGGAATAGCACCTGTCTATATAGTCTTTTACTCAATCTTTTTGACAAATGATCATGTTAGTGGAGAACATATTCACAGTTCTCGCTTCCACTTGAAAAGTTTTAGTATACCCTTGCTCTTGTTTAGAGCGTCCTGTCTTTTGTCAGTAAGAGTCTCTTTGTTGAATTCTTCTTTGCTAGTTTTATTTAATATATATTTATTACCTACTGGCGGTAGCCAGTAAGTAGTTATAGCTAGGACCAGGTTTCCATAGGAAAAGCGTTTTTTGTTTTGCCAATAACTTTGGCGCTACTTGACGAAACTTTCAAAAAGTTTCCTCTTTTTGGTTTAGCTGCTGTGTTGAAAGTTTTAGGGTGAGCTATCAAGTAGGGCCCGAGAAAAAAGGGGGGCCCCAAAACGCATTTTCCCCAGAGGAATATCCTGAACCCCCAGATATGGTTGGGGGGGGGGGTGGTCCCCACAGGGACCACGCTGGGCTTTAAAAAGAGATTTTTTTTTCAATTTTGCTATGAATTCGCAGGTGGATCCGCGGAAAAATAGAAAGAAAAAAAAAAACAAGGCAGACTCCCGCGCTTCTTTTAAAGTAAGCCCCCAAGTGGGCCAAATCCCAAGGGCATATGAAAAATAAAGGAGGGGGCGCTTGGGGGCCCCCCCTACTAGGGTTTACTGAAACCCCGGGGACTACCAACTCCCTGGGGTTTTTGTTTTAAATTATGCGGGGGTGCCTGCAAGGCACCTCCTGCACCCTGGGGACCACCACCTCCCGGGGCTTCTTTACTTATTACATGGGGGGGGGGGCTCTTAGACCCCCTCCCAGCTTCCCAGCTACAGGGACCGCCACCTACCTGAAGCTTTCCAAGAAAAAATGCAGGGGTGCCGCGCGGACCGCCCGCAGCCCGGGGGCCACCACCTCCCCATGGCTTTTGTGACATTGAATGTGGGGGGGGGGGGGAGCAGTGTGGACTCTTTCGCATCCCCCCCCCCCGCAGCCCCGGGGACCACCACCTCCCTGGGACTAATTCTTAAAAAAGGAGGCAAGCCGCACGTGATGTCACTGACCATGTCATGAGTGATGTAATATGCGAGGTCATTCGCAGTGCATTGCAGGGGTGTAAATTATAGTTATCTCAGGTAACTATAACTGCTGAATGTCACTGGTTTTATCAAAGAGAAATCTGAGCCCAACTATAACGTCCCTGTAAAAAAAAAGGGGGGGAGGAATTGAACAGATGGGTCCAAACTTGCATTAGAGACCAGACACGTAGGACAGTGGGTAGGAATACTATAAGATGTAAGTAACTGTATGGTAACTGCTTGGCATAAAACTGTTAATGTGCGGGTGGTTGGAGGGCATATGTGGCGAGATATTATATGATGCTGACATATGTTTGTCTTGTTATGTACAAAACAAACAAATATTCAAAAAAAATATATAGAATACAAAAAATTAAAAGAAAAAAACACTAGCAAAGAAAAGGCAATGAGGTGCACGTCTTTGTTGGCAGATGTGCAAATGGGAGCAGGAAAACTTCTGCCACTTAGAGGGCAGGAGAGTCATTGGCTGTAGCAGCCTGACCCACTGGACCATGCTGTATGCTGGAATAGGTGAAAGTATTATGTGAATGATAGATGAAGAGACCAATGGACGAAGACCCAAGGCCCCTCTATGTATAAATCTATGTATTCATATTTTTGATTACATGACACACCAAAGCGAAAGAGGGTGTCCTCGTACAGTAAAATGCAGGCTGGTGAGAACTGCTCTCTGGGGCCCTGGGCGTGTTACACTGAGACAGCAAGAACTCCATGCTCGACAGAACTTCAGACATATACCTCTCACCAGGAGAAAGAAAGGCGCAGCAGCAAGATTTGCCAAGGGACTGAAAAGATGCAAAAGGGTCGCCCCTACACTTCAGGGTGACATTGCCTCCCATTGTAAGCACTGATCGCCTTTACGGTAGGCCGAGTGTTACATCTTAGCCAACCCTAATGGCTGGAATCTGGAATGTAAGGTAGAGCCCTGTGTGGGTGAGGTTCCAGCCACTGACACTTGGCCACGCTACAAGAGGATTTATATGCAGTCTCTCTTAAAAGAATAAATAAATCTACTAACCAGAATCCTGCTGCGTGCAGAAGATTCATCTGAAGACAGGAACATAACACCAGAGACATATTCAAGGGCAACAATATACTATACTCCACACTAGCAGACAAAATCAATATCTCCAGTGCTGAATGCGCTGCACACAACCAGGGCATCGCCAGGCTTCAGGCAACAAAATGCAAGTAAGAAAATTGAGAAGACAACATTCCCTTGTGAGCACAAGGATGTGAAACTCCATCCCAGCACAAATCTGACAGATAACTTAACTCTTCAACTTCTGGACGAAGCCGAAGAACCCTTCCGTTACAGGAACACCTTCTCCGGAAATAACTGGCACTGCCTGCCACACACACAAACCAATGAACAGACACTCCTATTAATAAGCCGGAGATCTTTTCAGGTCAATTGTACTGTACAGGAGCGGCCAGTGCATGTAAGAGCGGTGAGGGGGTTGACAGACGACGAGGGGTAATGAATTATTTATTTAATTTTCCCTCGTGATCGTCTGTCGAATTCCCCCCCCTCCCCCCCCCACCGGGCCTCACCGCTCTTACCTGCATGGGCCGCTCCTGGTACTGTACTTGGCTACATTGCTTTAATGCTAGATTCCCATAACTTAAACACCCATTCAAAACAAGCTGCCCTCTAAAACTGGAGCTGGGGGACTCCCGGTAGTTGGTGGGTACCTAGTGTTCTTTATGGGTTTCAACTACGTTTCACCTGCTGGCAGAAGAACATGTTACCTGCCTTAGGTGATGTACTTTCAGGTGGACACTATATAACCGCAGATTCCTCACCGGCTTATATATAAAAAAAAAAATGCTATCCAATATCATGCCAATATCTTGACTGCCCTTCGCAATTAAAATCCTTGAGAAGCATGTCAATCAGCTACTGTCGGGATTTAAGAAGCAAAATCAGAACCTGTACAGTCTGGGTTTCCCTGTCACATAGCAGTTGGCCTTATAGGACTTGCGGATATCAGTGGACAAGGCAGAATCAGCAGCCTGCAGGATAGAAGATCTTACCACCCCTCCCCAAGCCGGCCTGTTGGGTGGGGATTCAGGCAAATACCCTTAGTTGCCTTGACTTTTGCAATTCGCTTTCCCTTGGTTCATCCATGGAACTAATGAAAAAATTACAGAGGATTCAAAGTGCTACTGCAACATTAGCTCTTGGAGTCCGCAATTCTATTCTGCTTCTTCCACATGGAACAATCTGCACTGACTCCCAGTGACAAAAGGGTCGTTTTTAAATCCCTTTGTCATGTTTATAGCACACTGCATGACATCGCCCCCATTTATTTGAGAGAAACAATTACCACCTATGTTCCTGCTCGCCCTCTTCGCTCTTAAAATGCATTCCTATTAAAAATACCAAGATTCAGGCGGGCTTATTCTTGAGGTAAGTCCTTCTCAGTGGTGGCTGTCAAACTCTGGAAAGTGCTCCCACTTACTCAGCGCAAAACAAACAATATGCTGCATTTCAGGAAGGCCTTGAAGATCCGTCTATATAGGAGCTAGCCTCTGTTTCTTAGGATATTACTCTCCTTTTCAGTTCTCTCTGTGCCACAGCACCTGTATAGGTATTTGAGCACATTAGAAAACCTATTATAGCACTTTAGAATATCCCCAAGCACGAGGCTGGATTTAGAAGATTTCTCGGCAAAGCCCCTGCATTCCGATTGGTGGCACCATGCAGTCCTGCATGGTCTCCACTCTGCACCGGAAGTGACGACTGGAGCCGTATATAGGCACTGCCCAGGAACACTGATGTTAGCTTCTTTCTGGAGATCGTCTGCCCCCCTCTGGCATAGAGGCCAACAGTAATCAATTGTGCCAGTGTGGAGATCTCTAAACTGGGACCTTTTTAGATAAAAACAGTCCATCCCACAGAAAAGAAAAGCAGGAGAGCAGTCAGGAATCTGTTATTAAATACATTATCTAGAAGTAAGAGCCTTACCAAATGTAAGTAACTTGTTTTTCTGATGGATACTTCTACTCCAGATTCCTCCTGTCTAAAATAGATTCAAAAGCAGAACCTCCCCAGATGGGAGTCTGTGGAATGACTCCGAGACAAAAAAGTCCTGCGGGGCTGCATAGCTAAAATGTCATCCCGGAGGACCTGGGTATCAAGGCACTAGTGTTTTGTGAATGTGTACAGTGATGCCCACGTTGTAGCCTGAGAGATATCCAGGACAGGCGCTCCATGTACCCACTGTAAGCCTTGCTAAGCCAAAGACAGAACAAATAGTAACACATCCGACAGTTTGGCTTGCAATGGGACTCTAGGACCCTATTCCACCCTGCTTGTTGTAGTACAACATGGCGGTGGTGTTCTCCATGTGTCAGGGTCTAAATCCCTTTTGCTGTCTGAACCACACAGGAGCAGAATGACGCTAGGTCCCAATACCCTTCTCAGAACCAACCCTGCTAGGTCTTTTAGTATTCCATTGCAGGTAAGTTCTAAGGGGGGAAAAGGGGTTGGGGACAGAGAAGAGACTGCTCCAATATTCTGCCTGTTCAGCTACGTCTTCTTCTTCTTACTGGACTGCAACATTAACATGTAAAAACCTTTATTTATTGTGCCTTTTAACTTACTGTTTTTTCTATGGTGTATAAATAACTTATCTTACCAGAATGTTTACTGAAGCTTACTTCTCTTCTACTTCTCATGTATTGTTTGCTAGGTTGTATGAGAAGTCTTCACTCAGATCTCTTTCCTTTTCGTTCTCAGGTACAATCTGCACTTGATCCTGCTATTCCTTAATGTAAGAAAGATAAGGTAAGTATTTATTTCTGTATTCCTAATTTATGTATTATTTGGGTTTCTCTTTCTTTCTATTAACTCACTGTTAAGAGACTGGAGTGGGCCTTGAACTGGGGTTTCTGTAGTAGGATGACTGGTTTTCTCTCTTTAATTAGTTTTTTAAACAATGCTTCAGAACTTAGGTTAAATGTTAAAAGGAAGCGTTCCTTTTATTCAGGCCTTTGGTTTTAATGTTTGCTGGAAGCACTGCCATACGTGAGGAGAACATTACTGGAGTTCTTTAACACATGGCATGAGAAAGAAACATGCCGGGCCTTTGACCCTGACTTCACCTTTTAATTTATTCTCAGAAGAGTGAACAAGTTTCAGTCTAAGAAGACACTGTGTGTTGAAAGGTCACGCCTGCGTCTGACAGATTCTGGAACAGCTGAAAAAGACAGCTGATTCAAAAAGCTTTTTATTTAATCTTCTCAGCTAAGGAAAGCAATTACTGAAAAAAGTATTTCCAGTTTTCAAACGAAGGAAAATATATTCTGACTTGTTTCCTTTTTCTCTTTAAATAGAAATTTACCTCTGACACAATAACCTTTTCTCACAGAATGTTTTATATTAGCTACAAGTTTAACACTAACCTGATTAGTGAGGGAATGTAGTTCCGACGAAGCTAACCCCGATTTTTATCGCAACTACCCTAACTGACTTCCACGACGCTGGGAAAACAGGTGCTCTTCAAATTATTTCTTCAGTGAAGTGCACAGTGGAATGTTGAAGCACACTTCACCTGATGTCATGAAGCCTAAAAGACTAGACTGCTAACAGTGGTGTGCTGTCGCAGTATGTGCATGTTGGCAGCCATCTTGGAGTTCCATCGGTGCCAACAAGCACTCCAGCTTGAGGGATTATCTGACTTTTGGTAAGTTTGTAGGGGGAAAATGGTAGCCAGCATACAGTTAGAAGGAGGAAACCTCCCGTGAGTCCTGACACCATGAGGACCTGAACCGGACTCTCCTTGATCGATGGTTGGGAGCCTTTAAAAGTCAAGCAAATGGCCCATAACTCCAACAGATTGATGTGGGGGCAGGTCTCTGCCGAAGATCTGAGTTTTCTGATCATCACCTCTCCCAGAAAACCTCCCCAATCTATTAGTGGTGCGTCTGTCAGCACAGTCAGCTTTGGGTGGGGCAGGTAAAGGTGTCTGCACTCTTGCAGACTCCTCTGAAACCAAGATAGCATCCGAAAGATTTCCTTGGTGCTAGTCTCACTGATACTTCAGATCCTGCTGCAGAGCTCACATGTGCCACCTGGCATGATTGATTTGCAGGATGTAAGAGGCCACTAGTCCGAGAAGCCTCAGAGCCATTCTCATGGAGACCTTGGTCAGAAGCTAAAACATCGGGATCATATCACGAAAGTCCTGGATTTGTTGTTCCGGCAGAAAGGCTTGAATATGCACCATACCCAGAGTGGCTCAGATGAAACGTGGCCTCTACAAAGGAGTCAGGTATGTCTTCAGCACATTGATCATGAACCCCAAAAACGTAAGGAGGTTGTCATCATCTGGAGGTGGTCTACAGCTGACTGTGGTGAGCCTGCCTTCAGCAGCCATACCGTCAAAGTACAGGAAGTCTTGTACTATCAACCTCCAATTATTTGCTGCAACCACTGCCATTACCTTATGAACACCCGCGGGACACTGGTGAGACCAAAAGGGAACATGGCAAACTGAAAATGCTCATGGCCCACCTTGAACCGCAGGTTCTGTTTGTAAGCCTGCAGGACAACGAAATAGGCATTGTGCAAGTCCAATGCCACCATCCCAGTCTCCTGAATCCAGGGCAGAGAATGAGCTTCTTGAATTTGTCTTTCCGCAGGACGAAATTGAGAGGTTGAAGGTGGCCTTCACCCTTCGACACTAAGAAAGAGAGGGAGTAACAGCCAATTCCGATTTCCAAGGTCAGGACCCTCTCTATGGCTCCTTTCTCCAAGACAGCCTGGACTTCCCTTAACAAAATGGACAAATGGTCCTCCAAAAGCAGCTCTGATGTAGGAGGAATGGGTGGCAGGACAGAAAGGAATGGCTGGGCGTAGTCCCTTTGGACTATCTGCAGGAACCACCGGTCTGAAATTACTGACCCTACCTCCCACAGGGTGGTCAACAGATACTAAGGGGAAACTAAAGTGACTTGAAGGCTGTTGCCGCAGCGACTGGGGGACTGGGAAGTTCGCTATGCCTGCTGGCCTTGGCGCTGCCTCCTAGGCCCCCTCCTGCAACCTTGCAACGACTAGGTGATCTGTGTTAGAGTGGTGAGCCTTGACATAGCCTGAAGTTGAAGCACTAAGCGATGCCTTAAAAGGGGCAAGATTTGTGTTGGTACTGTCTTCAGGGTGTAGAAAGGCCAGGGGAGTGCATAGTTGCTCTGCTTTTTTTAAAGCGCTTGAGGGCGGAATCAGCCTTCTTGCCACTCTAAAAGCTGATGGCTATCATCAGTGCTGGTGCCGGAGCACCACACTAGTACCAACCACTATGCCCAAGCAGCCTGCCGTGTGCAGTCCTGAACGGACAACATACTTGACCACATCCTGTCCATCCCGAATGGTCTGTGTTAAATTTTCCCTGAACTCTTTTGGGACTGGTGGCAAAGGTTCAGCAATGGAGTCCCATAACACATGGGAGTAGCATCCTAGCAAACGGCTTAGCACTGACGTACCTATAAGCAAGGCTAGCAGAGGAATGCCACCAACCTCTTCCACTCCCTATCTGGTGGCTTCACAGTGAAGTAATTAAGGTTGATTCTGCTGGTGGACGCCTGTACCACTATACTCTCTGGGGGTAGGATGCCGCAAAAGACATGCAGGATCACCAGGTGCTGGCCTGTGGCTATGGGCCACTTGTCTATTTATTGGTGACCATAAACAAGTTTTTCCCCCAAGTACCCATGAGGGTATCAGTAAGAGCTTCATTAAAATGATAGCAGAGGGTCTGAGAAGACTGTCCTGGTTGCAGGACCTCTGTGACGATGTTAGACTTTAATTCAATATGAGGCCGTTGTAAATCTAGGACTTCGGCCATCCTTCTAGTTACCATGGCAAAGGGCGCCAATTATTCTATAGAAAGACTGAGGAAACAGCAGCCCCTCTCAGGGGTAGTATCCAGCCCACTGGCTTCTTGTGAGTCAGTGTACAAAATTGTCATTATCATATTGTGGGGAAAAATCTCAGTCATTGCCATCAGCACCAAAAACATGTTGATCAGAGTCCGTCCCAAAGAGTTGCTGATTTACCAGAGGGCGACCCATTGGCAAAGGCATTGTCTTGTCTGAGTCTGAAGGAATGTATTCCTGAACTCATTCGGTCAGGGTAGATTTGTTTCGGACTCAGTCAGAACTATGGGCTTGGCGTCCTCCACCGCCATTGGCAGCGTCAGTGCCGGCATAGTGGGAACCATCACAGGTTGTGGCACCAGATGCAGAATCAGCTACGGAGTCAGAGCTCAACGCGCTGGAGGCTTCCGTTGACTCCTGGACCCGAAGGCACATCAGAGGGAACCGGTAAAGTGCTGTAGATGCGAAGCATGACTTCCTTAAGGGTTTCAATTTCTAGCGGCGTCACAGGTGTACATGAAAACTCGGTGTGCATTAGAATCAGTTGCGGAATTGGCTTTTTGGTAAGGGACCAGAAGCAAGACTGCAGGATGCCTTGATGTTGTCACAACTTCTCAGAAGGAGTGGAGAGGCTGGGATGAGGCCTACTTGGACTTGTTGCGTTTCTTCTTTGATTTGGACATACTCGAAGACTTGGAGTGCGACGAAGACCTGTCACAGAATCAGCCCCGGGAATGGGTCTGAGAAGAAAAAGCAAATCAAATGACGAGAAAAAAAAGGCGCTATGTAGAAGCACAAAATATAGAAACTAACATCAGTGCACTCATTTTGTTCCGGGGAAAACCCATGACCAAACATTGCAGGTATTCTCCAGGGCAAAATGACAGCAAGATTCAGAATGAGGGATTAGGTGCAGAATCAGAGTTATCATATCACAAATTTTTCCTTCTTCTTACTAAGTTATCCCAGGCAAAATTTCGCCAGTTACTAGCTGGCAAAACATTCACAGGGAAAAAACGTGAGTTTGCTGTATTATCAAACAACTCAGAATATTGGGATCAGGCACAAACAATTCCAATATTTCTAAGCAACTTCTAATGAGGTCCTCCTGATACTTGGCCTTCCACTGTATAAAATTCATAGTTCACTAGAATGATGTTGTTGAGTACACTGTGACAAGTACTGTTGAGACCTCTTCCATTTTCATTACGAGCATGCTTGCAGACGCCTTTATCTATTTCAGTAAAAAGTTTTGGACAGTTTTAGTCAGTGAAGTTTTAGACTTGCGCAAAAGTATTAGCATCATGGCTGCCTTCTATCTAGGCTGAATTTTTATTTATTTTTTGTTAAGGGAACTGCCATAACATTATGGATCCTTACAGTGAAAGCTGACATGTTTTTATTGTTTTAGTTATAAGAGCATATTATCTACATGTAAAACGAGATGATGTTCTCACCTTCATATTTATTTACACTTGTAGAGAATTTAGTGTCTGCAGGTACTGTTTTATTTTATAAACATGAGAGAAAATACACAATCTGAAACTATAAAAACCCAGTTATTTGACCATAATTTGGAGGGACTTTGTGCAGCCTAGTCGGAGGATGCTCCAGGAGCGGTGCAGATAAGTGGCCTTCAGGCTGGCACGTCTCATCATTCCTGGGCAGGGGCTGTGATAGAGACTAGCTAAATAGCTGTGCGATCCACCTTACGAGAAACTCCATGCATACTCTTACTATTTTCTACTGGTAAAATTTAGCATAGCATTTAGAAGCAGTGATAGGGTGTTAGGATGCGAGGAACTTATGAACCATGCCAGGAATGGTCGTTACTGTATTTGCTGGCCATGTTATGCACTGTTGCATTTTTCCTCATTCTGTGGTTATGTTCATATTTTATGCTCTAGCATTGGGTTTTAAAATTAAACATTTTAAAGTTTACCCCCTGCTTCTTAGTGCTACTTGGAGTGTGTTATTCATTTATGAAAGAGGGTTTGGAGTTTCACTGTGTCCATTAACTCATCTGGACTGATCATGACCAGAAAAAACTTCCTATACAGTATTGCTCAGTGGATTGTGTATGGGTCGCAGTCCAACTGGGTGTCTAATTCATTTTTGTGCATTAACGAAGTCCTTGCACCAGGGGGTTAGAAATCCGACTCCTTCGGCTTTGGGGTGGGGCAGATCATGACAATGTCATATCCATGAACTATAGAATATAATTAACAGAAATTACATCATACGTGTAAAACATGGCTTTTGAACCACTGCATGTTGTGCGATAAAAATGATAAATTTGCTATATTTTCTGATATGTGCAATAAAAAGCCATACTTAATGACGAAATAGCAAAACACGGCTTCTTGGCACTATTAAACAAGATGCAAAAATATCAGCTTGTGCTCTGCAAAAAGAGCTGTGTCTAACATACATCAGCTTTTTCCAAAGAATGTAGAAGCGCAGCACACCTTAGCCTGCGCCACACAGTCATGGAAGTATAATCACTATTCCTAAGCTTTTGCCATGTAATGCAACCACATGGGTGTTGAGCAGGAATGTCCCCTGCACGGTGTACCAAGTGCTCGATTGTGTGCATCTGTTATCCTGGTTTTTGATTTTGGCCATAGCCTCACACTAATCTACTGTGCATATAGAGGAGTAGGCCTGTCCTATGACCTTGAGGGCAAACCAAGCATGCCCTCATGGATCTAACAGTGGACTACTGCCCCTGGCATATGAAGCGGTGGTGGCAACATAAGTTTTATGAATCCATAGTTGTGACCAGACCTTTTTGTTAAATCGGTGTCGCTGGAGTGGAGGCTTACTGGCCTAATTGTGTAAAGTTCCACTTCTATCCCCTAATTCAGAGCCTGATCCAGAGTGTATGTTATACATGTTTGTGTACATGGGCTGTGTTGTTCCTGAATGGTGCATATAGGAGTGAGGAGTCCTGTGGGAACTTTTTTTGCATTCCCTCAAGCCGGACTTGTTGCACAGAAAGGCAATTGAGGTTCTTTTCTCAGAAAGTGGGAGAATATTGCTAACATTCCTGAGGAGGAGAACTAGACAGTGAAGTAAGGGAAGAGAAGTCAAGGCTCCTTTAGAAATTCAATTAGCCTGCTGCCAAGGAAGGAGCTGCAGATTAGTTTTCTTGTAGAACTGCCCTTTGGTAAATGGTACAGGTGAAGGGAGAGGCTACATACTCTCACTTGCAAGGTAAAGGGTACTCCTAAGATGAAGCCAAGACTTTTGTCTTTCCCCAATAGCTCTCTTTCAGTTGGCTGATGACAGCTAGGAGCATAAACCTCACACTTCTTTGTGCCTCTGTTGTGGGTGTTCCAGGCTGGAGACTGCTCTGCTGTGAAGAGCATCACTCGACACAAAGGCTGTGTCCAGAGAGAGCAGCCTGGAGAGGATGATTAAAAGGAGAACCACTCCAAGATGGTTCTGAAAGTGCAGACAGTGGGTCCACATCTCCAGTATGATTGATCTGACAGTATAAAAGTGGGACCCACTTGTTTTTCCAGGTCCAAGTATTCTATGATCAACAAGGATAGTGCTTAGAAGAGAGCTCAATAGGACTGATGTGCAATCAAAGGTGGTGCCTACCTGGCAACCAGCTTCCTAGAGGTGAGGGGACATCACCAGAGTCTACCCGTTGCTGCAAGAGCTGATCACCTGTCATGAAGGCAGCCAACCAAGAGAGGGAAGGAGCCTCCAGGCCTGCATGCCAAGTGACTGTAAGAAGGAGCAAGATGCAGGTTGTAGTGGGTCTGCAGAAGTGGAGGACTATGGAAAGCGATCTGGATGACCTAGTGTTGGCGGTCCCCAGACTCCCTGTGTGATTTCAGTCGGAAAACATGAAGTATGGAATGTTCTCAACCACTGTGTACAGAAGTGTGAGCCTACGATGTATTTTGTCCATTAAGTCTGAAGCGAAAAGTTGTGGCAAGACCGGAACCACTGTGCCCAAGTTGTGACAACACAGCATGGATTAAGCCACTGCACCTGAAGTGTGTAATTGTGCCATGACCTGAGCCACTGTGCTCAAGTTGTGAAGATGCAGTGTGATCTGAGCCACTGACCCTGAAGAGTGCAACTGTGGTGTGACCTGAACCACTCCAATGAGATGCCATTGACAGCCCAGAGCAACCACAGACACAACTACATTAAGGCCAAGAGGAACTTCTGCCTTACACTTCGTCCCAGAAGAAGGGGATCTGCAGAGTCAGGGTAAAGCAGGGCATTAACAGACACCAGCCCGAATCTTGGGCTCAAACAGTTATTGGGTGAGAAACAGTGTGCAGTGTTTAGGTCTTGTGTGCATTAAATTACTTTTCTTCTTGAGTGTCAAGCACAGGTTTGGACAACCATTTATTATCCTGAGTGTTTGAGGAGTGCTGAGCTTGAGCACTCCCAAACTACCTCCATGAGAATCTAAGACTGCTCACCATGACTACCACTGAGAGATCTTGGCCCAGTAGGCAGAGCCAAAGTAGGAGGCACTCTGGGACATCAGAGGCAAACAACCTTAAACCCTATGGTAGAGACCCAGAAACCCCGTCTTGCCATGTGGCCTGATGCATGAGGCCTGCCTTGTGGTCTTTGTTCTTACATTATGCTTACATTAAAAATGCAGTGAAATATAAAAAATGCAGCACAGCCTGTGTCGTCTCCTGCTATTCCGTTTCCAGGGGCTGATTTGCCATTAATTCAAACAAATAATTGTAAAGGATTTAGAGCAGAAACCAGTTGGTTTAGGACAACTGTTGAGGTAATTTAGCACATCTTCACTGTAGACATTCATTTTCCTCCTTATTAGCATCTCTGTAGGTGCTTTGTGCAGGAGAAGGAGGGCGCGCGAGAGAGCGAGCTCGAGAGAGAGAGGGAGAGAGCGAGCTCGAGAGAGGGAGAGAGCGAGCGCGAGAGAGGGAGAGAGCGAGCGCGAGAGAGGGAGAGAGCGAGCGCGAGAGAGGGAGAGAGCGAGCGCGAGAGAGGGAGAGAGCGAGCGCGAGAGAGGAAGAGAGCGAGAGAGCGAGAGAGCGAGCGCGAGCGAGGGAGAGAGCGAGCGCGAGAGAGCGAGGGAGAGAGCGAGCGCGAGAGAGCGAGGGAGAGAGCGAACGCGAGAGAGCGAGGGAGAGAGCGAGCGCGAGAGAGCGAGGGAGAGAGCGAGCGCGAGGGAGAGAGCGAGCGCGAGAGAGCGAGGGAGAGAGCGAGCGCGAGAGAGGGAGAGAGCGCGAGAGAGGGAGAGAGCGCGAGAGAGAGCGCGAGAGAGAGAGCGCGAGAGAGACTTATGCAGTTTTTTAACCAAAAAGAGAAAAAAAGAGTTTCCTGTAATGAGCAGTGTAAGGACACAAGTCAGCCAAGCAAAAGCATGATAAAGAGATTATACTCCAGAGGAAGGACAAACAGAAGATGATACAAGGAAAGCTATCCAATAAGAATAAGAAAGTGGGCTATAAGCCCCACTGTAAGTTCACAACAATTATTTTTCTTTTTTCAACCAAACAGTTAGCGCTATATGGTAGACAAGATCTAAAAATCACACATTCCTATTCACAAGCATTCTACCTGGCATAAGCAAAAAAGCTAGGGCCCAAGTGGCCTTTTCCTTCTAGAGTGGTTGACACCCCAAGATGGAATTGTGCAATGCATACAATACAATGTATGTGAGCTCCATGCCGTTTTCCAGAGATGAAAAATGCCCACATACATCCTTGCACGCAAACAAAATAGTAATTGTACTTACACTCAAACACAGCATAAACTAAATGCGGCCACCTAGAAGAGTCTGGAACAGTTTGTAGAAGGGCCCACTCAGAAGACAATCAAGTAACTGTGTTGGATACAAAACTGCATAGCTGGACTACCAAGAAAAAACGAAAACAGTGAGGCCACCCAGGCATCCAACACCCACTAAAAAAAAAAAGCTTTGCCAAGCCAATAGGGCTGAGTTTTATGTGCTAACTGTGCAGCCTTAGCACATTGGAGTGAGACACAAGGGAAGAACTAGTAGAATCGGACACAAAGGGCTATAATTGTAAAGTAATACCTGATGCACTTCAATGCAAGCACTTGACTGGAGGTGGAAGAATACACCCAAACAACCAGTAGCATTAGGTAAAAGATGAATAATCCACTGAGCTGAGCCAAGACTTGAATGGACCAAAAGCAAATTATGTGCATTGTATGCATGTATGAGTGCATATGGTATTTCTATAGTGTGAACCTAGTCAAAAGGCAGCGGGGCGCTATACATGGTCAAAGACAAGCATAAAGTCAACACCAACTCCACGATTGCAAACAGAAGACGCTAGAGCACAGAATAGATGCAATGCGTTAAAGTTTATCAAAAGGAGACTGAGTTTCTACTGTCAATTCCATTATTCTGTGTGCACAGCTTATTTTCTGTACAACATCGCCCTCCCCTGCCTCTACACTTCTAGGAACGCCAACAATGTCTATGGCGCCCAAGACATCATCCATAAATAATTACAATTAATAAACCAGCAAAGGTAAAAACGATGCAACAGGAAACAATAGAATTACATACAAAAACAGGAGTAGATTGTTTTACACCGCTCAAAATTCCCTGGACTTTCAAATGATCATTGCTAAAGTACTTCTTGCATAACGTGGATCCATTTTGTGGCAACTAAACAAATATTTTAGCATGTATCTAGTCTGGAAGGATCACAAAAGGAGGTGGAGGAGAGAGGGAAAGCTCCCAAGAACTTGCTCTACAGAAGCCGTAAGACAGCCTTGAAATGCCCTGTTCTGTTCCAGCAGGGAGCATGAGTCATCAGTGCTGGCCGGCCTCCCAGAATCCTCTGTTCAGTCTCTGGAATTTACGCAGGGCTGCTGAAATCTCATATTTCACATTTCAGAAGAGTCCCAAAGTGATTTGCTCTATTCCCTGCGTCTAAACCAGCCAACTAGACTTGTACTGGTGTTCGGAAAAGCTACAACTGACCATGAGCACCACGGCTTCCTCTGTCTGAGGCCCAACACCACAACTGTCCACAACGTGGGGGGGGGGGGCTGCTGTCAACGTCCTCTGTCCTACCCCCAAGACCACAATGACCTTGTCCTAACTTTATTGAGGCCTCCCCAAAGTAATCCTCAAGGCCAACATTCCATTGCCTTTCAAATACACAACTAAACAAACACCTCCTCTTTTAATTTTTCAAACCCATTATAGAGCCCATTGTCTGGCCAACAACACAACCATGGCCTGGTCTGTTTTGTTACACCATGACCTTTTTCATCTCACCTTTCCTCTTCCACCTTAGCACTTTAAAGTGGCCATACGGTGGAATGAGTCACTATACAACAAAGCAACATAACAGCCATTATGGTTTCATTTGACCAACCCCAAAACCTACATGGGACAATTTAACAACCCCCTCAACATCACCGTTCACTGCCTCCTCTGCCCAACACAGCACCTCTAGGACTATCTCAATATGGCAACCCGAACCTTATCCCGACACAGTAAAGGCCTTCGCAGCCCTACCTGCAATACGACCATGGCAGCCTCCGCGATCATATCTTCACCATGTGCATTCTCAGCTCTCATGTCCCCTGTAATGCTTGAAAGCATCCTTGGGTGGCTTAAGCAATACAGAAGGAACCAACATTTTCCAAACATTGTGGCCTGCTATATCTAAGCCCATATGAATTCATGTGCTCTCTAACCACCCTTCAACACTGCCATCGCCTCCTCTGTCCAACACAACTTTACTGCGGTTTGCTACAGGTGCAATGACCTTCTCCATATTTGAGGGTGATCCTTTGCATGGTCCTCCATCTCTCCACATCACGGCCTCACCATCACAAAATACCTCCTGCCACCTAAAGAGCTTCCAGATCCTCTCCTCTGTACAGGAGCCTCTACCCTCCAACCTCTCCGTACCGATCCCTCACATGCGGTTTCATCCATTTTGACTACCTCTGCCCAACACATGTTCTAAGCACAGTGCATGTGTGCGTGACCTGTGGACTAGCCTTCTAGTTCAAAACATACCTACTGCTGAAACGGCACTGTGAAGAAAGCAAATTTATTTACGGTTACAAAATTAAAGAGGCATAAACATACCTGATAAATATATGAGTGAAAATTTGGTGAAGTCAGGCATTTAAGAAGGTGATGCCATTAAGGTGAATGGAGAATGTGCACGTTTTTCAGAGGGCGATACAGGTTTGAAAAGCAGGGGACCCAATTAAAGTATACGGGGCATTTGGTTTCTCAGGTGAGTGAATAGAAGTAAAAAGAGGATTACACCCAACAAACGCAGGTGAGTTGACAAGTATGAAACAATGTGCAAATTACGTTTGGATCGGTTCTCTGGAAACATTGACATTAGAAATAGAACGTCAGCCTGAACATCACAACTATGAGTTCAGAAAAGATTTGTTCTTGCATACACTTTAAAATTAAAAAGGAACACACCTCTTTCTATCTCTGCTCAAAGAGTTCAAAACTTGAGAAGCAAAATCAGATGTGCACAAAAATGTTCGGGGTACCGACTAATTTACTGAAGACACAAAAAAACGTGTTTTTAAACCTGCATTCTAAAGGTCCACTGATCCAATCTCACTGGTTGGGCTGTATAGCCCTGGAGGGTGTCACTCCCACTCCCGGCCTTCTACAGCTGCCTTCCGTGAGGTTCTCACACACCGGATTCATCAATGGTCTTTTGAAATGTGGTCGGGCTCCAAATTAGATTTTGAAATCTCCCTACAGCTGCTTTGTACCGAACGGGAAAAGCGTCTTTAAATGTGGCCACGCGGCTCTGCCCGGCAGCTGTCACGGACCCCTGCGTGTCAGCGGAGAAACCAAAAATCATGTGCTTTTAGCCACATGGGTTTCCCCCGCTGGCAGGCATAGTGAAGTCTCTTCCTAAAAATATACTTTGAGCGTCAGAGGGTTCAGGGCTCAAACAATCGACGTGCAGTGTCAATGAAGTGGGGCGAGGGAGTATGGTCACCCGATGGTCGCCTGCCCAAAAGTCACATTTAGAATTGCTGCTCTCGGCCAGCTGTTCTAAGTGAATTCACACGAGAAACGGGGCGGGGCCGGGGGACTTTTGTCTGCAGTTCGCGGCCTAGGTGTGAGGCCTACATGTGCTTCAAACCAGCACAGGCCTTCTCAGAGGGCAGGCGTTGGCGCAGCTCTACATTTACAAATAAATCGTTAATAGTGCTACTGTTCGCACTGTAAAAAGCAAACAGCGTGCTTATAAGCTTATTAATTCAGTAACTTAGGTCAAAACTCGTTTGGATTTAAAGGCAATTTTATGTATGTACGTGGTATTTGTCCAACGTGAACCGAACATTCAGGCAACAAAGCAATGTGGTGGGTCAAAGGCAAAGAAATGGCCAATGAGTGACTGGAGGGGTGTCAGGGTTCTGAGAGAGGAAGTGGACTGCTACTGGAGGAGGAAATAACTGTGGGATAGATCTAGAAGGGAAGGGGTTCATAGTCAGAGAGCAGCAGACATCTTTATAGATGGATGGATAGACACGTTTTATGGGCAACTCGTGACTTTCCCTCAAACCCCTGTGCTTCTGAAGGGCTATGGATTGGAGTTGTACTTTTTAAGTGCGAACATTCATCCTTGGAGCCATCTTGCACTGAAGACGGATTACTGACAAAGTACAGAAAAAAGGAAATTAAATGGCTGATTAACAGAACAAGCATCTTTAGGGACTTGCAAAAAGACATGAATGAGTTGATCATTAACAGAACAAGCATCTTTTTAGGGACTTACAAAAAGACATGAATGAGTTGATCATTAACAGAACAAGCATCTTTTTAGGGACTTACAAAAAGACATGAATGAGTTGATCAAATTAATCACGATAGGGACACTGTTTCAAAGCCGAGGTCCGAAATATGACATAGCTCTCCTATTCTTCTTCACACAAGAAACTGCCAAAAGTCATTAAAAGGACGAAGATCTCTGGATGATCCATGATGTTGAATTTGAGCAGCTAATTGGAGATTATTCTAAGCCATAAAAAAAAAAATCTCATATATCAGACAAAGAGTTTTAAAGACAATCTTCTGCTCAACGGGAAGCCAGTGTAATTTATTTCTGGCTTGAGTAACATGATCTTTCTTCTTCACTCCACCAACCAGTCTAACAGCAAAGGTTTGGATTCTCTGCAGCACTGTCGGGAAGGTCTAAGTAAGACCCAAGCAGAGAAAGTTACAATAGTCTATCTTGGAAAAAATTACTGCTGATAGAAACAGAGTATGAAGAAGTTTGGGTCGAAATGGTAAACTCTTCTTAATAATCCAGAGTTGAAAAAAGCCGGACGAGCAGACTCCTTCAATCTGTTGTTTCCTGAAGAGGAGATCATCTAAATAGCACCCAAGTGACTAAACTTTAGCAGAGGGGGGTGAGCAGCACCTACAGAATTGGGTTAAGTAGGTTTATGCCATCTGATAGCATGTTCTCCCAGCAACAAGACCTTGGTGTTATTAGAAGTCAGCTGGAGCAAGTTCCAAGACATTCAAGACTGGACTACAGAAAGACAAGATGTCATCTTTGCCGATGATGTGGACCAAATACGGAGAAGAAAAGATATGAGCCGAGTCAGATAGGGGCTGCCGCCTCCTGCGAGTTTGGCCACTGCACAAGCAAACAAGTGTCTGCAGCTCAACTTCAGATAATCAGAACCAAAGGACAGTGTCAGAGGAACACACGCTACAAAGGGTGTTTGATCTCTGCTTCTCCCCAAGAGTTAGAATGTCTTTAGAGACACCTTACAAATCATGTACTTAAGCAATCCAACGCCTAAGTGAGATGACAAGCAATAAAATGCGACCAGTCCAACTGCATGTAATCACTACATATATATTGTATCCAGACCAATGTGTGAGATAAGTGGCGGCAAGACGTACGTAGGTTCTACGCAAAGGGCAAATGCATGCAATACAATGGACATCTGAACTTGCACAGTGCACGTAACTGGTGTGTACTTCGGGAAGGATTGCTTCTAGATTATTTTCACACACAGATGTGCATGTTACATTACCTTCCTGGGCTTGTCATGTTCCATCCTCAGCCACATTGTACAAATATTTATTAGCAGAAAGGTTTAATACCTCAAGTAATTTGCTTTATGTGCTTTCTTTCTATATGATGTATGTTACTTGCCACGCTCTACTGAATGGATATTATTTTTTTTTTTCACAACATAATTTTATTGTTGACAGCCGAGACAGTCCTGGTACAGCCAGGAATACCAGTAATACACAATAATTGGCAGTAATGCTGATATCAACATTTTTAATATTGAGATAACACAGTTTGGAAATTAGGAGTCTCTGAACAAACAGTAGTGCCATGTCCAACATATAGAGTCTGAAACATATAGTTCCCAGCCACCCAATTTGAAGAGCGACATAATCATAGTCCAGGCTGCCCCACAATCCTGTCATCATGGTAGCGCCCGATAGCAGAAATAGGAGGGACAGGTTCCAGATAAAGCCCCCAATAATCCGCCCACCTCCTCCATATTTGGGGATGCTTCTGAGGGCACCCCCTCGCCTTGAAAACAGGTATCTCCAGACCCATAGAGAAACCTAGGCTCTTTTTCCAAACCACAAACAATGGTGGGGACACATCTTTCCAAGCCCTGGCAATATCGCATTTAGCCAACGTAAGACCAAGAAACAACAAATGGCGCTTGTACCTATTGCCCCCTATTCCCTCTGTAATATGCAGCATGGCCAGACGTGGCGAAAGTGGAATATCCCATCCCAGAATGTCCGAAAGGCATGTGATCACCCCGGCCAATACCTCAGCAACGCCATGCACGGCCACAGTATGTGTAAGAAGGTGCCCTCTGCAGCCCCACATCGTAGACAGTGGGGGAAGGCGATCAGTCCCGCCCGCCAAAGCCTATGCCTAGTGAAGTAGACCTGATGGACGTATTTGAATTGAATAAGTCTGAGGCGTGCCGCAATTGCCGCGCTGCGCGGGGACTCCAGCGCCTCCACCCAATCGTCATCATCCATGGGGCCCAAAACCAGCTGCCACGCATCTCGTGTTTTATTCAGTGTAGTGGGGCCATTAGTCACAAGTGTGAAATATATCTTAGTTATCTTGTGGTGGCCCAGTTCCCCCATAAAGACTTTGGCCTCAATAGGGTTAAAGTCAGGTATGTCTTCTTGGTGGGCTATGTATGGGAAGAAGGCATGTCGGAATTGGAGGTACTTATAAAATTGCGAGCAGGGAATGGCATATTCTGTCTGGAGTTCCTGGAAGGACTTTAAGTTCCGACCATGTAAGACCGCCCCAAGTGTGTTGATCCCGATGGCCTCCCATCCCCGGAACACGGATAACAGTGACAGTTGTGGCAATAGGCCATTGTGCCATAGGGGAGTTTCCTTTGTCAATCTACCCCACCATCCCATACCATGCAGCGCCCACCTCCAAGTCAGAAACACTGTCTTGGTCGCAGGGGGGCAATCCTCTAAGTGTTGGGCCAGAGTATAGGATCGTATGTAGTGGCGTGGTATCCATCAGCCAATGTTCAACTGCGTATGCTGGATCTCATCTATCCCCATACCACTAGTCATTAAGGATAAGTAGATGTGAGGCAGCATGGTACACCTGGATATCAGGGGTCGCCATACCCCCACATATGGGGACTGGAAGCAAGTCCTTAAAGCCACTCGTGCTGTACCACCCCCGAGAGAAATCGGGCAAGGATTGCGTTCAGTTGTCGGAATCATGAGGGCAGTATTGGGTATGGGTGATTCTGAAGCGGATACAAAAGAAGGGGCAGAGAGACCATCTTAAATATGGCAGTTCTGCCAAACAGAAATAGTGGTAAGTGCAACCACGAGCGTACCGGATCCCTAGTTTGCATCCATAGTGGGGCCAGATTTCTGTCCCATGAAGTGGACTGAGAGGCCGACAGAAACACCCTATATATTTGAACTCATCCGGGGTCACCGTCACCTCCCATGACCATCCGCCCAATTGGTCGCCCCCACGTAAGTGCCACAGGAAGGATTTACCCGTATTCATATAGAAGCCGTAGGTCTCACCAAAGATTTGCATTATTCCTAGTAGTCACGGGCCAGTTCTATTGGGCTGCGTGACAAAGAAAAGCACATCATCCACATAGAGCGCTATGTGGTCCGAAACCTCTTGTGACCACTCGAAGCCACCGACCTGAGCATCAATCCTTACCCAAGCCGCCAGCGGCTCCATGGCAAATGCGAAAAGGTAGGGGGACAGGTGGCATCCCTGTCTAGTTCCCCACCAGATAGAGAAATTTCCCGAGGTGGAGTCCCCCACACGGACTGAGGCGGTAATGTCAGTGTATAGAAGATGTATAAATGTAAGGAGGCGAGGGCCAATATTCAAGCGACTGAGCAATGCAAAGAGATAGGTCCAGCTAAGCGAGTCGAAAGCCTTGTTGATGTCCGCAAGAAGAAACGCTGCTGGTCCATCAAGGGGGTCCACGGCGGGAATGGCATTATGTACACAGCGAATATTATGAAGTGTAGCACGACTGGGCATGAAGCCGGCCCGGATGGGGTGGTTCAGCTCCGTAATATGTGGGACTAGACTGTTGGCAATTACTTTAGCCAGGAGTTTGGCCTCGACATTAAGAAGAGAGATCGGGCGGTATAGGGAGTGAAGTTCAGGTGGTCGGCCCGGTTTTAAGAAAACGACTATCTCTGCCTGTCTCCAGTCCGGCGGGAGGCTTTTACTGAATGGATATTTTAAAAACAAATTTGACATGAAATCCAATAGCCAGTACTACCACCCATATGATGTTCAGGTTCAGGGTGTTCAGAAGCCATCACTACGTCTGACATCACCTCTGGTTGTAAGCAGGACCTCGGGCTAAGAAATTGACACAGTGTGGAAAGAGAATGCTAAGAACGCAGCATCCCTGCAATTTGTTGAACATTTGGGCAACCTTATAGTCTTGTTGACCTCTATGCAGCCTTTGATATTATAGACCACTCTATCATCCTAAACAGACTGTACAATGTATCTTTTAGTGACAGAACCACCCTGAACAGGCTCGGGTCCATTTTGATTCACCATTCTCAGAAAATCTGACTCCGCCCTTATCTATCCAATGAGGTCTCTTCAGCCGGTGCTGGGGCCTTCCTCTCGTACATCTACCTACCCCCTAAATTTGACAACTTCAAAGACACCAAGGTGGCGTTACAATTCTAGACTTACAATATACAGCTTTAAATCAAGTTCTCACAAGACGCCATATTAGAGTCTGATCTGCAGAAGGTATGGTATATGTAGAATCTTGGATGGAAGATAATTATCTCCAGCTAAACCACATCCAGACCAAAGGACGACTTAATTTGGCATCCTTACCCCCCCTTTCGTGCCTAGGAGCATAAACTCAGTTTCGCCTAAAGTAAAACGACTACATTTTGCTTTGAGTCTAATCTTTCTCTCAATGATCAGGTTGCGTCTTATATTGGTAGCTAATTTCACCAATAAAATGCCCTGAGGCACGAATTGCCTCTAGTGTCCAGCTTCCACAGTACAAGGTGGAGCAGCCAGGTGACAACACGATGTGCGATTACTATATCACTTTGTACATTGGATTATCTGCCTTTCAGAAATATTGCCACCCAAGGCTGCAGAATGCCCCTATTCATGTAGAGTCAGAACTGGGACACAGAAAACATGTCCCAAGGCCAGACTCGCCCTTTGCTGGCTCACTGTTAGGTATCATATTCATTTCAAAATATTCTGCCTTAGGTTCAAATGTGTCCACACCCTAGCTCCTTCTTCTCTAGCCAACAAGATTGTATTCTATCATCCACAGCGTGACCTACACAAGAATGAGAAGTCACTCACCTGGATTCCTCGCATGAAATTGAAGTCCAGAGGTGGGCTATTTTTGTCATTTTAGAGTCTATGTTTTTGCAACGTCTTTTCCAGCAAGTGGCAGTAAATTCCCAATTTATTCACCTTTAAAAATATGTTCACAACCTATCTTTACCAGGTAACTTTAAGACCAGCGTAAAGGGACCACCAGATAACGTACCAGTTAAAAGTGCCAGTCAGTCATCCAGTCAATAAAACAATGAGCTTGAGAAGTGGTGGGCCTCAAACAGTAAGATTTGACTGGACAGCAAACTGTTCAGTCTTACCTAAATTTAATCTATGAGAAAATGCTGTTTTGACTGAAGAATTTCATTAAGTGTTTGTATCTGTCCTTCCCTAGTTGCCCATCTTAAAATACATAATGTCCTCCGCGCACTTCAGGTCAG
Source organism: Calotriton arnoldi (assembly GCA_963921515.1). NCBI lineage: Eukaryota > Metazoa > Chordata > Amphibia > Caudata > Salamandridae > Calotriton > Calotriton arnoldi. Next base: position 456,374 of record CAWUFW010006009.1, read on the forward strand.
AGGCCAGTTTCTTTATCTTCGTTTCCTTTAATAGAACCCACCTTGTTTCCTTATCTGAAATCGGCAATAGTGACTGACCCCATACACTAGAATGAATTTGCTGTGTGTGGACAGAAGTTAAGTATTATTAAGAGCAGAGATTTTAGTTGGGTTTTTAATTTGTCACTCTGCTTGTCTCTCGTTTTAATAGCTGTTGGATTGTTTTGTTAGACAATTGGATATTAACTATTGGATTATTTTTAACCTTTGAATATTATTGTGGTTATGAATTGTGTTTTATATGATTTTGATTATTTTTTAATAAATGTGCATTGATATATATAGAAATTTATTTTTAATTGTTTTTTTGGGTCCTCTTTTAATAACTTGTTGAGGATATTTGAACATTGCATAAGTGAATGAGTGTATGATGTGATTAAGGATATAAAGTCATCCAAGAGAAATTGTTTTTGAAGACATTTATTTTTAATCCAGAACAGTGCTCAGAGTGAATATGCACCCTTCAACAAACTGTAGTGACCAAAGGGTGATCTAAGCACCATATAAAAAAAATCTAGAATGATGCCGTGAATAAGGGTATCGTCAGAAGAAGAGCACAGAACAACAAGTGTGTTCATTATCAGAGGCAGAGCACTGAATGAGTCCAAGCATCATCAGGAGCGTAGTACAGGGTGAGTCTCTGTATTATCAGAAGCAGTGCTCTGTATAAGTCCGGGTACTATGAGGAGCATAGCACTGAGAGGGTCTCTATATTATCACAAACAGAGCTCTGTATACGTCTGAGCATCATTAGGAGAGCAGCACAGAGTGAGTGCAGGTAAAATCAGGAGCTTAGCTTAGACTGAGTCTGTATATTAACCGGATCAGAGCTCTGTACGAGTCCGGGTATTATCAGGAGCTTAGCGTACAGTGAGTCTGTATATTATCCAAAGCAGAGCTCTGTACGAGTCCGGGTATTATCAGGAGCTTAGCGTAGAGTGAGTCTGTATATTATCCGAAGCAGAGCTCTGTACGAGTCCGGGTATTATCAGGAGCTTAGCGTAGAGTGAGTCTGTATATTATCCGAAGCAGAGCTCTGTACGAGTCCGGGTATTATCAGGAGCTTAGCGTAGAGTGAGTCTGTATATTATCCGAAGCAGAGCTCTGTACGAGTCCGGGTATTATCAGGAGCTTAGCGTACAGTGAGCCTGTATATTATCCGAAGCAGAGCTCTGTACGAGTCCGGGTATTATCAGGAGCTTAGCGTAGAGTGAGTCTGTATATTATCCGAAGCAGAGCTCTGTACGAGTCCGGGTATTATCAGGAGCTTAGCGTACAGGGAGTCTGTATATTATCCAAAGCTGAGCTCTGTAGGAGTCTGGGTATCTTTCAGGAGCTTAGCTTAGAGTAAGTCTGTATATCATTCGAAGCAGAGCTCTGTACGAGTCCGGGTATTATCAGGAGCTTAGCGTAGAGTGAGTCTGTATATTATACAGAAGCAGAGCTCTGTACGAGTCCGGGCATTATCAGGAGCTTAGCGTAGAGTGAGTCTGTATATTATCCGAAGCAGAGCTCTGTACGAGTCCGGGTATTATCAGGAGCTTAGCGTAGAGTGAGTCTGTATATTATCCGAAGCAGAGCTCTGTACGAGTCCGGGTACTATGAGGAGCATAGCACTGAGAGGGTCTCTATATTATCACAAACAGAACTCTGTATACGTCTGAGCATCATTAGGAGAGCAGCACAGAGTGAGTCCAGGTAAAATCAGGAGCTTAGCTTAGACTGAGTCTGTATATTATCTGGATCAGAGCTCTGTACGAGTCTTGGTATTATCAGGAGCTTAGCTTAGAGTGAGTCTGTATATTATCCAAAGCAGAGCTCTGTACGAGTCCGGGTATTATCAGGAGCTTAGCATAGAGTGAGTCTGTATATTATCCAAAGCAGAGCTCTGTACGAGTCCGGGTATTATCAGGAGCTTAGCTTAGAGTGAGTCTGTATATTATCCGAAGCAGAGCTCTGTACGAGTCCGGGTATTATCAGGAGCTTAGCGTACAGTGAGCCTGTATATTATCCAAAGCAGAGCTCTGTACGAGTCCGGGTATTATCAGGAGCTTAGCGTAGAGTGAGTCTGTATATTATCCGAAGCAGAGCTCTGTACGAGTCCGGGTATTATCAGGAGCTTAGCGTACAGTGAGTCTGTATATTATCCAAAGCAGAGCTCTGTACGAGTCCGGGTATTATCAGGAGCTTAGCTTAGAGTGAGTCTGTATATTATCCGAAGCAGAGCTCTGTACGAGTCCGGGTATTATCAGGAGCTTAGCGTACAGTGAGTCTGTATATTATCCGGATCAGAGCTCTGTACGAGTCCGGGTATTATCAGGAGCTTAGCGTAGAGTGAGTCTGTATATTATCCGAAGCAGAGCTCTGTACGAGTCCGGGTATTATCAGGAGCTTAGCTTAGACTGAGTCTGTATATTATCCGGATCAGAGCTCTGTACGAGTCCGGGTATTATCAGGAGCTTAGCGTACAGTGAGTCTGTATATTATCCAAAGCAGAGCTCTGTACGAGTCCTGGTATTATCAGGAGCTTAGCGTAGAGTGAGTCTGTATATTATCCAAAGCAGAGCTCTGTACGAGTCCTGGTATTATCAGGAGCTTAGCGTAGAGTGAGTCTGTATATTATCCAAAGCTGAGCTCTGTAGGAGTCCTGGTATTATCAGGAGCTTAGCGTAGAGTGAGTCTGTATATTATCCGAAGCAGAGCTCTGTACGAGTCCGGGTATTATCAGGAGCTTAGCGTACAGTGAGCCTGTATATTATCCAAAGCAGAGCACTGTTCGAGTCCGGGTATTATCAGGAGCTTAGCTTAGAGTGAGTCTGTATATTATCCGAAGCAGAGCTCTGTACGAGTCCGGGCATTATCAGGAGCTTAGCGTAGAGTGAGTCTGTATATTATCCGAAGCAGAGCTCTGTACGAGTCCGGGTATTATCAGGAGCTTAGCGTAGAGTGAGTCTGTATATTATCCAAAGCAGAGCTCTGTACGAGTCCTGGTATTATCAGGAGCTTAGCGTAGAGTGAGTCTGTATATTATCCAAAGCAGAGCTCTGTACGAGTCCTGGTATTATCAGGAGCTTAGCGTAGAGTGAGTCTGTATATTATCCAAAGCAGAGCTCTGTACGAGTCCTGGTATTATCAGGAGCTTAGCGTAGAGTGAGTCTGTATATTATCCAAAGCTGAGCTCTGTAGGAGTCCGGGTATTATCAGGAGCTTAGCTTGGAGTGAGTCTGTATATGATCAGAAGTAGAGCTCTGGACGAGTCCGGGTATTATCAGGAGAGCAGCACAGAGCGAGTCTGTATATGATCAGAAGCAGAGCTCTGTATGAGTGCGAGCATCATCAAAAATATAGCACCAAGTGAGTCTCGATATTATCAGATATTATCAGTCTGGGCATCATCCAGAGAACAGCACGTAGTAATAAGCTTGTATGTTATCGGAAGCAGAGCTCTGTCACATGCATAGCACACAGTGGGTCTCTATATTATCAGAAAAATTGCTCTGATCGAGTCTGGTCATCATCAAGAGAGCAGCACAGAGTAAGTCTGTATACTATCGGAAGTAGGTCTCTCTATGAGTCCAGGTATTATCAGGTATGCAGCTCAGAGGGAGTCTGTACATTATCTGAAGTAGAGGTCTAGGAGTTTGGGCATCGTTAGGAAGGTTACACAGAGGGATTCATTATGTTATGCATGGCTGTCCTAGAGAGCCAATAGCATGAAAGACTAGATTCTAAATCCAGTAATTCACTGCTATGAGGCAACATCAGTCATTAACAGAACTGGATAACCATTGTTGCTACCCTAGATGACTCTTTGCGAGCCTGTCAGTGCAGCGCTGGAAACCAGGGTGTACAGCTTCTGGAGGAGAGGAAAGGAAAGGCAAGGCACAGAGTGGTGGGGCGGGAGGCAGGAGGTCATTTATTCTTTTTAAATTTGGGACATGAAGGAGAGGCCACATTATGTATGGATCTCCCACTACTCCTCTGCCCCAGCCTAGCAGTTGAACACAAGGACAGATGCTTTTGGGTGCCATACATAACTTAAAATTATAGATCGGTGAATTGTGGGGATTTTTTCACCTCAGGGTTCTGAGTGAGATCAGACAATTCGAGCTTCGCTCTCTTTCTCTATCTGATATCACTCAGAACCCCTCTGTGAAAAACATCCCCGTAATTCACTGTTACGAAGCTATAATTCTATATATATTTAGAAGTAGAGTTCTGTACGAGTCCAAGCATTATCAGGAGAGTAGTATAGGTTGAGTCTGCATATTATCAGAAGCAGAGCTCTGAGTGAAATAGGGTACGGTTTGGTAGCAGGCGAGTCTAGGTATTATATTATCTGAACGACTACTGCTTTAGATGATATTTGGATATTCTAAGAGACAACTTTCATGAACATAACTCGGTTATAGTCGAATTCTCATTCCTGGAACAAGAGCTCATGTGTGAGTGTGGTGTAAGGCTCGTGCTGACTGCTTGAATCAAGAACCTCCCCAATGCAAGTCAGGACATTAGATTCTAGTTCCACATCGGTGGTCAGGCTTCAAGTATGTATACTGGAAGTAGGTGTGCCGTAGATTACTTTGTTGGCATTCTTTATTGAATTTGAACTTTCTCTTGTCAATGAGTAGCACTGATAACATTGTGCCACCAGAGACGAGGAAAGAAACAGACTCTTTTTCTGGATTTTCCCTCATGGAGAGTGTGATTTTGTGCACCCCTGTGGCTGTCCATGGAGGTAAATGAACTCTGATTTCTTGTGAGTGCAAGGCAGGCAGGCCAAAAGTTCCATCCACATCTGAAACACGCTGGAAGCTTACAATTCCTAAGCTGGCTGCGAGGCAGATAAGACCAAGTGTTATAGTTTCTAAAGCTCTTTGAAAAGACCAAATATTTCCATAAAAAATGTGAAAACTAATTCAAGCTCATCTTCTGCAGGTACAAGTGGGCAAGTGTGAGAAATTGGGTTGTTGGTTGAGGGGAGTGAAACCCTACTCAAGCAACAGCCACAATCCTTGTCAGGGTGAACCGCAAAAAGTCACTAAATTAACCTGTGCTTAACCTTCTGGTAGTTTGGCACAAAAGAAGTCAGGCTTAAATTAGAGGTAATGTGCAAAGTATTTATGCAGCACTCACAAAGTAATAAAGTGAAAACACAGCCCAGGAAAAATCCCACATGAATTTAGAAAAGTAGAGTAAGTTTTAATAAATTGACAACCAAAATGACAAAAATTCAATCAGCAGAACTGGAGTTATGATTTTTTTAAGTTTTAAGGGAAAAATAGCACCTGAATGATTAAAGTACCAAACACGTACATCTAGCTGTGCAAGACCGGGGCAAAGTCGAAAGTTATGGCCGACTGCGATGGAGCGCAGTTCGGAAACACGAAGTCGATTGGGCCCGGGCTCCGCCTACCCGCGGACTTAGAAGAATTTTTCAAGAAAAATATCTGAGAAGGTAAAGTTCAGCAGGGCAAAGCAGCCAACGGTGTCTGAGGAGGACGCGTCATGGTCAGGGAGCCACTGGACGAAGTCGCGGTGAAGATGTCTACGTTCAGATTTAGTCTCTTTTATGGAAGTTGAAAATCGAGAATCAGGGGCGTAGCTGCAGGCTGTAGCGGACCAGGGCTCCACAAAGCCAGATACCCCTTGTGTGAGAACAGCTGAACAGGATTTGCAGCTGCCGAGAACCATGTAGCAAGAGCTACCATGAAGTCAGGCCGACCAGAGACACACCTTAGCAGATCAGCAAGCAGGTAGGTCCTGGTCTCCTCTCAGTTCTCAGAGTACTTTTTGGCAGACAATATTCCAAATCCCAAGTGTTGAATTTAGGCTATCTAGGCACCTCTAGCACAACTTCCAAGGGTCCAGGACTGGAGGAGCGCCACTTGAAGAGTGAGGACCCACTCAGGCTGGGTCCAGGTGCGGGTTCATGATGGTTGAAGCCTTTTTTTGTCCCGAGGTTTTGATCTGGAGGCCGGGCCCAAACCTTTCTTTTTAATACATATAAGCCACTCCTATGGTAGACCCTGGACAGCCCATAGGGCAGGGTGCAATGTATTTCAAACGTAGGACATGTACTTTTAAGTTTTACATGTCCTGGCAGTGAAAAACTCTTAAATTCGTTTTTCACTACTGCAAGGCCTTTCTCTCCCATGGGATAACATTGGAATTGCCTTATTACATTTTAGAAGTGTAATTCCCAAATGGGAAGAGATAATTGGTTTGGGATCTCTGGAATTACAATTTAAAAACTTAACATGCAGTGAAGTCAGATTTTAAATTGCAATCCTGAAAATGCCACATTTAGAAAGTAGGCATTCTCTTGCCTTACCTATTTACTACCTGTTGCCTGTCTCTGGTCACCTACCTGCTTGGGTGTAGCTGATAGTTGGGCTTCGATTATTCCTTCTAGACACACACACACACAATAGGGAGCTAAGGTGTGCCTGGATGGGCCATTACTGGCAGGATGGGAGGGAAGAAGTGGGCACAGCCCCACTTACACCTGAATAGGCTATGCCTGCCTCCACACACACACACACACACACACGTGGCTGCATACCCCATGTAGTTAGTATGAAGACAGGGCAGGGAAAGCAGCATGCCTGGGGAACTCCAAAAATAAACCTCTAGAAGCTTATGCCCCACTTCAAAGGCACAACTGGGTATAAATACTAGACCTCAGACACCAACTCTTCAGTACACTTCTGGACCTGTGGCACTCTGCCAGTAAGAAGGACTGCTGTGCTGCTGAAGGACTGGCACTCTGCTGGACTGCAGTCTGTTGGACTCCTGGTTTGCTGTGCTGACCTGCTACCCACCTACCCTCTTGCCTGGGTGATAAGGACTGGACCTGCATCTCTTGAACCCACAACGACTCCAAGGGCTAGCTGGCTGGCCTCATGCCCTGAAGCCTAAGGGACCTACCAGGCCTCTAACAACCTATTTCTTTTTTTTACTATTTAAAATGCTATTTTTAATCAGTTTCGGAAGACAAGGACTGTTTCTCTATGATGGAAGAGTAGAAGAGTGCTCAGGTGCTTTCTCTTCAAAGAAACCTAATGTTGATCCCTCGATCATTACAACTGTAGACCAATTTCTCTTCTACCAGCACGGTCTATAATACTAGAAGACTTAATTGAGAAACAACTGCCTCGGTTTATTGAGGAAAATCAGTTATTCAAGGGGACCCAGTCTGGCTTTCGTCCTGCATTTAGTACAGAAACTGCTCTTTTTTGAGGTTGCTGAAAATATAAATACTAAACTGAGGCAAGACTTGTGATGGTGGTAATTCTTTTTGACTTTTCTGCTGATTTTGACACTGTCTTATACTACTCTATTAGAGCAATTGGATGAGGCTGATGTACATCAGGGGTCTCCAACCGGTCGATCGCGAGCTACCGGTAGCTTGCTGACAGCATGTCAGTAGCTCACTGCCCACTTTTGTACCCCGTCATTATCACTTTGTTTATTTTTAGGCCATTTGGCCTCATATCCATTCTTGCCCGCTGTCACACAAAGCAACTGCTCCCATTGGCTTTTAAGCTTAGCTGTGGAGGGGTGAAGCGGATGACGTCGGCCCAGCCTGAGCAGTGTTAGACTGCCCACGGGGAGCCACGACACCTGCTTCTGCTGCCTGGTACCGCGCTTTGTTCCTGCGCAACTTCTGCGGCCGGAGTGGCAGCCGAGGAGGCCTGTTGGGTCTGCAAACCGCAGCGCAGAAGGTGAAAAGCACAACCAGACCGCCGGCATAAGGTTTGTGGCAGAGAGATACAGTAAAAAAAAAAAAAAATTGCATGTGAAATGCTTTATTCGAGGTATTAAAACGCGAGAAATACTTAAAAAAAAAATCCATTTGAAACGCGGTTTTAATTTAATCATTAAATTAAAGCAGTGTTTCACAGGGATCTTTTATTTTTAAATAAATAAAGCACCCTGCAAGTTGATCCTAGCCACAAACCGGAACCAGGAACATCATTTTACATTTCTTTTCATTAACTTTTCATGAAATGAGAGAAATGTAAAATAGATTTCTGTCTCCAGTTTGTGCCTAGGGACAACTTGCAAGAGGTACTTTATTTATTTAAAACAAAATCCCTGTAAAACACTGCTTTAATTTAATAAAATGATGGGAGAAATTTAAAATGTGTTAATTTTATGGCACAACATGCATACATAAGGCTTAAAACATTACTTTAATTTTATCCCATTTGAAAAAAGTACTTCACCCCTTCAGTGGATATATTTTCCTGTTGTAAATGCAGCCAATGAACAGGGAAAGAGGAGGCAAAAACCAAGCTTAGATGTGTGACCCCTTCCCTGCATGAGCACAGATTTGAAAATATTGCAAATAATGACACGTCATCCAAAAATTGTGTCTTTTAAAAAAATCACAACGTTTATTTCTCCAACATGCAGAAGCATTTAATCAGAGCATCCAATTATATCACTGCATCGACAGGCATTTTTAGTTTTAAATCTTTTTATTGCAGTTTTATGAAAACAATCAAACAATGCCAAATAAAGACTTTGCATTACCAGGGACTATATATAGCCCTGCGTATATAGTATCCAAACTGATGTCAAAAAGGCACATTTCCCTCCCTCCCTCCCCAACCTCCCCCCTCCCTCCATTCACCGTATAGTTCTGTGTCCCTCAGAGGCTCAGAGTTGTGGTGAAGTCTGTTCATCCTTATCCGGGGCGGCAGAGGCTCCAGTCTCTGGCAAGCATAGTAAACGTAAGTATTTAGGGCAAGTAAGTTCACGAAATTCAGATGTGAGTAGTGACAAGAACGGCTGCCATAATTCCCCAAAGGCCGAGCCTTTTCCAGACAACTCAAGTGTTATTTTCTCCATCCCTAGTAAGTGCCACAAACGGTGAAGCCAGCCCGTGTGTGTGGGAATCTGGGGGGTCCTCCAGTGAGCAAGAACGTTTTGTATGGCTGATCCAAAAGCTAACCCTATTTGACGCCCTCTTCTTGACTTTAAGGGGTACATTAGTGGGTTTGGCACCCCTAGGAGCACATAAGCTGGGAATCTGGGTAATTGAGTATCGAGGTGCGTATCGATCTCATCCAGTATCTGAGTCCAGTACTGTTATAGGTGCTTGCATTCCCACAGGATATGTACCAGCGTACCTTGTTCCCCACAACCACGCCAGCAGTCTGCGCTCTGCTTGGGATCAACCTTATGTATTCGCGCTGGGGTGTAGTACCAGTAGGTTACTACTTTCGTCAGAGTTTCGGTCAGTCCCATGTTACTCGCCGTGTGTCTTGCTCTGTGATAGACTCCCTCCCATTCCTTATTGCTCCGTTCCCTCCCCAAGTCCTTCTCCCAATGGGCGCGGCTCGCATTATATGTGTGCTTATGTCGTAAGTTTAGCATCGTGTAAAGGTCAGAAATTAATTTCTTGTCCGAGGTCCTGGCAATGAGCCACTTTTCGTAATGTGTAAGATGTCTCTGTGAGTGGGGCCTGTTTTGTGGTTGTAATGCCCAGTGCCGGAGCTGCAGATAACGCAGCCTCTCTGACTCAGGTATCCCGTAATCTGACTTGTCCTGCAGGAAGGAGAGCACACCCACTGCATTGAAAAGGTGCCCTAGGGCAGGCACTCCAAGTAGAGCCAATGCGTAAACGTAGTCTCACCTACCCCTGGTCCGAATTCCGGATTGTCAAAGAGTGGGGTAAGGGGGGAAGGAAAGGCAGTTAGGTTTTGGTTGGTACTGGTCTGATCCCATGCTGCCATTATTGTGTGTGTTATGTGGGACATATACAGGTTTGGGGGCCTGTGTGGCTTTTTCAGAAAGGGGATCTTTTGGAGAGACGTGCCTGCCACCGCCCGGTCTTGAAACAACCAGTGTTTCTCAGATTCGGTACGGCTCCATTCCACGAGGTATCTCGGTTGAGCTGCTTAGTAGTATAGCTGCAGGTCAGGGATCCCCAGGACTCCCTCACTGGGCGGTAAGAAGCCAATAGCTTTTTTCATTTGCTGCTTACGGTCCTGCCAGATAAATTGCAGGGCCTCCGTCTGCATCCGACTGATCAAATCGGAAGGGGGCCGCAAAGGAAGTGTTTGAAACAGATATAGGATTTTGGGGAGGGCAGTCATTTTAATTGCGGCTATTCTCCCTAGCCATGAGATAGGATAATGTTTCCACCTTTAAATGTCAGAGCGAATTTGGTTATGCAGGTTGCGATAATTGACAGCAACAGTGGCCTGTAGTGTAGGTGACAGTTGAATTCCCAAATAGGGGACCGTGCTGCTTGACCACTGTATGGGGTGCTGAACCCGCAAACTTTCCATTACCTGGGGTGGGAGTGAGAGATTAAGGACGATGGATTTCTCTATATTCACCTTAAATCCAGAGGCCTTCGCAAAGGAGTCCAGCTCCGTAAGGAAAGCTCCTAGCGAGGTATCTGCGTTGGCCAACGTCACCAAGATGTCATCAGCATAGAGGCTGATAGTGTGGATGTCTCCTCCGAACGGAACCCGAGCAATGTGCGAGTTTATCCTCACTCTTTGTACCAGTGGCTCCATGTACAATGCAAATAGCAGGGGTGAAAGGGGACACCCCTGCCTTGTACCTCTATTTATGGGAAAGGGGGTTGATGTGTGCCCATTGATTCTGACAGTTGCTGTGGGGGAGCGGTAGCAGTTCAAGATTTGTGTCCTCATTTTCTCTCCCAGGCCAAAGAGTGTCAGCACCTGTTCGAGATACGGCCAGTGAACCCGGTCAAAGGCCTTTTCGGCATCTATAGTTAGGAGCATATACTATCCTGGGGTCCTTGTGGCCTTCTCGATGATATGCAGGACCAGTTTAGTATTATCACTGGTCTGTCGTTGGGGTATAAAACCCGCTTGGTCGGGGTCAATCAAGCCGGGCATGTATGTGCTGAGTCTATAAGCCAGTATCCCTGTATATAACTTCAAATCTATGTTTAAGAGGGAAATGCGGTGGAACGAGCCACATCTGGTTTTGTCTTTCCCTGGTTTGGGGATAACTATAATTGCGGCTTCTAGTATTGAGGTCGGGATTGCGCCCGGCGTTGAGAATGTATTAAAAAGCCATGTTAAGAGAGGGGCTAACACCGGGCAGAATGTTTTATAGAAGGCCGCTGTGTAGCCATCTGGCCCAGGACATTTGGCCAGTTTTAGCCGCGAAATTGACGCAATAACCTCCTCCACCCGGATATCTTTCTCTAGGTGCTCTGCCTGATCTGAAGTCAGCGCAGTGGGTTGCGCCTTTGCTAAATAACCGTCACCCTCTGCGCTATCTAGCGTCTGGCCAGAGTAGAGATGAGTGTAAAATTCCCGGAAGACCCCTCCTATGGCAGCGTCGTCTGACACCAGCTCCCCTGTCGAATCTCGTATCTCTTGGACGCCTTGTGTCAGTCTACTCTCGCGCAATTTGTGCGCCAGTAGGCGCCCGCATTTGTCCCCTCCGACATAGAAGGAGTGGCGCAGCCGCAGGGCAACGTATTCTGCCAGATCTTGGTCAATGGCCGCGAGTTGATCTCGGACTGCGCCAAGCTGGCGCCAAACTCTGGGTGCCCCTGTCCTCTGATGCATCTGCTCTAACTCTCGGATCTGCTGGGAGAGGTCCTCTCTCTTCTTCTGTTGAACGGTGAAATATGTATCATGCTAACTTAGCCTATGCTGCCATCCATTTTGTCTATGAACATCCATTTTGTGTTTCTGTGGGGGGCTTTGTGAGGTCAGGGAGTTACGTGTTCTCTGAAAACTGGTTGTGCTGATAATACTTGCGTGCCAGGATAAGGGCTTGGCCCTGTTGAACCGCCCCGAGCACGCAGATGTTCCTATCTACAAACTCATCAACGCCTCTAACACCCCCTATCTAGCTATGAAAATGACGTGGGTGGGGGTTTATCAGGAGTTAGCAGTTTTACATTCAGGCATGACAAAGGGGTTTTAGTGAGTGTCATGCTGCACCAAGACTGTATAAATACTGTGTTGGAACCTATGCTTGGCAGTTCCCTCTCAGACACTTGCAGTGTCTGTAAGACGGAGCCCGCTCATGAGTGTAATAAACTTGTATTTTGTTTCCACTCCAGTGTTGATCCTCATTTGTGAACCCGTAGACAGAGGGGGTCTCTGCACCAGTGGGATAGAGATAATTCCCATTTCTACAATTGGCGCTGCAACTCGGGGCCCCATTGAAGACCACGGCTGGACCAGAAGGAGGTCGTTTCGACAGGACAGAAAAACCGAGGGGCGCCCCGCAAAAGGAGACTTGTTCTCGCGGCCGAGGTGATTTTCAGCGAATCGACCGGACCTTCGTGGCGGCTGTGGGTCTCAACTGGGGCTCTTCGTTTGGCATTTGATGGTGATCTATTGATCTGAGAATCGGCAGGTGGGAGTTGAATAATTGCGTTCAGGTAGGATCGAAATGGTTGTCTTTTTGGTTTTGTCTTGATAAAACATTTGCAAATGTTTTAGGCAGGTAATGTGAGAAATATTTCTCAATTCTTAGTTTTGGTATAAGAGTCTCTTAACGACATTGTTAAGAAGAAATTGGTAAACATGCCTGTTTTTAGCACACTTCGTGCATTGTGTTGTTGTTGTTGTGACAAGAATAGAATATTGGAAGAAAGACAGCCAGCACCTATAGAAGGTACTCATAATTATGAAATGTACGTTAAATACGGAATTTCTTCCATACTGTTTAGCACATTGTGGAATAAATTTACGAAGGCAGATACCAATTTACAGTGGCCACTTAATGGTACCTTTGACTTAAATAGATTACAATATGTAGAAGAACAGCTCTTTAAGAGAAAGAGTAGACATTGTATGTTTGACGCCTTAGGATTATGGAGAAAACAAATTAAACAGAAGCAGATTAAGGAGGAAAAGGATAGGAAGAAATCCGAAGAACAGACAATTTTACAGAAAATAAGAGAGTTGAAATTAAAAGAACAAGAAGAAAGTATAGAGTGTGAAGATAGACGATTTAAACTTCAAATGAAAAAGGTATATGTGGCAAGAGATGGGAAGGTTAATCAGGGTTTAGATGATGACGATTCAGAACTTGAAGAATTACTCTGTCGACCATCCCACCTCCTTATGCGCCGAATTCCAATGGGAATAATGCGGCCCCCAACGGCACCTTTCCTGCCACCCCAAGTACCACAACTGTATCCCCCCATTACCTACTACTTCTGCCGCGACCCCCGTACTCGACAGAAAGGTTACTACCCCTGTACTTACACCTACTATTTATAGACGACGTCATAGATCCGTCCTTACAGAAAATGACAAATTAGTATTGATGCCTCGGGCCCATGATTGGGTCCGAGATGACGATACACGTGTGGATGAGGTTCTCACGTCCTTGACCCAACACCCACAAATGATTCAGCAATATATCGTAGGGGAAATGGCCAATGCGATAATAGAGGACTGGAGATCTACTATTAATGAGGAGGCCCCTAGAGTTTTAAGTAGAATATGGAAAAGGTCGAATGAAGGTAGGTTGACTGCCGTTCCCTTAAAAACAAGCGGTGGAGGATATTTTTTCTCATAAGAGGAAGCTCAAGAGGCTTATGTCAGCTTCAACAAAAGCCTTCCCCATGCGGGAAGCGGCTCCTGTGTTTCAGCCAGCCACAGGAGATGGTCAGGGTGTTAATGCGGCCCGATTTCAATTCCAATGGATCTATTCCCCTTGGAAACGATCGGACGTATTGACCCTTAAAGCTTCCTTGCCCGACCCTAGAAAGAATCCCAGTGCATTTTATGAAGAAACGAGTGCTGCATTGACTTCTTGTGTCATGACCTTGGCAGACATTGACATGTTTTTCGGACTTACATTGCCCCCGACCTTTGGCGTATGGTTCGTAAACAGGACCATGCGGACTTCGGAGGCACCTGGGCACAGCTGGAAGCAGCTGATATTGATAGGAAACCAGGGGAGAAACCACCATAGATTATATTAGATCTACCGGATTACATAATTACCTACATGAAGACGGTGGTGCCCCCAAAGAAAATATCATGGGCGAAATTGGCGGCTTGTAAACAGAAGAAAGATGAGTCGGTCTCTGATTTCTTCACCAGGTTTGAGGGGACTTTTCACGATTATAGTGGGAAAGACACAGCTTCGGACACAGGCAAACACCTATTTGTAGATACATTTGTAGCCAACTTGTTACCCGATATTTCGCAAAAGTTACGAGTGGCCGAGAGACATGGGCCACTTCCACTCCACCTAAAATTCTGGATATGGCCCAGTAATATGAAAACCAAATTAATGATGAACGAGACAAGAAAGAAGGTAAAAATGAGGAATTGAAAACTAAAATATTGTTTCAACAGGTCTATGGATCGCAGAGAGGTAGGGGCCGAGGGTTTTCAAGGCTGACCCCCCAGAAGGTTTATGCAAGATTCCCTGACGTCTGACCCATTAGGGCCAAACCAATGTGCATACTGTAAAAAAGAAGGACACTGGCGATCTGAATGCCCAGTACTCCGCCAACAAGGTAGAGAAATGGGAAGGGGAATGACAAGGGGTCCACTACAACAGCCTTTTGTTAGCAACAGACGGAATCACTTTGATAATACTGCCCCAACAAAAACTTATTATGCAGACGACTTTAGTGCATCAGATGCCACAGGCATGTATTTTAACTAGGACAGCGTAGGACGAGAGGAGGGATCAGTTTCTATACCGGTAGATCAGACAGGCCCATATGTTACTGCTGAAATATTGGGGACCCTGCAGCAATTTCTGGTAGATACTGGGGCTACACGAAGTGCAATTTCCCAAAAACTGATCCCTGGGACTCCCTCGTCTGGCTATAACAATCTATCTGTAGGCTTCGCTGGAAAGCCAATTCTCAGTCCCGTGTCTAAGCCCCTGGATCTTACTATTGGTCCGTTCACTACCAACACACCATTCCTTCTCGCACCAAATTGCCCCGATAATCTGCTAGGATTAGACTTACTCAAACATTTTCATGCACGTATTTATTGTTCACCGGATGGTGTATACATTACGTTTGGTATGCCTAGTCGTGATAAGCAGTATGTTATTAATGAATTGCCACATGAATTGTCCACTCTACCGCCTTCTGTGTGGGCAGAGGGTGATACTGATGTTGGATTATTATCCATTGAACCGGTACACATACAGGTTAAACAGAATGCCGTTTTGCCTCCAATACCGCAGTATAAGATATCGCAGGAAGGTGAAAGTGCATTAGTTCAAATAATAGAAGACCTCATTGAAAAAGGGGTGGTGGAAGAAACAGATAGCAATATTTGTAACAGCCCTATTTTACCTGTTTTAAAGCGTTCCACCTCTGATAATACGAAAGGAAAAGTCTATAGATTTGTTATCGATCTACGTGAAATTAACAAAATAGTGATACCACAGTTTCCTGTAGTTCCAGACATTACTACACTGTTAACAATGATCCCGCCAACAGCATGTGTTTTTTCGGTCATTGACCTTAAAAACGCATTCTTTTCTATTCCTATTGCACTTTCTAGCAGGTATTTATTTGGATTCTCCATTAAAGGACGGTCCTTTCAATTCTGTCGTGCTCCTCAAGGGTATACAGAAAGCCCGAGCATTTATAGCCAAGCTCTTAAACGCCAACTTGATACCTTACAGTTACCCCCAGGCACCTCTTTGTACAATATGTTGATGATCTGCTAATAGCAGCCGACAACACAGAACTTTGTATTGAGGCTACATTGATGTTATTGAATCACCTTGCTAAATTGGGCCACAAAGTGTCTAAGAATAAGTTACAGTTTTGTCGACCAGAGGTTACCTATTTAGGTCACCTCTTGTCGAAGGAGGGAAGAACGTTGACCAAAGACAGAATCAAAACTATCATACACACACCTATTCCTCGAACACAAAAGGAAGTTAGGGCATTGATTGGCATAACATCCTATTGTCGCCATTGGATCCCAAATTTTTCCCTCATTATCAAACCTCTCCTTGCCCTTACGACTAAGAATACCCCATCCCCTTTGCCTTGGTCTTCTGAGTGTCAAAGTGCATACCAACAACTCCGGGCAGCACTATATTCTGCCCCTGTGCTAGGAACACCTGATTATACGAAACCATTTTTTCTCTATGTACACGAACGCAAAGGTTGCGCATTGTCTGTCCTAACACAGCCACACAGGGACAAAAAACGCCCATGTGCATACTTCTCTGCAGTTCTGGACCCCGTGGCCAGGGCACTCCCTGGTTGCCTGAAGGCTGTGGCAGCAACTGCCATTTCAATCAGACAATCAGCAGGACTTGTACTGGACCACAAATTGACGGTTTTTGTTCCCCACTCAGTTGATGTATTATTGAATCAGACTAAGACACAACACTTGACGAGTGCTCGCCTTACTGGGTACGAACTCACTTTGTTAGCACCACACATCACACTTAAACGCTGTTTGACCTTGAATCCAGCTACTTTGTTGCCATTACCCTCTGAACAACCTAGTGACATACATGACTGCATTTTTACCACTGAAGAACAAACAAAGGGTCGAGTAGACCTTACTGATACTACTCTGCCTGATGCCCAGGGTGACTTTTATGTAGATGGATCTTGCTTTAAGCTAACCGTTGGCACCACTACTGCAGCCTACGCTATTACTACATTGCAAACAATTGTGGAAACAGCTCGTATCCCCTACAAATCTGCGCAAGCAGCAGAACTCATTGCACTCTTGAGGGCTTGTGAGCTCAGTCAAGGTTTAATTGTCAACATCTACACGGATAGCCAGTATGCTTTTGGAGTAGCACACAATTTCGGACGCCTGTGGAAGGAGAGGGGTTTTTTGACATCACATGGAAGCAAGATACAACATGGGGAATTAGTTAAAAATGTGTTAATTGCATTAACACTACCAAAACAAGTGGCCATTATTAAGTGTAGTGCACATCAGAAAATAGTAGATGATGTGGGCCGAGGCAATGCCTTTGCAGACAGTATAGCAAAAGAAACAGCATGTAGCCAACAGGGCAAAATGTATGTGATGCACTCTGTTGCAGAGAAAATTACAAATGTGAACGAAGAAGTCAGGGAGATACAACAGATGGCGACAGAAAAAGAAATAGAACAGTGGAAGAAGACAGGAATATTGGACAGTGAAAATTGTTGGAGAAAAGGGCCAGATGGGGACAGGTGGAAATTACCCAGTTCTTATGTCCTACCGTTTGTCACTATGGCGCACGGTCCAGCACATGTCAGCGTCAAAAGCATAGCCACACAACTAAAGCAGGTATGGGAACACCCAGAGATAAGAAAGACAGCTGAACACTCTCCTGCTTCAACACCCTCCGCATGCTCCGCAAGATCTACAGATGGATCCCCACCGGAACCAGAAGGACGGTCACACAGGCCCTCGTCAGCAGCAGGCTGGACTACGGCAATGCCCTCTACGCAGGAACCACGGCCAAACTCCAGAAGAGACTCCAACGCATACAGAACGCCTCATCCTCGACATACCCCGCCACACCCACATCACTGCCCACCTGAAAGACCTGCACTGGCTCCCAGTCAACAAGAGGATCACCTTCAAGCTCCTCACCCACGCCCACAAAGCACTACACAACGCCGGACCAGCATACCTCAACAAACGTCTCACCTTCTACACCCTGAACCGCCAGCTGTGCTCTGCCGACCTCGCCCTTGCCACCGTCCCACGCATCCACAGGACCTCCACCGGCGGCAGATCCTTCTCCTACCTCGCCGCTAAGACATGGAACACCCTCCCCACACAGCTGCGACAAACCCAGGACCTGCTGACCTTCAGGAGACTCCTCAAGACCTGGCTGTTCGAGCAGTAGCTGCACCACCCCCCCGCTCAGCGCCTTGAGACCCTCACGGGTGACTAGTGCGCTCTACAAATGTTTGATTGATTGATGTTAGACATTGCATGATCTGTTTACAACATAACCCGGGGAAAGGAGTAGCCACCCCAAAAGGAGGGTTTTCCCCGCCCAGTGCACCATTCGAAGTCCTACAGATGGACTTTATTGAACTTGAAAGATGTAATAATCTGAAATATGCTTTAGTGATAGTATGTGCTTTTAGTAAGTGGGTTGAGGCCTATCCTACAAAAGATAACACTGCACTCACTACAGCTAAAATACTCTTGAAGGAATATTTCCCAAGATTTGGGATTTGTAGAATTTTATGGAGTGATAATGGACCTCATTTTATTGGACAAGTTATCAAATTGATTACTGAGAGTCTAGGTATACGCCAGAAGTTTCACGCTGCTAATCATCCACAATCTGCAGGATTAGTGGAAAGATATAATGAAACCCTGAAACTTAAACTGGCCAAGGTACAGGCATCAACAGGACTTAAATGGCCAGATGCTCTGCCCTTAGCACTCATGTCGAACCGCGCTGTTGCGAATAGCAAGTCCGGTCTCACACCCTACGAAATAGTTTTTGGGAGACCAATGAATGTATGGGGTCCTCCACGTCCCAAGAAAATAAGAGAACTTGAGTACCCTATTTTGCTAGATTATATGAAGGAACCGACAGACAATCTTTCTTTGATTCACCAACAGGTACACGATTCACTGCCTGACAATTCTGAAGGTCCTGGGCATCTGTTACGGCCCGGCGACTGGATTCTGACCAAGAACTTTTAGCGCTCAAAGAACCTGGAACCTCGCTGGAAGGGGCCTGAACAAGTTCTATTGGCCACGCGGACGGCACTGCGGGTCACTAACAGAAGGAATTGGATCCACGCCTTGCACTGCAAAAAGGTGACAACGGATCTGACTCAGACAACGGAAACTGAGAACACAGGAATTGCACACAACATTCTCAGTAACGAGGAAAAGACGGACCACTACTTTGCCACACCTGAGGAACTTCTCTTTACGGATCCAACAACAGCCGGAAGAGAGAGGTACAATTTGAGACCTCGTGATACTAACTGAATAAAGATTTTGAGGGAAAAGGGGTCCGACAAGTCTGGTCCGGTTAGAGGGCCTTCTTGGCAGGAGACTCTGTGTTACGGAAGCGGCAGAACTAGGTTCAGGTGCGGTTTGTGACCTGAGCATCCTGAATCCGTGAGATACCCTGATTCTCAACATCATCACTTCTACATTTGTGGTATCCGTCCTGCAGTATCTGAATGGAAAGAATTAGAAGATTCACAGTGCAGAAAACGACTGACACTATTCTTGTTTGTATTACAATACTCTGTCCAGGATTGGAAATAGAATCTAAAATGTCCACTACTTGGCCAAGGAATCCAGTGAAAAGTAAAATAGCCGTTGCCTGCCTTGGACCACAGCTTCAGTTCCCTGACTGGTCCCCGACTGGATATTACACGGGACCCGAGTTGCATCCTCTGAAAAAGGCAATATATCTAACGGTCCTTCAGGCTGTCGTAGATGAACTTGTAGATGACCTTCCTTGAGTACCTGCTATACTGACTTATCATTGCCATAGTCATCCTTGGACTGCAAGTTCCAACAATTTTGTTCAGCTCCTGGTTTGGAGCCTGTCGAGGTGAAATTGCGTTTGTTCGCCTCAATGTTTTGTTTTTCTTCTCATCTTCCCCACGGAATAACATATGCACTGTGCATAGAGTGTAAAATTTGAGAAGAAATATTTACAGACTAAGTCGGCAAGTTATAAGCGACAATACAGTTAGAGACATTTTTGATTTTGATATTGCAAATGCCCACCATGGAGGAAGATCGCCTGATTATCCGACATCCCACATCTAGGTGGCTCAAGCATAAGCGGACGATTATTTGTTTAATAGCGGGTCTCCTTTGTGTCATATGTATTTTTGTAATAGCTTGGTTTTTGCATGCGAAATTTCCTGTGCATATACTTGTACCGCCGACACCAACACCCCTAGAACATCACTACTTCACCCTTTCACCGCTAGAGGAAAAGCATAGGCTCTCTTATAAGAACAATTCATTCATTCGAATTTTGCACTATAGCCATAGCATTGCTAAAGTTACCAATTGTTGGGTATGTGGATTGTTACCTGCATACCAGGAAAAAGGGGGAACACCTCTTATACCACTCCCATTTTCCCACAATGGCTCCTGTCGTGCCTGGTTCGAGCTCCTGTGGGCTGCAGAAATTAATAACGTTTCTAAAGCTGATGTAGGGGGTCTTAATAAGGAGCTAAATACATCATGTTATCCAGATAAAGAGGGCAACCCACAAGCAAAGGGGTCAGCATGGGAAACTGAGGAATATGCTGGAGGTAACTCTGCCACAAAATATGTCTTTGCGAAGACACAAACTAAATTGGGAAAAGGATTCCCTGTTATAATAGTAACGGAAACACGGGCCCCCTTTGTGTAAGGAGTGTTGGCATCATTCCTGTAGGGGATAGCAACTGTACCACTATTCTGACGATGATAAGTCCCAATCATAGTAGTTTTCTAGCGTCCCATAATACACATTTTATTTGTGGGAATAAGGGTTATTTCTATTTGCCACAAGGTTGGTCAGGAACATGCTACGTGTCTTTCCTCCTCCCTCCCGTCTATCTGGCCCCCGCTTCTTATCACAAAACTCGATTACTGCCCCTCAGTCCTTCCTTAGCCAGAATCAAAAGAATGATAGATGTTAGTGCAGTAGACCAGACTGACACCTCATTGCAAGAGTATGTTGTTGTAAATTTAGGCTTCTTCTTCTTTGTTGGCCCGCCTCTTAATAGTAGGAACATCCGAAGACTCACCAGGGTAGTTGAGGCAGTAGTTAATCAGACCACAACAGCTCTCGGTAACATTACCGAGGAGCTCCAAGCTACTAGACTCGTGGCTTTGCAGAACCGTATGGTTCTAGATGTCATCCTCGCGGATCGCGGTGGTGCATGCTGCATTATAGGTGCCAGTTGTTGTGTTTACATACCTGATAACGCACCTTCCGTTTATCAGGCTCTCTCTAAATTACATAAAATAGCAGCTGAAATACACCAACCGACCGGAACATGGACCTGGTCTGGTTGGTTCTGGGGCATTATTATGTCATGGGGATGGAAATTACTTATCGTAGCGGCCTGTGTAATAGGTGTTATCCTAGGCTGTTGCCTTTGCATTCAGTGTATGCCCATTATATGCTCCCTCGGCACTTCTTTATGTATGTCTTGTATCCCTAAGAAAATAAACACTCACGATGTTAATAAACAGCTCATGCTTCAGCAACAGATAGACGATTTTATGAATATAGATATAGGAAGTAAAAATGATGATAATGCCGGCGAAATGGCCCAAGTTGTTATAGTACAGCCACATACTCCGGCCCCGCTTGTTACCCTTAACGATGCTTCTTATGCTTGCATACTTTCACCTGTCCAATCCGCTTATTGTACTACATCCCCACCTGATTAGACAAAATGTGTTTAGCATAGGCTAAAAGGAGGGACTGTTGAACAGTGAAATATGTATCATGCTAACAGCCTATGCTGCCATCCATTTTGTCTATGAACATCCATTTTGTGTTTCTGTGGGGGGCTTTGTGAGGTCAGGGAGTTACGTGTTCTCTGAAAGCTGGTTGTGCTGATAATACTTGCGTGCCAGGATAAGGGCTTGGCCCTGTTGAACCGTCCCGAGCACGCAGATGTTCCTATCTACAAACCCACCAACGCCTCTAACACCCCCTATCTGTCTATGAAAATGACGTGGGTGGGGGTTTATCAGGAGTTAGCAGTTTTACATTCGGGCATGACAAAGGGGTTTTAGTGAGTGTCATGCTGCACCAAGACTGTATAAATACTGTGTTGGAACCTATGCTTGGCAGTTCCCTCTCAGACACTTGCAGTGTCTGTAAGACGGAGCCCGCTCATGAGTGTAATAAACTTATATTTTGTTTCCACTCCAGTGTTGATCCTCATTTGTGAACCCGTAGACAGAGGGTGTCCCTGCACCAGTGGAATAGAGATAATTCCCATTTCTACACTTCCTGAGGCATGCATTATCGCGGCTGATACCGCGATGAGCTCACCCCGAATCACTGCTTTAAGTGCCTCCCATAGTGTTGCTGTGCGTGTTTCTGGGGTGTCGTTGTGTAGGAGGTATTCGTAAATGGTCTGCTGGAGTTGTGTGACTACTTCGGAGTGCTGTAAAAGTGTGTCCCGGAGGCACCACCGACTAGCAGGGCGTTGCATAGGGGGGAGCGACAGTTGGGCCATGACCAGGGAGTGGTCCGAAAGGGACGCAACAAGTATGTCCACCTCCGTGGTAAGGTCGTGGATAGCCCTAGAGCCTATCAGGTAATCAAGTCTGGCGTATGTTTTATGAGCATTTGAAAAGAAGGAGTATTCCCTAAGTTGGGGGTGTAGGGACCTCCAAAGGTCTATCAGGCCCAGCTCCCCCAACCTGTTTAACCCGTCTGGCGAAAGGGCTCCTGTCTGTCCGAATCTCTGCGCTGATCTATCAAGGGTATTATCGAATACTAGGTTAAGATCTCCCCCTAAGAGTATTTTACGTTCGTCCGTGACCGTTGCCTCTGTCAGTGCCTCATGGAAAAATTTCTCCTGCCCCTCATTTGGTGCATAAATCGACTCTATTATCAATGTTTGGCCACCAATTGTGAACTGGTAAGTCAGTAACCTCCCCTTAATTTCTGCCTCCTTCTGTCCCACCCTGCCTCGGAAGGTCCGGGACACTAGGATAGCCACCCCTGCGGCTTTGATAGGACCCGATGATCCCGTACGTGGGAACATACGGGATTTAAGCCTATGACAATCGTGAGCAAGGAGGTGGGTTTCCTGTAGGAGACATATGTCTGCCTTGGTGCTTTCTAGGTACGATAGTATCGCCCTATGCTTTACCAGGTTATTAAGGCCCCTCACATTAAGTGTGAGGATCTTAAGGTCAGAGGGGTGCATCAGGAAAGGAGAGTACAAGGCCTGCAATGGGAGCCCCAAGTGTAAGCTGTCTCAGCTGTTCTCTGCCGCCTCTTATTAAGTACACGAAAACCCCATTGTATAGCTCCACAGTGCGGTGGTACGGTGAGTGAGGACCCCCAAAACTAAAACCATAAACAAACAAAACATACTTACAAATGAACAAGAAGACTTTCAGAAATAGGCTGTCAGCCATATGTGGCTGCCAGGAAGCAGATGCGGGTACCATAGTGTGGCCAAGCGCTTGGTCCCCGCCCCGCCCGCCCTCAACTAATGGATAGGGTGTATGCCCAGGTTATGTGCTTATTGAAACCTGCAACTTTGCTAGAGCGGCCGGGATGGACTCCAGCGCCTCTTGTTGCCCTTTCGTGATCTCCGCTTGGTCAGGTTTTTTTGGACGTCGCCTGCGGCCTTGACGCCGCCATTGTGGGGGTTGCTCCCCTGTGCCTGGGGGGTGGATTTTCTCCTCTTCGTCCTCCACTGGTAGTTCCACTCCCAGCAGTCGACTTGCCTCGGCGAGTGAACTCAGCTGGTGAAGCCTGCTGTCCCAGCGGAAGATGAGCCGGAACGGGTGGCCCCAAGAGTACGAGACGCTGACGGAGATGTGCAGTGATCGGTCAGAAGTCCCTGCGCTTTTGTAGCGTCAACATGGCAAGGTCCTGGTACAGTGTCGGAGTTTGGTCCATAAAAGTAAGACCTGGCCTTCCGGAGGATCTCTTCTTTTGTTTGAGTCCTGCACACAGACTAAAATGTCTGCTGGGGAGGCTCTGTCAGAGCGCGGCGGGCCCACTCTATGCGCTCTGTCTAGCCTGAGCTCAGTGTTAGGAGGGTTGCCGAGGATGTGATTAAACAAGTCTCTTGCAAAGCCAAAAATGTCGCTTCCTTCTGCATTAGTTTTCACCCCCCTAATCCGAACGTTGTGTCTGCGAGATCGGTTCTCCAGGTCTTTTAGTTGCGCCTGCAGATCTATGTGCTGGTCTTGGATGCGGATGACCTCCTGCTGTAAGGCCGCCATTTTGGTGTCTCTATTGTCCCCTTTATCTTCCAGCGAGGCCACCCATTCTCCGAGTGCGTCTACATCTCTTCTAGTGGCTTTGATTTCCAGGGACAGGTCTCGCTTGAGCGTCTGTAGATCTTCACGGAGCGCTGTGAAGAGCGACTCCAGGAATGCGCGTGTCACTGGTTCCTCCTTCGCGCCCTCCGATTGTACTCTGGCTGCCTCTCCTGTGTCTGGGCTCTCCATTGCGTTGCCACCCGAGGGGCGCGTAAGCATCTCCTTGAGTGTTCTGTCCTTCTTCACCCGGGTGGAGGTCATTGTCCAGATTAACTGCAGCCAGTCGTTTCCGTCCGTTGGGAGTTTTAGCGCTTCCCCCAGTCAGTTGACAGCCTCAGCCGACCAGGTGCCGTCTATCTAGGGGCCTCGACCTGGTGTGTCTTGGTCCTCGTGCTGGGAGCACGATCACGGTGTGAGGGGGGGCCCCCCAGGCGAACTCGACCTCTCTAGTGCTGTGGGGGCTATCTATGTCCAGTGTTGGAGGGCTGAAGCCCGGTGCTCCAGGTGGAACCTCCACTCCTGCTCCAGAACACTCCTGGCTCTCCTGTTGTGCCCCTCGTGTCTGCTATTCACCTAGGGTTCCCTTTGTGGGAGCAGAAGCAGGGCTGCTGGTGGGTCGCCGTGTAACCTCTTCTGCTGCGAAAGTATGGGGGGGGGGAGGGCAACAGCCTCTCGTGACACAAGGGACAGCACTGAGTCCCTCGAGGCCCGGCCTGGCGTGATCGGGGCCCCGCGAGGTTATTCCAAGGGGCGCATCCTCCACTGCTGTGCCGGAGCTCCCACTTGCTCGCTGCCCCCGAGGTCCAGACCTTAGGAGGCCCCGGGCTGAGCGCGGCCATGCAACATGGAGCGCTGACCCTCGGAGCCTCCCTGGGGTTCGCGCCAGATATGGGTGTTGTCCGCTTTCCTTCGCTGGGGCGCCAGGGGCGCCAGTCGGTCCCTAGGCCTCTGCGTTCAGCGGCGTGAATTTCGGCCCTCGGTCGTCGCAGCGGGGCCCAGCCACCCAGCCCCCGCCGCTCTGCACAGTGCCCTTCGCTCAACTCCTCGCGGCTGGGCCGGGTTGCGATCCTTCCTGCGTTTCACAGGCCACTAAGCAGGACCAGGCCGTCCGAGCCCCGCTCCACCGGCCACGCCCGCCGAGGGCCGCGGGGTCTCTCGGCGTCAGCCCCGCCACCGCTGTTCTTGCCGTTTGGGCGATAGCCCAGTTGTACCGGAGCTCTCTGTGGTCGGTGCTGGATACTTTCCGCCCCTTTGTGCCACAGTTAAGTGGCAGAAATGCTATTATTTGGCCGGCGGCAGGCGGGAGCGACGGACCAAAGCGTCCTGCCTCGCCGTCATCTTGGTCACGCCCCCGCCATCTTGGCCACGCCCCCCCCCCGACAGGCATTTTTAGAAGTGATAGTTATTAAACATGAAACAGTCATGCTCTCCCACCGTCCCTGATGACAAATGCTCAAATGCTTTGTTAATGAACTAAGAGACAAGTCGTGTACCACACAAGTGGCATAGCTTATTACTATATGGAGCAACTTTATAGTCTGTCTGGGGAAATACTCGAGCATTTCAAGGTGTCATCATGTGTGATAATAAAGAAAAAGAAGGCATAATGTAATAAAACAATTGTATTGCAGCGTTTATATAGCAGTTTTTATACCTTTATGGGGCACTGAAGCACTTACCTATATGGTCAGCAAGCTACGCCATGTAGGGTGAATAGTTGGAATGGTGTTGTCATTGTTTTGTGATCCCATATGGGAAGTGTTTCCATGCCATTGCGTGATGACCACCGAAGTGCATTTACCGAGTTATGGGACATACCAGTGTGGTGGATGACAAGGTATAAGAAACAGATGTGCAGTTTATGGTTTTCAGTATGCTGGTAGCTTTGCACAGCTCTGCAAGTCCCTATAATTTCTTATGATTGTAGCCTACTGGTGACGGCAGAGGTCAGGTTCACACATTTTGTTGAAGAGGGAAGCCAGATTTTCTGGTTTAATACTGTGCAGTGCATACACTTAATGGATAGCTCTTTCTCCGTAGATGCCCCTTAGTCAATGAAGCTGGGAGTGGGGGGGGGACTCTGGGAAGAATTTGTGAGTTGCTCGGCCTTCAGTGGTTCACGACGATTTTCAATGATCAGAAGTAGCTCTCACTACAGAAAAGGTTGGAGACCCCCGATGTACAAGGTCTTGCCAGACAATGGTTTCAATCTTTCCTATCTAACAGAAAGCAAGTTGTATACTTGCCTCCGTACACATCAAACGACATGAGTTTGAGATATGGTGTTGCGTAGGGGGTCGGCCCTTAGCCCCACCCTTTTTAGGTCTTGCCTACGCAGCGCGCATGCGCTGCATAGGAAAAAGACCTATAGAAATCGCTTAGGCTTTTCAGCCAAAAACGTGCCCGCATTGCATTGCTTTCAATGGCAATGCGTGCACGTTTGGCGATTCCCTTGCGGGACCGAGCTTTGGCAACATATGTTTGCTCGCTCCCGCAAGGGAATCGCTGCCTGTTCTCTCGCACTCCCCCCACCCCTCCCACTTGTTAGCCCAGTACTGCCGCACTCCCCCCCACCCCACTACTTGCGCGAGGCGCGCGCGCCCTTGTTTCTCGTATGCAAGCATCGAAGCCAGGCAGGCGTCTGCCTCTTCATTTGCATGCAGCATATGTTTTCCCAGCAGAGCTACCTGATACAGTATGTGTGCGGTGTCAGCCAGTATTCCGGACGGATACGGTTCAGCCCGGCCCCTCCTCCAGAGCCCAGTCTCACAAATACAGGTGTGCTCTGCTGGGGCCGGAGCAGTGACGCTGTCTGTGGACCGCAGTTCTGGGGATGGGGCACTTCCGGTGCTAGACCGTGTTCTAGCCTCGCGGACCTGTGTGCGCGTGCAGCTTCTGTACCTGGTTTCTATTTGCATTAAAATGCTATTAGTGTTCTTTTTAACAAACATCAAGAGCGACCTCATTTCATCACTTTCAAGCGCATTATTTTTATACATTTGTAAAAGGGAGGGCGCTAGGCTTTCACGTTCAGCTCTCTCTGCTGCCAGCCCTCTCCCAAAATCGGAGGAAATTAGATACTGTACACCAGAAAACACTACGCTACACATTGAACATTCTATCCATTACAGTTACTTAATGCAGCTGTTCTGCAGGCTCGCTGTGGATAATTAAAAGACATGTTTCTGGGCTCTACGTGGTCTTAAATTGGGGGCTTAAAACGGTTGTAGAGCTAACATTGTTCTCCTATTATATTTTGAAAACATGTTTTAATTTTTATTTGTAGAAAAGTAAATCAGAATACTACATGTAGCGCTTATATTTACTGAAAGAAAGAATAAAGCTTAATACGTTTTTGCATCGAAATTGAGGGATTTACTAAATTATAATATAGTTTATATTTTACAAAAACGTCCGGTCTGTAAATTATATTACTTTTTTATTGCAAAATGTAGCAAAACGGGATTAAGCATTTAAAAATGAAAGTTGTCCAACAAATTTTGATTTTTGGATTCCCACGCGTCTTCATGAAAAAAGTGGAATACATTAAATCGTAGTAAAACGATATATAGTCAGCGAACACTTTTTCCAACGGTTCAGATTAACCCCCTCCCCAACACACACACTCACACACTCATCCATGTCGATTACCGCTGCGTCGCCATAGCTTGCACGGGTATTTCTTTGGTTGAGGCGTTATGACGCATTTATTGAGTGCATGTGTAAGTAGGTCACACTTTTAACTAAAAACCAGAGGGCAGGCAATATTCTGTGTGGATGTGTGATGTTAGAGTTATTGG
The DNA here is from genome assembly GCA_963921515.1 of Calotriton arnoldi. Taxonomy (NCBI): domain Eukaryota; kingdom Metazoa; phylum Chordata; class Amphibia; order Caudata; family Salamandridae; genus Calotriton; species Calotriton arnoldi. The sequence goes on from CAWUFW010006009.1 coordinate 484,149, forward strand.
ATGCCGACTTCACATCTCACGCTAATGTCGATTGTAGACTTGCTGTTCCTGTGTGACTTCCGGTTATTATAAGAGCACCAGCAGAAACATGTCGAGGCACAGACGGCTGTGCTGGGTAGACTGCTTTGCTTTCCCCAGACTTTGACCTGCGGGTTGTGCCCACTGCCGGGCTTCAGGCAAGAGCTGCCGCCCCAGGGAGGTGTGCCTCGACTGGACACATACGTTTCGAAGCGCACCCAGCGCGCTATATGAATAGCCAATTAGACCCGATCTGCGGAGCTGTACGGGTGCAAAGGTTGGTAGGATAGTTCAGAGGGCGAAAGAACGAGAGAGTGGCTAGTCTATAGAATACGAGTACTCTTAAGGTAAAGGCATGTGGTGGAGAAGGGTGGCGCAGCCTACGGGAAGGAAAGTGGAGACTGAACAGGCTCCCGATGGTGGAGGGCAGGCACAGTGGTGGTGAGGGCAACACGCAGGGTCTGCATTTTTACCAAAGGCTAAGATGGGACGGGCCTTGCTTTACCACGCACCCTCTTCTTCTTCCAGTCATGTTTCTGTAGGATGCTTGACTTATAAATGTACGCCCTCACATATATAAACGTATGGCACATATACATGGAACACAGAGAGATGCATCTATTTCTACACAGATACCCCCAAACACTGGCCTGCGCACGAGGACGGGTGATGGCCGGGCAAGGGTCATGACGGGTCCTGGGACAGGGCCTTGCCAGGCCATGTGGATGTTCTTGTCATGCGCAGTTTGGCCTTGAAGAACCCTCCATTGCCCTCAGTGTGACTCTCGAGTCAGTCTCAATTGCTGCACTTCTCTTTGGGATCAACATTCAAATGCGCGCGAGCTCCTCTTGCCTTATGTGAAACACAACTGTCAGAATTTTCAGTCTAACATTCCCCATGGCTTGAGTCATGCCGGCCCCGTTGTGTTTATTTAAATCCTGATTTTATTTCTCACCTTTATCAACGTGTATGAATTCTGTACTTTTTATATTGAAATTGGAACTATTAATATTAGTAGCAGCACAAATGAGTAACAATAGTATTAATAATTGCTGTAATAACAGTAATACTAATGCTGCTACTACTACTAACAATAACAGCAGTAATAATAATATTTATACGAAGAGCGTGTAGTACGACAATGGCAGCAACATAATATTAACGACAACATTGATAATTTAAATAAACACCCTACCGCATTCTTTAGGTGTTTAGCACTGTGAGTAACAAGTGTTACTAATACTCCAGTTGTGGATATTCAATTGCCTGCAGGTCGTATCTTATGCATTGTCTTCTATAATATTCATATGTGTTGAAACTGAAGTTAATTGTGTAACAGTGACTTCATTCAAAAAAATAAAATAAAATGGTGCTCAGAAATTTGAACCAAACACACAGAGGAGACCCACAATGTGTGTGTGGGGGGGGGGAGGGGGCACCATTTGGAGCTGGCCTGGTGGCGGGGAGGCCTCCTGGCAATGGTTGCCGGTGGTATTCCAAGTGGGGTGTGGGTATCAGTATACGCGTGCTTCCACAGGTTTTACAGGTATCAGGGCGGTGTGGGCCAGAGGTGGCTGCGGGGCAGACCTAGCGATGGGTTTAAATTTGCAGGCTGAGGGTCAAGTGACCACTTGGTCTGACTTGACCCTCAAGCACCTCCTACCTACGGCACGCCACACCTGCAAATTCATGCTTTCTCTCGAAGGGGAACCATGGCTGTCCTGCAACCCTTCTACCTCGGCCTCCTGGTGTGGTGGTTTGGCAGGAAAGGCCTCCAAAGGCTCGGAGTCACCAACAAAGGTTCAGCAGGGCTTTTGGGCATCCAGGGGTCTGATGGCCTGGTTCTGTGCCCTCTCGTTCTGTGACCTGTTTTTTCGCTAGCAAGATGAGATTGTGGCAGGCAGGCCTACCGTTCAGGGCAGAGATTTTGTGATAGTTTATTCTGTTTCTAGTATGGCAAACACGAGGCCAGACAGGTGGCAGCGAGGACAGGACGCGGCCTTCTAAGTTAAAACATTCAATTTTAACACCATGTATTTTAAATGCTTTAATTGCCTGTTATGCAAGCAATAAGTGGGAAGTGATTTGGTGATGGAGGATTTGATGTTATTATTTGCATGATTTTTTGCCAGGCAATTGTTGTTTCACAGGGGTATTCCTGGTGGTGCATCGCTGCACTTTCTCCTCCATCGCCATCACTGCTGGATCTCCATTTAAGCTTTAGGGCAGCTGAGATTTTGTTATATTTCGATTTGTTGATAGTTGTGACCTGCTTAAACTTGGTAAGTTATTGGAAGGTCCTCAGATCTAGCCATGTCTAGTTAGCCCATTTCTTAGTACATTTCTTAGATCATGGGGCCAAAACTATTGAAGAGGAAAGCCACTGGAAGGAGGGATGCAAACATCGCTCAGGTAATGGAGAGACTCAGTTCCACTGAGGAGCTGCTAGTGCTGTTGCAGCCCGCTCCAGGTAATCAAGGTATCACTCCTGCCTCAAAGCTGGAACTCAGCAACGAGAAGGCCCCTGAGGTTGCTTGCTGTAGGAGTTTGAGAGTTCACCCAAGACTGTTATTCCTGCCTCTTAAAGAAAGCTAGGAAAAGTTTACAAAGCAAGGGGACAAGTACTTGACATCCATTAGGGCAGATTAACAAGCCAGTACCAGCAGTGGCTGAATCCATGCCATCACTTCTTCATACAGTGGTCCCCACCACAAGCACCCCTCCATAAGAGTCAGTCTTGGTGAAGGATTCCGCCCCGTGACAAATCAATGATACTAATTTGGTCTCCAGTATTTGCACAGCTTCTCCCTTGCCTATGAAACCAGAGGAGTGTAAGGCTTCAGAGGAGGACTGAGCCAACTTGTTTTCAGGTGGAAGAGCAGACGACCTCACTACTGCAAGCAAGTTAGTGCCAGATGTACAAAAAGTAGGAATTGCGATTTTGTATTTGCGATTCTTACGAATCGCAATTAGGAAACGGGCCGATTCTGGGAATCTGCCTATTTGTGAACTCAAAATAGTTTTTATTCATCTGGCCATTAGTTGCCAGCTCTGTTGTCCGCACCTACAAAACGGGGGAAGCTAGCAGATAAGGACAATACAAAGCAAGGTGAGGATAAGGCTGCAACAATCCTGGCAGTAGATTCGGTCCTTCCCCTATAGATCAAATGGGGGGTGAATTTGCCAGAAGAGGTAAAGGAAAAGATTCCACAATGAGTGTTTATCGATATATTTAATTTTCTGCCTGACAAGCCCGTAATGTACTCGCAAGCAGTGTAATCCAAAGGTTGTAGAAACACTAATTGGGTATAGGAGATTACCATTTTCCAGCCCATTGACCTTGAGAAAGGACTATTGTGGGGTCCTCAAATACCCAATTATCAAAATAAGATTGTCAGTGCCCATGATGTTCTTGGAGGGCATTGCTGGAAGGATTATGACAGTTTATGACGTTTTCTTGGTTGAAAAAGACATCTAATTCTAAAATGTTCTGGGACCAGTCAGACGTGAATGCCTGGCTGAGGTGTGTGATATTAAGAAAGGATGAAGTGTGGGAAATCAGTGCTTTCAGGCATCTCTGCAAGGGAGTGAGAAAAAAGGAGCTTGCTGGGTGTATCACAAAAAAGCCTGTACATAGTCATCGGGTACCTCTAAATTTAAACATAACTGCTCCTATTGTGGCCTCCCAGACCACCCAGATCTCAAGTGCTATGAAAACAAGCATTGGCATAGCCAATAGGTCTCGCTTTTGGGACATTATAAGTGTTTAGCCGTGCAACAGTTGATGTTGCGCCAAGGATATTGTGCTGCAGAATTAAATACTTATAAGGTCCCAAAGGCGAGACCTATTGGCTATGCCAATGCTTGTTAATATATATGCCCCCCCCCCCCCTAGCAAAAGTGGTGGAACCCTAGGACCTCATTATTGTGTCATATGCCAATGATATGCAGTTGATGATTTCCTTGCACCAGGTAGATGCTGTGGTAGTCAGAAGATTTAAGGGTTGTCAAGCGCAGTGGCGTGGTGAGTGCAGATCAGCTGATGAGGAGCTTAATTCAGATAAGTCTGAGATAGTATTCTTCAGGAAAACTCCTCCACCTGTGTTACAAAGATGGTGGCCGGAGGACCTAGGCCCAGGGAACCCTCTGCTCCATCCTTCATTGTGAATAATTCGGGGATAAAATCTGATTGATCTATTACTGCTTTGCCCTTCTTTTTTTGTGTTGTAACTCTTTATTGAGAACAAAATCATGTTGCAGATGTACAATATGGAACAGAATACACATTGCAATGGGTAGGGAGGGAAAGGGGAGAGGGGAGGGGGTAGGGGCAGAGTAGGAGTGAGATGGCAAAGTGCAAGTAATGCTGCCGGCAACCATAAATTGCACGTCTCCATAGTCAGATGTTGGCGGTCCAACATCCCCAGTGGGGAAGCGATCATGGCCAGCTATCAGCAAGGGTAGGGAGGGTGCACTGGATAGTGGAGTGGGGTGAGCAAAGAGATAAGGAGAGAGGGAGAAAGCAAAGAGGGAGAGGTGTCCCATGCCACCAGCCTATTGTGCGCATGGGGCCACTAGGGGGGTGAAGCTCATGTCAACATGCGTGAAAGGGGGGCAGGAGCTGGCAGAAACCCATGGCATGGGAAGGATTGCTGCGTGTCAGAGGGAGAGAGCGGGGATGTGATGGGGAGGAGAACAGAGGCAGTAGAGAGTGGGGAGAGGATGGCACAGGTGTGGGGAGGATAGAGATAGATAGATACATAGATAGATAGATAGATAGATAGATAGAATCTAGGAGACAAGGAGGGGGAGGGAGGCGAGACAAGAAGTGCGGAGAGGGGGGGAAGGGGCGACAGGATGAGGCTGTAGAGACAAGAACTCCCAGCAGGCCGCAGAGAGAGACCATTGTGGTCTACAGACACTGTCGCTTGGAGTTTTAGGGGTGCGTTGGTGATGCATTTAGGAATCATCTCACAGGAAAGGTGCCCACGTCTGCTTGAACACCTCTAATTGATCTTTTTCCTGTTGTAGATTACTTGTTCATGAATTGCTGTCTGCATCATTGCCACTGTCCAGTCTTCTTGTGATGGAGGCCTGGGAGGCAGCCACTGGCGGAAGAGGCAAATTTTGGCTGTTGCCAGTGCTGTGCGGAGAAGGCGGCGCAGCAGGCGGGAGAGCTCCGATGAGTTCCCTACGTTGTGGAGGAGGATCAAGGGGGAGTGAGGGGGAGTCACAGTGGCATGGTTGCCCCCAGGGTATTCCCGACAGCCGTCCAAAAGGTTGGATCGAGGGGCATTCGCAGAGGATGTGGGTAAGATCGTAGCAGGTGGCCGGGCATCTCCAACAATTCATGTGACATAGCAGCCCCACCCTGTTCAGTCTCTCTGGGGTCCAGTGCCTTTCGTGGAGCGTCTTGAAGAGGCAGAACTTTAAGCGTGCCTCATGAGTGCCCTTATCCAGGATATCAGCCCAATCGTCCTCCTCCAGTGCCATCTGTAGGTGGGTCTGCCATTTGATGCGGAGTCTATGGAGGAGGGGTTGTGCCAAAAGGTGGCGCGTGAATGTGCTGTAGAACCCCGACATCACTCCCTTATGGCGGCCCGAAGTGGTGAGGTAGGACAACACAGGTCAGATCTGCAGGGACCATAGACGTGGCCCAGGCAGCATCTCAAACAGTGTTTCAGCTGCAGGTGATGCCAGGCCTGTTGAGGCTGGAGACCAAATTCCTCCCTCAGGCGCCCGAATGGTTTAAGGTCACCATTGTCCAGGACCTGGTCCAGGCTGTGTATGCCCGCCTCTTTCCACTGGTCCAATGGAGGGTCCTTCCATCGATGCATAGAGTGTCATTGCCCCATAGTGGCGCCTTGTCGTGGAGGTAGGGGTCCATACCAAAGAGGCGGCGTGCGCGTTGCCAGGCCCTTTATGTGCCCTGCAACACAGGGTGGTTAGGGCGAGACTGAAGGGGGCGTCTTCTGTACAGAGGGCAGAGGCCCTGACTACTAGATAGTAATAGGCATTCTGTTTGGACCCCTTGTAGGGGATCCGGTTGTCGGGGAGCAGGTACGCAAGTTGCAAGAGGTGGAGAGCCAAGCATAGTGTTCCACTGACGGGATGCCCAGGCCCCCGCAGGAGCGCCGTTCCATGAGTTTCGTGGCAGTCAGTTGGGATCTCAAGGAGCCCCATTCAAAGGTACAAATCTGGCAATCTTTGAGGCATAGAGTGGCCAGAGGCACCGTCAAGGGTAGCATGCCCAACGTGTATGTGAAACACAGCAGCGTAACCATCCTCACTGCCTGTACCCTGCCCCAAATGGCACCATTTCTCAAAATTCAACTTCATTTGGGCCACTAGAGGTTCTAAGTTGTCTGTTATCATCCTATCCAGTCCCCGGTTGACCAGGATCCCAAAGTATTTGAGGCATGAGGCCTTCCAATGGAAGGGGTAACCATGAATAGCCAATTTTGTGGTATAGGTCGAGAGCGGGAGGGCCTCGGTAACCGGACAATACCGTGAAGCCATTGAAAACCTTCAAAAGGGCCAGCAGGGAGCGAGTAAGATGTGTCCGTCAGGGTGAGTAAGATGTTGTCTGCGTATAGGTAGATCTTGGACATCCTACCCGCAAGTGGTATTCCCATAATGTGAGGCAATTGGTGTATGGTGGCTGCCAGGGGTTCCATTGCCAGGAGGAACAGGAGCGATGAGAGCAGGCACCCCTGGCGCATGCCCCTCCAGATCTGGAAGGGTTCTGATAGCATTCCACCACAGTTGACATAGGCCATTGGAAAGTCATATACCAGGCGGACCTTGGGGATGAATTGGTCTCCCAGGCCGAACCTTTTCAGGGTTGCGAAGAGGTATCCCCACTTGATGCGATTAAATGCCTTTTCGGCATCAAGGTAGAAGGCCAAGGTGTTGTCCAGCAGATCTTGGCCACCCAGATGGTGTGGGCAAGGGTGCACAGATGGTTCCGGTGTGTGGTGTATCAGGGAAGGGATGAGTCTGCTGAGGCACACAGCTAGTATGCTGGCGAGGATTTTAATTTCTCCATTTAGCAGGAATATGGGCCTATAGCATCCACACAGAAGAGGATACCTCCCCCAGTTTGGGAAGAACCACGATCACCGCTCTGTTGGAGAGGGAGCCCAAAGACTCCATCTGCTCCGCCTCCTGGAAGGCAGTGTGCAGGAAGTCGACGACCTCCTCGCTGGACCATTTATAAAACCCCGCCGGAAATCCATCCTCTCCCGGGGCTTTGTGATAGGACAGTTTGGAGAGTGCCAGTGCGATCTTGGTTTTGCTAATCTCTCCGTCCAGTAGTTCCCTACCCTTGGGCGACAGCCAGCGGAAGGCACACATCCTCCAAGAAGGACTCCACCTGATCTGCACTGGCCATCGTCTCCAGGGTATACAATGATAGAATGATGCAAACTTGTTAACAATGTCCTGCGGGCGAGTGAGGACCTCTCCACTCTTGGGGCGTATGACCGGGATAGCCACAGCAGCCTCCCATTAGTGCAGCTGGGCAGCCAGTAGCCGCCCCACCTTTTCCCTTTGCTCATAGTGACGTCCCTTTAGTCGTTGCAACGCACATTCAGCTTTAGAGATATATAGGCCGTTGAGGGCCATATGAGCCTGTTCTAAATGGCGGCGGGTGAGAATCGTGGGTCGTGCAGAATAGGAGGCGGGTAAGGGATGCTATCTGCCCTTCCAGCTCTGTCTGGTGGAGAGCAGTCTGCTTGTTCGACAAGGGAACATCCCTCATGAGCTAGCCCCATATCATGGCTTTCGCGGCCGCCAAAAGAACCCTATGGTAGACCACCGAAACTTTGTTATCCATAATGTACATGGAGATGTGTATTTCCAGTTGGGACTTCCTTCGAGGGATGCGGTACCGCTGTACATTCAGAAGCCAGGGTTTGCGGCCTGGGGAGGCCCCTGTCGAGGGACAGTTGGAATGGGGAGTGATCGGACAACGGGGGTTCCAGTATCTGGACTCCCGAATGAGGGCCACCGCCCTCTGGGAGATGAGAAGTAGTCCAGTCTCGATTGTGTGCCATGAAAGAGTGAAAGGAAAGTATATTCCATGTCGGTTGGGTGACTGAGGCACCGGTGGTCCACCAGACTGTGGTCCGAGGCCACATCCCCTAGCAGGGCCTTGTCCACGTTGTTGCCCCTGTCCAGAGGGCAAGTGCTGTCCATCACTGCATCCCGGGTGAGGTTCCAGTCCCCCCCCCTCAAAAACTTACTGTGATGCCACTATCTCCACAAGTAGGCGATTCAGTTGGAGGAATTAGAGGCATTTAGCGCAAAACTTGCATCTGCACCTGGACCCTGCCATCTGTGAATCTACCCAGCCAAATGGTGCCACCCCAGTCATGGACCCTTGGAAGTGGGCTGAAGGTGCTTTGCCAGCCTCTGTCCATCCAGTGAAACTGATGCTTCTCCACTGCTTCACGGCGCAACACCGAGCAGAACCAATGCATCTCCATTGCTGCGTGGACTAGACCCGTCGCAAAGACTCGCATCGCCGCCGCTGAATGCATCGCCTTCAGAACTATCGATTCAAAGTGGGGTAGATTGGGTTGATTATAATAGGGTTGAATGGAGTGGGGGTTGGGGTAGTTTGGAGTGGGGTAGAATGGAGTGGTGTGGGGTAGATTGGGATGTGCTGGGGTAGATTAGGGTAAAGTGGGGTAGATTTGATTGGAGTGGGAGTAGATTGGGTGGAGTAGAGTAGATTGGAATTGGGAGTGGGGTAGATTGGGTATTGGGAGTGGGGTAGATTGGGTAAGAGTGGAGTGCAGTGGATTGCAGTGGGGAAGAAGATTGGAGTGGGGTAGATTAGGGTGGGGTGGGTGGAATGGGGTAGATTGGAGTTGGATAGATTGGGGGGATTATGGTACGGTATATTGGAGTGAAGTGGGGTACATTACAGCGGAGTGGAGTTGGAAAGAGTGGTGTGGGGTAGATCGGGATGGGGTAGACTGGAGTGGAGTAGCGTGGAGAAGGGTAGATTGGAGTGGATGGACTGGATGGGGTAGATTGGAGTAGGGTAGTCTTTGGTGGAATGGGTTAGATTTGACTGGAGTGGGGTAGATTTGATGGCATGTGGTAGTATGGAGTGAAATGGGGTAGTGTAGGACGGAGTAAGGTAGATTGGGGTAGAGTGTAGTGAGGTAGGTTGGAGTGGAGTTAGATTGAAGTGGTGTCGAGAGTGGAGTGGGACAAGTTGGGAACGAGTGGGGTGGATTGGAGTTGAGTGTAGTGGGGTAGATTATGGTGGAGTGAGGCAGATTGGGTGGATTAGTGTTGGGTAGATTGGAATGGACTGGGGTAGACTGGAGTGCACCAACATGAGGTGCACTGTGCAGAGAGTCCAGGAAACCCCCAAAGGAATTACAGAGCCACAAATGGCACTCCAAATACTCTCTTTTGTGGTAGTGTGGGCGAGCAGTTAGGCAGATCAGAGAGTAGTGCTAAGCATTTATTGCATACATAAAGGCAGTAAATGAGACACGCACTCAAGGAAATCCGACACCAATTTATAAAAATAACACATACTTTTGTATAAATTTAGATACCAGGATCATCGGAATCAGTTAAGTACTTTTCGAGTTGTGAATTTTTACAGTTTTCAAAAACAGGCAGTGCAGTTTCTGCATCGGTAATGTTATCCTATGGAGGAAAACATGTATTGCATTCAGGCACTTAGCAGCAACTTACGGGACTGTTCTTCAGGACTTAAGGTGAGTATGGGGCAAGGTCTAAGGCCACACCAAAGGGTGAACTCGGGAGGCTCTGGGGCGTCCGGGTGCAGAGGTGTGTCACGGCATCGGGTGTCCCATTCACTTCAATGGGAGAACTGTCCGGTTACAAAGAGGCTGCAAGCAGTGGCAGGGGGACCAGTCCGGGAGAAGCCACTGGGTGGCTCGACCCTCGAGATCCTCGGGCATGTGGGGACGCATTTGGTCTACTTCTCCTCAGCCTGTGAGGGCTCAGGTGCAGTGGTGTCTTTTGACGTTGGATTCCAGTGCACAAGTCTCTCGCGGTTGGAGGGGACCTGCAGAGAGAGGCTGCAGGCGGCGACTGGAAGTCCAGTCTGGACAAACCCAAAGGTGGGCCTGGCTCTTGTAGGTCTGGGGACCCCATTTGCCCTTGGACTCTGGCTCTGGAGCGCGGGTGAATAGTTGCTTTGTTCACCGACTCACGGCTTGGTCTTTGTTTTTCAGAAGAGGGGCAAACAGGACAGCTAGGCCACTCACAAAGTGGGTCTCACTGTCCCTGAAGTCCCATGACGAACATGTTTGTCTTCCTCGGCGTTGGGGTCTTGACTGGGCACAACAAGCCTTGGCTGCTGCAAGGGGTCAGGTATACCGGGCATCGGTCATGTGCGGCTTCGGTTGGAGGACAGATCTGACCTTCAGGAGCACTGGGTACTCCTCCTGGGGAGCTGCTGCAATGGGTTAGTCAGGGAGCTGCAACTCAGTGGACCGCACCTTACGTCTTTGGTGCCTGGGACTGCAGGGAAGTAGCTCCTATAGTCCAAGGGAATTTCTTAGGCAATTTGCAAAGCACTGGCAGCCCTCCAGGTTTCTTGAGGTCTGCACAGTGGCAGGATGAGTCAGATGCTCCATGAGGGTCGGGTGTGCCAGGCAGGCCAGCAGGGTTGGCGCCAGTAGCGGTCGTTCATATTAAGAAGTGGTGGGGCGAGGGAATAGAAACAAAAAAAAACATCAACAAAAAAAGAAGAAACAACATATAAAAATTACACTTACCTGCTCTGACGGCCACCGCCTTCCTCCCGATCCTCGCCGCCCGGATGTACAGGAACTGCTGCACACTGTGCAGGCTCCCAATCCTAGCGCTGCTCACATGCTGGGAATGCTGGTCTGAGCGCCTCGGTTTGGCGCTCAGACATATACTGGGAGCCTGTGTTGGTTTTCCCGCCCAGCTGTACAACACAGCTAGGTGGGGAAAGGCTAATGCGCATGATGGTTTGGCCGGCCAAACCATCATGCGCACTTGGCAGTACCCACCACTCCCCACCCCCATCTCCCTGGATCTGCAGGGTCAGTATGGGAGGCCATGCCCCTCCCTCGGCTCGCAGCCTGCAGGGCTAAAAATAAAATGATAATAAAATGTTTTATTATCATTTTATTTTTGTGGATTGCCTCTGCTGGCTTTCAGCAGGGGGGCGGGGAGGGGGGGGCGACGCTCCTCCGCCATAACGGAGGAGCCGCCCCTGGTTGACGCCAAGCCAGTCATGCTCCTCAGTTCTCAGGCCAGCAGTCTTATTTGTCCACTTCTTCTTTTGGTCCATAGAAATCTGAAGATCTGGTATCAGGGGGTGCCCTAAATACTCAATTTAGGAGCGTTAGGGGAGTGAGGGGTAGTAGCCAATGGGCTATTTACCCCTAGGGTCACTACAACCCCTAGATGACCACTTCCTTTGGCAAGTGGGCATCACCCTGTCCCAGAATTACTAATTACACCACACACAATATGGTGGAAATTCTAAAGTTGTGTTCACTTCCAGCTGGTCACCCTAGAGGTGTGTCCAGCCTGGCAGTGCAACACGCCTCCTGCATAGCTAATTGCCCCACCTGTCCAGGTGCCAAAGGGCTCTGGACAAAGGGTGTTCGGCTTCCTCTCCTCTGAGAGAAGCCAGATTTGCATACCAAAGTCAGCGGGCTCGTTGAAGCTTCCCTGCCCCGGAGTGCTAATCTGCAGGTCATCTTGTGGGACTGTGGGTGAATACCCTCTGCCAGAGAAGGCTTTGTTCTAACCTCCTGAGAGCAGAGGCCCTCATCATTGGGGGTCAGAAACCTGTCTCTGGTGGCAGGCAGGCTGGCTAGAACCAGTCTGTCAGCACATCAGTAGCTGGTAGGTTTTCAGGGGACACCTCTAAAGTGCCCTCTGAGTGCATGTATTAATAAATCCAACACTGGCATCAGCGTGGGTTTATTAATATGAGATATTTGATACCAAACATCCCTATTTTCAGTGAAGCCATCATGTAGCTGGGGAACTCGTTTTCAACAGTGTCCCGTACATGCTTTTAAAATGGCTTCCCTGATTACTTGTAATATCTAGTAATAAAATTAGACATCACAGGGGCATATGTGCTCATGCAGATATGTCCTCACATAAAATATAATGCACCCTGCCTTAGGGCTCAAAGGCCTAGTGTAAGGGTGACTTACATATATTAGATGCAGTGACTTTGGCATGACACACAGGAGTGTGTCACGTCATGTTTTCACTCATGGTATGCACCATGTCACGCAGCCTGCAATGTCAGTCTGTGTGGAATTGGTATATGGGTCCCTTAGGGTGACATAAGATATGCTGCCGCCCTTAGGGACCCTCTTTAGTACCCCTGCCGTAGGTACCGGGAGTACCATCTACTAGGGACTTACAGGGGGGCTAAAGTCCTTCACCAATTGTAGCACAATTAGCGAACACCTTGTTTTAGGTAAGGAGCACTGGCACGGAGGTCGGGTTAGCAGGCCTCATTGCAATGTCAGTCGAAAATCAGCATCCAGTAGCTAAAAAGGGGGCAAAAAGTGTGTGTTGGGGGGGGTAACTGCAACAAAAGTCTTGTCTCTACAACCACACTTCAGAATTATATATAAAATTTATTTTACAAGAAGTACTTCAACTGTACTAATTCCGATATATTCTGAAACATCAGCACGGGTCTTTTTTGTGTGCTAGAAAGAACAAGCATTGGCATAGCCAATAGGTCTCGCCTTTGGGACCTTATAAGTGTTTAGCCATGCAACAGTTGATGTTGTTGCACCAAGGATCTTGTGCTGCATAACTAAATACTTATAAGGTCCCAAAGGCGAGACCTATTGGCTATGCCAATGCTTGTTTAGTTTTATCCCTTTCCAGGAGAAGTGCCTGTAGAAATATAGCAGATCCACGTTAACTGCTCAGCTGAAAGGAATCTGGCATTTCTCTGCTCGTTCCACCTTCCCCTGTTCATTCGCACACATTCCATGTTTGTCAGACAGGGGAAATACGAGGTGACAGAGCTGTAACTGGTCCCTGCGAGTGTGGTAGGTGCGGGGTACGACTGCATTAACGCTGTCATCTGGGCCAAGAATTCCAAAACACCTGGCCAGTCGATTAAAACGTGTTTTGATATAATCTCCTCTGCTACAGCGCCACTCACGCCTGATAGGTAAAAGGCCCCAGTGTCTGTTAAAAATAAACACACACACAACCAAAATCTGTTTTAAAAGAAAACAGATTACTTCAAAGTACCCATGGTTTGAGCCGCGCTCTAATTCCGTCCGTTGTGGTATTTCCTGGACTCCAGTGGAAAGACAATATTTGATAAATGCGCAGCCCATATCCCAAAATGTCGGTCTTCTCCCGCAGCAGCATTGTCTCTGGCAAATAAACAACGTAGGTGAAGTCTGTAATACGGTCAACTACCTCTAAAGAGCAGGAATTATGACCCAGTGACAGGACAGGCAGAAAGAATAATGTGGGGAGGAAAAGCAATCAATTTGTTTCCTCAAGTTAGAAATGACCCCCAACTCTACAGTGGCATTGAGAGAGAAGAGTTATAATTTAGAGGGAACGTTCTCGATCCCAGTGCCCTTGTGTTTTGTCTCGGGAAGCGTGTCTGTCTTTGCAACTAACAGCGTGGGTGCACTGAAGCAGGTGGTGTCACCGGCTGGTGCCTAAAGAAAGCAAATGCGTGTTGTGCTACCGCTGAAGTGCGAGCAATCACAAACTGAATATAAATCTGAAACCACCAGGCCTTAGCCCTTGTTCCTCCTCCCCCATTAGGCATGCTTGCGTAATCCTAGAACGATCGCTTAATTTCACTGTGCTCGAGCCGGTAAAACGGCACAGCAAGCCAACCTCCCACTGCAGCAACCTGCAGATACAGGTCTGAATTCCCGCAGGTCTCCCCTGCCTTTCATCAATCGGAGGTCGATGAACTGGCCTCAGAGTGATGGGTTCATAGCAGCACCGTTATTTATAGCACTTTGGACCTGTAATCCTGTATCTGCACTATTAAGTGTCCTACAGATGCTACTGAATTTTAAGAACTTAGAAGCAGTGTTACCTAAAGCACTAAGCGCCGTGTGGTACAAAAACGGGCTATTGGGGAGGGAAGGAGGGGGTCGGCCAGGAGATGCCACCTATGCTTCTTTAGCAGATAGTAGGTAAAAGGAAATATGTTCCCATGCGTGCACCGTTATCATACAATAATACGGATGTTCCTCTTCCGTGAGGCTGTAAAAGACCGTGAATAAGTCGATAAGCACCTTTCCCTCCCCGGGAGGAGTGTGGGTGAGGGGTTGTCTCAGGGCTAACACGCCGCGAGTGTTCATATGACCGGGGCTGGAATGACAGGCTGGGGTGGTGGGCGGGCGTGCAGGCGCTAAGACCCTGCAGCTGCTGCAGTCCCCTGGATGGAGCAGGCTCTGCATGTGCAGGGAGGGAAGGAAGTCATTAGGGCCGAGGAGGACAGTTTGGTGCTGCTGCAGGATTTCCTTCCAGGTTTTCCGGAGTGGGAATTTGCCGGTTCCTAGTTGTGTCTGGGATTGTGGAAGCAGCCTGGCTGTGTCTGACAAGTAAGCGCTGGCGAAAGTGTCCTCGGAATCCCTGAGGAGGTGTCAGGCAGGGGAAAGCCCTCCTCCCTGCAGGGAGACCATCGGAATTTAGGAACATGAAGCGGGGAGTTCGCGGTTCTCCGACTTCAGATCTGGACTTGTGACGTGACATCCAGTAGAGCAGGAGGAGACAGAGTCTGCCTTTGCCACCCTGAGAGTGGGCATCTGAAACAGCTTCCGCTGGGCATGCAACGCGCAAAACAAAACGAGTGGTGCACGCGCGTGAGCCACAGCCAGCGCGAGAGGCGTTTTCTTGGCGCGTTAACACATAGAGACGCACACTGCCCAGTGTGAACAAGCCCGAGAGTGGTGCGCGCGAGAGCGAGCACCAGGCCAGGCCATCTGTTTTCAATTATCGCGCACTCGTCTGGGCACGATAATTGGAAACAGATGTCGCCCGTGCGGGTAACCGCAAGCAATAGGCTGTGGGCGGAGCAAAGCCGGGACATGCACCCGCCTTTGCCCAATTGCGTGCTGTCTTTCTTAGAAAGAAGCACGCAAAGGCCAATAGCCTCTGACCAAAAACAAACCACACGCACGAGCGTGTGGTCAGATTTTGAAGTCCCCTTACAAAAAGTCTCGCAGAGCAACGCATGCGCGCTGGCTCAGGCGAGACCTAATAAAAAGTGTTAAGCATTTTTGTTACTTTTATACAAACCAAGACGACATTATATACAACTGAACAACCTGATTAAAAAATGATTTCAACATAAAAAATGTCTTCTAGTTTTTTTGTAGTAGCACTGCTGGCAACTTCTTCCTGCCTGTTCTCATGCATGTTTGTTATAATTTTATTTGTTATGGGGGAGCGGGACATAAATAACGGGGGAGTGGAAGTTGGAAAACAGTAATTTAATTAGAACACGAGCAATGGACGGACACTAGGGGAGAATCAACAGATGCCAGATTCCGAGGGCAGAATGACGTGATGCTTAGGTGATGTTTAGGTGATGCTTAGGTGTGTGTATTTATGTGGCACTGAGTGGTAATATGTGGAGTGTATTTATGCTGCATTGAATATAGTAATTGTGACGTGTGATTATGTGGTACTGAGTGGTATTATGTGGAGTGTATTCATGTTACATTGAGTAGAGTGTAATTATGTGGTGTGTAATTCTGTGGTACTGAGTGGTATGTGGAGTGTATTCATGTTGCATTGAGTAGAGTGTAATTATGTGGTGTGTAACTATGTCGCAATGAGTGGTATTTTGTGGAGTGTATTTATGTTGCATTGAGTAGAGTAATTATGTGGCGTGTAATTATGTGGCACAGTGGTATTATGTGGAGTGTATTTATGTTGCATTGAATAGAGTGTAATTATGTGACGTGTAATTATGTGGTACTGAGTGGTATTATGTTGATTGTATTTATGTTGCATTCAGTAGAGTGTAAATATGTGGCGTGTAATTATGTGGCACTGAGTGGTATTATATGGAGTATATTTGTGTTGCATTGAGTACAGTGTAATTATGTGGCGTGTAATTATGTGGCACTAAGTGGTATTATGTGGAGTGTATTTATGTTGCATTGAGTAGAGTGTAATTATGTGGCTTGTAATTATGTGGTACTTAGTGGTATGTGGGGTGTATTTATGTTGCATTGAGTAGATAGCAATTATGTGGCTTGTAACTATGTCACACAGTGGTATTATGTTGAGTGTATTTATGTTGCATTGAGTAGAGTAATTATGTGGCGTGTAATTATGTGGCACAGTGTTATTATGTGGAGTGTATTTATGTTGCATTGAGTAGAGTGTAATTATGTAGTGTGTAATTATGTAGTGTGTAATTATGTGGCACTGAGATGCAGTGGTCATGATGAGTGAAGCTGTGGTTGCGCAGAGTGAAGCTGTGGTTGCGCAGAGTGAAGCTGTGGTTGCGCAGAGTGAAGCTGTGGTTGCGCAGAGTGAAGCTGTGGTTGCGCAGAGTGAAGCTGTGGTTGCGCAGAGTGAAGCTGTGGTTGCGCAGAGTGAAGCTGTGGTTGCGCAGAGTGAAGCTGTGGTTGCGCAGAGTGAAGCTGTGGTTGCGCAGAGTGAAGCTGTGGTTGCGCAGAGTGAAGCTGTGGTTGCGCAGAGTGAAGCTGTGGTTGCGCAGAGTGAAGCTGTGGTTGCGCAGAGTGAAGCTGTGGTTGCGCAGAGTGAAGCTGTGGTTGCGCAGAGTGAAGCTGTGGTTGCGCAGAGTGAAGCTGTGGTTGCGCAGAGTGAAGCTGTGGTTGCGCAGAGTGAAGCTGTGGTTGCGCAGAGTGAAGCTGTGGTTGCGCAGAGTGAAGCTGTGGTTGCGCAGAGTGAAGCTGTGGTTGCGCAGAGTGAAGCTGTGGTTGCGCAGAGTGAAGCTGTGGTTGCGCAGAGTGAAGCTGTGGTTGCGCAGAGTGAAGCTGTGGTTGCGCAGAGTGAAGCTGTGGTTGCGCAGAGTGAAGCTGTGGTTGCGCAGAGTGATGCTGTGGTTGCGCAGAGTGATGCTGTGGTTGCGCAGAGTGATGCTGTGGTTGCGCAGAGTGATGCTGTGGTTGCGCTGAGTGATGCTGTGGTTGCGCTGAGTGATG
The DNA here is from genome assembly GCA_963921515.1 of Calotriton arnoldi. NCBI lineage: Eukaryota > Metazoa > Chordata > Amphibia > Caudata > Salamandridae > Calotriton > Calotriton arnoldi. The sequence goes on from CAWUFW010006009.1 coordinate 501,347, forward strand.
CTGTGGTTGCGCTGAGTGATGCTGTGGTTGCGCTGAGTGATGCTGTGGTTGCGCTGAGTGATGCTGTGGTTGCGCTGAGTGATGCTGTGGTTGAGTGATGCTGTGGTTGAGTGATGCTGTGGTTGAGTGATGCTGTGGTTGAGTGATGCTGTGGTTGAGTGATGCTGTGGTTGAGTGATGCTGTGGTTGAGTGATGCTGTGGTTGAGTGATGCTGTGGTTGAGTGATGCTGTGGTTGAGTGATGCTGTGGTTGCGCTGAGTGATGCTGTGGTTGCGCTGAGTGATGCTGTGGTTGCGCTGAGTGAAGCTGTGGTGCTGCTGAGTGATGCTGTGGTGCTGCTGAGTGATGCTGTGGTGCTGCTGAGTGAAGCTGTGGTGCTGCTGAGTGAAGCTGTGGTGCTGCTGAGTGATGCTGGGGTGCTGCTGAGTGATGCTGTGGGGCTGCTGAGTGATGCTGTGGGGCTGCTGTGCTTGCGCTGAGTGATGCTGTGGTGGCGCTGAGTGATGCTGTGGTGACGCTGAGTGATGCTGTGGTGACGCTGAGTGATGCTGTGGTGACGCTGAGTGATGCTGTGGTGGCGCTGAGTGATGCTGTGGTGGCGCTGAGTGATGCTGTGGTGGCGCTGAGTGATGCTGTGGTGGCGCTGAGTGATGCTGTGGTGGTGCTGCTGTGGTTGCGCTGAGTGATGCTGTGCTTGCGCTGAGTGATGCTGTGCTTGCGCTGAGTGATGCTGTGCTTGCGCTGAGTGATGCTGTGGTGGTGCTGAGTGATGCTGTGGTGCTGCTGTGGTTGCGCTGAGTGATGCTGTGGTGGCGCTGAGTGATGCTGTGGTGACGCTGAGTGAGGCTGTGGTGACGCTGAGTGAGGCTGTGGTGACGCTGAGTGAGGCTGTGGTGACGCTGAGTGAGGCTGTGGTGACGCTGAGTGAGGCTGTGGTGACGCTGAGTGAGGCTGTGGTGACGCTGAGTGAGGCTGTGTGAGGCTGTGGTGACGCTGAGTGATGCTGTGGTGCTGCTGAGTGATGCTGTGGTGCTGCTGAGTGATGCTGTGGTGCTGCTGAGTGATGCTGTGGTGCTGCTGAGTGATGCTGTGGTGCTGCTGTGGTTGCACTGAGTGATGCTGTGCTTGCGCTGAGTGATGCTGTGGTGGCGCTGAGTGATGCTGTGGTGGCGCTGAGTGATGCTGTGGTGCTGCTGTGGTTGCGCTGAGTGCTGCTGTGGTGGCGCTGAGTGATGCTGTGGTGACGCTGAGTGATGCTGTGGTGACGCTGAGTGATGCTGTGGTGACGCTGAGTGATGCTGTGGTGACGCTGAGTGATGCTGTGGTGACGCTGAGTGATGCTGTGGTGACGCTGAGTGATGCTGTGGTGACGCTGAGTGATGCTGTGGTGACGCTGAGTGATGCTGTGGTGACGCTGAGTGATGCTGTGGTGACGCTGAGTGAGGCTGTGGTGACGCTGAGTGAGGCTGTGGTGACGCGGAGTGATGCTGTGGTGACGCGGAGTGATGCTGTGGTGACGCGGAGTGATGCTGTGGTGACGCGGAGTGATGCTGTGGTGACGCGGAGTGATGCTGTGGTGACGCTGAGTGATGCTGTGGTGACGCTGAGTGATGCTGTGGTGGCGCTGAGTGATGCTGTGATGCGCTGAGCGTGCTAGGCTGGTTCCGTTTGTGGCCACCCGCCAGAAGAAGCAGCAAGCTCAAAGTTGGTAACAAAAAAATATACATATGTGCGTTTTAAGACGTCAGTCACCATACCCTATGCAAAACGCGCCAATTCTACCCAATTCTGTCACATAGACCGTATCTCTATACGGCAGTCTCTCAATCTGCATCAAGCCTGCAGCGCTACCAGTCCACGCTATGTATGAACCGGTCCCTCCTTCACCCAGAAGGAAGTTGTATCACACACATAGTTTTATTCCAAACATGGAATGCAGGCACAAGGCAGCACTATTAAGAGTTGAAGTACCTTCTAATATATTTTGGACAATACCAGCACCCCGACACTCATTAAAGCTCTTGTGGGCGCTCTCGATCTGTTACCCCCACCCACCGAAATCGTCACCCCTTTACACATTGGAGAAAGTAGAATTTAGGGACGTATTTCACAACAATGAAACTGCAATTTTCAAAGCGATTGAATTCCAACTTATTTGTACAAGATTTAAACATAATTATACGACTGTGCAGTGTGTTAAATAGTTACACTGTTATTTGTTTAGTTATAAAAAGATAATCGTCAATTGGAAGCAACGAGACCTGTAGAATGGAATTTGGAAGGCGCTGCAGCATCCCCAGATCAAAGTATGCAGAGTAAGGAACACGGTAACTGGCAAACATGTCACCGCTAGTCAGAAAAACACCACAGCACCACTGAAAACGTATCGCACGCAGCCTCTGTAAAATCATGCACACTAGAAGATGGGCAAATTAAAGGCACATTGAAGGGAAAAAAAAGGAATCAACGTATAACGTACACGGTAACTGGCAAACATGTCACCGCTAGTCAGAAAGACACCACAGCGCCACTGAAAACGTATCGCACGCAGCCTCTGTAAAATCATGCACACTAGAAGACGGGCAAATAAAAGGCACATTGAAGGGAAAACAAGCACGCGAGTGGCGCGCGCGCGCCACAACATCTGTTTTGAATTATCGCGCACGCGTCTGGGCACGATAATTCAAAACAGATGGTGCCTGTGCGGGTAACCGCAAGCAATAGGCCACACACGCACGAGCGTGTGGTCATCTTTTTGAAGCCCCCTTACAATAAGTCTCGCAGGACAGCGCATGCGCGCTGCTAGGCGAGACCTAAAAAACTTACTACACCCTCTCCTCTTACATGGGTACTCAGCAGGATTGTCACAAATTCTCCCACTTTGAAGTCAGAGGAAGAAAAATAAACACCAAGTTCCCTGGAAGAGAGAGCCTGATATTTGACCTCCGTCTCTGAATGCACAGCAAATGTGACAAAATAAGAACAAGATTTAAAGGCCTGTTTACAGAAAGTGAGTTAGTGGAAGAATATAGTAAACAAAGTAAGCAAATAAAGCCAGCAAATAGAAACCAGAAAATGCGAGTTACAAACCACAAAGCTAATGGTAAGCAACTTGCGGAATGCATTCCTAGGTCAGCTTTCTAAATGTCCCCAAGATGTCTTTAGCAAACTTCAGTCTAAAAGGAGTTTTAGGCTTGGCAAAGGGATTATTTTGCCAAGTCGAATTGGCAGTTTAAAACTGCATACAGGCTCTAATGGCAGACCTGAGACATGTTTTAAGGGGCTACTTAAGTGGGTGCACAATAAGAGCTGCAGGCCCGCTATTAGCATTTAATTTACCAGCCATAAGTACATGGTATACCACTTTACTAGGTACTTTTAAGTAAATTAAACATGCCAATCAGACGTAAGCCAATTTTACTATGTTTTAGGGAGTTGGCACAAGCACTTTATCACTGGTTAGCAGTGGTAAAGTGCACAGAATCCTAAGGCAAACAAAAACATCTTCAGCAAAACAGGGAGGGAAAAGGCACAAAGTTTGGGAGTGTACCTGCAGAGAGGGTCAAGTCCAATAGCGAGCCACTGAAAGCTAGCCTTGAGCCAGGTGCCTGGCTCTGGCTTATCTAGAGGTCCTCTTTGATCCTCGAGCCCAAAATGAGCAGAACTTTCATGCGGCTCCTGCCTGCCACACTCGCTCTAACCTCATGTGCCAAAATTTAAAGATAAAGCATAAACCTTTCATGTAAAACAGGGTAGAGAAAGGGATACCCATTTAGTGGCTGAACTGCATAATGTGAAACAAGAAATCCAGCTTTGCTGCTTCACCAAATTGTGTGATTCTAGGCACATATTTAATTTTGCAGAGCCTCTTTTTATTTCATTATCACATATGAGAGTGTCTTCAAATATGTGAGTTCAGGACGTATGCTGTATAAAAACCTCTTTTAATAGACTATAATGTTGATCAGTCTGTAATAAAAATCAACGCCAAATATATGTTACACGTCAGCTCGCCTTTTAGTTCACTAATGGCATAGACAGAAGAAAAGGAGGGGGGTAAGAAAGTTTTTATGTTAATGTTTTTTTTAGTTTTTTTAAAATAATCAGTGCAGTGATATACTCTCATATATAAAGGTGATTCGCTTCTCTATGTTAAAGAAGCAATTTTTTTAAATTTTGAAGCTACTTTATGGTATTTTACTTGACATTTGTTGCACGATTTACATCCCAAATATTTTCATTAATCGGCTCCGCTCGTACTCAAGCTCTTAAACCCAAGCTAGACCCTTGGCTCAGCTCTTCCTGTTTGTTTGTTGACTGTCACCTCTTCCTTCAGGTACATACATATCTTTACAGTAGGGGCACAGCGCACTGATCTATCTCGGATTAAGATTCAGACCTGCATGTTGCATACACTCCATGCGCTGAAGAATCTGCTTCAACAAATGACTATCTAATGATGGTTGGAACCAGAGAGATTATACAGAAATCACTGCAGCGAGAGCTTTAGCCAACTGAGCTAGCTTACTAACAGATACACTTAACATGGAAATAAAGCCAGCTGGAGACTGTTAGTTCTACTGCTGTAGTAATGTTGTGGCAGCTTAGCTTTTGATCAATAAAATGAGTATCACCGAGTTTAGTAACAGTAGCTCCCAGTGTATACAGAGTTATGAAACTGCAGGACTGATACACTACGCTGAAGAAGCACCTGTATGAATGAGTATGAACAGAGTATAAACATGCGCTCCTAAAGGGGGTACAGCATTTTCACATGGGAGGAGCTTAAAGTCTGTTTAAAAAGTAGGTATGTGGAGGTGTGCACGAGACCATTCTTAGCCAAAAACAATAAGGGCCAGATGTATCAAGGCTTTTTGCGGTCGCAAATGGGCCGAATCGCAGAATCGGCCCGTTTGCGAACGCAAAAAGGCCTTTTGCAATGTATGTAACTTTTTGCATTCGCAATATAGGTAATCGCAATTTTTTGCGATTACCCAAATTGCGAATGCATTTAGGGAATCACTATTTGCGATTCCCTAAACGCAATGTATGTAGCATTCGCTAAACGCGAATTTGTATTTAGGAATCGCAAATTACCATCAACTTCAAGTTGATGGTAATTTATGATCTCTTGAAAAATGCACAAAAGTGCATTTTTCAAAGTGCCATGTGGCGCACACACATGCCCTTAGGGCATGTGTATGCGCCATATGTGCACACTTACCTTTTTTTGGGGTGCATCAGGGGGGCCTTAGGCCCCCTAGCACCCTTGGATTTGCATTCGCAAATTGCGATTACCAGTTTGGTAATGGCAAATTGCGAATGCATTCTCATTCATTCTTATGCCTATAGGCCCATAGGAATGAATGGGAATGCATTCCCTAATTATTAGGGAATGTTGCAGAACCGCAAAATATTTAGCGATTCCTACGTACATTGCATTTTGTGATTCCAAAATAGCGAATCGGTAAAATGCGCCATTTTAGAATCGCAAAAGCATTGCTGGATACATCTGGCCCTAAAAGCACCACTATGGCGCACGGGACCACATCTGCAGGTCAGTTCCAAGAGGGTCAAAAAGCATACAGAGGGGAAATGTGGCCTGGAGCCCGAGCTGCCGACTTGTAACCGAGGCATCAGATTCAAATGTCGGTGCCGGCTCACTGTGGTTCTGGGAAAATTACGTAATCTCTCTGCATCTAAAAAAAACAAAATCTGACATTGTAACGTAATTTGGTGCTCATGTATAGCGTTCAAATGCCTACTTCACCAATTTGGCGTTAAAGCTGACAAAAAAAGCAGACAGGTGAGTGCGCCTGACAGTCTTCCTCCTTGAAGGGCAGTGGTATGGCTTACTGTGCAAGGAAAATTCAAATTTTGCAATACATTCCTTTCGCTTTCAAGATTACAGCGCTCAGAATCAGGCCCGGCTCCAGGAATTTTTATTTGGGTGGGCCAAGGATGCATTCGGGTGGGCCACTGCGGGCCCGATTTGTCACTTATATGTCTAGCCAGGCCTGCTTCAGGGCCCTCGTTTATCTCTCCTTAGTCTTACAAGGGCCCAGTAAAACGCATTCTTTTCTTTCCAAATCTCTTTCTAAATGTTATCACTGTCAAAAAGTTTTTTTTTTTTCCATGTAATGTCCCTTTAATGGGAAGAGGAGGTTTCTGAGGTGGCAGTATCAGGCAAGTGACACTTCTCGGGCTCTCCCTCATGACCTCCTCCTCGGATTCCCTCACTGCCACCCTCCACCAGCACCCCTCATCTCTCCGTTGCCCCGCCCCCCATTGACCTCCTCCTCGGATTCCCTCACTGCCACCCTCCACCAGTGCCCCTCATCTCCCCGTAGCCCCCACCTATTGACCTCTTCCTCAGACTCCCTCACTACCACCCTCCACCTGCACCCCTCATCTCTCCGAAGCCACTCTCTCATATGCATTTTATTTGTTGTATAGCGCTACTCATATCAGTGTAGGGTGTCACAGTACTTTACATCACGCACACATTATACAGAGACAATAAATCACACAAGTATGTAAATCAGTCTACAGTGAATGTCACATAAGCCAATGAGGATTACAAGGTGTAGGAATCACATGTCATCCATACTGGTGGGCAGTATATTTTAAGAGGGTTTGGTCTGGAGAAGCACAAACTCAGGATTTAAAGCATACCCCAGTGGTTAGGGGCTGACTTTACTGATAAAAATGTATATCTGCCCAAAAAAACTCTTTTTAGCAATATTAGAATAATGAAAGACTGGGGAAGTTCTAACTATATTACAACACAAAAAAGCTAAGTTCTAACTATATCATTCAGGTTTGTATGCAGCTCTTTGATGACAGTTCATAGGTCACTGTCCTATGATAGGATTGTAATTTCTGAACTGCAAGTAACACAAGAATCTCTGTGACAAAGGCAGTAACCCACTGAGCTATCCACATAAAATACAGTTTATCTGCATTTCAAAACTACCAACAGACAAAAGATTGGCAGGATCATTAATCACCAGTTATCTGGACATTTTTATTGTTGTCTTACATCCGTGGCAGAGCTGGCCCTGATAATGATAAAAACGGTTTAAATAAAGCATACAGGAAGTATGTGTCTTGCTGGGCCTTCCCTGATGATTTTAAAAAGAAGAACTAATAGCCAGACATTCTCTCACCTGTTCAGTTCCTAGTCACAGCTGGATCTGATAAGCAGCTGCAGTGTCCAGGAAAGGTGAATCCGGAGAAAGTAACTTTTTTCTCCAGCGTGCAATAGGAAAGGAAATATCCACACAGCAGAACGGTTAATTACCCGGTGCCTAAGAGAGGATTTGTCCCCTTCGCCATGCCCCTATTTTACCTAAACGAGTGGGCGGGGACACAGCCCACCTGTCTAAAAGGAGATGCGCGATTGGGGGTGCCTGTGAGAGATAGCCCAGGGCCAATCACGCAACTCCCAGAACAGGGGGGAAAAAAGCAACGTTCGGAGGAACGATTTTAATGAAAGAGGCCATTTACTACTGGCCTTCGTGCCGTCACTGCCAGGGCCAAGGCTCATGTTTGGGTGGGCCAAGGCTCATGTTTGGGTGGGCCAGGCTCATGTTTGGGAGGGCCTGGCCCACCCGGCCCACCCGCTAGAACCGGGCCTGCTCAGAATACCTTTCTTTGGATGCAAGTGAATAAGTCGAAAACATTTCTTTGAAAAGCACTACGGTCGATTACGATTTTCGGAAAACAATGGATACCTGTGTAAATTACCCATTAGTAAAAACATAAAAAAGTGAGAAAAACTGTGCAAAAATGTGAGTGAACTGAAGTTTTTAGTCTCAATATCATTTTACACCCTCTGCTTTGCAAGTATTTATTTTAAAATGCAGGAGAGAGGCACCATTCCCAGGCTGCCATGCTACTCTAGTTGTAACTGACATCGAAAGCAACTTTCAAGCACCAGAAAGTGAATGAAAACGAACCGAGGTCTCTTGAAAATATTTTGTTCTGTCCAGTTGTTCTAGGTTTGCCACGGAATCACAGACCTGTGCAGCTTTTACTAGAACTTCAACTTTAAAACCTGGCTATGGTTACCGAGCCATGGCTAATTTAACCATTTAAGCCTTATATTGCTAAACTGGACCCTAATGCAGGTTTCTCAGACGGGGCCTTAAGGGTAGCTATGGTGGGAAGAAAAAAAATATATATATACACCACAGCCAAATGAATTATTGGGTTACGAAAGCAGGTGGCAAGCAAATTGTATTTAGATTAAAGTACTTAACTAAAAAATTGTAAATATAGGGTATTGCAATACTATTCTCACCAAAGGGTGTATTTATCAAAAGCTTCCACCAAAAGATCTAATATTGTTTCTTTGGCTGAACCCCGTGCGTGATGATATGCACATACATGCTTTACGTAAAAGTACTTGTGAAAGTCTAATACAAGATATTATTGCTTTCTCGGAGACCTCAAAATTAACATTTACTGCACCTATTGGCTGGATTCACACAATGTTAGTTACTTCTCATAATTTGAAATATTTCCTTCACTTCTGCTATTAACCCATCGGACAGTGTTAATTGCTTTATTCCACATGTACCTAGCGTGATTGTAAACTGGTGTGAGACGATCACCTAATGCGCAAGGTTTTGATCACATTCTATCAAGAACTAAAATAAATAAATAATGTTAGAATATGGAGGAGAGGATTAATAACAGGCGTTTTCAATGCAATAGGTCTTGCATTTGTGAGCGTTTAAGCTATTGGCATTGTAAATGACAGTGCCTTTTATTTATGTATTTAAGCAACACATATATAAAAGGCATTGTTATTTTTAATGCCAATAGCTCAAACTCTCGCAAATGCATGACCACTTTAATGGATGCCGCGCCCCTTTCTTTGGACGCTGCTCCCGTATTCAGGTTACAGTGAGCAGCATCTAAAGAAAGGGGCGCGGCCAACATTAACGTGAAAGTGCGTATGGGGCGCTTTCACCCAAAGTTATAAAAAATTAATTGATTTAGAAAGATTCTGTAGCGCAGCTGCTAAAGTGAAAGCGGCCTGTGCTGTTAATTAAATAAGTGCAGCCGCTAATGTGAAAGCGGCCCGCGCTGTAAAATAAATAATCAAATAAGCACAGCCGCTAAAATGAAAGCAGACCGCACCGTAAATTAAATAAATAAGCACGGCCGCGAATGTGAAAGCGGCCTGCGCTGTAAAATAAATAATTAAATAAGTCCGGCCGCTATAGTTAAAGCGGACCGTGCTGTTAATTAAATAAGTGCGGGTGCTAATGTGAAAGCGGCTCGCGCTGTATAATAAATAATTAAATAAGCGCGGCCACTATAATTCAAGCGAACCACGCTGTAATTTAAATAAAAAAATTACTAAAAGCGTCTGAGTGCTGCGATGCCATGGGTGGAATAGGGAAACATCATTAAAGAAAATAGTGCTCACCGACTTACAAAGCAGACCGTGTAACACACAAATAAACGGTCCAGTCGTTATGGGAGGTTACAAAAGAAAGGAGGGATTATTAAGCCTATTTTAAATGAAAAGCAACAATTTCGCAAGGACAGTAACAGGAACCAATTGAAAAGATGGGCGTGAAATGGGCGCAGCTTCTATGCCTAACCTTAATACAGCATGCTTCGCAGAGCAGCGCATGCGCTGCCCAGGCACAACCTAAAAAGCGTGCTTAATGTTCTTACTGCCATCACGTTTTGTCATCAGATTTCACACGTAATGAGAAATTCCCCTGTAATACTTTATTACAAAAGATGCTTCAGAGCTCTCTGCGGCTTCATCCTCAGGAGGAGGAAGCGCTGTCGGGTAGAAGCAGAAGTGATAAAAGGTCCATTGCTGGCAGACTGTGCAGCCCAGCAAATCACAAGACCAGGGTGATGATACTAATCTACATTGATGAACACTGTTTTGTCAAACCTATTGTTCTTGGATGGTTTTCTTAAAAATAAATAAATACGTACATCAAAAGACGCAACCCCTTATTGTGGCATGCTGCATCCTTCACCTGAACAACTGTTGCTTGGTGGTCTCATCCATAGCTCCTGAGATTATTTTTTTAATGGATGTAAATAAGGTCTCAATTAGTTAAAATTGTTTTCAGAGTGGGGACATTTATTTGATATGATATTTATTCATTCTTTTATCTCACTTTATGCAATATAAAAAAAACAAGGATGGTCTGACTCGTGATTTTAGGACACCTTTGTCATCTCCAACACATGATGACATTTTTTCTCCCCTAACCGATTGTGCAAAAACTGTCTCAGGGTTTTGGGAAGGACACATAGGCCCTGCTAACTGGCCTACAGAAGATTCAGAAGAGGATATTCTACTCATACCTGACCTGGGACAACGTTTGAGCTCTGTGAAAAAGTAAAACACACACTTATATTAGATAAAATAACCCGAAATCTACACTTAGAAGTATATTTTAAGTCACCTCGGCATTGAATCTCTTTATAAAGGCACTTACTTGGCTTACAGCTTCATGCCTCTAAATGGTCACAGACTTACATATCCTTATAATATAGATTTAGGGGTAAAATATCCGATATATCAATCACTTATTTCACCTACTCATCATTTTATTATCACTTCATTTGCATTTCTGCTTCTTTTCCCACTCCTACTTACTTCTCTTATTTTTCTGCTGTGCCTTTCATATTTCTATGAAACATTTAATTTTATTATTTTTCTCTACTGTCAATTAAGCCAATTACATCTTAATGTTTTATGAAGCACGTTTCTTCACCTTAAATTCCTCCCATTAAAACAAATGGCTGTATTTTTTGTTATAAATAGGGCATTGTGTCTACCAGCCACTTAGAGCAAGATGCTGGCTGTGTGGAAAGGCGACACTTGGAAATGAGAGAAAATGTAAATTATGAGGTTTATGGAATCCATATAAACAAGAAGTCAACTTTTCAGTTTCTCCCATTTCATAGTGTTGCCTTTCCACACAGCCGTCATCTTGCTCCCAGTGGCTGGTAGACACTGTGCCATATTTATAATTGAAAAATACAGCCACGTTTTTAATTAGGAGAAATTTAAAGTGCAGAAAAATGTTCCAGATTCTGAACATTTTTGGAGAACATGTTTCTGCACTTTAAATTTCTCCCATAAAAAAAAAAGGTTTATATTTGTGTTACACGTGTAATGGTGACATATGGTGAAAGGCATGTCCTGCGCCTCAAGCACATACAAAACAGGCTCTCAGTCACACATACATCCCTTTCATACGCACACATGTTCATACAGCCCCAAAGGCCATGCTCTCACTGACACATGACAGCCCTGTCATAGTGCCCCTGGTCAAAGTATTTTGTTCAAACCATAGCTTCTGGCTCTATAGACATTGGGCTTAAAGTCCATGGAGCTGGGCGTGGGGATGTCTAGTAACTATGTGCGAGTTGCTTAGTCTTCAGTAGCTCACATTGATTTTCACTGAAGTAGCTCTCAAAGCAGAAAAAGTTGGAGGCCCCTGGCCTGTTGTGTACCTGTTCCGTCAGGTTTGTGAGCATCTTTCCACTATACAAACACAAAACAATGGGCAATGTCAATATTTGTTTAAAGTCATTCTTCATTTTATGTAAACAAAATACTGCAATGTCATAACATTTTACTCATGTTATTCTCCATGTAGCATTCCTTAACCCGAAACTCTTTGTGTCAGGCACATGATATTTTTTCTTAGAATCATGAGATTTCACACTCTGCACACTCTGAGGAGGTCTTGGATTGGCTTGAAAGCTGCACAAGCAAAATGGAAGGGCCATGTAGAAAATCCCCCTTTTCTGAGCGGTCACCTGATTTTTTGCCTTTTGCTGGACCCCATATTTTTGCTAACTTTGGAACTCTGTGAACTTTATCCCGGCTAGCCAGTAGTAAAGTGCATGTGCCTTTAAAGATGAAAGATTTGGCATACTCCTAATTGGTATATTTAACTTACATATAAGTCCCTAGTTTATGGTATAAAATGTGCCCAAGGGCCAGGAATTTAAATGCCACTAGTGGACTGCAACACATTCACTATAGTTGCAGCGCAAACATGGATTCAGGCCTACCACTGTAGCCTGGCTGTAACAGTGCAAAACATGTACTGCAACCTGTCAAAATAAACCTTTTTTTTGCAGGCAAATACTGTCCTTTTAAATATTAATAAGTCACTACTACGTAGGCTGCATGGTATTTAAAATTGGGCCATCTAGTGACTCAAATCCAAAAGCTATTTTCACTGTGGTAGGCCTAGCTGTTCTGTGTAGAAAACCAGTGTACTGATCAAAATATAAATTGTGCATCTCAGGAAAGGAATTATTCAGAAAAATAATGAAACCACTTTTTTCAGTAATTATTAAAAATCCAATTCAATAGTTAAGTGAGAGTTACTAAAGACAAGTAACTTTTAGAAAGTTACCCTATTCCTACCTGAACTGACAGAAGGATAATTAACATAAGCCCCTGCCAGCTCCCAGCCATTGAATAAGTGTGAAATGCCTGCCAGGAGCAAACAATAGGCTGACCTGAATGGGCAGAGATGACTCCACTGAACTCCAAAGAATATGCAGGGTGGGACTGTGGGCATCCTTTTTGACACCACAGTGCCAAATCTTGCTTGACAGGTCTGCTTTGTTTACATGCAACCCTTGGGACATACTTGAAAGACGAGAAAACAGGATAACAATGCCAGTTCTAATCGTTTCACTGTCTATTTTCTAAAGGACTCTGCTTTTGTCCTACTAAGCTCCTGTCTCTGGATTTAAATATAACTATTGGGGCACACTTGAAAGGGGAGACAACAGGATGGCAAGACATTTCTTGTGGATCCAGTGTCTGGTAGCTGACAGACTCTGCTTTTTTTTCCTACCAGACTTCTGGGCTTATTGTGGGTACAGTGGCTGCCTCAATCTGAATTTTAGTGTTAGATAAGGGAGGGCATTAAGTATATGATGGTACACTCCCCCCAACACACCCAGCCCTCAGAGGCCAAGTTTAGTGTGGCCGATCAGTCTTGCCATCTTGAAAAAGGATACGGTTACCCAGAGGAACTTTAACCCCATTGGTTAGGGAATGCCCACGAGTCATTCTGACCCACTAGCTAATGCCAGGCATAAACGAGGTACCTCTAGACACCCACTTCTAAGAACTGCAGAAGATCAGAAGAGGACTGGGCCTGCTTTCAGTGACTTGAGAGGAGCCCCAAAGGACTGGGCCTGCTTTCAGTGACTTGAGAGGAGCCCCAAAGGACTGGACCTGCTCCCTCTTGACCCAGGACAAAGAATTGTACTTCAAGGGTCATAGGACTGGCCTCCTGTTCAAGCTACAGGGATACAACAAGAACAAGAGCCATTTTCCTGGAAGTACCCAACTGATCAGTGTCAACTGGACCCTGTTGCTGTTTCCTGGAAGTACCGAGCTGACCAGTGGCAACTGGACCTGGACTTGACCCAGCCATTGGCCTTTACGTGACACCCTGTGAGTCTCTAAGTGACAGTCCAGGGGGCTGCTGGTGGTGGTGGTGGGGGGTGGGGGGGAGGGGCTTTAGAAGTATATGCCTGTGGTGGATTGGGACTTAAAGGACTAAGTAAGAAGGTAAAATCTTTGACCACAACAAACATGTTTGATATATCGACCCACCCTCCATCGTGATCAACCTTCATTTGCTCCTAGGTCACGGTCTACTGAGACTACTACCCATCACTGGCTCTTTGTGCTGTTTGGCTCCATTTCTACTTAAAACTTTAGAAATCCATATCTCCTGTTACCCATATTGGAGTTTTGTCTTTTTGTTTATTACATTTTACTCTATTCTTCTAATTTAGTTTGGGATTTTTATTGTTTTGCATTTTGACTTTATTACTGTTTTGGCACAGCAAAAATACTTTACACATTGCCCAATGTTAAGCTTAACTGCTCTGTGCCATAGCTATCAGGTGGTTGAGAACAAGTTAATTTAGTGACTTTAGGCGTTCACCTTGACAATGGTTCTAATTATTACTTCAAGTGGTCAGTCACCTGCCCATTTAATAATCCAATTTCTTACAAGTCCACCATTCTGCATGGTATATCTTTGAGCAGCCCTCTGTTATAGACTAGATATTCATCAGCGCCGTCTTCTGCAGGTTGTAACACCCCCCCCACCACCACCACCCGGTTATGTGTGCAGTGTACTGGCCCAGCCAGTACAGCTGGAAATACACCCAAGGCTCCTCAGGTCTCTTGTCAGGCACTAATTGCTGACATGATCCTGACCTGTGCTTTGCATTCTGGTGCTTGAAGTTTTTTGTTTTCACTGAACTAATTCTGTCAGTGAAACTGCTCTCCCACCCTCGCAGCTCCACCATTAAGTGAGGCCCTCTGTGAGCCCCTGCACTCCCGTAGTGCTGGTGTTCGAGGCCCTCCTCCACCAGCAGGGTATACCTGCGCCTCATCCCTGGTGGTCCAGTGGACCTCCGACTCCTTCTCTCACTCCGCTTTCTGCCCCCTTCATCCTCTCCTTCTGCTCCGTGTCACCCTCTAGCTTCTTCACCCTTCAGTCTTTTCATCACTTTTTCTCTGCTTTCTGCTCCGTTTCACCCTTTATTCTTTTTGCACTTTTTCTCTTTATTTCACTTTTCCTCGCTCTTTTGGCCTCTTTTCCCCCCGTTTTTCCCGCTGCTGCTGCCCCCACGGCCTCTCCCCCCAGCGCGACCAGCCCGTTCCAGGTCCCCTCCCCGCTCCCGCCTCCCAGCTGTCCAGCCCTCCCCGACCCCTACTTAATGGTGGCCGCGCAGCGGGCGCGCCACTGGCGGGCCAAAGGCAAGCCCGTCTACGCCCGTCCATGACCCGACCGCGACCAGCGTCAGGAACCCTGGATCTCCGAACCGCCAACGCTACAACCCAGCGGCACTCCACACACTCAACCCAGGCCGCAACAACAACTGCAAGCTAGCATCACCAGCCGACACCCACGGACCCTTCAGCAGTCACTGCTGCCGCCACTCCTGCAGCACCGCCAAGACCACGAATCCAGCGCAACCCGCCCGCAAGAACACAACAGAACCGAAGACCCTGCAATGCATCTTCCTCAACGTCCGATCCCTCCACAAACACGTCACAGAGATCAGGGACCTCCTCGACAGCATCACCCTGGACGTCGCATTCTTCACCGAAACCTGGACCAACACCACCTCGGGACCGGACAGCGCCATTCCCCAAGGATACAAGATCTCCCGGAAGGACCGCCCCACCCGCCCTGGAGGAGGAATCGCCATCGTCCACAAATCCACCCTCCAGCTGAGCACACTCCCCGACGAGCCCACAGACCTGATGGAACACCTACACTTCAAGATACAGGCCAGCCCTACCACCACCCTCCGGGGATCTCTCATCTACCGACCCCGCGGACCATTCACCAACTCCATCACGGACATCATCTCCCTGCAAGCCATCGCGTCCACCAACTACACCCTGCTGGGAGACCTCAACTTCCACCTCGACAACCAACAAGACCCCAACACCACATCCCTCTTGGACAACCTCCAAAACATAGGTCTCCGCCAGATCGTAACCGAACCCACGCACTCAGCAGGACACACCCTCGACCCCCTCTTCACAACAGGAAACTCCATCACTTTCAGTCACACCACCGAACTCCCGTTGACAGACCATCGATGCATCCACTTCACCTTCAGGACACCCACCATCCACAGACACCAGCACCTGCTGCCACGAAGAAACTGGACCAAAATCACCGACGACCAGCTCACCTCCTCACTCGGCAACTCCACCCCTGCCACCGCAGAAGACGACGACCCCAACAACGCAGCCCGAACTCTGCACAGATGGATCTCCGACAACGCCAACACCATAGCCCCCCTCAAGGAGAACAACACACGCCAAGAAAGCCAGATGGTTTACCGCCGAACTTCGAAAGTCCAGACGCACATGCCGCCGCCTCGAAAAGGACTGGAGGAACTCCAAATCCACAGAAGCCCACAACAACTTCAGAGCCGCCACCAACGCCCACCACCAACTCATCAGAAATACGAGAAAAACAGCTATCAAAGACAGAATCTCCACACACGCGCGCACAACAGCAAAGAGCTCGTCAGCATCATCAAAGAGTTCGCCCAACCCACCAGCGAATCTACTGACATCCCTCCCTCACAAGACCTCTACAACAAACTCAGCACTTTCTTCCACCACAAAATCAAGAACATTTACGACAACTTCGACGAATAAAGCCAACACCCTGAACCCTCACCAGCCGCCCCAACACCCTGAAGCCAACGATCGACAGCTGGACAGCCCTCACAACCGAAGACACACTGAAGACGATGAAGTCAATCCACTCCGGGGCCCCCACGGACCCCTGCCCCACCACATCTTCAACAGAGCCGCCGACACCATCGCACCCATGCTTCAACACACCATCAACCGCTCCCTGGCGAACGCCTCCTTCCCCGACGACTGGAAACACGCCAAGATCAACCCCCTCCTAAAAAAGCCCTCGGCGGACCCTACTGACCTAAAAAACTACAGACCCATCTCCCTGCTCCCGTTCCCAGCGAAAGTCATTGAGAAAGCCGTCAACAGCCAACTCGCCACCTTCATCGTAGAGCACAATATCCTCGACTCCTCCCAATCCGGGCTTCAGAAAAAAAACACAGTACAGAAACCGCCCTCCTTGCCGCAACGGACGACATCCGCTCCCTCCTGGACAGAGGAGAGACAGTAGCCCTCATCCTCCTCAACCTTTCAGCCGCCTTCGACACAGTCTCTCACCGCACTCTAACATGCAGACTTCACGAAGCAGGGATCCGTGACAAGGCCCTCGACTGAATCCGCTCATTCCTCTCCGGCAGAACGCAGCGGGTCAGACTCCCTCCTTTCCTCTCGGACCCTACACCAACCACCTGCGGAGTCCCCCAGGGATCCTCCCTCAACCCCACGCACTTCACTGTCTACATGGCTCCGCTCGCCCCCATTGTCAGAACCCACGGACTCAACATTGTTTCCTACGCAGACGACACCCAACTCATCCTCTCCCTATCCAGCAAACCCATGGCAGCCAAACACAACTTTCAAGAAGGCATGGAAGCAGTCGCCAAATGGATGAAAAACAGCTGCCTACAACTCAACACGGACAAAACAGAGGTACTCATCATGGGCCCACACCCCAACGCCTGGGACGACACCTGGTGGCCCCGCGCCCTCGGAAGCCCACCTACCCCCACAGACCACGCACGCAACCTCAGAATCATCCTGGACTCCGAGCTCAAAATGGACCGCCAGATCAACTCCGTCGCATCCTCCTGCTTCCACACCCTCCGCCTCCTACGTAAGACCTTCAAATGGATCCCCCTCGAGCACAGAAAGACCGTCACTCACGCCCTCGTCACCAGCAGACTTGACTACGGCAACGCACTCTACGCCAGAATAAACAAAAACCTCACCCGCAAGCTACAAAACATCCAGAACGCCGCCGCAAGACTGGTCCTCAACCTGACAAGACACTGCCATATCTCCCAGCACCTGCGCACACTCCACTGGCTCCCCATCGAGGCTAGAATCACCTTCAAGATCCTCACCCACGCACACAAAGCCCTCCACAACGCCGGACCAGCATACCTGAACAGCCGACTCGCTTTCCACGCACCCCAAAGGACCCTACGATCAGCCCAGCTCTCCTACGCCGTGGTCCCCCGTGCCAGAAAGACCAGATCGGGAGGCCGCTCCTTCTCCTTCCTCGCGGCCAGAGCCTGGAACGCCCTACCGCTCCACCTCAGACAGACTACATCACTCCCCATCTTCACGAGAAACCTCAAAACTTGGCTCTTCGATAGACCTCCTCCTTGATGGACTGGAACCTGCACCCCGCCCTCCTCCCCAGCACCTGGAGACCCTTACGGGTGAGTAGTCGCGCGCTTAACAAGTACCTGATTTGATTTGGACTACAGGCCCATGAATACACAGAAAATCATCGGAGTGGATGCTCTTCTCACATTTGAACCTGGAACAACTTGAGAGCGATGACCACCCGGTCCCCAACTTCTCCTTCTGTAGGATATTAGTTCCGGAGTAGCGTGCTACTCGCCGAAAAAGCGCTTAGATGCCTCATCAGGGGTAGTAAGCGCTATATAAATGCAATTACAATACAATACCATACCATACCACACCACGTTTTGTAGAGTACATTACACCCTGGTGCTACTACTGCAGGATGCAGGCTTTACATCCTTTCAATAAGATCAGGGCCACTGGAATTAAGCGATTCTGCAGCCAGGGGGGTTTTCACAGTTATAGATTTGTCACATAATCCATCATTTGCTGTATAATCTGCAGATTTTGACAAAAAAAATTGTTTCTATCTCAAAAGGCTTAAAAGTTACTAAAAACATTGCGACATGTTTGCGTGAAATGGAAGGCCCTTCACAAAAGTTAACTGGTCAGCTTTCAGTTGCTTTTTTTCTGTATTTGGTTGGTAAACTGGTACTACTGAAGAGAAATCTTTGCCCAGACAGTATTACCAGGTGAAATCATTACAAAGCAATAAAGTCATGCTATCAAAATGCCACATTATGTGCCATAAATTGACTTTTCTTGCCGCAAACTTTAATCAACCCTGCCGTATAATTTGGTGCTCCACTGCCACATAATTCCAGTGGCTCTGAATAAGTTGCGTGCATCACTCTATAACTTTTCTCACTTTCTGTACTCTTATACTCGCCCCCATCTGCGACGTATATATCAGTACACTTTCTGCAGAGCTTGCACAGTCATTCTCGATCTGAACGACATAATTTAGTAAACTTTCAGTAGTAAACAACCCCCAGCTACCTCTAGCGAGGAAACCTCCAAGGCCTACAGCTGTCCGTGCACACCCCAGATTACTTTATGCAGGATGTCTTGTGAGAGTTTCATAAAGCGCATTTTCGTCATACATAACCTCTTGGCGCCGTTATAAATGACTTGCATTGTTTAGTGACGAATATGAAAAGTGTAGGGATGATTTTATCGGCAGCAGGGAGAGGTTGGGCGGAGTAACGGTTTTAAAAGTGTTTACGGAAGACGAAACTGTCGGAAACATCCCACACACCGCACGGCAGCGGACCCCGAGACATCCGATCGGGGGCTGAAAAGGACTAAATTCATCTTTTAATTGCAGGACATTTACTCTTGTCCCAAATAATGCGGGATATATGCCCGTCCCCTCTCCTTCAAACCACACACATAACCCAGGCTCATTTTTGGACATGTGCCTACCCACTTTCTAGGCGGGTATATGCCCGCTTCGTCTCTACGGGAGAGCGGGGAGCACGCACTCACCTCTGCTTCTCGGAAGGCTCCTGTCCTCAGGCGGTTCCTGTCAGCTGGCACTGCGGCTCTCCCCGCACACAAGTTCCCTGCTGCAGCTGCACTCCAGGGCTCGCCCACTCTTCCTCGCTCCTTGTTCCTCCCCTAGCCCAGCCCGGTTTCAGCCTCTTTCGTGCCAAGGCCAGCCCTCTGCCCCACCCCTCAGCGCCGACCCTGCCCTTCTCAGATTGTCACGGACCCTCCCCAGGTCAGGCCCAGCATGCGTACGCAGCAGTCCTCACTGCGCCTCCCCAAGGTGCGGCAAACCCTCTGAAGACACACCCTCGTCTCCAAGCACCAGACCCACCCCTGTCCGTGACCAGCCAGACAGTCTCCACCTCCTCCAGAGGCCCCGCCCGAGCTGTCTGAAGCCTTGTTCTCGGTGTGTCTGGGCCCTCCCTCTCGCCATCTCTCCTCCAGGCGCAGACACATGATTCAAATTAACTTTATTGACATGATACGTTATGCAAAGTTAGTACACGACATACAACTAACAATGGCAGAACAGGAACATTGTTACTGCTCTTTCTTGATACCACAGTACAGTGGGGTCGAAGTGCTCACCTTTCATTGTTTTATTTTGGTGTTTTTATGTATCACGAACATGACCTCAGGGCATCAGAGCGCGTTACAGGAGTACCATTAGCAGCAATCATGCGAGAACATATTTGAGACAAAGCACAGTAAAAGTGAAAAACATTTGAGAGTGCGTGTGAGATCATAGATTTAGCCCAAGTGTCTTTCAAAGAGAAGAATTTGAGCTCCTTTTCAAAGGTATGGGGTCAGGTCATGCAGAGGGTCGGAAGAGGGAAGTCCGTATGACTACTCGAAAATGATTTCAGATCTGATTCCAGGATGCAACATACATGGCAGCTGTTTTTGCCGAAGCAGTGAATGCCAGGCTGATCCAGTTTATCGCTACGTTTTCTTGCAAAGTCTTCATTTTATGGCAAATTCAGAAATTATGGAGTGATTTACTAAGATCGGAGCAATGCAATGCTGTGCAGAAAGTATCTGAGTTGCTTTGTGTGAACTTTTATTTATTTTTATTTTAAAAGTTTTATATAGCGCTAGCTAGACCCGTGGATATTAGAGGGCTTTACATACACACTGTACAAAACCAAAGGAAATTGCATTACTTAGTAGGAAGGCAGTAGGGAAGCAAAAACAGAGATAAAAAATACAACATGAAAAATAGATAAACAGTGCAGCGGAGGGAGAGAAAACAAACGAAGGTGGTTAACACAGACCGGTCACCACTATCCTTGAATGTCAAGAGAGAGAGGAGTTAACTCGGATATTGAAGTCTAGGTTAGTTGATGTTGGTCAGGAAAGTATTTGTTAAGGAGATGGAGTTTCAGGTCCCTTTTGAAACAGGAGAAGGAGGGGTTGCATCTGAGGACTCTAGGGAGAGCGTTCCATATCCTGGGAGCGTTGCCAGAAAACGATCGGTATTGGGAGGTTTTCTTTTTCAGTTTCGGAGGGATAAGAAGGAGTGAGTTAGAACTTCTCAGTGTTCTGGATTGACCTGCTCTTACCAGTTTGTTGTTCAGGTAGTTGGGGGCCGGAGAGTGAAGGGTTTTGTGTGTGATGCAGGCCAGCTTGTAAATACACCTCCCTTCCATAGGAAGCCAGTTGAGGGAGTTGAGAGCTGGAGTGATGTGTTCAAATCTTTTCACTCCAGATATGAGTCGAGCGGCCATGTTCAGCACTGCCCTTAGTGGGGCTAGGTGAGCTTTTGGAGTCCCTGTTAGGATGGCGTTCCCGTAGTCGATTTTAGAGAGAACTAGGGATTGAACTACTGTCTTGAGGTCATCCTGGGGAAGAAAAGGTTTCAATTTCTTGAGGTGTTTTAGTGAGAAAAGAGCACCTTTTGCAGAGTTTTTGATGTGGGCCTCCATTGATAAGTTCTTGTCAAGGGTGATGCCTAGCGACTTCACTGAGTCGGATAGGACGAGGGGTAGTTTAGGGCAACCAGATTCTTGAGCCACTCTTGGATTGGTCAATGGTTGCTTTTTGGAGAGAATAGGATTAGTTCCGTTTTATCTGGGTTGAGCTTTAAGTGGTTAGTGTTGAACCAAGTTTGGATCTCGGTTAGAGTGACATTGAGGTGTCGGATGTCGTTGGGAGACTTGATTTTGAAATAGATTTGGGTGTCATCAGCGTAGAGGTGGTAGTTCACTCCCGCTTTTTTCAAGATGATTGTGAGGGGCTCCATGAAGAGATTGAAGAGGGACGGGGAGAGGATCGAGCCTTGCGGGACCCCAAGTGTGACTTTTGTTGGCTTCGAGAGACAGAGGTTGATTTTAATTTGTTGCGAGCGGTGTTGAAGGAAGGAGGTGAACCATTTTAGTACTGTGCCATTAATGCCGGAGCGTTTCAACAAGGTCTCCAGAAGAGCTGGGTGATTTACAGTGTTGAATGCCGCAGATAGGTCAATAAGGATGAGAAGGCAGGCATCACCTTCATCTAAAGCCTTGTGAATATCGTCAGAGATGTTGAGCATAGCTGTTTCAGTGCTACAGCCTTTCCTGAATCCTGATTGAAAGGTGTCGAGGAGGTTGAACTCATCAATGTGTTTGTTGAGTTGGTGGAGAACGCATTTCTCCAATGTTTTCGCAAGGAACGGGAGGTTGGAGATAGGTCTGAGGTTGTTAAGATCATTACGGTCGGCCCCTGGTTTCTTGAGAATGGGTGTGATTTGTCCTAGTTGAAGGGAGTCTGGGACACAGCCTGAGATGAGAGAGGCATTGATGATTTTTGTCCAGAAAGGGGAAATGGTGTGGTTGAGTTCTTTTATAATTGTGGATGGGAGGGGGTCCATAGTGTGGGAGGAAGGTTTTAGGGTAGAGATTATACTGAAGACCTCGTTTTCCGACATTAGCTCAAAGTCGGACCAATGCGCATTGTTTTTTAGCTGGAGGCAGACCTGATTGTCCTTGGTAAGAACTCTTTCTGATTGGTCAAGGGTGGTTAAAGGGGGCAGGTTAAGAGGGAAGGAGGGTTTGCGGTTTGGAGGAAGGATTGATCAATTTTTGAGACTTTATTAGAGAAGAAGGTGGCAATTTCTTCACATCGCTCTTTGGTGGCTATGATTTCGTTAGAGGGAGTGCAGTTTGTTTGGCTTTTGACAATGTTGAAGAGTTCTCTCGGTCTGTTTTTCACCAGATCTAGTTGGTTGCGGAAGAAAGACGCATTTTCACTGAAAATGTGTTTTTTGTATGCCTGCCGAGCAGATCTAAGTTGCGCTAGGTGCAAGGTCGAGGGGTTTAGTCTCCAACACCTTTCCGTTTGTCTGAGTTGACGCCTTTCGTTATTCAGATCCATATTGAACCAGGGTTTAGATTTGGTTCGCCTCATTTGTTTGAGTTTGAGTGGAGCTACTTGGTCTAAGACCTCTGTCATTTTAGAGTTAAAGTGTGTAGTGAGGTCATCGGCCGTCCATGATGAGGGTTGGGGTTGTAGATGGGCATGAATCCTGGATTCAAGTTCGGGTAAAGGGACTTTTTGATGTTTCTGGTCCAGTGCTTAGGTTTGTCATCACGAATAGGTTGGTGTCTGACAAGTGCATCAATCTTGAACAGAATGAGGTGGTGGTCTGACCAGTCAATGGGAGAAATCGCTCTCAGAGAGACCAGTTCATTGTTGGTAATGATCGCATCCAGTGTTGCACCTTTGATGTGAGTTGGTTCATTGCAGAGTTGTTTGAGATTGTATATTTCAAGTAGGTTGGATAGGTTCTGGACAGTGGAGTCTTCTGGGTCATTCCAGTGGATGTTGAGGTCACCCAGGAACACGTCTTTTGTGTCTGTCATGGAGAAACGTGTTGTTAGGTCTGTTAGTTCTTCGGGGAAAAGGGTACGCTCTCTAGGAGGATGGTAGATGGTGTGGAATTTGATGGGTGAGGTGCCCTTGGCAGTGAGTTCGACACCCAGGTATTCAAACGATAGGTATTCTGCAGGTTTAAGTTTGGTGATCTGTATTCCAGCTTTGTGAATGATGGCTAGTCCCCCCCAGTTTTGATTGGCCTGTCTTGTCTGATGATGTTGTACCCTGGAGGGGTGAGAATGTCAAGAATGGGGGTGGAGTGGACATTAAGCCAGGATTCTCTGAGGAAAGCGATGTCAATTTCTTCAGCGAGTAGAGCTTCAGCAATGTCTGTGGCGTGTTGTACTGCTGATCTGCAGTTTAGGAGCATGCAAGAGAGAGGGCGGGGAGCCTTGGTGGTGGGGGGAGCTAGGTGGATAGAGGAGTATTGAGCAGGAGGTCTAGGCGAGTGGACAGTTTTAGGTATTCTGTTAGTGCCAACAATAACAGGGATGGGGAAAGGGGCTGATTTCTGGCTCAGAGCGAGGTAAGGGTCGTTGGTCACATCAGGTTTCAATACCGAAAGGGGAGGCGATCCCGGTTGGGTCGAAGTGCCTGACTCGTTGACGGACTGGAGGGTCGGGGGTGCTCTGTGGGGCCATGGGAGAGGTATTGAGGGGGTTTGAGCAAATCTACCCGACGAGAGGGAGTACGGTGGCTTGGTCCTGTTGAGAAGGTCTTGTTGTAAGTGTAGGAGATCGGCAGCAAGGGAGTTAATTTTCTGCTCCATTCTGTTCAGTTGCTGTGTTATTGAGCTGAAAAAGTTTAAGGTTTCTGGCAGGGGTCGAGAATGACTTGGGCCTATGGAGGGAGAGTGAACAGGGGTCAGGGATTGGACGGAATCAGTGGGTTTAGGAGAGGGGAGAGGTTGGACGCGGGGAGCCGGATTAGTAATGCTCCCATTCAAGGAGTTCAGAGGAGGAGTAGAGGGTCTACTGTCCAAGTGAGGAGGGAGAGAAATTCTGGGTAGGAAGTCAGAGTTCCGGGGAATGTCAATGAGATTAGCGGTGGAGACAGGTTGTGTATGTGGGTGTGCGACGGCGGACGGGGAGTGGGCGGTGATAATAGGGGGAAAGTGTCTGCTGTATTGGTGAAGACGTTGGACATGGGGAAGTCACGGGGGTTGTCAGTGAGGTAAGTGGTGGAGACGGGTTGTGCCTGTGGATGTGGGACATCGGAAGGGGAGTGTGCAGTGGTGGTAGGGGGAGAGTGACTGCTGGATTGGAGATGACGTTGGACAAGGGGGAAGTAAGGGTCGGGGGAAGAGGGTCTGTGTTGGAGGAAGGGGTAGTTTGAGAGGGAGGGTTCAGATTATCAGAGGTCGAGGGGGGAGTGCCTGTGGGGATTTCGGTCGTGGGAGGGCTGAGGGTGAAGTCCGAGCTGACGAGATCGAGATCGGCCTTGTGGTATTTGTTAATTGTGATTTTGTTGTTCCTGGTGTGATCAGTTGATGTAATAATGGTGGGCGTTTGGCGGCGGAGAGTAATGATGGGGGTAGTGTGATTGTAGTGAGTGATGGTGGATGTCCATGAGTTGAAGAGAGGTTCTTCAGGGCAGGGAGATTGGATCAGTTCCACGTTATTAGTGAGGGTGGTGGGGGATAGGGGAGATAGGGTTTGGTGGCTCAGTTGAGTTAACGAGGAAAGAAGTGTGGGGAAGTGGCGGTCAAAAGTGGTGAGGTGCGGGTCGGTGGCCTGTATGAGAATGGTTCCAGTTCTGTAGATGGAAATGGTGAGTTCCCCTTTGAAGGTCGGAGAGATAGTGGTGGAGATTTTTTCACCATAGGGAATGATTACTGACTTGGCGACTTTAAGGTGAAGAGAGAAGGTGTTTTTCCATTTAGTCGGGCGATTAGTGTAAAAAATGAAGTTAGTTTTCGTGTTGCCGTTGGTCGCTGTGTGGTAGTTATCTACAATGAGTGTTTCCGGGTGTTGTTTTAGAGTACTGTGCTTGAAGTTCTTTTTTGCATTACTGGTCAATTTGTCTGGGTAGTTAATGGACCAGGAGTTGGGTCCGTAACGCACGAGATTCGAGTTACGGGAGGGGTTAGGCGGGCGCATGGTTGAATGGTAGAAAATGCCGGGGCGCAATCAGGAATCAAGCAGTAACCATGCTTTTACAGTAAGCATCATTTGGCCCAAACCAGGGGGACACTCCAAACGCAGGGGGAGTATCAGCATTTTTCAATGCCTGCCATATTGGGAGGAGACAATGTCCACAAGCCAATTCCAGTAACAATCCCATAAGCACATCAGCCTGTAACATAAACCACATTATGCACAGTATCACATTAGGCGCAAAACCTTAGACGCCAACCTCACCATCATAAACATTATGCAATTCTCTCATCGGTCTAAACGCATTAGACACTAACATGCTAATCATAAATCACATTAGGAAATATCTCACAACCTAAACGCATTAGGGAATAATAACCTCGCTAGCATAACCACATTATGCAAAACCTCACAACCATAAAAGTACATTTAGAGGTAAGAAACAGGGTGCGTAAACCATAGTAAATGCATCACATTTCCTAGCACCATATTTTAGGACAGAAACCACATTAGCACATAACCTCACGGTAGAAACCATAGCAGAGGCATCAATCACATTAGGGCCTGGCGCCCTACAATCCTAACAGTCCCCCTGGCCAACTGGCCATCTCAAAGAGGGGCTCAAATGCCCTATGTCCCAAAAGTTCAGGGCGCGCTGCCTAAGCAGCGAAAGTCAAGGGTGCGCAATCTGCGCAGGCCTAAACGTTGCAGCTGGCACTAAGTGCTGCGCAGCTGTGAAGGTCAGGGCTAAAGGAGTGCATCTCACTCCTAGCTACCAAGGTATGTCCCCCAAATAAACAATAGCCTAAACGGTGCAGCTGCCCACTACTTGCTGGGCAGCTGTGAAGTAATAAGGCCTGGCACTCACCGTGCCTTTGGGGTCTCACTGGGGCTTCTTAAACAATAACCTTACCCCCAAAACGTTGCAGTTGCCCACTGTCAAGCGGGGCAACTGTAAAAACATATGGCCAAAGGTAGGGGCACGGGCCCATCTGGGCCCTCTTAAAACAAACATGCCCCCTTGTAGGAGCGGCCCGCAACGGTGTGCCGCTCAGCAAAACTAGGAACTGGCCACACAAAGGGGGGGAAAGCATGGGCCCCTCTGGGCCCTTTCTTTTACTATAAATATGCCCTTCGTTGGAGCCCCACGGGCTCTGAAACCGGCACCTCTGGGCCTCAGGGGAGCATCTACGGGGCAGGCACCGAGAGCGTGCCTCGACACACACCCCCCCTATGTTCCACTCACCGGACTCTGAGTGGCCGACACAGGAGAGCCCCCACTCCTCGGGGGCTCGCTCTCTCTCTTTCAAGCGGCGGGGGCAGGCACCTTCAACGTGTCTCGTGCCCCGGCGCCGCAATCACCACACCGCGGGGCTCTCCCTTCCACATGGGAGCCCCGCCGAACCTCCGCATCGCCTCTCCTTCAAGGCCTCTCCTGACAAGGTTATTGCAGAAAATGATGTGTACAAACTTTGTCACATACTTCAAGGTGCACTACTCATGCCCATAAGGTGCAATTGAACTAAACGTTTTTTGAATAATTCTTCATTTCTAATTTATTACAATTTATCTCATTTTTTGAGTGCACAAAAAATTATCACCAATGATAACAACTATGTAAACCGTTGATCTTCGACATTTCTTGTGTCATATATAATGTTCATATTACATTCTTCACATTGAATTGAATTGAATGTACAATCAAGAAAATAACAAAGAGTCTCCAATGCCGTGCTCCCAATGCATTTCGGGAAATCCCTTCGTCAGGGAAACTCGGTCATCACTTGACCTCACGATTTCAGCATTGAAAACTTCCACGAGCGGCAATGGACAAAAGTGCGTTACTGTTCCATCGAGGAATATAAGATGCAGCAGCTTTTTGTTAGCTGAACCGCTACCTCACGTAACTCGTCCTCGCCCGTGTGCACTCCAAAAATGAGATAAGTTGTAATAAATTAGAAATGAAGAATCATTCAAAAAAAGTTTCGTTCAATTGCACCGTATGGGCATGAGCAGTGTACCTTGAAGTATGTGACAAAGTTTGTACACATAATTTTTTGAGTTAGTCTTCCTGAGAGGAGCGGGTCAGGTTTCAAGGTAGCACACAATAGATACAAATTGTTTAACCACAGAGCACCTTTATTCCATAAAATACGAAGTGCAGGCTATATCCATTGTTTGAAGTTTATTGCAGAAACATATTTACAAAGTGGTGCGTGATGATGGAAACATTGTAATTGTATTTATATAGCGCTTACGACCCCTGGCAAGGTGTTGAAGCGCTTTTTGGCGAGTAGCACTCTTCTCCGGAACCAGAAGGTGGATTAGTGGTGGATTAGGAGAGAGAAATATAAATTATTATTGGGAGTGGTAGACATGCAGGTCTGTTAGTTGGATGAATAGGATAAAGGATGGATAGAGGAAAGAGTTTAGAAAGGATTATTCTGGGGGTACATAGTAGTAAAAGAGGTTGGGATGGGACAGGGAGTGGAGGTAGAGGATATTTTGAAGAGGAATAGGATGAGTCACACAGAGGGGTTTTGTGAGGTTTGGGGAGATTAGCTAACCTTTTTTTTCCCTGCAGTGAGAGGAAAATATATAAATATGTTGATACATAACCACACATACGAGGTATACATACATAGAGATTTTAACATGATATGCATTTGGAAAATAATCATGAGATATAAAATTGTACTAGTAAAGTCCCATATGTACATGCATGGATAAATATTTGCAAACTCAGGCTTTCCATTTTTGCTGTTAATGAAGTTTTTTTTATTTTATTTATTATTATGTTTCTTTAATTTATATTGTCCCCCAATATTTCAGTCAGGGTTGGATTGAGAACAAAATTAGGCCTGGGCACTGAAGGAACAAGCATTTGCAATGCAATAGGTCTCGCAGTTGTGAGAGTTTGAGCTATTGGCATTGTAAATGGCAATGCCTTTTATTTACGTGTTGGTTTTCAAAACATAAATAAAAGGCATTGTCATTTAGAATGCCAATAGCTTAATCTCTCGCAAAAGCGAGACCTATTGCATTGCATATGCTTGTTAAGCATTGTTCCTCTGACGCTTCTGTCGAGCCAGACAGTGTTCAGGAAATGTGTGGTGGTGGGGAGAGTGTGCCATTGTGCTACTGTCCAAGGCGGCAGAAGCGGCCTGCCCAGTGCAAGGAAGCAGTTCCTTCACCCCAACAGGAAATACCACCAGAATTGTAAAACGAAGCTCAGTGTAGTGAGGGGAGTAGAGGGTGAGCCGCAAAAGACAGCAGGACGAGGAAGCAAGTCTCAGAGCAGCAAAGCCAATCGAGGAAAGAGGGGCAGCTGACCTCCAAGCAAGTGCAAGCCGACTACAGCGAGGCAAGTTGTACTCCTTATGAGTAATGCGGGGGGAAAAACTCACAGAGCCGTCCGGTATCATCAGCAAGAGGGAAGCAGCCCAGAGGCATAGCGCGCCTGGCTCGGCAGAGTGTGGAAGGCAGGCGAAGTAGTGGCACCCCAGAGCTGGCCTGGCTGCCACTGCGCCCGTGTGCCGTCCTTGCCCTGCGGCTGCCTCTAGCAGCCCGGTTTGCCACTCACACATGAAACAATTCCCACCAGCCATCAATCACCGTCCTAATTCTGAGGGACTTCTGGAGAGCGCGGGGTTCGTGTTCCCCAAGGAACACCTCACTCAAATGCCCTCCTAATGCCTTAAAATCTGCCCTGCAGCTTCCCGCGAAGGCTGCCTCAGGGCCTTACGTGCGCGGGAAGCTTCTCACTGGTGGGAAGGGAGGAGCCAGGTCATAAGAGAGGAGTGGAAGAGACGCGGCGAGACGACGTGCCCGTGCACTGCTGTCCGAGCAGGCACGGCAAAGAGCCCAACCGTACACGTGCACATCTCCTGTCCTCCGGACGCCAAAATGTGCTGTCTCTTCCAACGCGTGGTATGTGTAGCAGCGTTTTGTTTCTTGGTTGGTAACGGTGTGAAAGATACAACAGCCGCAGGAGCGGAATTGTATTAAAGCGAAAGCACATATGTCCTGTAATTAGTGCACGCAGTGAAGCGTGCGCAGAGACAGGAAGGGAGCCCAGCCGTACGCGTGCACATCTGCTGTCCTGTGAGCAGGAGCAGCGCAGAGTCCCCAAAAGAGCAGGTAAGTGGGGTGAGGCATGCTGTGCGTGTAAAGCGCGCCGCGCTTGGAGCTCGCGTGCGCATTAAAAAAATTAAGTGATATTGCATGAGGCTTGCGAGAACGGAAGGGGGACAGGAGATGTGCACATCGCGTGTCTGTACGTGCGTGTTCATGGCCGCGTTCACATTTGCAGTCTGTCCTGCGCGTGCACATCTCCTGTCTCCCTTCCGAAGCAAGTCGGTAACAATAGATCTCGCTAGCGACAGCGCTTTCGCACTGCGTCGCTAGGCGAGACCTAAAAAGGGGCCCACATTTGTGGATAATGACGTTTCGTGAACCGCTGCTTAGTATCGGGAGTAATCTGTGATAAATTAAGCGTTCTAAACTTGTGGGGTCAGTAGCATTGGCCAAGACTAGACGTACCACTAGACACACCATTATTCCACTGCAACTCACCCACAGGTCTCACCTGATTTTCATGCCTATACATTTCTCTACTATGGGTGCCTGAATGTGTTAGTCACCTATTGGTCCCTTAGTCTGTGCTCCCCCCGCCCCCAAAGATCCCTGAATATCCTGTATTATATCAGGCCATGAGTCAGAGAACCATGTGCATCCATTGTGTCTGGAGGCTTCTGTTCACCCTTAAGAACCAGAGGTCTTCCTCTTTTGGTTGTCACTCAGGAGCCTCTCTGCAAGCATCTCTTTGGGGATTGCATACAACTTCGTACTTGATATCTTTTGTATGTTAATGAGAAGATTGATTTGAATCTGGAAAAGCTGCAGTAATTCACTCCAAATGCCTTTCAATCTCTCTGTCTCTATACCCCTTTCTCACTTACTGTGCTGTGCTCTCTCGTTCTCCCTATCACTTTTTGCCCCCATCGAGTTCTTCCTTTTTCTCTCATACTCTACTTCTTTTCCTCTCCTTGGTGTCTCTCATTCTACCTATGTGCTTTGGTCTCTCACATTTCCACTCTCTCTTTTCCTATATTTCTCTCTGTCTACAAATACCCCTCTCTCTCCCACTCTTGTTCCCCTGTGTGCTATTTCTTCAGTTATTTGTATATCTCTTATGCCATTATTCTCATGTCATTTTGTATCTCTCCTTTGAGGAATATTTCATGTCTCTGTACTGAAAACCTTCCCCTTTTCTCCTGTCTTGTCCTCTCATGTTAGTCTCTTTCACAACCCTCTGCCCCTTGAATATATGTGTACTATACCTTAAGTTATATTATTATGTGTCCCCTTTATTGCCTTGCTGCAGACAGCAATGGAAAGTCCTCCTGGGCCTGGAGGCAGGGTTTAAACCAAAGGAGAATCCACAGGTGGAATTTCCTATACCATTCCATCCGTTTGATGAAGGAAATTCCACTGGTGGATTTTAATCTACATTTAGCACTACCTCCTGGAATTCCAGCAACCTCTAAACTAAGCCCTAGACTGAGGAGAGAGACTTAGGATAATGCATGTGAGGTAGTAACCATCCTTCTTTTTTTCATAGACCAGAAAATGTTTGCCACCCTCTACTGCCTTCTGCTGCTCTCCATCATTTCCTTTGTCTTTCACTTTTATTTTGGGAGTTTTATAAAAAAGCAAGCTCTACCCAATGGTATTGAAGTGCTTTACATGGACACTAGAAGCACAGGATGTTGAGCCAACGCTGAGACTCAAACCTAGTTCCCAAGTCGTCAGCTCTGGCTGTTACGCCACATCCTCTACTACTTTCCTTCCTCCCTTTTCTCCACTTTCTCTTTCCAGCTTTCTCTCTATCTTTAACAATTTCTGCCCTTGTCTCCAATGTCTTCCATCACTTCTTCTCCCTAATCTCTTCCCCTCCCTCCCTCCATCTGTCTGCCTCTCTAGCACTCTTATCCTCCCTCCTCTATCTTTCCTTTCTTTCTCACTTGATTTCCTTTTCCTCTTCACATATTTTTGTCATTCTTCTCCACTCTGCTGTCTCACTTCTCCTTGTGTCTCTCTCCACATTGCTCTCCCCACTCAATCCATTTTGTTACTGTCCTCTCATGTCTATTTCCCTTCCCTTTGTCATTTTGGCCCAGAATGAACGTTTTTCACAGTAATGTTAAAAAAAAAAAAAAAAAAAAAAAATTGTATTGTCAAATCATTTTTCTTTTTGCTCATTTTGGTTGTTTGCGTTGTTTTTTTTTCGTTCAGTGGTGAACAAGAGTCCCCTTATAGTTACGTAATCTGTCTCCCTGTAAAGCCCCTTTCACCCCACCCCCAGGAACATTACTGCTAGCTGTGATGCTCAAAAAGAGCACATCTACTCCCAGTGGCCTCACTGTCATGCTGGGAGACTCAGGACAGGAGGAGACCCGCCACATGCAGTGCCTCCTCAGTTTGGCTCATTGTCCTACTGCATAAGACAATGAGCCAGACATTATCTGCACTTCGTTGTAATGGGCTCCGATATTCCCTCTAAAGCTGCAGCAGCCCTTGGGCAGGCAAATGTGAAGTTATCTCCATGTGAAAAAATGGCCCACCAGCTGGCCTTGGCCTCAGGCCCCTCGGACAATGCCCTATTGCCCGCCCTTCCAATCCGACGCTGATTTCAGTAGTGAAGCACTTATAGATACAATTGCTATAATCATATTTACACATTGTGACATATATGTGTTATTATAGGAAAATAAACGCATAGTCATGCACTCATCACCATATGTTACTGATGTATTGACCTACCTATATATGTATATAATGATAAGGTTATTCATATATGTATGTATATAATATATATATTTTTTTATTTCTTTGTTTTTTAAATATATTTATATCTTTCTCGTAAGTATAAAAACATACATCTAGAGATGCATACCCATATCATTTTTGTTTGTTTTTATCCCATTACTTACTTAGCATTATTTGTTTTTATTATTTTTGATTTATGTATTTATGACTTTTTTAAGCAATATCTTTTGGGTAGTTAATATTTACACATACTTTTGTATAGTCATGTTTGTAGTTATTGGAGTAGCGTAATTTTGGCTCCACTCTTACATGTCACATATTTACGTTGATTTGTGCAGATTGGCACTTCCTATATTCCGTGTGGTCTAACATTTCCAATAAACAATGGAGTTTCAAATGTATTTCTGAAATGTTCAAGGGCAGAACCATAATACAATCATTTAATGTGTGCAAACTAATGTTGAAGATTTCTCATAAACATGTAGTTCTCGTTCATAACTATACAAATGTTTTAAGATGTAACACACAGTTATATGTAATCATGATTTCATTCCACACAATATTCATTATATGTACTAATTGTGAATATGCGGGCACCTATATTCAAATGTTAAGTGCACTTTAACTGCTCTGCTAACTTAGCTTAATTAGAGGCCTTCAGTTTCTGAGTTTCAATGTTTAACTTTCACAAGAGAATTTTTTTGCTTGCCTGACCTCACCTCTGCAGGTGCAGATACAAGGCTTCGTTAGTTAGTGAAAAGTCATTGTTTATTTGTAGCGATAGTGAGGTACGGGAGGAAACTTTTGGCAAGAAGAAGATGCACTAACAACGTTGGAAACAAGTTCTCATGGTGGAGAAAGAATGTTCAAGGTCGATCTAATGTACCCACTTGAAGGTGTGGGAGAAGAGCTGAATGTTGCCAATTTCTACCAAGGAAGATGGAAATGTACTGGAAATGATGACATAGGTTACCTTGAATACTTTGTGTGTTAATAGGTGTTGTAGTGTTAGTTAGAGAACAGAGACCCTTAGGATTTCACAAGGTGAAGACCTATTTTGCTATTCCTCTTGATGGAGCAAGGACTCGCAAGTGAGACTTGCTCGGAAGCAATCCTTTCGTTTTAACTCACTAAGGAATTACTAACTATGTGTTTGTAATTAATAATTCGCATTTCAGAAAGACACGCGGGACAACAAAGCTTGCATATGTGTTTATTAACTTTAACGAAATGAACGAAGGACTAAAACGTACTCTAACAAGTGATCTTTACCGCGCATGCGTCTACTGCATCTACGTAGTATGACGTATTAACGCTTGGAGGGAAAATCTTGCGCATGCGCAAAAGGCATTAAAATGGCAGCTTGAAAGTTCACATGCATGGCACCTGCTTGGCTAAATAGAAAATAAGTTTTATATTAACGCTAATGCAGAAAGGGTAATAATAATTAAAGTGGGTTAGAGTAGAGGTTGGTGGTATACAGTGAAACCATTTATTTTTGAAAATAACATTTCTTCTTTTGACTTTATTATTAGTGCCATTTGGGCCTTCCACACTTGTCTGAATTGAGCTGACTGACTTGACCCCGCACATGCGCACATCAGAAAGAATAAGGAAGGATGAGTAAGGATTTGTCACGCGTCCAAGGCCAGAGAAGATGTGCCCTGGGAACATGAGGGTGAAGAGTTCATATGAAGAAGCCTTATTCATGAAATTGAAACATTTTGTATTAATAAAGTTTGGAGATGTATGGGAAAGGAAATGATTTAATAAAGTTTAAGGGGATGGGTTTGAAAACAATGGTTCAATGAAATAAGTGAAATGTAAGCATGGTGTGATGATCATACCCCCCTCGCCTGACCAATCAGAGTTAGTATTTTATGAAATTGAAACATTAATGGGTGGTGCATGAATATTGTAAGGTATAACTGAGGTAGTTTTTAGTTAGTTAGTTAGCAGAAGCGGGAGCTGAGGTGATGCAGAGCTTGGGAAGCTGTTGGTGCTGTGGGTGGTGCTGATGCTGTGAGACGCTGATGAAGAAACTGAATGCAGAGACCTACATCTTAATTTAATTGGGTTAGAAAGAAGATCGCGGAAGAACCACGAGGAGGAAGAGAGTGTCAGAGAGGGGTGCGACGCAGTTGTCGGTATTTAGAGAGGTGAAGTATCCTGTCCTGATTCCTGTCTTTGTCTCCTGATCTATCCTGGGTGACCCTTACCAGCCCTTTGGCCAGGGGGTTGGTCTTCACACCATTCTGGGTAAATATAAATTCATTGTATTGATAGATGCTCTTCTCTCTCTCTGTCCTCTCCTTTCTAGGCATAGTTTTTGTAGAGTCTGAAATATTTAAATGCTTATTGATTATTGATTGAGTTGACACCCTTGCGGATGAGGGTGTTTGTACTGAAACTTTGAGATGGTTCACATGCAATTAATTTAGATAAAGATTTTAAAAACTTCCCGAGTCTGTGATTATTTTATTTTTAAAGAATGTTTAATAAGTTAAGTTAATTATCACCATCAATTAGTTCCAACTAATGGTCCATCGACCAGAGGAAAGAACGTTTTGATCAGTGAAAGGTTTAGTTAGAACAGAAATATAACTATTCCTGGAAACATGAAATCTATAAACTACAAGCTCCAGCGGTCTACTAGGTATTAGTGGAAGAAGTTATATGGGCCCAGGTGAGTATATGGTAGTGGAGTATCTGTTGTTAGTACACCGCTGGATCAGTTTTCTGGTAGCAGAGTTATGGTTATTATTGACTAGTTTGGTGATAAGTATAGATTATTGATTATTGATTTATGTTTAACAAAAAGAGTTAGTGTCTTGTTTTATGTTGTCTGGAAAAAAATCCCGGGGAATGAATAGCGGGTGGCGATAGAAACCACACTGCAGTGAGGTTACTCGTCTGTTGGAATAACACTGAGAAGCTAGGTAGGGCTGGCAGTGTTAAAGTAGGGACTATTTTCTGCGTAAAAGTGAGAGTGATTGATAGCAAAGAGTTCGCTAGCGAAACTTTAGGCGTTATATCACCTAGAAAGGGTAACCCTGAAGGAGTAGCAGGTTCTTCCAAGCTAGATTGACAGCAAAAGGAGTTCGCTGGTGAAACTTTGGTCTCAAATTTCCAAAAACGGGTGACACCGGAGGAGTAGCAGGTTCTCTGGAGCTTATATGAAGAGTAAGCGGAAGGTTTTACTCGCCGGTGGAAAGAAATAAACTATCCTTTGATCTAGTGGAACAGACAGAGTAGCAAATATTTTTATGTCGTTAATAACAAAGAATTTTAAAGAAAATATTAAGAAATAAGTTTTCGTATTACCTTGTGAAGGGAGGGTCAGTTGCTGGAGTTATACTGACGTCACAGTGAGCCGCGCTGGGATTGGTAGAAACAGCGGGCGTGTGACAGGAGCAGCCTTGTAAAGGAGGGGTCAGTAGTAAGGAGCAGAACTGACGTCAGAAAAGGCAGCGCTGGCATTGGTCAGATCACGAGCGTGAGCCTGATTATAATTGGATAGCTAGTTAGAAGCTGTGTTAGGATTGGTGAAGAAAGATTGTATGAGGGATTTTGATTTGACTGTTAGTACAAGGCGTACAGGTAGAAGATTTCAAGGGTTTGCAGAATACAATTTTATACATCGTTCTTCAAGGATGTATGGAGAGAAAAGAAAGATGTCATTTATAAAGAAAATTAAGAATTTCTTTGTAAAAGATAAGACAGTGTTGACCAGAGAGGGAATTCCTATTCCGCCACCGAAAACACCAGCATCTTTCATGATGATGGAAAGAGGTTATCATACTTGCGTGTGGTTGGAAAACTGGATAGAATATACGAAGGATGAAGGAGTGTTAGCATTTCCTAAAGATGGTACGTTTAATGGGAGGATTCTTCAGAATTTGAGATTGAAAATGAATGATTTAGAACCTAGACCTAGGTTAACTCAATATGAGGCTTTGGAAGAATGGGAGACTGAGTCATATGAACGAGAGAAATGCAGAGGTGGGAGATATAGAGGATTCTTTCCGAGACACTTGCATGAGTCACGCGAAGGGCAGATGAAACAATGGAGGAGAGCTATGGTATCAGAAGGTTTATATCCAGTGTTAATGGCTGAGGAACAGTCTGGAGGAAAGTGTAAGGAGAAAACGAAACACATGAATACAGCAGGATATGGTGAATCAGATGACGAGTTGTTAGAAGATATTTTAATTAAAAATCCACCGCCGTATCAAGAAGCAACTAGTAAGGTTACCCCAAGTGCACCAGTAATGGGAATGCCATTGACCCCACAGATTTTACATGATACGTCATATAGCAGAGTGTTGCAGGATAATGAAAGAGATGTTTAAAACAAAACTAGAGAAGAACTAGTTCAGAATATAAGTCAATTAAATTTGAATACTGAAGCTTTGACAGTGCCAGTGACCACTGGTCCAGTAATCCCGTTGTATGGAGATAAAAAGATTTGCCAGAAACCACAACCTGTGACAATTCCATTAAATAGTCCTAGGAAAGAGATAATAATTACAGATGATCAGGTTAGTGAAAGTGAGTCAATTATTTCATTAATGGATCTCCCTAATGTGGAACCTTTGACGGAAACTCCAAAAAGAGTTACGCCCATGAATTTGAGAGAAAGAAGACCTTTGGTTCATACTGGAACTGGAGGCACAACAGTAGTTACCTCTGAAGATATAGAAAGATGGGCACAGGAAAGAGATAATCAGAACCCACACCAAGGATTTCAGACATCAGCAGATTGAAAGTGGAATTGGAAGAGATGATGACAGGATGTGTGGGCACAGAAAGATTGAATGCTTACAATGAAGAAGAATTATTATTTTTATGTAAGAGCATAACCAGGAGAGCAAGGGTATTTCATGATAAATTGACTGAAGTTGCTTCAGAGATTGGAATAGACATAGGGAAATCAAAGTTGTTACAGAAACCATATCGAGTGGACTTTACTGATAAAGATCTAGAAAGTGCAAATGCTTCTTGAAAGAGACTACAGATAAAGGAATTAATGAGCATTTTACGAAATGGGGAGACATTGATAAATGGAGAATTAGATGGATAAAAAAGAAAGAGGAAGTACAAGCGAGAGAAGCAGCAGCTGCATTTCCAGTAAGAGAATCAAGCAAAGTGGAAAAATTGTGTCCAATGAGAGAGGTTCCCGGAGGAGGATATGTTCATTTTCCTTGGAGTAGACAAGATATTTTGTCATTTACAAATGATTTCCCAAAGCTGAGAGAAAAACCAGTTGAATGGTATAAACAGGTAGAGAGATTTGTGAAGGTTTCAAAGGTTTTATTGAAGTATTTGGATGGTCTATTTGATATAGTGGTACCTGCTGATTTAAGGACGGAATGTAAAATTACAATTGACTGGCCTAATGAGGAGTATGCTAGAGACCCAAAGACAGGAGCACCCTCGGAGGAGGTGATGAAAAAGTATCACCAAGTGATTACGTATTTGAAAGGGAAAATTCCTCCTAAAGAAGCAGACTGGGTAAAAATAGATAGAACAACTCAAGAACGAAATGAATCTGTACATGCATATTATGAGAGGTTATTACAGGTGTTTAAGCAGTATAGTGGTTTTGAGAATATAGGTGATAAGGATATGGGACATTTTGTGTATCGGTTTGTATACGGTTTGAAACCAGGGATTAGTGAGATGATACAGCAGCACATGTTGTGTTGGCAAAGCAAGACAGTGGATGAGATTTTAAAGTACGCGAAATATTGCGGAGATGACATTGAGGCCAGGCGTAGAAAGCTAAAGGAGAAAATGATGTGGGCACAAGTAAAATTGGCAGAACAACAAGAGGAGAAATCGAATGCCCAAAATAATAATCAAGTGAAAGAGAAGAGTCAGAATGATCAAGGAGCGAATGGTAATAAATATAGGGGACGAATGGACAGAGAAGAAGCAAAAAAGAAGTTTCCTTGTCATGCGTGCGGAAAGCTTGGACATTGGAAGAACGAGTGTAAGAGTACTCAGAATAATAAGAGTAATAATGGGCCAAATCAAAATCCCACAGATGCAGAATGAAGTACTTATGAATCAACAGCAGCAGGTAGTTACTCCACAATATCAGGTGCCACCAGCTCCTATGCCAAATTTTGTGAATCATCAAAGTTTCAGTGCGAACACCGGATTTCAAGGAGAAAGTGGTAAGAATAATAGAACAATTACACAATATTTGTTGCAGAATGATGAGGAAAATTCGGATTACTCACAATGACGGTGCCTGAGGGGGGAGGAAGAGGAGTGCGTGCTTGGCGCATACTTGCCGGTAGATCAGTCAGGTCCATTTGTTGATGGGAAAGTAGAAGGTAAAGACATTACTTTCCTATTGGATACTGGTGCTACCAGATCTACTGTGAGAACAGCAGACATCCCAAACCTAACCCTCTCAGGAGAATCAATCCAAGTTGTAGGCGTGTCTAACCAACAGATTAGAACCCCAATCACAAAACCAATGGAGGTGCACATTGGAAGCTTTAAAGAAATGCATCGGTTCGTAGTTTGCGATTCCAGACCTGTAAATCTGTTGGGAAGAGATCTATTGTGCAAGATGAACTGCACAATCTATTGTACACCAGATGGTGTCGCGTTCCAAACCCCTGATGAAGACGTTGTATACAAGATGATGTTAGCCAAACAGGGAACGGAAGTAGATGAAATGTTTTCACTAATGACTGAAAATGAATTACCAGAAGAGTTGAGAGCCACAGTTAATCCAGAAGTGTGGGATTTTACAGGAAAAGACATTGGGTTAATGACAAATATAGACCCAGTTAAAGTGACAGTGAAAGAAGGTGCAGTGTATCCAAATACCCGACAGTACAAGATGAGTCCAGAAGTAAAAGCAGGAATTATTCCAGAAATTGAACAAATGGTTAAACAAGGTATTTTAAAAGAAGTGATGGGTAGTCCTTGTAATTCGCCAATAATGGGACTGAAAAAGCCTAGCGGAAAATATAGAATAGTGCAGGATTTACGAAAAATAAATAAAATTGTAGTGCCATGTTGTCCAATAGTGCCAAATCCAGCAGTGATCCTTTATCA
Source organism: Calotriton arnoldi (assembly GCA_963921515.1). Lineage (NCBI taxonomy): Eukaryota > Metazoa > Chordata > Amphibia > Caudata > Salamandridae > Calotriton > Calotriton arnoldi. The sequence continues at coordinate 540,528 of CAWUFW010006009.1, forward strand.
AATACCTTGGAATGCAGGCTGGTTTACAGTAATTGATTTATGCCAAGCGTTCTTTTCTATTCCTTTGCACCCAGACAGCCAGTATCTTTTTGCGTTTAAGTTTGAGGATCGTATTTACGCATGGTGTCGAGTTCCTCAAGGGTACACAGAGAGTCCCTCAATTTTTAATCCGATTTAGAAAAAGTGTCTAGAGTCATTGATTATGCCTGGAAAATTTGTTCTGGTTCAGTATATTGATGACCTACTGGTGGCATCAAAAACACGAGAAGATTGTGTCACAGACACAATTGCATTACTGAACCATTTGGCTGAAGGAGGACACAAGGTGTCTCCAGAAAAATTACAGTTCTGTCGACAAGAAGTTAGATATTTAGGGCATAAAATAGAAAGAGGAGTTAGAAAAGTGACACCGGAAAGAATAAAAATAATCAAGAAATGCAATTGCCACAGACTCAGAGAGAAATGAGAATGTTCCTGGGAGTGGTTGGGTACTGTAGGCAATGGATTAATGGTTTTTCTATGTTGGCGAAACCATTAATACAAATGACCCGAAAAAGAGCAAAAGATCCGATTGATTGGGATGATGACTGCATAGAGGCATTTGTTAAATTGCGAAATTGCTTGTGTGAGGCTCCTGCCTTGGGCATGCCTGATTATTCAAAAGACTTTGCGTTGTTTTGTTGTGAGAGAGAAAATTGTGCACTTTCAGTCTTAACACAGAGACATGGATTGAGTCGACGTCCAGTGGCATATTTTTCAGCTACATTGGATCCAGTGGCTTCAGCATTACCTGGCTGCTTAAAAGCAGTAGCTGCTACTTGTATGAGTCTGGAGCAAAGTGAGTCGATAGTGATGGGACATCCGGTAAAGGTTTATGTTCCACACTCAGTTGAGATTCTTTTGACAAGAACAAGAACACAACATCTCACCCCTAGTCGATTGACTAAGCAGACCCCCCAGGATATTGCGGCATGGATTAGCAAATTTAGCGGCACAAATATGGAAATTTAGCGGCACAAATATGGAAATTTAGCGGCAATTTTGCGGCACTTTATGTTACTCATGATCATTCATTTTAAACCTGAAATCAATGGAAACTGTTTTAGCAAAGTATTCCACTTTGAATTAGGCATGTTTAAAGTGTCTGTAGCTCTACAGAAGCACAGCTCCAGTCCTAACCTCATAGGAGGGAGTTGTATTTCCCCTGGGATGTTCTAGCGCCCATGTATGCACCCCTGCCGGGTCACCGCTGCCTCCTGGATCCGTGAGGCAGGACACCTCTTCCTCCTGGTCAGGGGCCCGGCACTTATTATTTTACAAACTAAGCACCAGTACACCATATCTGCACTGAAACTGCAGTGGCTTATGATGGAATTCACCTGAGGGATGACTGTCTCGTTATTCCTATGGCCCTAACCAACAAGTCCTCCAAACAGCTCATGCAGGGAGTGGTGAACACCAAAACAATATTGACAAACAGTGCTTGTTTTCCACTAGTGGATGGCAAGATCAAAGCCATGGTGAGAGAATGTGTGGTTTGCCAAGTTGCTGGGCCGCCAGACCCACTTGCCCTTCTCCTCAGAGAAGATATATCATACCATCCGTGGTCCAGGAGAGTGCAAGTGTTGTCTGTCTTCCAGATGAGAGATATTTCCTAGTTATTGTTGATGACCACTCCAAATAACCCGAAGTGGAAACGGTATCAACCATGTCAAGAGAAGAAGTCACCCCCAGACTGGAAAAGATACGTGCAGCTCAGATTCTTGAAAGCACTACAACAGTGGGCCCCCGTTCCAGAGTCAAGAGGTCGCAAATTACCTCAGATCAATGGAAATATGACATATCAGGATCACTTCTCGATGGCCCCTAGCCCATGGCAAAGTAAAATATTTGTGCATACTGTGTCCTTCACCTTGCGTATACCGCTGGACCCATATCTGAATGGGCACTGTATTCTTTAATGAGGTAGTACCAAAACGCTCCCCACTAGAACACTGGACACCTCAGCAACAGAAGTGCGGTGGATGAAATCAAACCACATCACCTGATCGAGGCTTCTCTGTCAGTCTGTTGCAGCAACAATGTCCACACGATCACCAGTTGTTGTGCTTATGCCTCTGATGCTAACCTAGGCACTCCAGTGCTAGTGAAAGATGTGCACACTGGGAGCAAGTTCACACTCCTTTGAACCGCTGGACGGTATGAGGCATCAAAGGAACTCTAGAGACAGCAAGCAAAGCTAAGGACGTTGTTAATTGACAAACTACCAAGCTGAGTTCGGCTGTGATAACCGCCCTCGAAACTAGCCTCTCCTGCGAAATCCTATATAAACAGGAGTAAGCCTCTTTGCCCTTCTAATTCTGTCCCTGCCAAGAGGCCCTGTTACTTAACTTTGAGAATCTCTAAATGGCATGTGCGGGGATAATCCCATTCCAAGAGTCCACTTCCAGTCAGATGGGAATCTACAACCCGAGGTCTTATTTGCTGCTCTCTCAGAGACAGTGGAACTTTGTGTGCTGAAACCAGACATGCTCTCAGCGTTCTTAGTGTTTCATCTTTACCACTATGTTTAAACTAGTGCATTTCTCTGTCATCACTTTTTGGAGTAGTCCCAGGGCAATTAAGGGTTACTAGGCTCAGTTTGTGTGCATCATAGCTGTTTACCACTGGTGTCTGAGGGATTAACTGTACTATCAGACAAGACTGAGCACCAAGTACACCCCGCCAACTTCCTGTTGCTGCACCGCACCCCCACCGGTAAGAGGTGTCTCATTCTACAAAGTGAGCGCTTCAACGAGATGGCCACAAGAGGTCCTCCGTTTCCCAAAAGTTGGGAATTGAGAGGTGAAAATATGTGTTTTCACAGCCCTTCGTCAAAAATTTTTTTTAACATTTTCGAAATTTCAGCGGGCAGTTTTGTAAAAATCGCGGCATTTTTACAAAACTGCCGATTTCGCGATTTTTTTGCAAATCGCGAAATCGCGAAATCCTGGAGGGTCTGACTAAGTATGAAAGAGTGATTTTGGGAGCTGAGAACGTGACAGTGATAAGGTGTACGATCATGAACCCAGCTACCCTACTACCAGATCCATGCAATGAAGAAGTGAAAGATGAGAGTGATCATGATTGTCTGGACATAACTGAATTATGTACTAAGCCCCGTCCGGACATAGAGGAGACACCTTTGAAAGAGGCTGACCATGAGTTATTTGTAGATGGGTCCTGCCTCAGGACACAAGAAGGAGGATTAAGTGCTGCATATGCTTTTTGTAAGATATATTGGGTAATTGAAGCATCCTGTTTACCGGGAGTCAAATCTGCACAAGTAGCTGAATTGGTAGCCCTAACCATGGCATGCAAAAAGGGGAAAAATTGGAGAGTAACCATATTTACGGACAGTCAATATGGGTTCGGGGTTGTGCACGATTTTGGCCAGCTCTGGATGCAGAGGGGATTTCTGACTTCTTCAGGATCTCCTATTAGAAACAGCAAAAATGTGAAGGATTTGTTAGAAGCATTACAATTGCCAAAAGAGATAGCAGTTGTAAAATGCGCTGCACATCAGTCAGGAAATGACTATGTGGCTGCTGGCAATAGATATGCTGACCAAGTGGCTCAATACTGTGCCAAAAATACAGTGGCCATAAACAGAAAAATTGAAACGGGTGAAACCAGACGCCAACTTATGTTTTTCTCAGTACCAGAAACATGGGATGAGATTAGAGAATTGCAGGAAGAAGTTGAGGAAAAGGAAATTTGGATAAAGGCAGCTTGTACAAAGAAACCACACGATGAGGTATGGGTGTATTTAGATGGAAGACCAGTCATGCCAGATTGTTTGCTTTCAAAAATGGCAAGAGTGTATCATGGAGCAACACACATAGGGAGAGACTCAATGATCAGGCTATTCAGACAGAGTTGGTACAATCCGAAATTCAGGGTAGTCGCAGAGAGCCTTTGCCAAAGATGCCTAACCTGTCAGCAGCAAAATCCAGGTAGGAAGACAGTGATTAGCTGGGGAAAGATTGGAAAGGCAGAAGGACCCTTCACCAGATTACAGTTAGATTTTATTGAGTTGCCCCCATGCAATGGACTGAAATATATACTTGTCATTGTATGCCTCTTCTCAAGATGGGTGGAAGCCTATCCCACTCGAAGAAATGACAGTCTTACAGTTGCAAAATTGTTGTTGAGGGAGTTGATTCCACGGTTTGGTTTTCCAGTCACTTTGGAATGAGATAGAGGCCCTCATTTTAATAATGAAATAATTTGATTAATCTGTGCTGCATTTAAAATAGAACAAAAACTGCACTGTGCTTATCGTCCAGAGGCTTCTGGAACAGTTGAACAGTTAAACGGCACAATCAAGTCACGATTAGGGAAAGTGTGTGCATCCACAATGCTGAAATGGCCAGATGCATTACCTCTTGTATTGATGGGTCTCAGAAGTATTCCAGACAGAAAGACAGGAATGAGCCCACATGAAATTCTCATGGGAAGAGCAATGAGACAAACATTTATTCCTGGAAACAAATTAATGAATATAACTGATGATCTGGTATTGGACTATTGCAAAGGATTGGCTGAAATGGTGCGTTCTGTCTCTCGCCAGGTTGGAGAAGACGCAGTTGAAAGACAGCCAGACCAAGCACATGATTTGAATCCTGGAGATTGGGTGCTAGTGTAGAAACATGCAAGAAAGTCGTGCCTAGCACCAAGGTGGGATAAACCGCGTCAAGTCATACTAGTTACTACCACAGCAGTGAAGTGTGCAGGTTTGCCCAATTGGATTCATGCCAGTCATACCAGAAGAGTTCCGAGCCCATCAGAACAACAAGAGCAACCACTGACTGAACAGGCTGAAGCGTCAGGAGTTGTAAGCTGTGAAATTGAAGAATCTAGAGTAATAGATTCTGAAAGACAACCATATGACGAACAGCCAAGTACAAGTCAGGAAGAGTGGATAGCAGTGATTGAAGTAATTGATGATGCAATTGAAACAAGAAGAAGAAGAACAGAACTGAAAAGACAAGAAAGTAGTCAGGAAGAGACAGGGAAAGAAGAACACACTCAGGTGGAAATAGAAAAAGACTTTCAGGAACCTGAGGAGGGAATATTAGGAGAACACGTTCAGGCAGAAGAAGAAAAGTTTGAAATAAGACCCGAACAGGATCAGATAGAGTTAGAAGAACAAGTTCAGGCAGAAAAAGAACAGTATGAAGTAAGACCTGAGCAGGGTCAGATAGAATTAGAAGAACAAGCTCAGGAAAAAGAAGAACAAAAGTACGATAAGACCTGAGCAGGTGGAAGTAAAAGAAGGTTCAAGCACAGAAAACAGAGAACGAGAACAGATTGTGCCTAGATTAAGTGAAATTAAAAGAACTTTAAAAGGAGATAAAGAAGGTGAAAGTGCAGTACAGATCAAAAGAATCAGAAAGGGAGACAATTGGCCAACCGGAATAAAGAAATTAAGATATCATTTGAGAAAATCAGAAAAGAGACCAGAACAAGTAAATGAGATTACAAGTCAAACACGATCTAAACAAACTTTAGCTAAAATAACTTGGAGAAGTCCAAGATTGAGAAATTTAAATAGAAGATACAAGGCCCCTGAATGGACCTATGTAATACTCGAAGAATTTGAATCCCTAGATCTAAGTGATGAAACAGAAGAAGTTCATGTTGCACAGATTGATGAAAGCTAATTGAGGCCTCCTTAAGAACAAAAAGAAAGTTAAATTGACAAAGAAAGGATAAGAGAAAAGAAATTTTCTCAGAGTAAAATGGCAGAAATTGAAGTTACCGAAAGACCAAAACGAGGATTGAAAAGAAAATGTTTTAGATTCTGTTTTTGTAGTATTTTATTAGTAGTATTAGTATGGTTATTCCTAACAGTAGGAGTACCTTTGTTAATCAAAACAAGTGACAAGAATAATACAGATACTAATGATAAGATAGATAGAATAAAAGGAACTAAAATAGAAATAGGGGTAGAAGATGAAGCAAATTATCATAATGAATCAGACTATAATACGTCTTCAAATGTGTTTATTAAATTGTTATTTCAGTATGTTAATACTATGAAGATTAGTAATTGTTATGTGTGTATGAAGTTACCCACATCAGTATCAGAAGGGGTAACGTATCACCATATACCTTTAACATATGGTGTGTCATGTAGTATTTTATCAAGTTTATTTTATGCTACAGGGAGACTTCAATATTTTTATTCAGACATAGGTATAATATTTTCAGAATTACCTATTAGAAAGAATATGAATCCAGTAGTTAGTAGTAAAAATGCGCAGTTTATGAGTGAATTTTTCTTAACAATGAGTTCAATAGATTTAGTTCAGGCACATAAAGATAATCTAACATGTACATTGAGAAAAGAAGAAAAAGATTTTTTGGATTTAGTAGAAGAAAGGAGACAGGATTTAATAAAGAAAGCGACTGAACAGAAAACCCATGTACCTCCATGGGCTGGGAAAGAGGGAATCTATGCAAATGGCAAGGCTCATGCTGCGATGTCCCTGGATTTTGTGAAAAGGGGAAAATTATGCCTCCATAGATTAAAGACAGATTATAACAATAATTACATTGGTTCCAGTGAATGTGAACACAACTTCTTAATTTTAGAAGGGTGGGGATTAAAAGGGGGAACTGATCCTGTATTTCCAGGAGTTTATTATGTTTGCGGGAACAATGCATATTATAGGTTACCTGCAAGATGGTACGGGAGCTGTTACTTTGGAATAGTTTTTCCAAAAATGTATCATATGGACATAATCAGTGGAACCAATGGAAATTCTAATGGACTAACACGTAGAAGAAGAGCTCGTTTTTCTGAAATTGTAGGAGATATTTTTAGTGCATTGATACCCTCAGTTGGAGTCATTCTTAATTCACAGAAAATTTGTAAGTTATCAACCATAGTTGATCGTCTTTCTACAGATACTGCAGGAGGATTCTTAATGATTAACACAGAGATGGTTGCAATCAGGTCCATGGTTTTACAGAACCGTCTTGCTCTTGATGTATTGTTAGCAAAAGAAGGTGGAGTTTGTGGTATGTTAAAAATTCAACATTGTTGCACTTACATTCCAGACAAGAGCAGAGAAATTAAAGGATATATTGAAAATTTTACAAGAATGCATAAAGACTTGACCCAACTGGAGGTTAACGGTGTGTGGGGAAGACTAACAAAAAGTATAACATCAATAGGGAAATGGTTTACTGATTTTGGGAAAAGTTTTCTAGGTCAAATAATAATACCATTAGTTATGATAATAACCGTAGTAATGATAATAATGATTATATATAAGTGTTGTAGAAAAGGAAGGAAAGGAAAAATACATTTTGAAAGAGAAGGAAAGGGAAAGAAACGAAAAAGAAAATATGATGAAATTCAGTTGGAAGAAATGAAAGGCAAATTATGTAAGAAAATTAAGGATTTAGAAGGAAACGAGTTGGTTGATGGAAAATTGAGAAGAGAAATAGAGAACTGAGATGTGCTAAAGTTGGTATCTGGGATGGGATGGGTAATTTTGTGATGGCTTAAAATGCCATCAGAGAGGGGATTGATGGAGTAAGGACTCGCAAGTGAGACTTGCTCTGAAGCAATCCTTTCGTTTTAACTCACTAACGAATTACTAACTATGTGTTTGTAATTAATAATTCGCATTTCAGAAAGACACGCGGGACAACGAAGCTTGCATATGTGTTTATTAACTTTAACAAAATGAACGAAGGACTAAAACGTACTCTAACAAGGGATCTTTACAGCGCATGCGTCTACTGCATCTACGTAGTATGACGTATTAAAGCTTGGAGGGAAAATCTTGCGCATGCGCAAAAGGCATTAAAATGGCAGCTTGAAAGTTCACATGCATGGCACCTGCTTGGCTAAATAGAAAATAAGTTTTATATTAACGCTAACGCAGAAAGGGTAATAATAATTAAAGTGGGTTAGAGTAGAGGTTGGTGGTATACAGTGAAACCATTTATTTTTGAAAATAACATTTCTTCTTTTGACTTTATTATTAGTGCGCATTTGGGCCTTCCACACTTGTCTGAATTGAGCTGACTGACTTGACCCCGCACATGCGCACATCAGAAAGAATAAGGAAGGATGAGTAAGGATTTGTCACACGTCCAAGGCCAGAGAAGATGTGCCCTTGGAACATGAGGGTGAAGAGTTTATATTAAGAAGCCTTATTCATGAAATTGAAACATTTTGTATTAATAAAGTTTGGAGATGTATGGGAAAGGAAATGATTTAATAAAGTTTAAGGGGATGGGTTTGAAAACAATGGTTCAATGAAATAAGTGAAATGTAAGCATGGTGTGATGATCATACCCCCCTCGCCTGACCAATCAGAGTTAGTATTTTATGAAATTGAAACATTAATGGGTGGTGCATGAATATTGTAAGGTATAACTGAGGTAGTTTTTAGTTAGTTAGTTAGCAGAAGCGGGAGCTGAGGTGATGCAGAGCTTGGGAAGCTGTCGGTGCTGTGGGTGGTGCTGATGCTGTGAGACGCTGATGAAGAAACTGAATGCAGAGACCTCCATCTTAATTTAATTGGGTTAGAAAGAAGATCGCGGAAGAACCACGAGGAGGAAGAGAGTGTCAGAGAGGGGTGCGACGTAGTTGTCGGTATTTAGAGAGGTGAAGTATCCTGTCCTGATTCCTGTCCTGAAGTCTTTGTCTCCTGATCTATCCTGGGTGACCCTTACCAGCCCTTTGGCCAGGGGGTTGGTCTTCACACCATTCTGGGTAAATATAAATTCATTGTATTGATAGATGCTCTTCTCTCTCTGTCCTCTCCTTTCTAGGCATAGTTTTTGTGAGAGTCTGAAATATTTTTTTGCTTATTGATTATTGATTGAGTTGACACTCTTGCGGATGAGGGTGTTTGTACTGAAACTTTGAGATGGTTCACATGCAATTAATTTAGATAAAGATTTTAAAAACTTCCCGAGTCTGTGATTATTTTATTTTTAAAGAATGTTTAATAAGTTAAGTTAATTATCACCATCAATTAGTTCCAACTAATGGTCCATCGACCAGAGGAAAGAACTTTTTGATCAGTGAAAGGTTTAGTTAGAACAGAAATATAACTATTCCTGGAAACATGAAATCTATAAACTACAAGCTCCAGCGGTCTACTAGGTTTTAGTGGAAGACGTTATATGGGCCCAGGTGAGTATATGGTAGTGGAGTATCTGTTGTTAGTACACCGCTGGATCACTCTCACTGTGTGGCTTCATGCTGAGCATTCTATAGACTTGGAATACTTTACAAAAGACTCCATAATGCTGACACCTGTTCCTTGCTTACCCTGGATTGATCAGGATTTTCCTATTTTAGTATAGAGTAAAATACATTAGAATTCTTTAGATATACTAATAACTAAGCAGGAGGATTGAATCTTGCAGTTTAATCTTCAGATACTCTTCTTCATCTTTTGCATAGCCGCCACTGAGTTTCTGGTGTACTTTTTATTGTTTAAGCTAAATTTCATCAGGAGATTCAGATTTATTCTTGTAATACTATATTTTTAGAGCGAGCATTCAAGACCTCTTGTATATACTTTAGCATATACTTATATGTGTATGTACTTTGTGGGCTCTGGAGATCAGCCCTAGGACTTGTCTGCTTCCGCTTAGGGACTTTTTCTCTTCAACTGCCTCTATTTAACTGTCTTGATAGAAAACGACCAGTAGAGGCCAGTAAAATACCAGAATTGTTTTCTGCTTGTTCAACTGCCTCTATTTAACTGTCTTGATAGAAAACGACCAATAGAGGTCAGTAAAATACCAGAATTGCCTTCTGCTGAGGGATTTTAATTTTTTTAATTTTTCTGGCAACTACCTCTATTTAACTTTCTTGATAGAAAACGACCAGCAGAGGTCAGTAAAATACCAGAATCACTTTAGCATTGTCTAGATTCCAGTCCATAGAAATTGTCTTCCACAAGCACCCGTAGGCAATAATATTTTTTTCAAATCTTGTATATTCACTGATATGACCACCGAAGGCCCTGATTTGATATTAAAAACATAGCTTTGGACTATACCATTTCCTGCTGAAAGGCAATATTTCTCTCCATGTGTTCCCATACCTGGCTTGTCACGCAGTTTGGTGCTTACTTTCCCTCCATGTTAAAGAACAGTAGATGTTTCAGCACCCAGGCTAATGTGCTGCATAGCTAAATACATATAAGGTCCCAAAGGCGAGACCGATTGCATTGCAAATGCTTGTTATAACATGCTTCTGAGACTCATCTATATCAGTTTGTTTCTGAGTTTGTAATAAAGCCCTTTAACTTCATCTAGTAGTTCCACCATTATTGCATGACTACCTTTGTTCCTGTGTTATGGTAATTGAAAGTGATGTTAACTCCCTCTTACCTCTCTAGCAACTAATAAAACATCCACCGACCGAAGAGAAGAGAAACCAATGGGCTGAGAGCTCTCATTAGTGAGGTGCCCCTGGAGACTTTTTGCACTTTGAACAGGACATACCTACAGCACTCAGGGAAGCTTGATAAAGAACAAATAAATGTTAAGAAAATATTGGAATATAGACTTCTAAACTCGTTGGGCTTGGTGTCATACATTTCCAACCTTGGGACTGGAATTGTGCCTCAACTCCCTGCTTACAGCAGCATTGTGTTCTAAACTTTTTAGGAACTGTTTACCACTGGAACCCTCAATGTATATTATCTACTATAAAAAAGGCCACATTATCTACCTTACATAGGAAAAGAGTCACATATACGTAATAAGAATACTAGATGGGATGTCTACATATTTTGAAAAACAAATGTTAACTTTTTTGTATGACATGGGAGTTTTAGGGGTGGATAGCACTCCAACCAACGAGACATGGGCAAAAAAGCCAACTTAGCTAATGAGAAATATAATGTTCCTCGACCATAAATTCACTGTTCTACTTTCCTTGCCAAATGCTTCTCTTCTCCACAGAGAACAACCGCCTAATTCACCTCTAGACTCAAACTGTTTCTCCCAAACCCCCCACCCTTCCTCTCCACTTTGGTGACACTCCAGATCTTTCCCCATCCCTTCCTGGCAGGAGTAGGACTTCTCCTCCATTAGCTCTCTCCGCGTGGCCCACGTTTTCCTTCTCACTTAGGGGGTCAAGTAAATTTTTTAATCTAAAACACTATTGTTCATCTGCTTCCCACTCCCGTCTCACGTGTAGGTTCTTCTGTCCTCATTGGCTCACTTGCAATGGCCGTATACTGAAGCAAGAGAGCTGAAAAGTGGGAAGGGTCTGCACCCAGCACGAAAAAAGCTGCAGTCTACCGCAGTCTGCCATCTTGGTCCCAAATCACAACAAACAGCGTCCACCAACTCTGGCGTCACTGCACAGAAATCTAGACATTGCATTGCAGTCATAAATGCAAATAACCCCACATTGGCGTTACACAAAACTCAATGTAGCATTACGTCATGGTGCAAAGTGATATTAACTGATACATAACCTCGAGTACAATTATTTTCGCCCAAACGACCGCCCTGGGGTAATTCACATATTATTTGTACATTTTGTAGTTGTTACATGAATTACACATTGAAAAAGCATTTATGGTGGTCACCCTAACCTTTGCCCATTGCTTGGCCTGTTTTCATTTGAGGTTGGCATACCATGCACTATTTGGTCACATTGGTCACATTACTTTTAGCAGGTGTGGGGTATGCATGAACTCGAATGGGTGTGTACAGAGTTCTCTCCCCATAATGTCCACTTTGCAGACATTTTCGGGGTTTCACACTACGCACTGCAATACCAACACTAGCCATCTTTGGGGACTCAAAATGCCCCAGGATGTTAAGAATCTTTTTTGGTGACACAAACGAAAACAGAAACATTCAAACCATGAGTAAATCTGCCAGACTCCACCTTCACAAACTTAAGAAGTTCAGGTTCTTTCTCTACTTCCAGGATCTGAAGCTGGGAGTGAAGATGGAGACTATAGTAATCTATGACTATGACTCCATTCTCCTCACTTGTCTACAGTAGTGCTGGAACAATAACGTCACCCCACTAAAGGCATAGCAAATATGTCAGTTTGTTTTGAAAACACAGGAAATGCTTCCAGGAAAAAATATATATATTTCAAGGACACCCTTAATGTTCATTCGCCATCTATGCTCTTTCAAGTTTCATGGGGGTGCCATACCACCTCCCGCACTCCTATTGGCTACACCAGTGCTTGCCTACCAAACAATAGACCAGTCTCTCTCAGAACAGTGCTCCATGGTTTGGCCCGGTTCCTCACAAATACTAAACAAGCATTGGCAATCCAATCTGTCTTGCCTTATGGACCTTTTGGTTTTGTCAATGTTTTTAGCTATGCTGTACAGCATTTCCGATGCTGTGCAGTATGGCTAAATTAAACAAGAAAGCCTATTGCATGATTTTATAGGCGTGCACATACCTTCAAAATGATGCAGTCGCTTTTTTTTCACTCCATTAGCCGTCACAACTCAGGTCAACAAATAAAAAGAAAAATAAGCCCAAAAATGTTTTGGGGGCAAAGTGGATAGGGGGAAGTAACATGTGCAGGGTGGTGTGGAAGCAACCAGGGGCAAAGCTGGTGGGGGGAACAACATGAGTGGGGGGGTGGAAGCAACACGAGGCTGAAGCAACATGAGGATATGGAAGCAACATTTAGGGCACAGGTGGGGAGAAGCAACATGCAGGGCATGGGGGAAAAGGCAAAAGGGAGAGCAACTTTGAGCCCGTAGGGTGGGGTCGAAAAGCAAATGGGCGAGAGAGTGATAGCATTTGGACCTGGGAGGGTGTAGAAGCACACGAGTGAGCGAGAGCAGCATGGAAAGGGGAGGAGAAACACACTAGGGAGGCAGGTGGAAAACACATACACTCTTGTAGAGTGCTTAAACAAAAAGAAAACAGTAGCACCTGAAAAAATGAGCAGTGTACGGACTCAGCAATGTGTTCATGCTCCAGGGGAGGGACAAACATAAGAAGAAGGAAAGCCCACATGCTAACGAATAAGAAGCAAGCAAATGAGAGTGACAATGAAGCCAACCAATGGTCAGCAATGGTCGGAGTCTAAGCCCACTGTACTCATGCACTGTCTAGTAGACAAGACCTAAAAATGGGAACACATTCCCCTCATGCTTGTCTATTTTAAATGACTCCCAATTGTGTCTGGCCACACAATAAGAACTGCTTGCAGTACCTCGAAAGCATTGACCATCCAAACTTCAACATATTTCATCCAGAAATTTCCCTTTACTGGAGGCTCTGCTATCTCTGCTGCATAGACAGTAGATCGCTCACCAAACCTTACTTCAGAAAAAAATCCACACTTCACAGCTCCTTTTCCAACAACACCCCAAGAGTATGCCAGGAACCACTTCTTCACATTAAAAATGCCTCCTATTTTCAAAGGTTCAAATCGCTCCTCAAAGACAAGCTATTTGAGGAAGACTTGATCCTGCCTAACTAAATTACAACTTCATGCAGACCCCACATTAATTTGCTGTCAACTGTAAATTATCAGCACTCTAATTCATAAATCAAGTGGGTTGTTAAGCGGGAACTGGACTATCTGAGTCTCTCATAGGCTTAGTCCTAGGCTTGTAATAAAACTGCACATAGCAAAATTCTAAAGTTAACAAGCTCTTGGATTTATTCAAAATATAGTTTCATTACAGGAAGTAAAGGTAGTTAGTAAATCAAGTAAAGTCACAACAGACTGACAAAAGGTCTGTCTTCCAAAGAAAAGCCAAAAGAGCTCATAGGGCAGAGCAACTAAGCTCAAAAAAATCTGCTAGTAAGAAGTCTGGCTCATCTCCAAATAGCGTGTTCTTTTATAATGTTTCAGGAACATGAGGCACATGCATTTCATGACATAATATACTTCCTAAAGTATCTTTTTCGTTAGAGCTGTACATGATTAATTAAGAATATGAACTCATGCTTATGAAATACAGGAATACAATGGTTTGTTCAACTACCAGCAGAGCTCGCTCGTCTAAGCAGCCTTGAAATTTGTAAGAAATTGGGTTATTTTATTGAGGGGGTTGGAAGCCTGACTAAGACAACAACCACAAACCTTGTCAGGGTGAATCACAAAAGTCACTCAATTAACCTGCACAAAAGCAGTCAGGCTTAACTTAGAGGCAATGTGTAAAGTATTTATGCAGTACATAGACAGTAATAAAGTGAAAGCACAGCACAAGAAAAAACACAAATCAATTTAGCAAAACAGAGTGCATTTTAAGAAATAAAATGATACCAGAAGGACAAAAATTCAATCAGTAGAACCAGGGATAGACAATTTCAAATCTTTCTGTGAAAATAGCACCTAAAAGCACAAAGCGCCACTCGCGGTTATCTAGTTGCAGTAGACCGGGGGAAAGTCAGATGTACAGACCAACCGTGATAGAGTGTGGTTCTGGTACAAGGACCAGGTTATTCCCACTAAAAAAGTGACCTTCTAAGTCTGGTGCAAAGAGTTCCGTTCACAGTGAAGGTATCCGTGAGGAGGAGGCTAAGCATTGGGGACGGTCTTTGCTGTAGTGCAAAGAGCAGGTTGGGCGTCACAGACGGTTGTCGCTGTAGCACGAAGTGCTGGTCAGGCGTCGCGGACGGTCATTGCTGTAGCTTCGCATTGGTGGACGCTGGCTGTCGTAGCTGTAACATGAAGTGCAGGTCTCGTGTTGACAGTCATGGCTGGGAGTCGATGGCAGGGTGAAGAGCAGCTCTCACCATAAATTTGCATTGGCGGTCATTGCAGGTGGCAAGTTTTGGCTCAAATTGGCCCGTTTGCGGTCCAGAGCAGCCCAAACTTCAGGTTTTTAAGCTTTTTTTCAGGAGGAGTACACTCTGATGCCATCCCAGGGACTAGGGCCTGAGGAGGCATCTCTTGGGGATCAGGAACCCACTCCAGCAGAGGCCAGCAGGGCTCAATCAGGTCAAGTTGCAGGTCCAGGCAGGTCCAGTTGCAGAACAGGTCAGCAGGACATTTGCAAAGAGGCCTCTGTAGCTCACAAAGGTGGTCAGCCAACCGACCCTTGGAGTCACTTTGGTTAGCCTGGGATTAAGGCAAGCAGGTCCAGTCTTCTTTCTCAGACAGCAAGGCAGTTCCTCAAGCAGCAGGGCATTCCTCTGACAGCAAGGCAGATCTTCTTTTATAACTTCCACCGGTCCAGGAGTGTTCTGATAAGTGGCTCTCAAGGTCCAGTATTTATACCTGCTGCCAGCCTTTGTGTGGGGAACTCCCTGCCCTACACCTACATCTGGTTCTGGAAAGTACTTCTCCTTCCACTGTCAAGGCTTCAGACTGTCTGGAGGTGACAAAACGCAGGGCAGGCCTGGTGTCAGGTTCCTTTGTATGTGCAGGAGGCAAAGCCCTGTGAAGTGTAAGTGGGGCTGGGTACCACTCCTCCCCAGTCATCATGCTTGGATGACCCATCCTGTCCACACCTAAGTCCCCTTTGTGTAACATGTCTGGAGGCAATACACAAACCCCAACAGCAGAGCCATTCACAGTCATGTGACCTAGGACACTGGTAGAAGGCACAAATGGCTGGGACAATGAAATGCCACCTTTCTCAAAGTAGTATGTTCAGACTTGTGACTTTAAATCCAACTTTACCATTTAAGAGGATTTTAGATTACAATTTATTTGATTGCAGTCCAAAGTTAGCACTTATTGAATGTATTAAGGTAACTCACGATTAGTCAATTGGAGAGATAGGCCTTACAGCAGTGAAAAATGGAATAAGGAGTTTTTCGCTGCCAGGACATGATGCTGAGATTAATTCAAGCATTCCATCCATCACTTTTTTGTATACTTCAGTGCGTCACCCTAAGTGGGACAGGTATGCCCAGACGTGGGTCGCATGCACACTGTGGCACTGGAATTAAGGTCTACCTGGCTGATGAGCCCGATTAAGCATGAAACCAGTCCTCTGGTGTATATATTCCAGTTTAGGGAGGACGTGACCTGGAGGTTAGGGCCGGAATGTTCCCAATGAAGCAAGGTCAAGACTGATTTGCATATGGCTGGGTGCAAACTGAAGTGGCATGGTGTGCAAAGTAACGATGGACTGGGATGCGTCTTGAGTAATTACCAGTGGCGGAGATTACTTCAAGCATTTCATTCATCACTTTTTTTGTATACTTCAGTGTGTCACCCTTAGTGGGACGGGTATGCTCAGACGTGGGCACAGTGTACACTGTGCCACAGAAATCAAGCTCTACCTGAGTGATGAGCCCTAATAAGCACAACACCAGCCTTCGGTTGCTTGTAATCTGGTTCAGGGAGGACCTAGCCTGGCAGTTTGGGCTGGAATGTTCCTACTGGAGCACGGGCAAAACTAATTTGCATATGGCTGGGTCCAAACTGAAGTGGCATGGTTTGCAAAGTAATGATGAACTGGGATGCGGCCTCGAGTAATTACCAGTGGCTGTCGATAGGGCTGTTATATGATACCAAAAAGGGCCAAAACTGTGCATATGTGAAGTTAGTGTTGACTGTAGAAAGGGGGGACTGCTGCATTGTTTGAGCCTGGGGTCATCCAGCACCACAGAACCCTACCAAACTCTGAACATTTCTGAAATCTAGAGACCTATGGGAGTTCAGGGAGGTGTCGCATGCATGGCTCACTGCTCATTTTCTTACGCAGTAAACTATGCTTAAAAGGCAACTTTTTCTCAGTTTCACTGTGGGATGCTTGCGAAGCTGGCACTCAGGAGATCCTACCAAACATGGCTATTTGATCAAATCTGGACTTCTGTTGTTCTCCACTGATTCTGGAACTTTCAATTATATAAATGGGAGGAGATTCTGTTTTGTGAAGGAAAGTTTGCTGGTGGCAATGAATTCTGGGTAAAAAGGAGCAAATTGCATCCATGCAATCTACACCACATTAGACTCCCCTGAGTGTCATGGTTTTAGGAATGTCTGGCTTTGATAGATTTCCCTAATTTCCCTAATTGACAGCTGAACCCAAGCCCCAATATTCCAGCTACCCAAATCCAAAAATGTCTTCTCGAAAGGACGTTGAAGTCTTTCCTGTCCCAGGCGATAGGCCCACATACAGCATACCATTTTATTGGGCGAGTGTGGGAACGCTAGATGGTAGGATTTTTTGCCGTTCCTTGTTAATTCTGGATATTTCTACCACAGAACATCTAAATCTAAGAAATGATTTTTAGGTTGTGATGCAACAACGGAATCCAAATAGTTTTGCCTTTTCATTTTATATGAGTTTTCTGTATAATTTGAGCTTTTATATTTAGTTATGTACCCCTTGTCAGTAAGAGAGAAAACTGACCTCATGTTTTTCTTAATTAAACATTTCTGTGCCTGCTCTATCATTGCGAGTGGAGATATTGATGGAAGGTTGCCGTTTTTTAATAGGCCTTTTAGGTCATCATCAGTTACCACAAACCCTTTCCTGATGTTAGATTTAGATATTATTTTATTCTTTTATTACAACTTTGAGCATTCTAGCAGTTGCAAAGATAATTGATTCAATTTATTAGATTCAAACTTGTAAATGTGGAAGGCCCAGTTCTAATCTTGTCTGACAATGGGGAGTATATGATATTAAGTTAAAAGTTTGTTGTGTAAGTTTAATTAATAACATATCATTGTTTGATTCCTGAATATTACACCATACAGGAACTATTTTGGTTGTTAAGACTGTAGTAGTAGGATCGATTGCCCTCTCCATATTTCTTTGAGAAACGTTTGATGGATTGAGTAGTTGCAATTAATCTATTATTTATCGTCTCCTTGTGGGATGATCAGTTTAATTTTAAGTCAATTTCCACTTCGAGGTAAGTATATTGTGACACATGCTCTATTTTTTTTGTTTTCCATCTTCCAGACGTAACTCGGTTTAGCACACTAAAAGGACATTGTTTTTCTTTTGTTAAAATTAATTGACAAGCCATTTAACTCATTAATTATTGTACACAATTGAATTGTCTTTGTAATTCTTTCTGTGTTGTCGATTATAAAACAAGGTCATCTGCATACACTAAATAGTAAATTCTCTGTTGTCGACATTTTGGACGATTGCCATCACTCTGGCTAAAAGATTTGGTATGGTTAAGAATATAAAGTGAATTAAGAAGCAGACACAAAATACATCCTTGTTCAAGCCCATTATTAGTTTGGATTTTTGGGGTTAATCTATTCCCATGCCTGTAGTTTTGTCCTAAGACTGCTGCTAATTACATTATCAAATATGCTCAAGTGGTCAATGAAATCAAAAATGAGTTTATTACTTTTATTTTCCAATTAATCTATCAATCAAAAAGCATTTGTAAAGCACAACACTGTCACCCCTAGGGGTATCTGGGCGCTTTATCTCCATCGAAGAGCCAAGTCTTGAGTCTCTTTCAGAAGTCTGCCAGCGAGGGGGCTGTACAGAACTGGAGGGAAAAGTCGTTCCAGGTCTTGGCAGCGATGAAGGAGAAGGAGCGGCCACCACTGTGGCTGCGACAGATGCTGCGGGGGTGTACGTGTGAGGGCGAGTGAAGAGGAGTGCAGGTGTCTAAAGGGTTGGTGGAAGTTCAATCGATGGTTAATGTAGGCAGGTCCTAAGTCATGAAGGGCTTTATAGGCATGCGTGAGGATCTTGAACTGGCATCTCTTCTGGATGGGGAGCCAGTGGAGGTCTCTTAGGTGGGGGGGGATGTGGGTCTGTTTGGGTAGGTCCAGGCTGAGCCTGGCTGCGGCTTTCTGTATGGTCAGGAGTCTTTGGAGGAGCTGGGTGGAGATGGTGGCGTAGAGTGTGTTGCAGTAGTCGAGGCGGCAGGTGGCAAGGGCCTGAGTGATGGTCTTTCTGGTGTTGGTTGGGATCCATCTGAAGATTCTGCGGAGCATGCAAAGTGTGAGGAAGCAGGAGGAGGCAATTGCGTTGACTTGTCATTTCATGGTCAGTTGGCTGTCAAGGATAATGCCGAGGTTCTGTGCATGGTCGGTCTGTTTGGGTGAAAGTCCGAGTACTGCAGGCCACCAGATGTGGTCACATGCAGGTGTTCTTCCCAAAGATCAGTACTTCGGTTTTGTCGGAATTGAGTTGGAAGCAGTTGTCTTTCTTCCATTTGGCTACATTGGCCATGGTGCCACAGAAGTTGGATTTGGCGTTGGAGGAGGACTTAGTGAGCGAGAGGATCAGTTTAGTGTCATCTGTGTATGAGATTATGTTGATTCCGTGGGATCTGACGATGTCCATGATTGGGGTCATGTAGATGTTGAACAGGGTGGGGCTGAGGGATGATCCTTGTGGTACACCGTATATGATGTTTTTGGGTGCGGAGGTGAAGTGAGGCAGTCGGATGCGCTGTGTGCGTCCTTTAAGGAAGGAGGTGATCCACTTGAGGGCGTCTTGCTGTATGCCTGTGTTGTAGAGTCTGTTGATGAGGGTGTTGTAGGAGACGGTGTTGAACGCTGGCAAAGAGGTCGAGGAGGATCAGGGCCGTAGTTTCTCCATGGTCGAGGAGTTTTCTGATGTCTGCGGCAGCGATCAGTGTGGTCTCAGTGCTGTGGTTGACATGGAATCCTGCTTGTGAAGAGTCCAGTAGGTGGTTTTGTTCCAGGAATTCAATGAGCTGCTGGTTATTGGCTTTCTCTAGTACTTTGACTGGGTAGGGGAGCAGGGCGATTAGATGATAATTTTTGAGATCACTGGGGTCGGCGGAGGCTTTTTTTAGGAGGAGTCTGATGTCTGAGTGTTTCCATCTGTCCGGGAAGGCAGCTGTGGAGATGGAGGTGTTGAGGATCCTGGTGAGTTGCGTGCTGATTGGGTTCATTGTGAGGTTGTAGAGGTGGTGGGGGCAGGGGTTTTAGGGCACCCCGGAGTGTATGGAAGACATGATGGCTGAGGTGGTCAGGGCAATGAGTGGAGAACAGTTGGTAAGGATTTGGCTGATGTTCGCTGCTTGATTGAGGTCATTGAGGTTGAGGGTGGCGGGTTGGAGGTTGGAATTGTTGTAGATGTTGGTGATCTTGCTGTGGAAATAGTCTGAGAGGGTGTCGCAGAGTTCTTGGGAGGTGTGGATGGTGTTCTCTATGGCTATAGGTTTGGAGAATCCTTTGACTATTTTGAAGAGTTCCTTTGTGTGGTTGGCTGCAGATTCGATGCGGGTGGTGATGGCTGCTTTCTTGGCTTCTTTGATGTGCCGGTGATAGTTGCTGAGGGCTGTTTAGTGAGCTGCTATGTTGGCTGGGTTCTTGGTGGTGTGCCATCGTTTCTCCAATTGGTGGCAGTTGCGCTGGTGGTCCTGAGTTCTGGGGTGTATCAGCTGGAATGTTTGGAGGTTTTGTTGGATTTTGTAGGTTTCAGTGGGGCGACTCTCTCATCGCTGTTGGTTATCCAGGCAGCGAAGTTCTAGATGGCCTGGTCGAAGTCTGTTGAGGCCTCGGGTTGGGAGGTGGTGAGGGCCTGTGACCACTGAGTTTCGGTGACCTTGCTCCAACTGCAGTGGGAGGAGATCTGACGCCTGGCAATGCTGTGCTGGGCGTCGGTGATGGTGAAGTGTAAGATGGTGTGGTCAGTCCAGTTGAGTTCTGTGGTGTGGCTGAATTTGATTTTGCCGCTGGAGGTGAAAATGGGGTTGAGTGTGTTTCCGGCTTTGTGCATGGGTTTGTTGGCCAATTGGGTGAGACCAATGTTGTTCAGGTTCCCCAGGAGGGCGATGGAGTTGGGGTCATTGATATGGAGGTTGAGGTTGCCGAGTAGGACTTAGTGGTGAGAGTTGATTGCAAGGGGGGTGATGAGGTTGGTGATGGCGTCGCAGAATGTTGCTCGGGGTCCTGGGGGTCTGTAGGCGAGGGTACCTCTTATTGTAGTCTTTGCGTAAGTTTGTAGTAGGAAGTTGAGATGTTCCATGAAAGGCGTGGAGTCGTAGTTGGTGATGGTGCATCTGATGGTTTCCTTGAAGATGATGGCGACACCTCTGCCTTGTTTGCTGGCGCTATCTCAGTGTATCATCTTGTAGCCTTCGGGACTGGCAGTGGTGATGTCGAGGTTTGAGGAGGAGTTGAGCCACGTTTTGGTGATGAAGGCAACGTCTGTGGAGAGGGTGGTGATGGTGTCTCAGATTTCCGTGGCATGTTTGTAGAGTGAGCAGGTTTTGAGCAAGATACAATGGAGCGGGTGCAGGGTATTCTTGGTCTTGTGGGTGGGAGTGGTGCAGGATTTTTCATAGGTTGTGTCGCAGGAGAAGTGGCAATGTCAGCAGGTGAAGGGTCCTTTGGTGGATCGTGGGGAGGAGGAGGTGCAGCTGTTGTTTTGGCATCAGGGATCCAGGTGCAGGAGTTCCTTGGCAGTGTACCGTCGGGTGGCTAGAGGGCCAGGGGTCCTGGCGCTGGGCGTCGTCCAACCAGCGGTGCGCCCGCTGTGTGTGTCCACTGTGTGGCCATGTGGCGGCTTCCATTAGTGGTTCTGGTAGGTGGTCCAAGTGGACCTGGGCGCCGGGCAAGGACCTGTAGTGGGCAGCACAGGGACAGCAGGCAGCGCAGAGACAGCAGGCAGCACAGGGGCGTTAGGCAGCGCATGAACAGGAATGGCAGGCAGCGGAGGGACAGGGATGGCAGGCAGCATAGGGACAGCAGGCAGTGCAGGGACAGGGACAGTAGGCAGCACAGGGACGGCAGGCAGTACAGGGACAGGGACGGCAGGCAGCGCAGGGACGGCAGGCAGCGCAGGGACAGCAGGCACAGCGCAGGAACAGGGACGGCAGGCACAGTACCTTAAGCTGGGGGTCAGTCGAAAGAGGAGTGGCCCAGCCTCCTCCGGGCTCTGACGGGCGCAGACGGGCGCAGACGGGCCCACCCTTGGTGCAGGCTTCAAATGAACAGTGAGCCAAGGTTACTAATGTACCTATTGTGTCCACAGTTGAACAATTTGGTCTATAGCCTGTCTGATAAGGGGGTATTATTTGATTTGCATCTGTCCATTGTGCTAAGATGTGGCAGGCATAATACTTAACATGTTATAGACACCTGTTTGCTTAGCTTACCTTCATATTGTATTTTTATTATGATGTCATAGGATTTTCTACCTTTCCAACTCTGCAGCAGTTTGGATTTTGGATGGGTAGGATGTGGCAGCCACAAGTGGACAAACAGAGTTTTGTGAGGGGAATGCAAGACGATGAAGAGGCAGCATGACAACAGAGTTCAATTTATTTTTGTGGTGTTTGCTCTGTGTATTCCTCCCTGGAATCTGCTTGGTGGGTAGAATGCACAAAGACTACATGTCCTGGGATCTGGCAGTTTTTGATGAGTAGCTCCAACGCTGGGCTGCTATGTACTACTGCTGGTGTAGTTATCAAATCAATCTATAGTTAATCCTTTCCTGGACCACATGCTATATTTCAGATCTTCAACTCAACAACTGGTTTGTTTATTGTTTTCGTCATAAAATATGTTTTAATTGTCATGTTGTCATATTATTTATTCTTTTTTTATTCTGGTTATTGTATTTTGTTTATTAACAGTTCATAGTACATAAATACAGAAGTATTAGCATTGCACTGAAATATACATCTATGCAGCATATAGGATTCGCTATGCCTTATTCACAATCTTATTGTCATAATTCATAGTGGTTTCAAGTGTGCTTACCATGTTCATGCGTTTGTGTTTTGGACTGGTAAGTTGGAAACATTAGATATTGAGAAAGCTCAGAGCCCTTCAATTTTCTTCTTCCCTGGTCTATGAATCTTTTTTAGTTGCTTAAAGTGGCAAAAGGGATTTGGGGCCAGATGTACTAACGCTTTTTGCGAATATAGCATGTTACCACACATGGTATTACATCGTCGTTACAGTGACCGCGTTGTTAGAACGCGATACCTCTACATCGCAAGTCATTAGATCGACTTGCTGTAGGGGGCGCGCTGGACTTAGGAATAGTATAATTTACTATTCCAACTCCAATGTGTGCAACAGTAGGGAAGGTGTTGGAATAGTAAATTATACAATTCCTTAGTTTAGAGCGCCCCCTACAGCAAGTCGATCTAATGACTTGCGATGTAAAGGTATCACGTACTAACAACGCGGCTGTGTAACGACCGCGTTGTAAAAGCACCGCGATGTAATGGCAGCGTTGTAAACGCTGTTTCCCGTTTTTTGCGGGTGCAAATGGGTTTTAGACCAGTTTGCGACCACAAAAAACGTGCGGCCCATCTACTAATCCTATTTTGAGAGTCGCAAATCAATTTGCGACTCACAAAATAGGATTAGCGACTCACTATTAGGAAGGGGCGTTCCAAGGGCATCCCTTCCTAATAGCGACTCCTGCAGCTATGTATGAATGTTTTGCGACCGCAATTGCGGTTGCAAAACAGTCGCAGTTTACCACCCTTCACAGAAGGGTGGTAAACCACTCGCAAACGGGAAGGGGTTCCCAGGGGACCCCTTCCCCTTTGAGAGTGGCTCTAAAAATACTTTTAAGGGCAGGCAGTGGTCCTAGGGACCACTGCCTGCCCTTAAAAAATGAAACTGAAAAGTTTCATTTTTATTTTTTAAATGCATCCCGTTTTCCATTAAGGAAAATGGGCTGCACTTACAAAAAAAACCTGCTTTATTTAAAAGCAGTTCCAGACATGGTGGTCTGCTGACCCCAGCAGGCCACCATCCCTCGGATTGCCAGCCATTCCCAATGGGGTCGCAAATTGCGACAGCCTCATTAATATGCATGAGGCATGCAATTTGCGACCCCATTGGGAATCGCAAACAGTGTCTCAGACACTGTTGTGCATCCCATTTTGCGAGTCGCAAATTGTGAGTCGCAAGTGCGACGCAATTTGCGACTCACAAATTGGTGGGCCGTACATCTGGCCCTTGGTATCAATTTCAAATTGCAATAACATTGTAACAGATTTGTCACACAATAAGCCCAGAACTACTAGGTGAAGCTAAATGGGTTTATTACAAACTCAGAAACAAACTAATATAAATGAGGCTCAGAGGCATATTGTAGAGATATAAAATGACCAAAATAAATCTGAATCTTCTAATGAAATTCATTCTAAATATAAAAAGCATACAAGAAACTCAGTCGCTGCAATGCAAAAGATGAGGAAGAGTATCTGAAGATTAAACTGCAGAATCTGATCCTCCTGCCTAGTCATTAGTAAATCTAAAGAAATCTAACTTATTCTACTCTATACTGAAGTGGGGAAATCCTAATTATTCAGACAAACAAGGACAGGTGTCTGTATAATGGAGACTCAAGTACAAGTGCTCCAAATCTAAAGAATGTATAACATGAAGCCACACACTGAGAGGTATTGCAAAGAGGTCTACACCTCATGAAGCCCTAAAGGTATCTGCTCCTAACTAGCTATGCAAAACCAAATAACACACAAAGGGGCATATTCACAAGGAGTCATTGCCGAATTAACGGCACTTTATCTCAGCCAAAGTCGTGATAAATTTACCTCCCCATTCACAAGCCGGTGTTAACAGCCCACAGCACCAGTTTACCCGCGATAGCAGCCACAAAAAACATCGCCACAGAGGACCCCCGCAAATATCGCTAATGAGATGCAGAGTAGGCGTTCCCGTGCCAAAAGTCGAGACAACATCACACCTCAACATTCACAACGACCAGCCACATTGGCGATAAGAACACAAAACAGGCGATAAGGCGCGTTAGCACCAGGAAATTTACACCTGCTCTGACCTGGTGTAAAGTTGGACGGCAGCAAGCACCACAAAAGGGAGCACAGCCCAGGGCCACAACCGAAGGGCAAAAGATGCCATGGAGCCACTCATCATGCGGCCCGGACACCCAAGAGGGCCACAACACCCACCGCCACCACCCCAGGACCCCAACCCACACCCGGAACAACCCCCCCTGGACCACCACAGACGCAGCGCAGACAAAGACAGCGGACCCCCAGGAAGCTTACCAGCCTCACAGACCCAACATCTGACAATGTCACAGTCCACTACAGGCTGAAAGTGACAAACATCCTACGCATCCTGACCATCATCGCCTAACAGGCCTACGGCACCAACACAGCGGACAACCAACATCCCACCCCACACAAAGCTGCTGGCTTGGCTGCACCTGTTGGCCCCTGGTACCCCCCAACCAACACCCACCAGAGTCAGAGGAGTCTCACAGCCAGCCACATCTAAGTCCCCCACACCTGTCCTGGACATCACCATCACCCTGGCACCCCAGTCCCCATACGTACAACACAATGCGCAGGATCCGCTGGAGACCAAGCATGGACCATACGCCCAAGCAGGATGCACGCACGTGTCGGGGGCAATACACAGCACACATGTACTACCTGTGCCCCCTGGTGACACAGCACACAATCACCGCAACAGGAAGCACACGTCTCACATCAATGTGCAGGCAACAACAGAACACCGTGGAACCCCCAACAATGTCGCCTTCAAATACACAGCCAGTGTGCATGATACCTTCATCCTCCGACAGTCCATCATCAACCAGCGTTCCCAGGATGGCAACAAGGGAAATGCACAGCCCCTTGGCAATATCCAAATGAACACCCCACACACCTCAACTCCACACCCATGCAACTCACAACTCTGGCAATGCACACGTCACAAAATCACATACAACAGGCACAACAACATGCACACCCACCAAACATGACAGAACAACTTACAATGTTCACATGGGCAAGCCCTGAGCATGAGCCAGCAACGGCTTGGCACCACAGCCACATAATAGCCGAATGTGTGGAGAGGTGGCAACCAGGCATGTGTGAAGGATGCAGTAGAACCATGATTGGGAAAGTACACAATGCCATGAGTGGCGGAGATGTGCTGGACACACCGCAGTATGCATAACACACCCCTATCCATGGCGACATACACCGCTGGTGTATGGAGTGTAGTGGACAGTGGATGCCACCATGTCACCCCAGCAAGTGGGGGACCTCGCGGAAATGTTGCCTGTTACGCCCCCCCCCTAAGCGTCACCTGAGTGGGATGGCCCGGCGTACGCCACGCCAGCGTAGGGGTGTGAATAAAAAGCACGTATGCCTGGGCGTGGTCCTCTTCCTGAAAGACCCACGTCTCTGTCAGGGCGGCGCCTCCCACCCCGCCACGAGGCCGACGCCGTCCTCGTGAGCGGAGTTGCCTGTGATGCTGTGCGCCTGCCGGACCCCGGGACGCTGGACCACGAACCCGAAAGGCCCGCCCCTGCGCAGCCAGGCCACACTGATCACCTGCAGACACCGGCGTGTGTCAAGGAGGGCCCACCACGTGCCGGCGCAAGCTCCAAGCACGAGTCCCGCGACCTTGGCAGCCACCTCAGACCATCACGGCCTCCACGACACAGGCCCGCTTTATTCCTTTCTCGTTGACGTACTCCACTGCCGCCTTAGGCCTACTCTTCGGACCAGTAGGTCCCATATGTGAAACTGTGTCCTGAGTCATGAATGGCAGTGACCCCAAATCCGGGCCAGCGGCCACAGCACCAGACCCCCCGATCAGTGAGGCATAGTTCCATATGGGCATCTTGCGACACGTGGTGCCACTAACCCTGTTCAACGCCAGCCGGCGACACGTGGTGCCACTAACCCTGTTCAACGCCAGCCGGCTACACGTGGTGCCACTAACCCTGTTCAACGCCAGCCGGCTACACGTGGTGCCACTAACCCTGTTCAACGCCAGCCTGCGACACGTGGATGAGGGACCAGGACTACCCTGCGGACCAGTAGGTCACACATCCAGCACCTAGTCGCAAAGCACGAATGGCAGAGTCCACACCAGTGGTCGCACGGAGAGGTGTAAGAGGAAGATGTGGCTCAGTCCGGACGAATGCCGGGTCACATACACGGAGGTGACGAACACGTGGTGCCACTGAACCTGAACTACGTAGGCCGGTGGGGCCATCCAACCTATGCCGGCGACACTCGGTGAATGGGCCGTGCTGACCGCTGCCTCAGGCCTACACCACGGTCAGGTAGGTCACACATTTGGAACTGAGTCTTGATTACACCATGGCAGTGAACATTATATAAGGCAGAGAACAATTCACTATACACCCTTCAATGTGGTGGCAACAAGCCCAAGTCTGTGCATGGCATCACAACCACACGTGTCTGTGGGCCTACGTGGACTACTGCCCTCGGACTACGCTGCGCACGAGTGGGATCACAGATTTGGAACTGAACATCGGTAATCCAAAAGGCAGAATACATTTCATCGCACGCATGGAGAGGCGTAAGAGGATGACGCGTTGCAGTCCGGAGGGAACAGGATCATCGTTACGGAGGTGATTGAACACTACAGACAACTGCCACTGTGTCACTAACTCTGTGCCTCGCGAGCCAACGACACGTGGCTGTGGGCCACTGCTGACCGCTGACTCCGGCCTACACTGCGGTCCAGTAGGTCCCATGTGTGAAACTGTGTCCTGAGTCATGAATGGCAGTGACCAGATGTCTACTGCAGGGGTGATATCACTAAACTCCCTGCTATCAGTGAAGCAAACGAATGCATCACAAGCACACGACACGTGTCTGTGGGCCCATGCTGACCGCTGCCTCCGGCCTACACTGCGGTCCAGTAGGTCACAGAGCCTTGATTTGGCAATGTTGGAGTTCACATCTGTGTACCGGCATCATCGCAGACTGCATCCCCTCTCAGCACCTGTGCCACTAAGTGTGTTCCCCGACATTCATGGACACTCACTGGTCTTACAGTGGTGGCGTTTGAGTCTATGGAATAGGGGCTAGTTTTTATCCTCATGTAGCTGATGCCGAATTGTTGGTGAAAATGAGGGTTGTGCTTTCCACTCCTCCATTTGCTGCTTCCAGATAACATCAGACCTTCTGCATCATGCCCTGGAGGACACCTTCCACTGTTCCCCGCAACCCTCCGCAACATACACCTCGGACATTGATGGGGACCCGCTCAGGTCGCATGGCCCATCTGACTGCACCGCAAGTCACCGTCCCGTGGCTGGGTGCCTGTGCCGGCCGCACTGCATCCGGGGCCACTAACTCTGTGCTGCTCAGGCCTGGGACCCCTTCTTCTGAGACATTGAATGGCCTCTGTAGCGATGGTCTTGGGGTCATCAACGCCATGTGTCTGTGGCTCTGCGCTGTCCGCATCCTCCGGCCTCAACTGCGGGCCACCAGGGCCCACACATAGCATCGAGTCTTGACAGGCCCGGTCGTCGCATCACCGCAGGAGGCACCCGCCACCACCGCAAGGACCACCTCCAACCGCCATCTGCCAGAGTCGAAACGGTGGTCCTGACAGACCTATGGAGTTGCTCAGACCTGTCGTGGATGCCATCATCGGCCTGATACCCTGCTCAGCACTCCAGGTGCCAGTGACTCAGTGCACCGCAAGCCATTGTCCGTTACTGATTCAGTTTTGTGCTGTTGTGAGGTTGCGCAGCAATGTCACTACATGCAGTGGGGAAGACCTGGGACTATGATGAGGAAGATGTGTCAAGTATGCGGACGGGAGATGGCACAGACAATGGGAGGGCAGGAGGCAACAGACCCAAGGCAGGAATGCAGACTGGTGGTGGTAGTCAAGCTACACACCCGGATCTATTACTGGGTATTGCGCTGTGGACTGCGGACGCAACTGTCACCTCAGGCAGTGTGGGAGACCTGGGACGTTGATGAGGAAGTTGATGCAGGTGTAACACACCCCACTGCATCTGCATCAGGACTAACCCGAAGGGACACAATCCTAGCAATTTCTTCACATGAGCGCGCTCTTCTCTAGTGCCCCTACCTCAGTGCACTGCAACTCACGGAACCTCCTGACTGAATATTGGGTGACCTCTGTCCTTACTCCGGATCCCTCCATGTTGCTCTGCAGTTGACTCTGTTATGCTGGTGTTTTCTGTTTCCATTACACTGGTGTCCACTGTTCAGGTTGTTGCCAGCACCAAGCACTCCGTGCGGGCTGGCTTATACTCACTCCACACACATCCAGCACAGGCATCACTGTACATGTGGCCCTGCCAATAAAGGGGCCGGGCGCACGTGCCCGTAGCCAGTTCAACATGATATGTGCATGTGTCCCTGTGGTCTTGTTGTATGCATGGGGGCCCTGGGCCCTACGACATTACATTGTGCTCTGTACAGCGGACGCAGACATGTCACCGCAGGCAGCGGGCTAGAACCTGGACATGTAGCTTTGTCGTCACCCACTCAATTCGTAAGGGGAGTGGACTGTACCGTCGTACGCAGAGCCAACGTGGGTGTGTGACTGATATGTGCGTGCCCCTGGGCGTGGTTCTGTACTGGGTATGTGCATCTGCATGTGTCTCTATGGCAGTGTGGGTCTCCTTTGTGGGGTGTAGGTGGTCCCTGAAGGGTATTGGACACCCACGTATGTGTTCTAGTTCGCATTCCATGGGTTCGGCAACACCCGCACCTGTTGGGCCACCTCCTTTTGGCGTTCTGACACCTAGCATTGGGGTGCCATGTGTGGGTGGGTGAAGTGTCGTGAGCCAGCTGTGCTTGCGTGTGCTTCCTGCTGTGTGGTCTGTTGCAGGCTCTGTGTTCTCCTCTGAGTAGCTCGGCTGCCCGGGTCCTGGTGGTGGATTGCGTGGGATATCCACGGGCTGTTGTAGGGCGTCGGTGTCGACGGTGTGGTGGTCCTCTCCGGCATCGCAGATGTGTTGTCTTCTGTGCTCTGCTGGAGGTGTTGTGTGCCCCTCTGCAATGTGCAGGGGAGATGCATGTTGACATTGTGTTGCAATGTATGTTGGCGCATTGTTCTGGTTTACATGCAGACTGTCTGGCAATGTACATTGTGACTGTTTGGGAGGTGCTGGGTTCTTCTGCGGGACAGTGTACATTTGGACTACATGACGGATGTGAGGTCATACGCGTAGATTTCCATTTCACACTTTCCAGCTCTGTCAGGTGTAGTAGGCATGTTTCTGGGCATGTGCGGAGCCAGTTGTGTCCTCTGTTCTGCAGTGTCAGCTATGCGCATTGTACCACATTATCGTCGATGTGGGTGTGCTGTTCTTGCTATGTGTGTGTGCTGCAGTGTGTCAAGGGGATCTGGGACATGCTCCTGGATAATTGTGGGTGTGCAGTGTGCTACACCTCGTTGTGCATGTGTGCCATTGTGCCCATCTCCCCCGTCCCCCCAGTCCCTGTTCGTTCCACTCCCTGTTGATGTTGTGTCAGGTCCTCTCGAGCTGTGTCCGTACTCCCTACTCCTTGCACCGTCTACACACTGATGACTGTGGCCTGGGTTTCCTCCAGCTCCTCCTGTGGCGCAGGACTGCCACCTCCTGTCGCCGTTGCTGCCTTCCTGTTGGCAGCGGGTTTGTACCTGGTTTAGGTTGTCACATCCTGCCGGCGCCTCTTGGCCTCCTGGATTGGCCTCCTCGGCACTCCGACTGCATTCCAGGTGGTCTGCTTGTGGGTCAGTTGCTGGTAGTGTTCTGTCACCTCCGTGATGCTGGTCTTGTTTTCCTGCGGTCTGCACCCCGTCTTCCTCTCCCTTTTCTCCTTGGCCTTCCCCGACCCAGTTGTTCCTTGCTGGTGGTCTGTGGGAGTTGTGGGGTTCGCGTAGACCTCTGCGCTGGGTCAGGGTGGATCCATGTTGCTACGTGCTTTGGCTTGTTTCTGGTGTGTTGTTTCTGTGGTTTTTATGGTGCAATTTCCCGCCAGACGCGTGGGATTTGCAGGCCTGTGGCTGCTTTTTGCTACTTTTTGTACCGCAATTGGCCTCATCGCATGATTTCTCATGTTCGCGTTTCGCATTTTTTCGGCGTGGCGTTGATTTTCACGCTGAAATTTGACGAGTTATCTGGTGACTATCGCATGCTACCGCCTTGTTTCCACGTTGACACAGGGTTATTTTCCCGAGATAGGCTGCGATATTGAAAGTTGCGTTACGCTACTCTTGCGGTAGTTATCACACGTTCTTGTGAATATACCCCAAAGAATTTGAGGTAATCCACGTCTTTGTCTCCAGTACATTTCCATCCTCCATGGTAGCAATTGGCAACTTTCTCTTTTTCTCCCACACCTTCAAATTGGAACATTTGGTTGACCTTGGCATCCCTTTCTCTGCCATGAGAACCTTTCTCCAACCTCATTATTGCGTCTTCTTCTTGCGAAAAGTTTCCTCCCGTACCTTACTATCTCTACGATACACAATGCCTTTTCACTAGCTAATGAAGCCTTGAATCTGCACCTGCAGAGAAGAGAACATGCATGCAAGCAATTCTCATGTTAAAGGTTAAACATTGAAAACCCAAGAGCTTAAGGCCTTTGGTCCCACTAAGTTAGCATAACAATGAATGTGCACTCGACATTTAGATATTTGGGCATGTATGGTCACAAAATCAATGCATTCGTATGAATACTCTTTATGTGAGAAATCATGGTTACATACGAATTAAACATAAGACTGAGAGTTACATTTTAGAACATTCGTGTAAATATGAGTTAGAGCTACATTTTCATAAGAAATCTAAACATTAGTAAGCATACGTTATATGATTTATTGTTCTAACATGGAACTATCTCAGAAATACATTTGAAACTCCATTGCTTTATTAATAATATTAGATCACATTGAGTATACAGAGTGATAACTGCACACAATCAACATAAGTTTGTGACGTGTAAGAGTGGAGCGAAAATTAAGCTGCTCCAATATATTTTCAATAGTTGTAGCAAACAGTCAGTGGCAGCTGCCACCGAGTAGCTTGGTTGGGGCAGGGGCAAGGGACATTATAGAAAAATAAATAAAAATTACTTACCTTGGTGCCGGACTGCTGCCTCGCCTCACGTTGTCCTCTTCTGTTCCTGCTTGAAGTAGGAAGCACAAACAGGCTCCCCTAGCCAATCACAACGCTGCAATGCAGCATTGCGATTGCTCTGAGCACTGTTTTTCGGCGCTCAGACAGGCAGTGGGAGCCTGTGCATGTTCCCCACCAGGCAGTGTATTACAGCCTGGTGGGGAACATGCAAAGTGCGCATGACTGTTTGGCCGGCCAAACAGTCTTGCACACTTAAATGCCCACCACTCCTCCCCTTGTGGCCAAACTCTGCCCCGTAAACCGGAAAAATAAAATGATAATAAAATAGTGTTATTATCATTTTATTTTTCCTTTATCCACTGCTCAAAATGCAGTGGGGCAACGCTCCTCTGCCTTAGCGGAGGAGTGCCGCTGCAAACAGTGATATAACATCAAACCGTATCTGAAAACTGACACCTCCTATGTACCGGTATTTCCCTCTTGTTGTGTGACACCACTAATATATCCATTCTAACTGTAGAATCTGCCATTATTTTTTTGGTGTACCCCCTTCAGTGTTACTGCCCAGGGCCGGACTGGCCGTAGCGGGCACCGGGCATTTCCCCGGTGGGCCGCCAAGGTGGGGGCCGGTTTTGGGACCCTGGAATGGTGTTTTTGTTACCGGGGGGGCGGTAATATCGGCCCCCGGTAACAAAATCGGCAGAAACCGGCCCATGCAAACAGCTCGGCCACACCCCCTCAGCCCCCCTAGGGGGGCCGGCCGAGCAGTTTGCCAGGACCGGTTTCAGTTCTCAGTCCGGCCCTGTTACTGCCAGATGTATGTTGAGCTAATTCACAATTTGAGACTGACTACGGGTGTTCGAACATTGTGAGAATCTCGCTCTATTTTTCCTCCATGGGTTATTTCCTAGCGCCTGATGCACTTCCTTCTTTAGTGTGGTGTGCCCGCTCTTTGCTCATTTACTTACGTCTTTCTGCCATTGTGCTAGTGTAGGTGCCTCTTCCGCTTTCTAGTGCATAGCAATGCATCTTTTGGCTAATGTCAAAGTTAGCTGGCTTTAGGTTGGGGAAATAGTCCCAATAGGCATGTTTCTGGTGTACAACTAAGGCCCCTGTTTACCACCATTTTTAGGTCTCGCCTAGCGATGCAGCGCCATGCGCTGCTCGCCAGGCGAGATCTATTGTTGCCGACTTGCTTTGCGATGCGGGACAGGACAGGTGCACGCGTACGGCAAGTCCTGGACAGGAGATGTGCACGCGTATGGTGCGAGCAGAAGTTGTAATAACGCCGCAAGCCGTACGCGTGCACATCGACTGTCTGTGCTCAAGCTAACAGACAGGAGATGTGCACGCGTATGGCTCGCGTCATTTTACAACTCCTGCTCGCACCATACGCGTGCACATGTCCTGTCCAGGCGCGGCGTCCAGCATGCCTCCCGCTCAACCCCACTCACTGGCTCTTGTGGGGACTCTGCGCTGCTCCCAGGCTGGTCTCCTCAATGGCAGGGGGGACTCGCCTCTTCACCCGGTCACTGGCGCAGCAACACGCGGGGCTCCGTCTTGCTCACAGGTGCCCCGCCTAAAATCTTGCTCCGGCCGCACCATGCGGCATTCACGAAGGCGGGGTGGGCTCCCGCAGGACTTCCCTCTGCGGGGTGGGCTCCCGCCGGACTTCCCTCTGCGGGGTGGGCTCCCGCCTCGCTTCTCCAACACACGGGGCTCCCTCAGCTCACGGGAGCCCCGGACACCTCAGGCCGCGCGCTCCATGCCCCGCCCATGCCCCACGCAACTGACGTCGCCCGACGCCGGACGGCATCTCGCACGGCTCGCGGGCTTCAGAGCCTTTTGCGCAATGTCGCGATCTTGTTTTTAAATTATTTTCATTTTGGCTTCCTAGGGGCTCAGCCTTTTTTGGAGGGCTCAGGAGTCACCCAGTTCTACGAGTGAGCGGCTCATACAGGCCAGTTTTCTGTTGCACGATGGTCTTTGTATTTCTGTTTTAAACAATTATAATACCAGGACCGCAACAACTCACAGATTACAAAGAAAATCCCTGGACTGGGTGATCTGCTCGCGCATGGGATTGGAAACTCGAACTTTCCAAGCATGTCTTTCTTTGGTGAATGAAGTAAAGGGATGAAGGGGAAGGATCGCAATGAAATATCCTAGCGCCTACCGCCGCTGGCTTGTTGTTTCATTGCGCTGTAAACAACAGGACAGGTCGCCAGGGACTGAAGGCTGTGCACAGATGAGCAGCGGGCGCTTAACCCGTTGAGCTTCTGTCACAGTGAGCCAGTCCTCAGGCGGGGAACGGAAGTGGTGAGTGGACTGAGGGAGAGGGCAGGGATTAGCAGGTGGGGAGAGAGGGAGAGACGGGTGTGCGCGAGGCGGAGGCTCCGCCAGGCTCTGATTCACCAGGGATACTTGGCGCTCGCCGTCTTACCGGTGAATGACGGATCTACAGTTTTTAATTCAGCCTTCCTGGGGGTGGCGCACTCTCACCAGCAGGTTATTGTAGACAAAAAGGAACTGCAGCCCCTGTGCAGTGTCCAGTCCGCTTTATCAGTACAGGAATAGCAATGCAGTCAGGTAGCTCCCTCCATGTAGGGTGGCACTCTTTCAGCCAGTCCTGTTCTTTACTCAACAACAAGTTGCATTCTGGGACATCTGATGTCATGTTTAACATTGCAAGTGTGGGCTGAAAAATTGCAGCGTGCAAAGTGCTGTTGCTGTTTTACAAATGGATCAGGACTGGCCGAAGATACCACGCATGGTGTGCGACCAGTGTTGGACCCGCATTTAGCAGTCTGGCATTTCCAGCTGGGCCAGCTTGCAAGAGTAAGTGTGTGGGCTGGGTTTTTGGTCCCGGTATACCAACACACTGACCCTTTCCAGGCGGCCCATTGGAAAAGCCAGACTGTCCGAGAGGCCAGTCCGGCAAAATATGGGACCACTTGGCAACTAAGAAATTGGGTCAGCGAGTAGGGTGTGCAGAAGTGAACAAAAGAATGGCCAGCAGGTTTGACAGCTTTGCCACTTTAAGGGTAGCATGGGGTGGTCATTGCTGCATACACTGAATAGTTGCAAAGAGGTCGCATGTCATGCGGCATACAGAGCTCTCAAGTTTCCTAGGTGCACGCATGTGTGTTTCATGAAGTCCAGAATTTTCCTTGGAATTCTGAGATTTGTAGTCCTACTTTCATAACGGGATCAGTAGAACTACACATCCCAGAATGCAAAGGAAAAAAACGTGGGTTGGAACTCACACATGAAACTAGGAAACTCTAATGATATCTTAAGAAAAACTTGACCAACAGCACTTTTCACATTGGCATTTTTGGGCACATACTTACATTGTTAAACTACAGCCTTCTTAGAAGTTAGCACTGGCCTACAAGGGCACACATGACTTTGGGCCACTTGCAAGCCTTGCAGACGATTTTAGTAACACAAATAATTACAGTAATCAGGCTACTGATCTTAAGTCTGCCTTTTGCTAGTTTCATTAGGTTGTGGTAGCCTTTGTAGTAACATTACTAATATTCCCCACAAAAAAATAATTTTTGTTTACATAGTTTGCTTTGCATATAACGTTGGTGTCATGTTGTGCAGGCACAGAAGGTATCTGTGTCGAAAAACCGAGCGTCATTTGTCAGACAGTGTCCAAGAAAAAAATATTTTTCAGTTTAAAGGATTATAAACGCCGAGGCCTCAAAGCTCAGCATGGCTGTTCTTCACAGCAAGAAGTGTGGCGCTTAACACAAATCCAGTTATCCTTCAGGTGCCGTGGGTTCCTGCCGCAAATTGCAGGTTATTAAGATATTTGTGCACAAAATGCATTTCTCTCCCCCTCGCTGCCTGCCTTCCCCAGCCCCGCCCCCCTTCTCAGACTCCAGCTTCTTCTATACAGTAAGAATTCATAATCCACGGTTTGACATACCTGCTCCCATGGCAACAAGTTGTGATGTCACAAAAAAGAGGGCACTTGTACCAAAATGAGGCAAAACGACACGATCCTTTTTCTTTTTGAATGTTTATTACTTTATATTTAAATTGGAATGAAAATTATACACTCGAGTTTATGCTTTGTAAGAAGCATTACCTTAAAATATATTTCAACATAAAGTATAAAAAACGTTTCCTGTAAATACAAAGCATAAGTAATACACGTAACATCCCGTTTTAAACCATTACACACAAAACAAAACATTAAGAATTTATTTTAAAGAAATATTCTAGCTCCACGACCCCCCTCCCCCTCCCCCCAAAAAACATCCTTTGTCCACGGGGTAGCTATTTTCTAAACATAATCGTAACAGTGATGCCAATTCAAAAGTTGCAAATACATTTGCTAGATTCAGTTTCCAGTATATGAGACATTGAACATCTCACTGGCACAGGGAGAATTCCAGCTAATTTCAGTTGTATTCTTGGATTCGGTAGTTTCCGTGTGGTTCTCTCCTTTGCTTGAATTTGGTATTTTTAGGTAACCTGTACATTCTCTTGCTTTTTCAGGTAAATTCGTATGGGCCTATGCCCAACAACTCATATCCTCCATTGTAAGCTGTTAGAAGCCATTTGAAGCAAATCTTCTAAAAATTAACTGGGAAGTGGGGCTTTTTTCCCACAAAGCAGGCCCATTTTCACAGTAGAGGACACAGGATACATCAGTAAACCAGCAGGAACTAGTTTTTGTCCAAAATGTGTTATTCAAATATTTGTTATTCAGCTCTTTCATTTTGTTATTAAATAGTGTGTTCTATTATTTCACTCTGTGTGCTATGTGGGGACCGTTTTTAGGTCCAGCCTAGCGGCAGCGCGCATGCTCTGCGAGGCATGCAGTAGTCGAGTATAATGTGGAAGCCTCGCCTTCTCTCCGCCCATATTTTTGATTGGCTGGTGTCATTGTCCTTGGTAAATGCTGGCTTCCGATTGATAATGAGGCTTGTTAGTCCCTCCTTGTTACCGCCCTGTCACCATTTGTTACCTCTCATGAGGACTGGATCTTTTACTTGTGGCATTACACGGTCTCCTTCATAAGTGGGTAAGCACTATTTTTTTTTATTTGCAGCGTGGTCCGCTTTCACTTTAGCGGCCGCGCTTGTTTATTTAATTAATTTGGGGCCGAAAGGGAGCGTTTCTACTCACTAATCTAACAAGCATTTGCAATGCAATAGGTCTCGCATTTACGCGAGTATGAGCTATTGACATTGCAAATAACAATGCCTTTTATTTTTGTTTTCGTTTTTAAAACATAAATAAAAGGCTCATGAGGCCCTCATGAGGGACTTGACATGAGAACAAACTCTCTCTCCCTATAGAGGATCAGGAAGCTTCTAGAATTCAGGAATGGTACATACCAAATAGGCCTCAGCATTATATAGGGAAATTGAGGGTTTCGATTGGAGCAATTCATGAATCTTAAAGTGCATCAATAGTGAAACACCCTAATATAATCAACTCTACTGGCTCATTAACAATAAAGTGATCTCGTAGTTAAGTGGGAGTTGACTTCAAACTCATTAAAACCTTATGTGCCATTGACCGTAGTTTACAGAGGGCAGCGGACTCAACTTTAGGACACCTCACCTAGAAAAGCATTTGCAATGGAATAGGTCTCGCATTTACGCGAGTTTGAGCTATTGACATTGCAAATAATGCCTTTTATATTTGTTTTCGTTTTAAAAACATAAATAAAAGGCATTGTCATTTACAATGCCAATAGCTTTAACTCGTGTAATTGCGAGACCTATTGCATTGCAAATGCTTTTTTGTCTAGTTTTGGTGACATTTTTGAATAAGGGATTTGGTAGTGAATTGTTTTAATGTTTTTTCAGGGAGTACATCTTTAAATATAGTTGACACTATGGGGTGTCCCATGTTTTTACTGACACTTACATGACACATTAGATCACCTTCAACCAACCCCCCAATCCATGTAATGTTTTTTTACCCAGATGCACATTTTAGAATCTAAAATAAGTAACCAGAAAAGTTACATGCAGTTCAATCAGATTTTTTTTTCGTATTTGCAAAACATTTCTGCAACTCCATAGCTCGGAAAATATTCCCAGTACAGATCACAGCGACCCTTCCTTTAACAGCTGCTGCGGACCTTTCTTTAGACGCCCCTCATCCAAACAAAGGGGCGTGGCCTCTATTAGCGTGAAAATGCTTTATGGGGTGCTTGAAAACAAGCATTTGCAATACAACAGGTCTCGCATTTTATAAACTTTGACCTATCGGTATTGTAAATGACAATGCCTTTTATTATTGTAGGTTGTTTAAACACATAAATAAAAGGCATTGTCATTTACAATGCCAATAGCTCAAAATCTCGCAATTGCGAGACCTATTGCATTGCAAATGCTTGTTAATGTTGCAATTATCTGTTCCCAATATGCCCCCAGTGTCTCGCAGTGCCACACATGTGCAAAAAATCTGCAGCTGTGGCATCACATCTTGGACATTTGT
The DNA here is from genome assembly GCA_963921515.1 of Calotriton arnoldi. Lineage (NCBI taxonomy): Eukaryota > Metazoa > Chordata > Amphibia > Caudata > Salamandridae > Calotriton > Calotriton arnoldi. The sequence continues at coordinate 578,784 of CAWUFW010006009.1, forward strand.
TTGTCCACCCTCAACGTTATGTTTAAACATCCAGGGGTAAGGTATGTTGTGTGGAGATAATTGAATTGTACATATTTAAGTCATGCATGTACTTTTTTGCCCTATCCCACTCTCTGTCTGTAAATGTCCTTTCTATGCAGTGGTCCCATCTGTCTTTGACCGTTTGCATATTTGTTGAAGTTATGTGTATAAGTGATTTATAGAACTAGGATATCTGTATGTTAAACCTCCCACTCGACCTACATCAGTTCACCAATGGCCAAACCTAGCTTGATGTGAGGTGTGATGTGATGATGGTTTGTATCACAATATGGGGACATGCAAAATTAGGTCTTTTTTGATTACAGGAAAGATTTATATTATGCTGAATCAATCATGAATGATTTATGAATTGCACTGTACATATGAACACTAAAATTGTTTCTTCATGTTTTAAAATACAAAAAGTATATGATAATCTCCAAAAAATGTTTTATACTCTAAAAAAAAGGATTTGCAATAAATAAAGATATTAATAAATGCATTACTGTTGAATCAAATGATTACTTTAGCAAGGGAAAGCCCAACGAGCTAGGTTTAGCCATTGGTGAACTGATGTAGGTCGAGTGGGAGGTTTCACATACATATATTTCTGCTTCCCCCTTTCTCCCAGACCTCATAATTAACTTTAGGGGGTACCTTTGACCGTTGTAGAGAACTAGGATATCAACTCACTGTCGCTCCTCATTGTGAAAAGGAGTTGTAATGTTTCGTGGACTCGTGGTTCTGTTTCAGCTAGATCCCACATCTCTTCAATGATACTTCTGAGTTTGCCGTAAGTCAGAAACTGTGTATGTGGCAAATGTAATTCCTCCTACATCTTTGACACAGTTAGGAATTTCCACTCCTTATACCGATCCCCTATAGTCAACAACCTTGAGTTATCCCAATTACGCAAGTAATCAATGTAGGAAGGTGGAATCTGACTATATGGTTGCCCCCACTTTTTTTATGGTGTTTTGCTGGTTTATGACTTAGTTGGACTGGGACCCTGCTATTCAGGGCCCCAGTCTATCTGCTCTCTCTAAATGACATGGAGTGCACTCTAGGTGCACTAGTGATTGGATACTGTGGTGCCTTATGAGTCCCTAGTATATGGTACCTTAGGTGCCAAGGGCATAGGTACTTCACAGGCCTACCAGGGGCTGCAGCATGTGTTATGCCACCCCTGGGAAGCAGTCTAAATCTGACACCACAGGCCTGCTACTGCAGCCTGGGTGAGGTGGTGCTAGCACCCCTCACTGAGATATAGGTTTCCTATATCTCTCCTGCACACACATATAAACCTATCAGTCACCCCTAAGGCAGGCCCTATCAATCCTGAGGGCAGGGTGCTTGGCTTCTATGTGAGGGGGTGCCTCTGCCTGAGCAGGGCCCCTCTGCAGCTCTCAGAGTCTATTCTCTGGTGCTGTTTGTGGATGCGGTTAAAACCATATACTATTTAAGTGCATTATATCCTCGCGGTAAATGCTAACTTTGGAATGGCTGCATCAAAACATGTCGTGTTTGGTGTCAAACATCTTGGAATACTACCCCCCGCCAATCTTGGCGGCGGGGGTAGCATTCCACCCTTCTAGAGGGATAAGACATGTACCTGCTGTGGAAACGCGGTAGAATCCTAAAGAGCCCTGGCATCACAAAATGGATGCCACCAGTCACAGACACTGGGCTGCCCTCCTGCTGATGACCGAAACTCACAGTGGAGGAAGCCCAACAATAGGCATCCTGTCACAGGGAGGTGTAACCACCTCCCAGACAGGGTTTAGTGTATTGGGGCTGGGTGGGTGCACTCTTAGAGTGCTTTGAAGTCCTGCACTGGGGGAGCAGAAGGCTCCTCTGTGCATATGCCAGTTCAAACCAGCTCAGGGGCTACCTGCCCCTGCTCTGGCGCGAAACTGGACAAAGGGAAGTGGGTGTAGCCACCCCCTCCCTTGACCCTCCCATAGGTGGGGTCATAGAGCTAGTCCATCCCCTCTTTTTAGTATAAGAGGGGGAACCTTGCCATTGCAAAGCAGATAACCCCTGGACGACGCTCTACAGAAGAATCCTGGCCCTTCGACGTTCCACTACCTTTGGAAGACAGAAGAATCTCCCTTGGAGTCAAGGAGTGACTCCCCTGCTTGGCAGGCACCAAAAACGACAACGACGGTCGCAAACTACGCCGCTCCCGCCGGAGTCCGAAGTCCCTGCAGCCCAAGAAGTGGATTTCCTGACCTCTCCCAGGCCATCGTGAGTCCCCAGCGAAGCTGAGGCAAGTGGACCCCACGAGTAACGAGGAACCGCGACCCCTGGGTACCGTGCACTATTGTCGAGTGCAACCCCTTCACAACGTTCTACGAACTTGTGCTTTGGACCACGTGTGGTCCCGACCTCCAGCAGGAATCCCTCCGAAGATCAGAGGCCTACACCGTCCCGAGTGACCGTGGGCCCCTGTTGAGTGATTCCGCCCGAGGTGTCTTCGCGATCCCTTGCCCGCTGGCTTGTGGGTCCCCAGAAGACTTCCTAAAGAAACCAAAGGGCTCCCCTGGTTGCTCCAGGCCTGCCCTGACTTACCCTCGCTGGGTGAGTCCCTCAGACCTTGCTGGTCTGCGCCATCGACTTTTCTTCATCTCCCCGAGACTTGCGGCTGCCAAGGCTTGTTGGCTCCGATCGAGTTGCCGACACCGCAGTCAGCTGCAGACGTCGAGGGACACACCGAATCCAGCTCCTGGTCGTCGTCGACGCCTCCTGGACCACGTGGCTGAAGAGTCAAGGCACCTGCAACCGACCTGAAGCGACCGACGACGGTGGGCATCCATCTTCCTTGCCCCGGGTCACTGCCAAGTGACTTTGAACACTGTCCCCTCTGCTTTCAGGTCATCCTTCTTCAGAATCCAGGCTTGGATTCCACCGGACACTTCTTCAGCTCCCGCAAGCAGCAAGTCTTCTTTGTTCGCCATTGAAAACGACGCCGCGACCCGACACCAAAGGACACCTGTGCACCCGGCTTCCCTGGGTGAGGTAACTCCAGCACTACGGTGCTCCTGTGGGTGTGGGCCCTAGAACTACTTACCCTGTAAGTGACTTGCTTGTAGGTTCTCCCGAAGTATCCTAAAACTCTTTATTTCCAACCGCGACTTGCCCCATTGAAGTTAACGGCGATTCGCGCCTGTGTATCCACACTGCACGCGTCCCCCGTGGGTCCTTTACTTACCTGCCTTGGGTGGTTTCGTGAGGCCCCAGCACTTCTGAAGGCCCTAGGCCTTGTCTCCTTGCAAGTCGTTGTTTCTAAGTCTCTTACTTAGTATATGGTCTGGTACGCCCCTAGGGCCCCAGCCATATTTTGTGCTTAACTTATTGTGAAACGTTGATTTGTGCATATGTTTGTCTTCTAATCTCATAAAGAGATTAGTAGAGAGTTATTTAGAAATAAATACATATATATTTGATATATATACCTGTGTGGTGTCTTTTCATTTGGTGATTCAAGAGATTATATGGTAAAACAAGCTGCTTTACATTCCTCCGAGACTTAGCCTGAAGGCTGCTCTCCACAGCTACCACTAGGATAGCTTTCTTTAAAAGGTTGTCTTAAACCTATCTACCATAAGAGTCGATTTGCCCTGGTGCAAGGTGTCCACTTTAATTAGTGAACAGCATATACCAGGCCAACTTCTCACATTGGTGGGCAGCGTGTGGGATTCCAGCTTGCCATTGTTTTACCAGAAAATCTCTATTTGAATTACTAACTGAAAACCATTATAGGTACTCAAGGTACATATAAAGTCAAGCTTAGTATCAATAAGTTCTACTGAACTTAGAGCTGTGTGCCAAGGGATAGCACACCCTTTCCACAGCTCAAGCTAGGATCAGTAGGCCACAAACTAGTGTAGGTAGTACAACACTGCACAACACTAGAATGTCCTTAAAGGGTGGACCCAGTGGATCCACTCAGCCTCAGTATAAGGACATGGCTTTCTCTGACTTGAGAGCCATGTGTGTTGACAGACACCTGAGGACAGGACAGAGTCCCTCAACACTACACCTGATAGATCTGCTGACAGCAGATGACCTTAGATTGGCTCTAGGAGCTAAGGGGTCTGAATCAGTGGGTGGGTCAATCATAGTATCTGGGTCAGATGAGGACAATCCGAATGACCAAGACTCTGTGGTTGAAGGGCCAGGCTTCAAGGAGCCTGAACAGGACAGAGGAGTTCTCCCTAAGAGAACTGGCAGAGTGGATGAGAGGCACAGATCCCCTTCCAGGGAATCTGAGCACTCTTATCACTCTGGCAGAGAATTTGTCCAAGAGAGGAGCTCATACTTTAACTTAAGAGAGACCTCCTCTGAGAGAAGGTGCAAACTGCTCCAGTATGAGGAAGCCAAAGTGGCCCTCAGAACCAAGCAGTTGGCACTGGATAGAGAAGCCCTGGAGATCCAGAGAGCTTCCAGAAGGGAGGGTTTAGAACCCCCTGGTGGCAGCAACAGTGTCCCTAGAGGCAGAGAATATGTCCCTGACCATAGGAACCTGAGCAAGGTTGTTCCTCCCTACCAGAGTGGGGATGATATCCACAAGTGGATAACTGCTATGGAGAGGGCCTGTAGAGTACAGCAGGTCCCCCAAAAGCAGTGGGCAGCAATCTTGTGGCTCTCCTTTTCAGATAAAGGAAGAGACAAGCTCCTCACTGTTACAGAGGAGGATGCTGATGATTATGAGGTCCTGAAGAGTGCACTGATAGATGGGTTTGGCTTAACCACTGAAGAGTACAGGTTGAAGTTCAGAGATACCCAGAAGGCACAGACTCAGGACTGGACAGACTTTGTAGATTGTGCATCCAAGGCTCTGGAGGGTTGGCTGGTTGGCAGTAGGGTTACTGATTTCAAAGGATTTTATAATCTAATGATGAGAGAACAGATCCTTAATAATTGTCAAAACCAGCTTTTACACCAGTACCTGGTGGACTCTGATCTGACCTCTCCCCAAGAATTGGGAAAGAAGGCAGACAAATGGGTCAGAACCAGAGTAAGGCCTAAGAATCAGGGTGGTGACCACAAGAAAGATTCTACCAAGTCCCAAGAGAAAGGTGGGGATAAATCCAAGGATAAGTCCACTACAGGGCCCCAAAATTCCTCTTCTGGGGGTGGGTCCCAAACTCCTTCCTCTCCTGAAAAGAAACCCTATTGCCATGTCTGTAAAAAGCCTGGGCACTGGAAATCTGATCCCAGTTGTCCCAGGAATGGCAATAAAGAAAATGTTCCTCCAACAACTACTACCACCCCTCCTGGTACTACCAGTAGTAATCCTCCAGTTGGGAGTAGTGCACCCAAAAAGTTAGGTGCTTTTGCAAGAGGAACAGAGGTGGGCCCTAGTTTAGACAGGACCCCCTCAACAGACTCCTCAGATTCTGATGGTGGTGTAGGATATGCCACCTTTACCATGGGTCCCATAGCATTGGGCAGGTACAGACTGGAGCCAATAATTAATGGTCAGAAAGCTGTGGCATTTAGGGACACAGGGGCTAGTGTCACCATGGTGGCAGGGAAACTAGTCCCCCCTCACCAGCTTTTACCTGAGTTTAAATACCAGGTGACCAACATTGATGGTGTCAGAACAGATCACCCCATGGCCATAGTCAATCTCAGCTGGGAGGGGGTCACAGGCCCAAAGAGAGTGGCAGTGTCCCCAACCTTACCTGTAGATTGCCTGATGGGCAATGATCTGGAAATTTCAGCCTGGGCTGAAATTGAACACCAAACCCATCTGAAGATGTTGGGTGTCCCTGTAAAGGTTAGTGGGGCTGTGATGGCCACAGCCCCAGCCCAAGATTTTGGAGAGATGGAGCCTGGAAGAATGGCCCACTCTCCCCCAGAAGAGAGCACAAGGGTTGAAGAAAAGTCTTCTTCCCTCCAGACAGTAGGTAAGGGTCCGCCTCCTCAGGGAACTGACCCTACCCCTAGTGAAGGAACTGCCACAGAGGTAGTCAGGCCTGGCCTGGCCACCCCCTGATGGCAGAGGACCCTTACAAGGTGGTACCCAGTCTGGAGCAGGTAACCTGCCCCTCTCTACCCTGCCTCAGTCAGCCCAGGGCTGCAGAGGTCAGGGAGGTCAGTGGACCCCCAGGGCCCCCTGTCCAGAGGAACCCCCCATCAGCAGATTAGGGGCACCCAGGCTAGTAGCCCTAGCCAGGTAGAAATTCCTCAACCCACTGAGGGATCCCCCATACCTTTATGTAGGGACCTCCCCCAGAAGGACTCTGTTAGGCAAGGGCAAACCTGGGACCAAAAGGTTCCAAACATGCCATGTCCCTCCAGTGTTCCACCCAAAGGGACCCAACCCCCGGCTGTAGGCAGTCAAAGGTTGACCCTTAGAGCAGAGTACCACTCAGTCATGGAAAGACAGGCATACATGGTGACCAGTGAGCTGAGAAAGCTGAGGCCAACATTCCTAGGGCCACACTTCCCTACTCAGACACCTCACCAGCCTGGTACTTTACCAAAGCACACCACAGGTAGTGATTCCCCATGGTGGAGACCCTCTCATACCCTTAGGGTGAGGGATTGCTTAGTGGACCATAAGACAGGGGGCAACCATGCTAGTGCAGGTGCTTCCTTATATGGCCACTTAGTCAATAAAGGCTCAACTGGCCAAGGTTAGCCTTATCTCCTTTCGTTTGGGGGGGTTATGTAGGAAGGTGGAATCTGACTATATGGTTGCCCCCACTTTTTTTATGGTGTTTTGCTGGTTTATGACTTAGTTGGACTGGGACCCTGCTATTCAGGGCCCCAGTCTATCTGCTCTCTCTAAATGACATGGAGTGCACTCTAGGTGCACTAGTGATTGGATACTGTGGTGCCTTATGAGTCCCTAGTATATGGTACCTTAGGTGCCAAGGGCATAGGTACTTCACAGGCCTACCAGGGGCTGCAGCATGTGTTATGCCACCCCTGGGAAGCAGTCTAAATCTGACACCACAGGCCTGCTACTGCAGCCTGGGTGAGGTGGTGCTAGCACCCCTCACTGAGATATAGGTTTCCTATATCTCTCCTGCACACACATATAAACCTATCAGTCACCCCTAAGGCAGGCCCTATCAATCCTGAGGGCAGGGTGCTTGGCTTCTATGTGAGGGGGTGCCTCTGCCTGAGCAGGGCCCCTCTGCAGCTCTCAGAGTCTATTCTCTGGTGCTGTTTGTGGATGCGGTTAAAACCATATACTATTTAAGTGCATTATATCCTCGCGGTAAATGCTAACTTTGGAATGGCTGCATCAAAACATGTCGTGTTTGGTGTCAAACATCTTGGAATACTACCCCCCGCCAATCTTGGCGGCGGGGGTAGCATTCCACCCTTCTAGAGGGATAAGACATGTACCTGCTGTGGAAACGCGGTAGAATCCTAAAGAGCCCTGGCATCACAAAATGGATGCCACCAGTCACAGACACTGGGCTGCCCTCCTGCTGATGACCGAAACTCACAGTGGAGGAAGCCCAACAATAGGCATCCTGTCACAGGGAGGTGTAACCACCTCCCAGACAGGGTTTAGTGTATTGGGGCTGGGTGGGTGCACTCTTAGAGTGCTTTGAAGTCCTGCACTGGGGGAGCAGAAGGCTCCTCTGTGCATATGCCAGTTCAAACCAGCTCAGGGGCTACCTGCCCCTGCTCTGGCGCGAAACTGGACAAAGGGAAGTGGGTGTAGCCACCCCCTCCCTTGACCCTCCCATAGGTGGGGTCATAGAGCTAGTCCATCCCCTCTTTTTAGTATAAGAGGGGGAACCTTGCCATTGCAAAGCAGATAACCCCTGGACGACGCTCTACAGAAGAATCCTGGCCCTTCGACGTTCCACTACCTTTGGAAGACAGAAGAATCTCCCTTGGAGTCAAGGAGTGACTCCCCTGCTTGGCAGGCACCAAAAACGACAACGACGGTCGCAAACTACGCCGCTCCCGCCGGAGTCCGAAGTCCCTGCAGCCCAAGAAGTGGATTTCCTGACCTCTCCCAGGCCATCGTGAGTCCCCAGCGAAGCTGAGGCAAGTGGACCCCACGAGTAACGAGGAACCGCGACCCCTGGGTACCGTGCACTATTGTCGAGTGCAACCCCTTCACAACGTTCTACGAACTTGTGCTTTGGACCACGTGTGGTCCCGACCTCCAGCAGGAATCCCTCCGAAGATCAGAGGCCTACACCATCCCGAGTGACCGTGGGCCCCTGTTGAGTGATTCCGCCCGAGGTGTCTTCGCGATCCCTTGCCCGCTGGCTTGGGGGTCCCCAGAAGACTTCCTAAAGAAACCAAAGGGCTCCCCTGGTTGCTCCAGGCCTGCCCTGACTTACCCTCGCTGGGTGAGTCCCTCAGACCTTGCTGGTCTGCGCCATCGACTTTTCTTCATCTCCCCGAGACTTGCGGCTGCCAAGGCTTGTTGGCTCCGATCGAGTTGCCGACACCGCAGTCAGCTGCAGACGTCGAGGACACACCGAATCCAGCTCCTGGTCGTCGTCGACGCCTCCTGGACCACGTGGCTGAAGAGTCAAGGCACCTGCAACCGACCTGAAGCGACCGACGACGGTGGGCATCCATCTTCCTTGCCCCGGGTCACTGCCAAGTGACTTTGAACACTGTCCCCTCTGCTTTCAGGTCATCCTTCTTCAGAATCCAGGCTTGGATTCCACCGGACACTTCTTCAGCTCCCGCAAGCAGCAAGTCTTCTTTGTTCGCCATTGAAAACGACGCCGCGACCCGACACCAAAGGACACCTGTGCACCCGGCTTCCCTGGGTGAGGTAACTCCAGCACTACGGTGCTCCTGTGGGTGTGGGCCCTAGAACTACTTACCCTGTAAGTGACTTGCTTGTAGGTTCTCCCGAAGTATCCTAAAACTCTTTATTTCCAACCGCGACTTGCCCCATTGAAGTTAACGGCGATTCGCGCCTGTGTATCCACACTGCACGCGTCCCCCGTGGGTCCTTTACTTACCTGCCTTGGGTGGTTTCGTGAGGCCCCAGCACTTCTGAAGGCCCTAGGCCTTGTCTCCTTGCAAGTCGTTGTTTCTAAGTCTCTTACTTAGTATATGGTCTGGTACGCCCCTAGGGCCCCAGCCATATTTTGTGCTTAACTTATTGTGAAACGTTGATTTGTGCATATGTTTGTCTTCTAATCTCATAAAGAGATTAGTAGAGAGTTATTTAGAAATAAATACATATATATTTGATATATATACCTGTGTGGTGTCTTTTCATTTGGTGATTCAAGAGATTATATGGTAAAACAAGCTGCTTTACATTCCTCCGAGACTTAGCCTGAAGGCTGCTCTCCACAGCTACCACTAGGATAGCTTTCTTTAAAAGGTTGTCTTAAACCTATCTACCATAAGAGTCGATTTGCCCTGGTGCAAGGTGTCCACTTTAATTAGTGAACAGCATATACCAGGCCAACTTCTCACAATCAATCTGCTCCATCGACCAAGCCTGAAGCAGGCCTTCTATGGGAATAGCTGGGGCATATAAGTGATTGGGTTTGGTTTTGAGGGTGCACCTCTGCCAACATTTAATTGCCACTCTCGCTAATCTAGGCATCAGTTGATATTTCACCATCTAATGTATTATGTGGGCAATTAGGGTGCTATTCTGGCTGTCTTCTCCCATGGTCGCCAGCACCTGGAGGTTCTGCCTTTTAAGCTATTAAAATAGCCATTGCACCTGAGAGGCCAAATAATAAGCCTGGACATCAGGTGCTCCAAGTCCTCATTCAATACGGCGCGCCTTCAGGATAGCAAGGTTCACCTTGTGATGTTGTGCGCACCAGATAAAATCCCGGAGGGTCATGTCTAATTCTTTAAACCATTGGAGCAATGGCGTTATATTGGCAAATTAACTAAGTAACATAACATTCTGGGTAGCATAATTCTCTTTGACAGTACTATACGAACCATCACCAAGATCAGCACCTTCCAGAAATTGACATTGCCTTTTAACATTCTTATCACCACCCTTAGATTGCCTTTTAGTATGTCGGTGTCCCTATGTTAGTCTCTCGCTCCTAAATTGTCATGTTATATATTCTACTTATTTTTTTTATTGTATTATGAGTCGCTTTGTTAACAAGAAGATATGTGATATCCTCTTTGTGTATTACAGCTTGGAACCTAGTAGGTGGTTCTAATGCTCTGAGGGAACACTAGTTTTCCTCTTGAGTGTCTCTCTCTCTCTGTTTTTCCCTCCTAAGATCGTGGTCGGATGGGCAAGTAGAGGTGACGGAAAATGAAAAATGGTGTGCAAGATGGAAAAGAGATGGTATGGGAACTGAAGTCAATAGGTCTCTCTCTGTAGCTCTCACTCTCTTCTTTGTCACATAGGTTTGTGGCCAGAGAAACTACTGCTCTTGCTCCTCGCAACAGAGATGTTTCCGCACCCTCTCAGAAAACTTAATAGCTAATGCTTCTGCTGCAAATAGTGCAAACTATGTCAGAAGCTCAAACACCTCAGTCATTTTCGATAGTGTGTTTCTATCTTATGACTTAAACATTTTCCGTTGAAGCATTAACTTTGTACTGCAAACATTGCTCAACTGCTTCCAGAATAATTATTCTAAGTGTTGTGTGTACTGCCTAGACATTGCTTGCTGTATTGCAGGAGCTGTGCTTGTTATGTTTTGATCATTTGTACTATTTTTCCCTTCTCTAGAGCTGCCCTTATATTTTTGTAAAAGTTGACACACTGAAGTTACAAGGATCTACAAGCTTGGTAAATATTGGTCTCCAAATATAGGCTGCTACTGTAGGGTTTACACCTGGGGAGCCTAAGCAGGTCCATGCTTGCTTTATGCAGTTCACTTGTCACGAGGTTAATAGGCACTGTGCACAAACACTTCCATTTTACAGGTTTAAAGAAGACATCTTTTTTAAACTGTGACTTTTAGCACACATTTGCTTGCTTGCCGACATGAGATAGTGTACTCAGAAAAGGTTTGCTTACAATTCCATTTCCTCGTAGGCACATTATCATACTTTAGAACATTCTGTTCAAGGACCCGGAACATGCGCGTACTGGCCTTGTTTGTTGTTGGCTGTTCAGCGACAGCTCTGGGTGGGTAAAATCAACAATGACAGCCAGACCCGAACTCAGGCACAGTACGAATGGGTTAAGTTTTATTATATAAACTACACCAAGCCATTTTTTAGACAGAGGAGCATTTTGATGGGTCGTCGAGGTCACCGCATGCCTGAATTCTAGCCCAGCTGAATCTCATCACTATCCTGAGAGGGACGGCGGCCTGTTCTACACCAGATTGGCAAACAGATGACACACGCACTCAGGTAAATAGGGAGTTAGACCACTCTAAGGTATAAGGCAGAATTGCATCCAACCTATGCTCTCTAGGCTAGGCAGTGCTAGGTAGGAGTACAATTATATGTATTCATATAATGAATGTAAATGCAAAATGGTTGAATTGTTTATCTTTTTCACCATTCTCATAATGCTGGTTATTATGCTCTGCTTTATTCTACTCATAATTGCAGCACACGTATTTTACACAAGAATCCGATTGCTTCAATAAATGTTTGGAATGCCAATTAGTGTATTTCTTGTACCAGCTTTTGGGTATGCCTGAGTTAACAATGAAAGGGTCAATCTCTTTCCACGATTTCCTTGGGGGAACCAGGGTCATCATGTTCTGAGGTTGCAGACACCATCCGGTACCTTGTAAGGTTTAGAGGTCCATATGGTGCACCGTGAGCTAGCCAGGAACTAGGTCAACATATTCTGATGGTATGAGTGGACTGAGTCCCCCATAGTTTTGACGCTTATGTTGCCCAAACGCACAGTCTTACTGAATTAGTAGGAACCGTTTGCCTTGGCGCTACCAACATTCTAGGTCAGGCACTAATTTAATAGGTCTCCTTAGTAGTTTTCTTACATGTGCCCAAAGCTCCTAGTCACCATCCTAACTGAGATGTCCGTGGTGTTAAGGAAAACTCCTCCGCAGCAAAATAGGGAACCCGTATTTTTGGCTGTAGGTTGTTCAAGCTTGAACCTTTTAAAAGGATGTCCCCACTATAGTTTATCTTCTCAATGAACTCCATTCATTAAAATGGCAAATCCATTAGCAGTGATTAAACCCCTAAACTGCAGACGTGCAGTAACTCAAATGCTACAACAACAATGGCTTCCTCTTACTGGAAGAGATGTTACCTTTGTGGTAGAGGTCCACAAAGTGTATAAAACAGAGGTATTCTAGTCATGGGTAACATTTCTGGCATCAGACACCAATACAAGAACTTTTCACACATACACTGAAGTAGCCATTCCAAACAATTATAGAGTTTATGAAGATTTTGAAATTCCACTAACATTTCAGGAACACGCAACTTGGTTCCAGTGCACCCTACCACAACCATTAGCATCCTTAAACTGAGCCCCATCAGCAATGACGGGGCAACATGGCCAGTCCTAGCCAGCTACATACCATATCCACAAATAGCAGCACTCACAGCAGCTGTGCTGCGTACACTTTACACTGGTCTAGTTAGATAATACAGACGTATGACACAGTTCGTTATGCGAACAATAACAACAAACCCAGCGAGTACTGCTCAAGCTGTACAACTGCACTTTGCAATGGCAGCAATTAATTCAGTTACTATAAATGAAATCATGGGTAAGGTTCCCACCAGACGGGAGGAGATTCCATTCTGGATTGCACAAAAAACAAATCAGCTTGAAGCAGTGTTTCGCATACTGGACCTCAAGACAAACACAGAATTCTCACAATGTGCCTACCTTTAGGGATGGTTTCACAGGTAGAGGAGTGCGCCACATGGGGCACAATATTTGCTGCAATCTATACCATAATGCATGGTACACCATCCATAGCTGTTTTGCCTGAAGTACTCAAGCAAAATCAAAATGAATACAGGGTGGCCCCTGCCCTGGATTAGGGGATGAAATTAATTGGCAATTCTGCTACAGTATCCTCAATTATATTAAGCACTATTAAAGGGGAAGCAGCAGCATTGGCAGTACGCCAATGCCTCACACAGGTCGCTCTGGCAGACCAGGAATGCGAACAACCTAAAATTATTGATGAAACCTCTGCATCAATAGGTCCAGATCATTTGGGAGCTAGATCTAATTACTCACAACTTAGGGGTAATTCTGAAAAGGATAACTGGAAACAGGTTCCAGAGTCTTCTAAAAAAATACCTGGGATAATAAGAAAAATAAGGAGCAAGTTAAAACACTGGGTGGATCTCCTCCACAGGAGTCCTCTGAAAAGTGCTATAGTCTGCGCAATCGTGAAACAATTAAACAACCAGATAGATATCAGTATACTGATACACATTCCTCATGTTCCTTTCAGGATTCATCAAAAAATGCTCAGAGAGAGGAGGACGATCAGAGAGCAGGTCTGAAAAGAATGTGAAACCGAAGAAGGACTCACAATGCTCTTCTGACATTACCATAAAAATGGAAGAGAAACTTCAACAACAAAAACCTCAATTTAAGAAGAAAACGGTGGCCAGTATTGCACTTAAATGTGCCACAAATATTGAGGACTTCGCTTCTGAATAAAGAGTGGGCTCCAAGAAAGTTTGCCAGAATCTTCAAGAGTTTCTGGTGGTGAAAGCAACTAATGAGTTTGTTCAAGTGGAAACATCGGTTCAGAGAGTTAGTTCTCCAGGCAGATTACATAATTTGCAACTGCAAACTGAGGGTGATATACCGCGTACTATTAAAGTTCTTTTCTGGGACAACTTAACATTTGGCTGTGACATTCCTTTGGCTGGGAAAGATTGGCCACCTGAGTTTGTACGAAAGTCCCACCAGGGGAAAGCGTGATAGTACCAACTTTTTCCATCCTTGTTCCAGAATCAGTTAAACATGTGCATGCCAATGAGTGGACCCTTGCACAAGCCCCAGCATTATTTCACAACCATGGGAGCTGGGATGAAGATTCATCTTACCATATAATACCCATAAGTACCAGCCTGCAACTGCAACCACAATACCCCATAAAACATGACTTGAGTTTCAAGGCACAATTGAGCCTTCTACCTCACCAATGAACAATCCTTTTTATCTGGTAGTGAAATCAGATCATTCCTACCATTTAGTTTTACACTACAGACAACTAAACAGTCACACTCGTACATATGCAGTACAAAACGCACACAGTGCAATACTAATGAATAACATTTTGCACAAAAAAATACAAAACAACATTAGACATTTCAAATGTTTTTTTTCTGCCAAAGCTTAGTGTCTGAAAGCAGGTATTTATTCACAGTTACCGCACTGGGGTCACAAAAACAATTCTGTCGACACCTACAGGGGTATAATAACAGCCCATTCTTGTTCTCTGCCTGTGTAACAGGTCTGTTACAAAATTTTGACCAGGAAGCATTGTTCTATTTCGACGACATTTACCTCACAGTTGATGACTTAGAAGCACACCTGGCCAGAGTAGATCGCATTGTTCTGGGATTTGCTCAAATAGGCTACAAATTTAATTCCCAGAAATCAGAAATTGCTTTTGTCAGTGTCCTGTTCTTGGGATACAAGCTATCCAATGAAGACAAGAGCTTATCACCACATTTCCTAGAGAAATGTGCACTCTTACAACCACCCCAAAGTTCAGGGATCTAGCCCGAGAGAAGATTGTGGACAGGAAGGAGTTTGGCCCATCTTGCAGAGTGCCGGTGCCGGTCCTGGCTGTTGAAGGTACCAGAACTGTAATTTTACTGCCCCTTGCTGGTTGTAAAAACAAGCAATTTGTGTCAATTGAACTGATCAAATCTCACCATGTGGCCAGTCCTACACAGTAGGTCAAGAGGGCTCCTGGGTAGTTACCTGCCTCCTCTCACTACCATACAGAAGATACCTTTACAAGCATGAAACAAAACAGAGGTTTCTGTTCCCCAGCAGGGGATATCTGACACTGAAGTTTTTCTACTTTCCGTTACATCTACAAACTCCATACAAACACTGTATGCAAATTCACAGGTTTCAACACCACATACCAACAACAAAATTGTTTATTATGATCCACCATTGGAGTTAACTACCAGTTCTTCACCACAACATGAGGTCCCTGGTTTTGCACAGACTGCCTCTGGCTATTTTGCAGACATTGATGACTTTTCCTTGAAATCATCAGAACCACCCTTAAATGGAATTCGTGCATTATTAATTTGCCTTAAAAGGACATATTTTGTTCCACCCTGGATTTACATTTGGATTTACATTTCGTTGCTTTCTTTTTCATCTGTATTGGTTTTGTGACCGTATTCTTTTTGCTTTTAAATGGACAATATTTCCCAGAACACTCTGCAGTTTAACTGGTAGCCGAGGTATTGAAGCCTCATTCTTCATCCCACAAAGTGCGAAGAGACCTGCCCCTTGTGAACATTTCTGCAGTTCCCGTCCTGGATGGCATTGTTTGGGATAAGGTCCCATTTGATATTTTTGGCCTTACAGAAACTTTACAAATACCATATGTTTTCAAAATATCACTGAATGACGTTATCACTCCTGGCAGCATCTCTGATGATTGGGATATTAACACTGTATTTGAGAGTGAAGACATGTATAGTGGTACATCTAATTATGATGAAATGTTTTGTTACCATCACTTTGCGCACCATTACTTACACAGAGCTAGTACTCCATGTGCAGTATTTACTTATACACAATGGAAACATTGCCCTACACCACCTTTGGGTAGCTCAAAAACATACTCACAGAAGTTTGCATATTTTTCTAGCAACAACCCTGCATACCCGGTGTCTTATTATTATAAACTTCTCCCTTCCCCAGCAAAGAAAAATATGCTGACCGACACGAAATTAATTTATTCAGCCCCTTTTATTTCCCAGTTGTCAATACAAGGGTACGACTTTTGGAAAGACAATATTGATTTAAAATCTGTTTGGCGAACCAAAGACTGGCAAGTACAAAGTAATTAGGTTTTGTTTAGAGCATGTCTAATACCAAGACAAATGATTTTTCTGAACAAAACTGTACAACCAACATCCTGCTTGGGCTTGGCCGAGATAGAGTATTTGAATACACCAAACATTCCTACATTTGCATGCTTTGAAAATTGGCAGCAATTCACAAACTACACAAAGGAAAAGCTCAACAATATGCTAAGGAATGGTACATACTATTCTTCACATTACAGTCCAGAGTGGTGGCTAGTGTGGCCATTAGATACTAATGGTTGTCATGCACATATTTTGAACAACACGAGGGGTTTTAGAATAAACAGGCCAGACCTGCATTACGTGCAGACACAACACTCAGAGGTGGTAACAAAGAACAGCGTGGGAAAGTTATGCCTTCAATGGTTATAACATTCCACATTAGACGAGGTGAAAGAACACTGGTCTGTCCTTTCTGATGACATGGATTTACAGGATTTTTGTTAGATCCTAGAAGAGTTGAGAGGTGTGGTGCAGCCGCCAGAGCGGCTGACTCCGGAGCACGGGGGTCATGGTTCGATGCGCTGGCTGCAGCTCAGCTCACTTAATCTCCTCAACGGCCCCCAGCACCTGGACACATTTAGGGGTGATATGTTGTGCTTTACATATCTGGAATTATTCATTAAATCAAAGTCACGTCATAAGAGCTTTTTGTATGCCGTATACAATGAGTTGTGGAAAGTGTCACAGCAGGAAGCTCCTGAGCTGATAAGTGAGATTGACAGAGTGAACTTAGAAAAGGCTCTAGCAGTAGTTGACAATAGTATGAATACCTTATCCAACAGAATTTTTCTCTGAGAAACATTGTGTTGTCTGCTATTGACATCATACAAAGTGACATGTTCCTCTTACAACATGGACAAAACCAGCTTAGATCAAACATGCTATTGAGCTGAATGTTACAGACTCTGTGGAGTGGTTGCGTGCCCTAGAAGCCCTTAAATATTACTGATTTATTTCTGCTGTATAATTTGACCAGAGAGCAGAAAATTATGGCAAATAGGGACGTGACATACACAAATCTGCAACACATGAGCTCAGGCCTCCCCGTCTTTTGCTTACTTTCTGTTTCTATGTAGAAACGACTTTGTAACCTGACCGTGCCTCCTGACAGCTTGAAGCAATTGGATTCTTGTGTAAAACCCGTGTTGCAATTATGAGTATAATAAAGCAGAGCATAATAACCAGCAATACAAGAATGGTGAAAAAGATAAGCAATTCAACCTTTGCGTATTTACAGTGATTATATGAATACATATGATTGTACTCCTACCTAGCACTGCATAGCCTAGAGAGTATAGGGTGGATACAATTCTGCCAAACACCTTAGCGTAGTCTAACTCCCCATTTCCCTGCGTGTAAGTGTCATCTGGATGCCATTGGGGTGTATAACAGGCCACGGTCCCTCTCAGGATAGTGATGAGATTCAGCTGGGCTAGAACTCAGCCATGCAGCGATCTCGATGACGCATCAAAATGCTTCTCTGTCTAAACAAAGGCTTGGTGCAGTTTATATATTAAAACTGAGCCCATTCGTACTGTGCCTGAGTTGTGGTCCGGCTGTCACTGCTGATTCTGCCCATCCATATGCTATTGCCGAACAGACAATGCCAAATAGCTATCTTGTGTCGACGCGCAAGCAAATGTGTGCTAAAAGTCACAGTTTAAAAAAGATGTCCACTTTAAACGTGAACATGAAAATTGAAAGTATTTGTGCACAGGGCATAATAACCTCACAACACCCACTTCTTGTCTGTAAGGTGGCTAAAAAGCTTCATATTAAATCAAAAAATATACTAAAATCTGTGAGGCTACAACCTCTCCCACCACCCTGCCATACTTGGGTGAAAGTGTCTGTGGATTTTATTGTGGAACTGCCTCCACTGAAATATCACATTCTACACTTGGTGGTGGACTATTTGATTAAGTTGACAATTGATTTACTGAGTGGATTCTGAAAATCTTTAATGACACTCTTCAGCCAATTTATTTAGCCTAAAATGTGCTTCTGGTGTTGAGTGAGGTTTTCAACTTTAATGTCTGCATACAGATACAGATGCAGTACAGGATCTGTCCATATTTTACCATTCTGAATTGCTAGGGACGGTTTACATGTGTCTGCAATACGTTACTTACACATAGGCCTAAAGTTCTTTTTATTAATGGCCTATTCAATTTGATTACTTTTTTTGATCACATAAACAGCTGTTTTCCTTTTAATCCTGTGCGCTGTTAGATTTAACATAGGTCTTTTATGACTGGTCTTTGTCCGAACCACATTTGTTTTGTTTTGTTTTTCTTTATTTTGTTCTGATGGATGATTCTTTTGGCTACAAATGCAAAAACAACAGTTGATGGGCAGAATGCAGAACAATGTCATACATTCACCACAGTACAGAGATCTGGGCCTAAATCCATCGTTTTTTTGCTCACCATGCCATTCCAGCTTGAACCCAGCCATATGCAAATCAGTCTTGACCCTGTGCCTCATGGGAACAGTCCAGCCCGAACTGCCAAGCCAGGTCCTCCCTCTTTTGGCTACAAGGCTCACTTTTGCCACTCTGTGAAGTATTGCACCAAAGTTTGACCAAGACTTTTAATTATGGTGTTTTCAGAATGTGCTCCCACTTATCTTATTATTTGTAGTCTATTTATACTGAGATGGTAAACAAGGGAGTTTTGGTGACCCTTACCTGACATTAGAGTTTGATGGGATCTGTTAATGATTAAAACAATTTGGCAGTGGCCCGAATGATACTATTATTTTCAAACAATAAAATGTTTTATGCCTTTGTAGTCCATATAAGTTATTGCATAGTCAGGTACACTGCTCCTTTGTTCTGAGGTCAAGAGGAATTTCCCTACTTAGCCCCCATTTGTTCTGACACTGACAAGACATTTCAACATCTTCAACAATTTCTTGTAATTGCAGTGAATAACTTTGCCATAGCCGTTTCTGTTTCTAGGCAACACTATACTTAAACATTACAATGCATCTTCAAATATACACATATCTGCTTTTCTGGGATGAACAGGGTCGGACTGGCCTATCGGGCAAATGGGCGATGCCTGAAGGGCTGGTGTGATAAGTCAGTGTGTGGGCCGGTTTTCTGGCTGCCCGTGGGCCTGTTTTATGCTCTTCTGGGTGGGTTTTTCAAGTTGATTTCCTGGATGTTAAAAAAAAAACATTGCCTGCAGCAAGTTTAAATCCATGCAGTCTTCCATCCCTTGCAAATCACTTATACAGCGTGCATTTACAAGTTCAAAGCTGCCCCAATTTGTAAACATGGGCCACTTTTTTAGCTAATTCACTAATGGGGGGCTCTTTTATTTTGGTGCCCGGGCCTATTTTCTGTCTCAGTCCGACCCTGGGGATGAAAACTGGCTCTTGCTCTACATGGGCATTCTTGTCAACTACAAGGGTTATGTGTGTGGAAGGTAGCCGTGGTAGCCAGGAGAGTTACTCCAGGTTGTGAGACCAGGAATGTGATGGGGGCATACAAAAAAAACAGAGGAAGGGGTCTAATTGTTTCTGAAGGAGATATTTATTAATATTGTGCCAACAGATATTGTCATCTCTCTTCATGGGTTGAAATAATTAGCAAGAGCCCCATTGTACCACATTAAGATGCCTTCTGAAGATCCACCTCATCTCTGCTTCTTTGAAACAGGAGCGAAATCTTTAAATGCCCAGCATGGCAATAGATCGTATATTTCCTAACAGGATCTTCAATAAAATTATGATTCCATAAAAATTGAATTTCAGAATATTGACTACAGAAATATTGTACAATAAATAGTTTTTGTCCTAAATGTCTTTTGCAGAAACATCATCCTATTGGATGCACATTTTCTATTATTAACTCCACTGGGGGATATTTTTGTAGATGATATTTTGGACACAATATTTATGTCAGATGATTGTACCAGACTGTCTTGATCAATAGTGTTATCTCCCAATATCAAGGAGTGCAGGTCTTGGACATTCCACTTATGCAGAGAGATGTCATTTTGTCAACATAGACTTTATTGGAAAATACAAGAAAGGCGTAGCTTAAGTGAAGCAGAGAAGTGCATGTGCTAGAATAATCTGCTTAACAGATTTATGAACATCATCGAATGTTAAATTACAAGAGCTAGTAGAATGTTCTACCATATTTGTTTTCCGATTAGCAGTGTGAACATTTAGACATGTGTAGCTAATAAAGATTTTTTCATGTCTGTTTTGGCCATCTCCTTTTTCTCAGTCCAACTGTTCTTAGTTTTTATTCCTTTTGTTTTGACATTGCTAAATGTTCATTAAGAGCTAAAAGTAAGCACGGTGCTGCCTCATGCGAGGTGCCACAGGGACCACCACCATACAAACCTGAAGTTGGTTTTCAGCTGATTTAGAGAAGCAATCCTGAAAAGAGGAGGGAGAGAGTGTAAAAACATATGATGCCTATGACAACAAAATACAATAAGATTGCCCTGTGGTCATACTATGTTTCTAATGAAACTGTATTTTAACATTTGGAAATTTTTAATTGCGATTTTAATGGAATTGTTACAATGAATTGTATGTTTCCTTTATGGTTTTTTAACCGAATAAAGATCCTTGTAATGTATTGTTTGTAGGTTTTGCCAGGGCTCTGGTTGTCTCAGTGGGTAGTTTTGCTCACATTGTCCCACTTACCTAAAACATGCTCTTTGTTTTTCAGAACCTCACTGACAGTTAAACTTCATCAGATATTTTCTTTAGTAACTTGTCTTTTCTGGTTACATTCAAAAGTTGTCTTTTAGTGAGTAGGCAACCATCCTCTTGTCTTTCATGTCAAGAAGCGCCTTGGTATAAAAACATTCATCAGGATTCATGTGATAATGTGTCAATATTTTTCAGTCAATATTGTTGGAGGTTGAGATTTTTGTAGTCAGTATTTTGACATACATGCCTCTGTGTGAAGGTTAAGACCCTGTCTCAAGTTGTATTTTGGGAGTCAGTGTCTAACACACTGGATTTTGCTCCGCTCGTCTTTTTGTCTCTTTTTTCTGTCCTACAGCTGGGTGTTAAGGCTGGTACTGTCTGGTATTGTACCTCCCACTTACTCTCGAATACTTCTCTTTCTCACAGTGACTCTTTCTCTCTCCCAGTTGAGACATATTCTTCTGTGTTTTTTTTAGCACATTGTGGTAAGTTAATCTGATTGTGCCTCCAGAGTGATGGTTCTGTGCTTATTATGTTTGTTGATGCTTTTGTAGTTTTCAATGAGGGTTATTTTTCCCTCTAGGTAATGCTTCTTATTTCTTATTTATTGAAATTAGTTTTAACCTCAGACAAGACGTTTTAAACTTAGACTGAGGTCTGCCCCTTGCTCTACAGGTCTGACTCTGCTTTCCTGTAAACCAGTAGGCCCGTCCTTGCCCCTTTCTCTAGGGAATTCCTCAACAAATGCAATACAATTGAATATGGTAATGCTTTATTGGCATGAGTAAAATTGGTAGTTTACAATATTTGTTGTATGTTTTCAATGCATTATTTATACGTTATATTTGGAAAGAATGGTTTCTGGGTCCTTGCTATGTCGAGTCAAAATCCACTCTAACTTTTTTCTGGTATGGGCAGTGTCAAGCCTTCTTGGGACATTTCCAATTAACCAACATTCCTACCCCTGCTGCTTTCCCCCTCAGAGGAAAAGTACTGGATGGGAAACTCACTGGATCCCTGGCGGTGTTGGTCTTCTCACAATCAATGGGTTTCCTGGATAAACCCTATATCCATTTGTAGAAGAGTCATCCCATAGCATAGAGTATACTTTTTTTTTTTGCAGAATTGATCATCCAGTGCGCTCTGCCAGTTTTGTTCAAGGATTGCTTCAAGAAGGTCTTGGGCAAATTTTGTCCTTTCCCTCTTTTCCTTGTGGAACTCCTTGTATGCGCAGGTTACATCTCTAAGAGTGGTTCCCCAAATCCTCCTGTTATCTTAGAGGGTGATGAGCTGCTCGTGAAAAATGATTAGTCTGGCTTCCATGCAGTTCATCCTGCTTCCCAGACCTTAACTTAACATTTTCTCAACTTTGACGGATTTTGATTTGAAGTCGGGACTGTTCCTATCTTGGCTTTGATCTCCGTGAGAAATTGTGTCTTGAAACTTTTCGTGAGTCTCTTGTCATCCTCTAGGTTTGTGTCCTCTAAAACTAGGAGGTCTCCCCTGTCTGTTGGTGGGTCGGGATGGGCCTTCCAACTTCTTAACAAGGATATGCTGTAGTAGTTTCTTGATGGTACCTTCCCTATTAGCCCTGTCTGAGGCCATATTGAGTGCAGTGATCCCATCTCTGCTAGTGTCAAGTTCTCAGTTTATCTCCTGGGGATCAAGCACAATGCACCTCCTGCTGGCCCCACCTCCAACCCCTCACAAGCAACGCCCCCAGGCTTGGAGTGTCCTATCTGGGATGCCCTCATCTCCTCCATTGTTAACATCATTAGCGGGGGTGCCTTTGTTTCCTATCCTTCCCCAATCTCTAAGTTCATCACCTTTTTTATTGTTTGGGGTTCTCCTATGCCCTTCGTTCCGAGACTGTTCCTTAGTTGGATTCTCATGTGGGTGCCTCTCTGCTCTAGCTGTGCGCTCACCACTCGTTCTGCCCTAGTTCGGTGCCACTTGACAACAGCCTTCCAGTCTCCCTGGATGTGCTGGGCCTCACTCCCACATGGTGCTCTCTGTCTGGCTGCTGCTGTTGAGGTTGCTGTCATTGTGCTGCTCTACGTTATCTGGCCTCAAACACTGTCCACTCTTGGAGGGTAGGTCTTTTGGATCTTCCATCCTTCCCTTGAGGGCTACGCTGGATGGGCTATGCTGAAATGGGGCAGCACCCGCCATGTCACTCAGTTGCAGCCACTCTCTGTTGCCTAGCAGCCACTCGCCCTCTCTTCCAAACCCACTTGCCCTACCACTGGAGCACTCATTCACCCTCGCTTGCTGTTCCCGAGCTCCAAGTACTCTCTTCCACCCTGGTCTTGCACCAGGCTTTACATAGCGCCGCGTTCATGAGGTAAGCTGTTTAATTTTGGCCGTTTCCCCCCATCGCCGTGTCTATCGCAGGTTGGCTGCTTCGCTAAAGGCTTCTCACACTCTCGTCCCTGCCCTGATTTTGTGTCGAAGCTATCTATTTTCAGACCTGCCAAGTACCACGCATCAGGAGTGATACTAACGCATTTTTGTGCGGTGGTCCGCATCACCGCACTAAAATGCAAGGTCACACATTTGTAGTGCCTCATTGACATCACCGCCGGTACAAAGGAAGTTGACCCCCTGGCCAAACACTCCTGATGAGCACGTGTAGTCTGCACATTGGCTACATTCAGTACCACAGCGAACAATGATGTGTGCTTTCAAGTAAGGAGACCCAATTTGGAAAACAGTTCTCATCCGCCTCCTTCTTTTACCCCCCCCCCCACCCCCCCCAACATAGCAGTCATTATGTTTTTCTCTGTACTTGAGGTGAGCAAGTGGCAGGCACACACACAGATAATCTGACCCTACAACAATAACTGATTTTGCTGAAATTTACAGAACGTTCTTTTGTATGCAGTGGTGCGGAGCGCATTGTCAATCAGAGTGGTGCAGAGCAGAGCCCTCGTTTTGTTTAACAGTACGATCAGCTCAGAAGGGCACTAGGTGCTTCAGTTTCTGGCGCTTTCCAGCAGTATTAACATCTTCTTATAGGGCCTTGTTGCTCAAATGGGTGTAATTGCTGATATTTATGTTTTCTTGGTCTTCATTGCTTGATTTTTGCTTGCGAGAAAGTGTCACTCATAGTTATTGAAATTTCACTCATAATTACACTGAAATTATGAAAATGTCACACATAGCAATCTGAAACCTTGGCAGCTATGTATTTTACCACCAGTGGCGTTTGCGTTGCTGGGTGCATACAATCTCCTTCACACAGGGAGGTGGGGCGTTACGCTATCCGGCGTCTGCACGCTCAGCCGGAGCTTTTTACGCAGGTTCTGCCACGTGACTGTCAGTGCAGTTTAAGAATGTGATTTTTTTTTTGCCGTTGCAATCGTTAAACTATGCTGCTGCTGCATTTGATGTCTTCCCTGGTATGAGCACGCATAATGCACTATTGTAAGCAACACTGGAGAATATCTGTTCCAAATGTCACGCTAGATACCGAGTAAAACAAAACTACTCTGCACCTACTGTCTTCCTTCAATAAAATATGAAGGGGCCGAGTGCGAGCAAACGCCCATCCCCGGAACTTCACTCGACCACGTGAGTGATGGTTCTCTCTGAAGTCTTCCTATGATGAGACTTTTCACAGACCTGTTCTGAATGTCCGTGCGGAAGTGATTCTCTGAGTAAGACTGCACCACACGCCCCGTGTGTGAGACTTGCGTCACTTTATTAAATGTTACTTTAACCTCTCCACCTGCTCGCTTTGTCTATCCTTATGCCTATGCTCCGCTAAATTCTCCCTCCCCTCACCCTTTTACATTACCCCCTTACCCCTCTACACGCCATTAACCTAAAAATGTAACTTGTAACTGTTGTACCTTATGTAACAATGTATAATTTGTAAGCTATGTAACTCTCCTCATGTAAAGCGCTCTGATGCCTCTGGGTCTAGCCAGCGCTATATAAAACTCAAGTAAATAAAAAGAGTGAGCGGTACAGCTACACCAGCGGCCGGAGCACAGTGACAGGACTACACGTCCAGCACCATCAAGCTTCCGGTCAGGTTGGTTGAATGTTGGCACTAATACCACCAGCAAACATGGTACAGGGTCATGCTCCTCACTGCTGACCCAGCTACCACAAACCTAATGATCACCATGTTTTGGAGCGGGCATGTGGTTGATATTGTATGCAATGTTAAAGGTTTGCGTATGGAGCGCAATTGGACTGCAGCGGGAAGTGGACAGTAATGCGTGGGGAACGGATGAGACGGTGTGGATGTGACTGGGGACTGCTTTGGGAGTGGAACAGACTGTATGGCAAGTGAAAGGGACTGCATGGGGGAGCCCATGAGAGTGTGGGTGTGAATGGATGGGATTATGGGATAAGTAGACGGGACTGTTGGGAGGTGAGCACAAGTACCAGAAAAAAAAGAGCAGGAAGGGTGCCTCCACCTAAGCCCAAACATTGCCTCCACACCACCATCCCCCTTCCATATCTGCAACTGATAATTTCCCTTTATTATACGGGCAGTTGGGTTACTGTGGGAAAGGCGAATGGTCATGAGTGGTAGCGGACTTAGCAGTACAAGCACTACCATGCTGACTTTCTTGTTGCCCTTGGTGGACTGGTGAGAATTTCACATTTTGGAGTCATCCAAGTGCTGGTAAACCCTATGTATTCGCATGCTGATACTATGTTCATTCACGCTACTAGCAAGGTATTCGTTGGAGATTCTCTGTTGAGGGCTACCCAGGTACACTTATAGTCCAAGTATTAACCTTCCATTGTGTGCAATTACAGCCTGATGGATTCTGATGAAGAGACCATGCATGAAGTTCCTCTGAACAGGGTGAGACCTTGGACGTGAACAAGCTGACTGCTGTTCACCATGCCCTTACTGGGTTGTCAGTCCCTGGGAAACTGGGACTATCAGGGAGACCAGACATGGCTGGTTGCAAGGGTGTGACCATAGACAAAATACTCCCTTGTTGTGGCCTGAGAGACTGGTGCTTGAGTCACCGACGCAGGATAGCGGCAACATTTTATGGAGATGCTAGATACTCCAGGAATACGGGGCACCTAAGGTATGGGGGTGCTGAGTGGTAGGAGAGAGCCAATGGAGCCAGAGCCTATTTGGAGGGCTTCATGACAGGAACTTCATGTATGGTCACAGCAAGGGAATCATTGGGGAACTTCATGTATGGTCACAGCAAGGGAATCATTGGGAAAATTCATGTATGGTCACAGCAAGGAAATCAATGGGGAACTTCATGTATGGTCACAGCAAGGTAATCATTGTGGAACTTCATGTATGGTCACAGCAAGGGAATCATTGGAGAACTTCATGTATGGTCACAGCAAGGTAATCATTGGGGAACTTCATGTATGGTCACAGCAAGGGAATCATTGAGGAACTTCATGTATGGTCACAGCAAGGGAATCATTGGAGAACTTTATGTATGGTCACAGCAAGGTAATCATTGGGGAACTTCATGTAGGGTCACAGCAAGGGAATCATTGAGGAACTTCATGTATGGTCACAGCAGAGGAATTATGGGGGATTCAATTGCATAACCGCACATGCATGCAGTATCATCAAGGAGATTCCTGGGGATTTCCATGCACGCTCGATACAACATGCATGTACAGTAAAACAACACCCAGAGTTGTATAGTAGGTCGGGGAGGGCAGAAATGGGATGCCTAATGTGAACATGGCCAGGGAGCACCTTTGCAAACTCCTGGAAAACAGGTACTCCTTCACTTGCATCTTGGGGAAGAGGGCAAAGCCCAGAGACTAGGGTGGCCTCAGGATGCCCGGGGAACCATAAAAGTGTCTCAGGTCAGGGCTGTGGACATTCAGGATTTGGGGATCCGGGAGCTTCCTCATGACACAATTTCTCTAGGATGACCAGTTCCCCTGACCAGTTTAGCACTCTGCAATCCTATGCTCTCTCTTGCCCCAGACATACCCAGCTCCTCATTGACTCCATGGTGACCAGTTTCCAAGGCCAGTGCACAGATTGTTAACTGGTTATTTCCTGTAAAAAAAAGTATAGACCAGAGCCCTGCACTGCCCTAAGCAGATGTGCGAGCAGGCCAGGATCATTGTGTCAAAGCTCACCACTGCCAACCTGGGTCAAGGTTACCAGCTTTTTTCAGCCTTCAGGAGATCTTCAGGGGTACCCTGTAGAGCCACTTTCTGAACAGAACGGATGGCAATTACTGTGGTAACAAACGTCTACCCTTGTATGAGCCTGGGCCCCTGAGCAGCCGAATGTCTAGGACGCATACACACCCTCAGCATGGAAATCGCACATCCCCAGCATGGCTCAAGGATCCTCCTTCACCATGACCCTATTCCTAGCCACCAAGATGGCTATTCTCCCTTCTCTCGCCTAAGCTCATCTGCAGGACAGCCATCTCAGTTCTAAGCCTCCAGACTCCTCTTCTGACATGCTGGCATTGTTGGGATTACCAGAAGGCCATGTGACTTGTGGTACCTGACTAAACCCTGGGTTCCACTTCATGCTTTGAATTCACTGCACAGCAAAGGGAATCCCATGGGGATAATCTACCAGTAGGTCAGTTTCTCCATTTACGCAGGAACTGTAACACTGTTAACGAATATGAAAGGCAGGCATCCGCCCTCAGATCCAATTTACTGGACCATCACTACCCACATAAGGTGATACACCAGGCCTACAAGAGGGCAAAGAATAATCACAGGGAGAGTTTGTTAGAGAGCAGAGAAAGAACCCCAAACGACACACTAACATGCGTAACGACTTTCACTCCTACCCCAAACATAATACACAGGAAACTTTACCCCTGGCCCGCCCCCCCCCCCCCCCTTTTGGCATACAAACGCACACAAAATTTGAAGGACCTACTTGTACACACCCGCCCCCCTATCCAACGAACCAGACAACCCACATTATGGGCCCTCCCACCAGTTGAGGGTCACTTCCCCTGTGGATCATGCTCAGTGTGCCCCTTAACCACCACAACAAAGAGCATAGACCTAGGTTTACAGAGACCATGGCAACATAAACGGCACACTAATTGCAATACTAAAAATTGCGTCTACTTATTTACATGCCCTTGCCAACTTCGGTTTGTGGGGATGACAGCGAGACCTCTAAAAACACGGATCAGCGAGCACCACAGCACGATCCGCTGCAAAAAAACAAATACTAAAATGTGCTCACATTTCCTTGAGACGCACCACACACCAGATAGTTTGCGTTGGACCATTATTGATTCCAACCCTAGCTGGCCAGTGAGAACTCTATTCACTCTTCACTCAGGAACAATGCTGGGAGTTCCGTCTGAGATCCAATACCCAGGGACTGAATGACGACATAGCCTGGGCTGAAGTCATTAATTGATTCATCCCCCTTAGTCCCACTTCTTCAACTCCCTCCTAACTAGGGACTTCCTCTCACTCACAGGTCGAGATTAATCCTGTTTATTACTGTCCCGCACACCGCTAATACAGACATATGACTTAGTATTATTTTCCCCTCGCCTCTCCTCTGTTTGAGTCTGGGTAACCCCCCCAACCCCCCCACCCCATCCTTCTTCTCCCCATTATCAACTGTATTTGGGTGTAACGTGACCAATAAGAGGACCATTTCTGTCTTTAATCCAAATTGCTGCTAGCTCCGAGCAACTATCTCCATCCCTTCATTTAGGCATACATTTTTCCTTCAGGCCTGACCAGGTGTCACAACTGACCTGCTTTTACTCTTCCAGGTGCTCTCCCATGGACTACCTTTAGTGAGCTAAACCATGCTCCCACATTGCCCCGTTTTGCTTATCCTTCAGTAAGACCAATTGTACAACTATTTTTGTCCGTACTGGTGTTTTTATACTAAATCCATTGTTTTTATTATGAGTACATGCCAACATAACCCACGCCTACGCACCCCGGCCCTTCCCAAGATGGCCGTGTAACCCAGCCATCACAGCCTTAGGAGTCCGCTCCAGTCTCTTTCACGCAACCGGCACTTTCGCATCCTGCGTGGAGGCGGTTCTCCGTGGTGCCGTACACCCTTAATCACTTCCCATATTTATACCGGCTTCCGAAAGCCGTCAGATCACCGGCGATCATGCGGCTGAGGGCAGGTATAAATACCATTTACCAGGAGGTCAATGTAAGTACTCTTTTCTCTCTACCTGACTGAGGAGTGCGATATTCTTCACAGCTCCGTCCCCAGGAGCATTTATGGCTAAACCTGACCCACACTCGCTATGTCCCCCCTCCCTTCTCTCTACTCTAGGTAACCTTTTGAGCCACATCTCCCGCCGTTAAGGCATCCCTGGATAATATTTGAGGTAGGGATCGTGTTTTTAATACCACTTTCAGTGTGCCTGTGTCCACGCACCCCCTTGATCTGAAGGGAATTGCGACCCTGTCACAGAGGCACACCTCTAAGAATTTATGACTATATCATGACACACTAAGTTCGCTACGATTATGCATGGAGTGCTTACGCGGATGTGTTGCTCACTGCTTAACCTGTAGCATGACTCACATTTCGTAGCGCCATCAGCATAAAAATGTGTCTTCTGTTTATATCTTTATTTCTCTAGGTTGGACTTACAAGTTAAGGTGGTCGAAACTGATTGGGTGCAGAGCCGCCTAGACTACATACCTGAATCAGGGTAACATCACAGGGTGTACTGTGTGTTTCTGTCTCGCACCCCTGTGTCACATTTTTCTACTTCTTAATATCTCCACTGGTCCTGACGAAACGCCATAGGATCCACTAGGGACCGATTAGGCGTGAAACATGTCGACCTATTAGACCTGATTATCCATTTATCACCACTTTTCACCTAATTTTGCAAAAACGAACAAACCCTCCTCATTCATAGCAGGGTCTTGAGTTCTTTCTTTGCCTGTTTTTAATATATCGTACGGACCCAAGAATAAATACCTCTGAGGGTACCGGAACTGTATTTTTAACCCACCTGCACAAATCCCCGCTCACCGCTGCTGCATTCCTCAAAAAGATCTTCGCCAAAGAGCCCTCTCGCGGGGCCCGTGGGGGACTGCAGCGCCACCCCCATGAGGAGAAAAACGCCCAATGATGAAGCATGACACCCTGATGGGTGTGTGAGGGCAACTCTCCAATTAGGAGGAATTCCTCTCTATCCAACCTTCAACCACTAAGGAAGATAGGTACCTCTCCACCTATACTTCGCGCCGCTGAATGGGCAGGCTATTATAGGAACAGTTACCCTCCAGTGATTGACACATTTTACCTTGGGAGCACGGGTACTGGACCTCTTTTTTCCTTTAGCTCCCCGTCCCTCTCTTTTGTGCATCAGAATCCCTTGGATTCCCCAGGACCTGGAGGCCATTGCCTAGCACTACTCCCACCAGGCAGCAGTGGAACAAGGACATTAGTGTCATGCTGTTGACAGCCAGTGCCTGCACATCCTTTTAGGTTATGACAACACCAGCAGGCATGGTGGAAGAAGGCAGAATTTTCTGGTCAAATATGTCCATATAAATGCCACAAAGGAGTAACACACAGTGCTTGTACTGAAGAGCTTGCACGTATAATCCCTGGTCCCAAAGATACACAGACACCAGGCAGGCAATCTTTGCTTGTCCTTGCTTCAATGCCCCTCTCACTCTGCATGAGATGTTATTCTCTAGGCTTTGTGGCAGCTCAGGCAGCCTCCCTGTATCATTATTCCTAATCCCTTCAGTAATGCAACAGAGGACGCAGCGAGACAGTGCTTCCTTATCAGTGAGTTCCTTTTTCCAAGCAACTGTGCATTCAGCATTGTGGAACAAGATATGTCTGTGCGCGTTCCACTGCCTTTCAGCTAGGTTAGCGCTATGTAAATATCAACATACATACATACATATGTGTCAGAAAGTGGAAGAGCTAGGAAATGCCAAATCACTCCTGTCGTGAGCTACACAAGGCACTATTCACATTTGAGCAAAGTGTGCACTTTTGAAGCTGGCCACTTCCACTGGGTTTGATCATGGTGGAGCCATACTCTTCAGTACTTCGTCACTCTCCCCTAATCTTCTCACTTCTCCTCATACCCTCATCTCTTTCCTCATCTCCTCACTCTCTCCTCACCTGCATAATTTTCCACTTACCCCTTCACTCTGCAGTCACCATCACTCTCCCCCCCAACCATGTCCACAGTGTCTCCCTCCCATGTGACCTTTTCAAAATATATTGATTTCAGCTGTGCCCATGTACACCTTCGTCCACCTTCTTTGCACCTTTGCACCACTTAAGATAAGATACCTCAACAGTGGCATACCTGAGATGATGAAGTCTGACAATGGCCCTCTTTTTTACAGAAAGAAGAAGTTCAGAATCTTGATCAGTATACAGGTTACATCATAGGAAGGCTACACTGTGGCCGCAACCAATGAATGCCGCATTCACACAAAAGCCAGTTACTCAGGTACTTTCTGAATGATGAGGGACTAGTGAGACACACCAAAGGGTACCACTGGCAAGACCCCATCAAACTGTTCTTTGGGAGTTAAGTGAGGATCCTGATCTTCGAAGGAAATCACCCAGCGCCAAGAAACCTGACCGGTGATTGAACGCTATATAAAACCTAGTAACATAACATGGAATGAGGCATGTAGGGATCAGGAACAATGCGGGGAATGAAAGTATATACAGACATGAAGAAAAGAAACAAACCATCACAGCTGGGTCAAGTGGGCATAGTGACGGCCAGCACAAAGGCTCATCCAAGGATGAATGGCCATTTGATTTACAGCCATACTTGATCACCTATTTACTTTATGGCACGAGTTACATAGAATGACAACAAACTCCTCACATTTTCACATGCTAAAAGGAGACCCATCTATACCCTAATTGGCGGAGGAAGACACAAATAGAGGAAATTCATCAGTCTAGTGATTACACCCTCCTAGACCACCTTTAATATCTCCAGTGCTACAGTCTCTTGTCTGTATTCCCACTTTCTCACTTTTCCCGTCCCCTCCCCCAGCACCTTACCCCAATCTCAATGCCAGGTCAAACCATCAGACCCCTGAAAGATTTAACAGATTGGGCCACAACATTTTATTCCCTAACAAAGTAAGGAACGATGTAGCATCATAATTCCGGAGAATCCGTGCTCCAACAAAAGCACATTAGGTCAAAGCACCTGCTGCTGAGATCTGAGTTTATCCTCCAAGTCAAATGTTCACAGTTCAATAGGGTTGTCATATTTCTCTGTGTTATGAAGATGCTTTCATTTTTGGAATTTGCTTCCATAAATTATTTTAACCTAGTGTGTTAATCTAGTTGAGCCCATGGAAGCAAGCAAAGAGTGCAAGAACTAGATGGCATTCATTTGTGAAACAAATGTGTGGGCACCGACACTTATTTTGCTTCATCAGACTTTAACCCACAAATGAGAGAGCAAAACACAAAAGGGGGAAACAATGAGGAAGAAAACGACGGAAAAACTGTGACAAATTTAAAAAGAAGAGACGAAAAAGAATGGACAGGACTGAGATAAATCAACAGGGAGTGAATGTTGAGCGGTGAAGTGAAGACTATGCAGCCTTGGGACTTGGCTCCCCGACCTTATGCAGCGCGGGCAGCTTCTGAGCAAACGTTTGGGCCCGGCATATATTATTTGACAAATTAAGCACTGCATAGTACTTAGATATGTTGTCCATAGTGGGGCAGATGGGCAGTTATTAAGGAAAAAAGCCAAAAGGTCCCCTCATGGGATACTCAGCCTGGGGAACGCACAGACAGACTGCTCAGATGGTATAAATCCTCCACTGCAAATATTGTTCCACCTGCCTGGGAGGTTCCCTGACAGGTATGATGATTCTGAAGGGCTGGAAGGGATGTGGGCAGTCAGTCACATGCCAGGCTTAGCAACATCTGACTGTTTCTAAACCAGACTACAGACCTTTCAGAGACGCCTGGCTTTTGCGAAAAGTAATTATGCTGTAGGGCGACCGTCTCTGGAAACAAAATACAATATCTCTGGGAAGGTTGCAAGGATGTCGCATCTCCATCTGGGTACAGTTATACCAATGTAACTGGATTTTCTGTTTAAATTCGTGGCGCTGCGCCAACGAGTAGTTTGCTTCGTATTCGCTCTATAAATGATGCATTTTTACCGCACGGTTTCATGCAGGCTGCAGGTCTCGCTCCGGGGTATTTCATGCTTCGGCTCGTGACCCCATTGCCTGCATTACTTGCCAACTCTCCACAGGTGTTCCCTGTAACCGCATGAGCGGCAGGAAGAGTTTCACGAGGCTGTATGAGGAACAGTACTTGAAATGCACAGTACAGAAATCTGGCGGTGCCAAATGTCTCCTTTAGGTCATCCTTCAAAAGTATTTAATTTAGAAAATATATTTAAAAAAAATAATAAGTGCAGGGGCCGAAAAAGTTTTCTGGGACCCGCCCCCGTGGGGTTGCGAATACCAAGGCTGTCTAGTCTTGATCCCACCTCAGGCCCCTTTTCCCCACACCACTAGACTTCTTGTCCCTTTATCTCACTTGCAGGTTCTTTTTCACCCCACTCTTCACCTTTCTCACTGCTTTCCTAGCCTTCTATTCCTCCTCCTTTTTTTTCTACGTCTGCCTCTCGCTCACTTGCTCTGGGTTAAAATCCGATTATGAAAAATTAGTCTTTGTCTCCAAAAATGAGCTTCGGGGACCACTGGCACAAATTAAGCACTGGATTTGTGTATTTTCCATCAAATAATGCTCATTTGTAGATGCCTGAACATTTCACAAACCACGTGTATACGCCAGTACAATAACACCAACATATTAACTCTTGAAAGCACCAGCTTCAGGGCCTATTCCAGATATATATCATATAATATATATATAAAGTGATTCAGAAAGAGGTTATTTGAAAAAGCATTGACAAAGCCAATAGGTCTGCCGTTGGCCGCCAGCCTTTTGGAAATTCTTGCTTTGTGTTGTCATGGCTTTTGCAAAACTTTATTGTGTGCTAATCAATCTAAAAACAAAGAGATTGGCTAAAGGCAAAAATGTTTTTTGGTCTCAAAAAGGACACATTACATAGTATCTCCTAGCTCTGAAGGGAACTACTTTGTGTGTGGATGTGCTCCTTGTGAAAGAGCAGCATGACGAAACTTCTACTGAAGTCAGCCCATGGCTGAGGTGGGCTGACGTATAGCCCCTTAAAGCATGCAGGATTGGGTCAAATTGCCTGCTTATTAATTCACAACCTAGAACATTGAAGCTTTTGTTTTGTGTATCATATTGGAATAGATATAAGTATACTTCACTGTGTGCATAGTAAAAAGAGGATAACAATACAGAACAGTTTCACATGGATGTAATCTGGGATGCTTTGAAATAGCAGCAGTCAGATAAACAAAGGTCTCCCCAAAGTAATTTACCACAGCATTGGCAGGAGACAGTAACTGATAAAGCTGGAATGTGTCCTGTGCGGTAAACAGCCATTACAACGAGGCTGTTACCCCGCAAGTCATTACATCGCATGCGTTACAACGCATGCGATGTAACAACGCGTAGCCATTGCTACGCATACCATTACATCGCATGCGCTTTTACAACGCATGCGATGTAATGGCTATCCACATCGTTGTGAGGAAACTGAGGCTGTTCCGTTTCCTCACAACAACGTGCACCGCCCCGCAGACGACGCTGGAACCAGGAGAGAGGAACCACGAGGAGAGAGAGGTAAGGGGGATTGTGCTTGGGGTGGGGGTTACTTTTTTAGGGTTTATGGTAGTGTCGAAGTAGTGTTGTAATGTTTGTGTAGTGTAGGGTTGTGTTTTAGGATTTAGGGTAGTGTCGGGGGGTCGTGCAGGGTAGTGTTATAGTGTAGGGGCCGTACTGGGGGTCGTGCGGGGGGTAGTGTTTTAGGGTAGTGTTGTGGTGTTTGTGTAGTGTAGGGTAGTGTTTTAGGGTAGTGTCGGGGGGTTGTGCAGGGTAGTGTTAGAGTGTAGGGACCAGACTGGGGGAAGGGGTGGGTCGTGCTGGGGGTAGTGTTTTAGGGTTTAGGGTAGTGTTGTGGTGTTTGTGTAGTGTAGGGTAGTGTTTTTGGGTTTAGGGTAGTGTCGGGGGGTCATGCAGGGTAGTGTTATAGTGTATGGGCCATACTGGGGGTCGTGCGGGGGGTAGTGTTTTAGGATTTAGGGTAGTGTCGGGGGTTGTGCAGGGTAGTGTAGTGTTATTGTAGGGAGAGGACTGGGGGTAGGGGGAGGGTCGTGCTGGGGGTAGTGTTTTAGGGTTTAGGGTAGTGTTGTGGTGTTTGTGTAGGGTAGTGTTTTTGGGTTTAGGGTAGTGTCGGGGGGTCGTGCAGGGTAGTGTTATAGTGTATGGGCCATACTGGGGGTCGTGCGGGGGGTAGTGTTTTAGGGTTTAGGGTAGTGTTGTGGTGTTTGTGTAGTGTAGGGTAGTGTTTTAAGGTTTAGGGTAGTGTCAGGGTCATGCAGGGTAGTGTTGGAGTGTAGGGACCAGACTGGGGGAAGGGGGAGGGTCGTGCTGCGGGTAGTGTTTTAGGGTAGTGTTGTGGTGTTTGTGTAGTGTAGGGTAGTGTTTTTGGGTTTAGGGTAGTGTCGGGGGATCGTGCAGGGTAGTGTTATAGTGTAGGGGCCGTACTGGGGGTCGTGCGGGGGGTAGTGTTTTAGGGTTTAGGGTAGTGTTGTGGTGTTTGTGTAGTGTAGGGTAGTGTTTTAGGATTTAGGGTAGTGTCGGGGGTCGTGCAGGGTAGTGTAGTGTTATTTTAGGGAGAGGACTGGGGGTAGGGGGAGGGTCGTGCTGGGGGTAGTGTTTTAGGGTTTAGGGTAGTGTTGTGGTGTTTGTGTAGGGTAGTGTTTTTGGGTTTAGGGTAGTGTCGGGGGTCGTGCAGGGTAGTGTTATAGTGTATGGGCCGTACTGGGGTCGTGCGGGGGTTGTGTTTTAGGGTTTAGGGTAGTGTTGTGGTGTTTGTGTAGTGTAGGGTAGTGTTTTAGGGTTTAGGGTAGTGTCAGGGTCGTGCAGGGTAGTGTTAGTGTGTAGGGACCAGACTGGGGGAAGGGGGAGGGTCGTGCTGCGGGTAGTGTTTTAGGGTAGTGTTGTGGTGTTTGTGTAGGGTAGTGTTTTTGGGTTTAGGGTAGTGTCGGGGGATCGTGCAGGGTAGTGTTATAGTGTAGGGGCCGTACTGGGGGTCGTGCGGGGGTAGTGTTTTAGGGTTTAGGGTAGTGTTGTGGTGTTTGTGTAGTGTATGGTAGTGTTTTAGGTTTTAGGGTAGTGTTGGGGGGTCGTGCAGAGTAGTGTTTGAGTATAGGGACCGGACTGGGGGTAGGGGGAGGGTCGTGCTGGGGGTAGTGTTTTAGGGTTTAGGGTAGTGTTGTGGTGTTTGTGTAGTGTAGGGTAGTGTTTTAGGATTTAGGGTAGTGTCGGGGGGGGTCGTGCAGGGTAGTGTAGTGTTATTGTAGGGAGAGGACTGGGGGTCGGGGGAGTGGTACTACATTAGGGTTTAGGGTAGGGTAGGGTGGAGTCACTTACCTTGCAAACGTTTACCATGAGTATGCCTTTACCACGCATGCCTTTGCGTTGAAATGGCATGAGTGGTAAAGGCATAGTTGTGGTAAAATTTTGCGTTGTAATGGTAGTAGTTGTAAATGACATCGCGTAGTAATACCCGCATTGTAATGGCATGCGTGGTATTGCTATGCAATGTAATGAGTCATATTCGTCCTGTGCTCACATCAACAGCGTCCTGCTATTACATCAGGCTTTAAACACAAAGGCGAGAAAAACAACAAGGGAACCCTACTCACTTGGAACCAGGGTACTGAAATGATTATCAAAAACAATGGCTGCTGTGGACTAATGGCAAGAAAATCTCAATAAAATAACGCACTATGGCAATGTAATGGGTTATTGTGATGTCAAAAGAGAAGGAGTCGAACACACCTTAGATTAGTATTTCATTCATAATTCTTGTTTATATAGTTCTTTGAAGCAAAATTACATTCATGACATTTAACAATCAATTGATTGTAGTGAGTGGTGTCCCAGTGAAAAAAGGAACCTAAACAAATAAACCTAAATAATTTGTGACATATTCGTGACATATATACAAGGTTTCCTATATTTCATGAAAGCGACCATTGAAAGATATATATTATATAAACCACGCTTTTATACAATGATAAGTGCTGGCTTGTAATGATTCGCTTTGAAAAAACTGTCGACGGCGTTTCGACCCTGTGTGCAATGTAGGGTCTCTTCAGGACCTAAGTTAGTAGGGACACCTGAAGGAAGGGTTTGTGCAGCCTCGTGTGGAATTTGTGGCACCGTGAGTAAAGTGAAAAGGAAGGATACTCACATGGGACCCGGCCTGCACGAACATACTGATTCTTGAGTAAGACCCCCCATTACTTATCAACTGGCGACACAAAGAGGCGCATAGCTGTCTTAAATAATTATCAAGAGCCATAACATATGGAAGAAGCCTGCTACTTCTACTTAAAAACCCTATCAGCTCGTGCTTGATCTGCACACTCACCGTGCCCTTCTATTCCATACCTGCGGAATCCTCCTATTGTGCTAACCGAATTTTGCCAGCCGACAGCTACCCTCACATGGGTGCCCGGCCGGGTCCCATGTGAGTATCCTTCCTTTTCACTTTACTCACGGTGCCACAAATTCCACACGAGGCTGCGCAAACCCTTCCTTCAGGTGTCCCTACTAGCTTAGGTCCTGAAGAGACCCTACATTGCACACAGGGTCGAAACGCCGTCGACAGTTTTTCAAAGCGAATCATTACAAGCCAGCACTTATCATTGTATAAAAGCATGGTTTATATAATATATATCTTTCAATGGTCGCTTTCATGAAATATAGGAAACCTTGTATATATGTCACGAATATGTCACAAATTATTTAGGTTTATTTGTTTAGGTTCCTTTTTTCACTGGGACACCACTCACTACAATCAATTGATTGTTAAATGTCATGAATGTAATTTTGCTTCAAAGAACTATATAAACAAGAATTATGAATGAAATACTAATCTAAGGTGTGTTCGACTCCTTCTCTTTTTGACATCACAATAACCCATTACATTGCCATAGTGCGTTATTTTATTGAGATTTTCTTGCGATTAAACACAAAGGCAACACTAAAGTAATTATAAAGTAAAAACAAATACATTGGCACTGAGGGAAACTACCTTGTGTGTGGATGTGCTCATTGTGAGAGCGAAATGCAGTCACTCAGGGTGAAGCTAACCAGTGGCTGAAATAAGCTGACCCATTGCCCCTTGCTGTATGCTGTAGTGACAGAAGCAAAATGTGAATGACACAACAAAAGACCAATGGATAAAGAGAGATGGCTGTAAGCCCCTTCAAGTAAGTATATTATATATATATATTATTTTAGTAAAATCAAAAGGTCTTGGCTAACGCTAGACCTAAAAAGATAATCTGTACATGTTTCCAGATGCTTCTGTCACTTCAGTATATGCGCTACTCCAACTGCAAAAGCACAGCCAAGTGAAACAAAAGAGGCCCCTAAACCAATCTTCTGCCACCGCAAGTGTGGAAATAAAGTTGAAGTGGCAAGTGTGGTTTTTGTGTTTTGATACATGTATGGTGAATGACCAAAAATCACTCTCTCGTTTTGCCACGTATGGGACAATGATTCATACCTCATAACTTGCAGATTTCTTGCTGAGGCAGTACCCTACAGGCAGCGTTTTACACATAAGACAGAACACACTTTATCCTGTGGGACTAGATATTTACTGCTACACATGCTTTCTATGTAGTTCATAACTACAAGAACATCATCACCAGTAATAATGGAATCCTTTTAAAGTTCTGTGACATTCTGAAGTCAGGAATGTTACAATTAAGTGATTTAAATGTTTCATTAAAACCTGCAGTGAATTTGTAACTAAGAGCAACCATGCATAGCCGCCAAGTTTTCAGTTTATGTGTGTGTGATACTTCCATATTTCCTCTGTCCTTTTGTGTGACACTTCAGTGCCTTGCCTGTGACACACTGAGTGACATGTTATCATGAGTGCATGAAGGCAGATTAATACCTAAGCCCTTTTTACTACAAAATAATCCTGGCTCAATCTATCCAGAGCTTAATTTGAGCCAGTGGTTTCCGGTGCTCGGCACTAGCATTAACTGTTAACACCGAGGCTTGTGGCAGCCTGCCACAAGCTGGAGCTGTCTGGCTAATTTAGGGATAAGCACAACAGTTAATTATTTATTCAATATACATTAAAAATGACTATTACCTGCAACCAGGCCAATCTTATAGCCTTGGCGGCCTGAAATAGTCCGAATTGTCACACATGTAGGAGTGTGATGGTTAGTAGTTGTATTGTTACGGTCATCGGCAGCATGGCAGGGGCCATGTGTGGTGCAATCTGCAGTGGCCTCCTGACAAGAGCCCTGGCACTTTTTTTCCCCTACACATTAGGCACTGTCAACCTTATGGCCTAGTGGAAGGGACCCCCACAGACTCAAACCAGGATTGTTATGTACCTCGATTGCAACCTGCACCACAAACACTGCTTCTCGTGTTGTAGATGCTTGTCTTGCAAAATCAACCCTGCAACTATTCCAGTTAAACAGCCCCATCCACTTTACTGATACAAGGCTGCATTTACAATGGGAAACCGTTCCATCCATAAACAAAGTGAACTGGTGAATTTTTCTCACATTAAGTAAGTAAATGTAATATGTACTGAATTTAATGCATACTTTCTTTTTTAATGCTTTTGCTTATGTCTAAGTCCCCGTATCTGCTTTCACTGTCTCCTGAGTCTGTTATGACATAATTTAACATTTAAAAACAGCCTACCATGTCCATACAGAGCCAATTAACGTGCGATATTGTTTGTTCTTGTTTGTACAGTCCTCTGCTTTCACTAACAAGGCTTCTTGGCACTGGTTCATAAATGGGTTACACACTAAGTATACAAAGTTAACCAACTTAAAAAATATTTTCCGCAATGTGATGGTTGGGTTGCAGGCTGTAATGGATGTAAGCAAGCCCTTGCACAGTCGATCCGTAACTGCCACCAATCACAGCTCAGTGAAGGCAGACCCGGCATTACTTATTTATATACCCCCTTCTTGTTTGGGAAGAAAAAATATGGACCAATGGGATCCAAACCCGGAAACTTAGAACTGATGTATCTCTGTGTTAACACACAAACATAAGACCACACACAGAGAAACAAAAGCGAACAGATAAAAGACCGAGATGAACACACACACACGCGCGAATACACAAAGGTACAAACATGCATACACACACGAACAGTCAGACATAAATCCATGGGCAAATATAAACCAACGCAGAAGCACAGGCCTGCGCACTCACAGCACGTACACACAGCTATACGTTCACATACGTGCAGTTGTGCACACAATGCACCTATTACCAGTTGCAAAATATGTATGAGTATAGACGCCACACACGTGATGTCACACCTGTATAACACCACACGCATAGTGAAAAATACATCTGACACAAAGTGCACACCGACATGCACGCATACCCACAAAAGGGGAGTACGGTCAGAATTTAAAGGTGTGTAAAATCTTCGCGTAGACAGTCGGTGAGGGGCAGTCTAGGAAGAGGCAGGCGGGGCACCCGGGGTGGTGCAGCAGCAATTGTGAGGGCAGGGGTGGGGCAGATGGCGCCTGCGCTGCGGCCAAAGCATCAACAGGGGAGGCTGAGGAACAATTGAGCATGCTTTACACTTCCATTAACTCGCCTTGACAGTGCACAGTTGAATTACTTGTTAGAGGATTCTCTTTAACAGGTCTATTTATCTGCTACTTGAACGCTAGGTGGCAGCCCTCCCCATGAAAATGCACACGGCAGATACCCAGCGGTCTGAGTGGAAAAGAAAGAAAGCTGAGATCAAATGTTAAGTCAGGACCAGAGGCTTCAGATTGTGCTTCGCTTACTTTACCGCAAAAACACAGCATCTAACCATATTACAATAAAATACAAAAACGTAATTTCCCATGACATCCTCACTCTATACTCCAATCAGGGCTTGGGAACAGGGCCGGACTGGCAGTAGGGGGCATCGGGCGTTTCCCCGGGAGGCTGAGGGCCGATTTTGCAGCGTTACTGCTATATTGGCCCCCAGTAACAAAAGCAGCAGGGGAGTGGTCTGTCAAAATTGCCAGGGCTGCTTTGGGTTCCCAGTCAAGCCCTGCTTGGGAAGGCCTATAATACCCTAGGTCTCATTGTACTGACCTCCCTCTTTCTTTGCTGCTCCAGCAGCCTTAAGATAAGTGTTTTTCCCTGTGATGTTTGAATGGTATATATAATGCTTTTGTTAATGTGTTGAGTGGCTGTTCAATCTCTGATCTTGTATTAAGACCGTCCGGCATTTCTCACCTTTTTCACCTGATGAGCTAGCGCCTTGACACCCTCGGGTAACTATGCCGCGCTTTATAAATTTCTTTTTCATTTCATTATTGCACATTTTATCTCCCACTTGTGTGCTGCACTGTGTTAGTAGGGTGACCAACCGTCTGTAAATTTCACAGACCGTCCGTAATTTGGATCTCATGTGTGTTGTCCGTGATGACGGATGCCTTTTGTCCGTAATTTTGGGCATTGGGGAACTGCACTGTTCCCCTGCCCTAAGCCTCAGCTCCTGATGGGGCCGCCTCGCACTCTTTCTCTGTACTCAAGAGCAGCCCTACCCCGACCATTGTCATTCTGTCTGCTGGCTGATTGTCACATACAGAATGACAATGGGCCAGTCTGGGCTGTTAAAGCATGTGGTGGCCTCCTCCAGCTTCGGTCTATGGCGGGGCATTCTGTTTTAACCGTACATAAAGAAAAATGTTGCACCTCACCAGATGGAAGATATGTACAGAATCCACTTCAAGAAAAGAAGCCAGCAAAAGAAGTTAAAAAGAAGGGGTTACAGTTCTTTCACAGTCTCATCATTTTGGAACTGAAGCATTTTCGATATTGTATTCAATGAAGCCATAATGGCTGCTTTTTTTTAAAATACAACTAACAACCATTGACAAAGCAATAGTCCTGGCTTGTTGTAGGTGTGTTGCTACTTGTTGTATTATATATCAGTGTGCAATAACAGAAGTAGTAGAATACCAGTCGGGCAGCACACTATACTAAGCACAGATTTTTAGCTTATGTGTTTTAAGCCACGCCCTTAATTACATCAGACACAGCCTTTGGAGAAACCCCCAAGTTTTTTCGACCCACTTAAAGCCCTGGAAACAACACCATGTCACAGTCACCTCACGTCCCGGCACTGTGCATCATGCAAGACTTCCAAATTTTCAGATTGCCTATGTGCAGGGGCATAGTGAACCCTCCCCCACTCCACCCCTTGCTTAAGGAACTACAGCGGGGTGAAGTTCTTGATGGGCCTCTTCTGTCTGCAACTCTGCAGACAAAGGCTCAGCTCATAATTAATGTGAAAAGGTGGGTGAGTAAGTAAGTGAAGAAATGGGTGAATGGCTGGATGGATTGGTGAAAGGATGAGTAAAAGGGTGAATGGATGGGTAATGAGAGAAAGGATGGATGGGTGAGTGGAAGGATGGATGAGAGAAAATATAAATAGATGTATGGGTGGAATGGTGGATGTATGGGTGGAATGGTGGATGTATGGGTAAAAGGGTGGATGGATGAGTGAAAGGATGGATGGATGAGTGGAAGGGTGGATGATGGGCGAGTGAATGGGTGGATGGATGAGTGAAATGATGGATGGATTGATAAATTGATAAGTGAAAGGGTGAATGGATGGACGGATGAATGAAAGGGTGGATGTAAGGATGGATGAGAGAGTGAAAGGGAAGGTAGATGGGCAAGAGGATGGATGGATGAGTGAAAGGATGGATGGATGAGAGAAAGGATGGATGAGTTAAAGAATGGATGAGTGATAGGGTCGATGGATTCATGAGTGGATGACTGGATGGATGGGTGGGTGGATGGATGGATGGGTGAAGGGATGGCTAAGTGAAAGGAGGATGGAGAGAGAAAGGGAGGATGGATGAGTGAAAGTATAGATGGATGATTGACAGGATGGATGGGCGAATGGGTGTATGGATGAGTGAAAAGGAGGATGTAAGGATGGATAAGTGAAAGAATGCATAGACGGGTGAAGAGCTGGAAGAAAAGATGGATGGATTAGTGAAATGTTGAATGGATGGACGACTGGACGGATGAGTGATTGGGTGGATGGATGAGTAAGTGAAAGGATAGCTGGATGGGTGAAAGGGTAAATGGTTGGATGGATGAGTGAAAGGATGGATGGATGATGGATGGAGGGATGGATGAGTGAAATGATGGAAAGATAAATGATGGATAGGTTTGGAAATGGTTGAATAGGTTTGGATATGGATGGGCACACATATGGAAGGATAGACTGAATGGTGAAAGACTGAATGATGGATGAAAGAATGAATGGATGCCATACCACTGGGTGCCTCAACCCGCCATCCCAAACTGACACATGACGTCAGGCAGCAAGCGCCGAACTCGGGCTTGAAATGCTCCTTCTGCCTGCCAAAAAGCAGAAACGAATTCCCTGTACGGCGCTGTAGTACCACAAGAGACGTTCTGCTGTTGTGCCGCTGGGTGGCGCTGCTCCCATGCCACCGGGAAGCAGCACGAGCAGCCATCCACCTACCCAGAGGCCATGAGAGATGAATGAGGGCACGGCTCCGTGCAGCCCTTCTGCGGGGAAAGGCGGGCAAGACAACATAACCTGCACTTGCAGACAACAGCACCGACATGACTCGAGTCCCTTCCACCACAATTTTTTTTTCTTTTAAAGTTTTGCACCCTAAGAATATTGCGCCCGGGGCAACTGCCCCTGTGGCCCCGCCCACACTACGCCACTGCCTACCAGTATGGATAACATCTGACTCTTACACCTTGTAGCCCTCATTGTCTTAAGTAATATTTCCTATACATTGACTTTCCCATTTATGAGTCATTGTCTCTATATAATACGTGTGTGATGTAACGCACTCCAACACCCTGCCATACATACTACGTATGAGAAACACTATAAAATAAATTAAATACACATGAGAGAGGGTCTATGTGAAGATGAGGGGCACCATTGGAGGGTGGTAGCAAGGCCGGACTGGCCATCCCCGGCATTGGCCGCTTCCGTGGGAGGCTGGAAGGGGGAGGGGGGTTGTTACTGGGGGCCATCACTGCAAAGTTCATTGCATATCCAGCAGTTTTCAGGCAACAATAAAAGTGTCACAATAACTCTGGTGACTAATGTACCCACTGGAGAGAGATGGGAGTTTTGTTTAGTGGCAGTTTTGAATCATCTAAGGTAGCACAACCGGTTAATATGCCTGCTGCAAATAATGTGTACCATGCATATCAAAGAACAGTACTTTATGTGCAGAGCTCAGTGGGTTTCTTCTTTTGTCTCTGAGATTGTTTTGTTACTGTGCAGTTCATAAGTTACATACATAATCTAGCACAGTGAGGTATGAACTGCCATCAAAGAGCTGCATGCAAGCTGCATGGTACAGGTTACAAAGTTATGTTTTCTTCCCAGTTTTTCATTATCCTGATGTTGCTAAAAAGGGTTTGTTTGGGTAGAAATACAATCATATCATTAAAGTCAACACTAACTACTGTGTTATGTTCTGGATCCTGAGTTTGCGCTTCTTCAGACCAAGCACTCTTCAAAATGCCTACCAATATGAGTGACGTGCATCCTACAACTTGTATTCCCTGTTGCCTAATGTAACATTTTCTATACACTGATTTACACACATATGATTTTTGTTTCTCTATGTGTGTGTGATGTAAAGTGCTCTGGCACCCTATAC
This sequence comes from Calotriton arnoldi, assembly GCA_963921515.1. NCBI lineage: Eukaryota > Metazoa > Chordata > Amphibia > Caudata > Salamandridae > Calotriton > Calotriton arnoldi. Next base: position 623,289 of record CAWUFW010006009.1, read on the forward strand.
TGGTACGAGAGGTGCTATAAAATAAATGAAATACATGTGAGAGAGAGGTACTGTTGGTGATAGTGAGGGAATCATTGAAGAGCCCCGTCAAAGATTGTTGTATCCTGGTGAACTGTAAGGTCATCATTTACTATGCTTTAGAAGTTAATACAATTGAATATAGAATGACAAATGTGTTGTAGAATGCACCATGTTTTCTCAACTTTTCTTGGGGGTGAAAACAAAGGCTGTACGCTGTCAGTTTGTTTGTAACACACAATCTCTAAATATCTGCAAATGAACTGTGCAAATGTTTCAAAACATATCAGCAGTTAGGAAACCACAAATGGACCACTTGTTTGTAATTCAGAAGTGTGCTGGAAACAGAATTTTAATAGGATCAAAACAATCAAGACACTACTTGGTGATGTTCAAATGATACATATGTGCTGAAACCATATTTCCACACATTAGTATTTGTGCGCTAAATAGTTTTATCAGTAAAACTGCATGTTAGCATTTTGCTTACATTCAATAGAAAATATTCTGTATGTAAAAGACAGTGCCTCCTTCTGACCTACAATAATGCCTCAACAATGTATACAGATTCTAGTCTGTAGCACATCTCTGTGTATCAATGAGAATCTGCAGTTTAGTGCTTACAGAAATGAAACAGCCCAAGCAGTATACTATTTCCCATATACAGGTAAAATAAGGAGAGCTGTTATATGGCTAGCCAGGGCATTATATATTAATGTCAGCTCCTATCTAACGATTCTAACCCACAATAATACCATAACGCTCAGCAGTCTGCAGCCAATTATAGCTCATGCAGGCTGGTTAATCACTCTCTTTTCCTGCTTAATACTCTTACCCTCACACAAGACCTGTCCACTTTGGGTCTTATCCGTCACTCAGGTCTGTACCAGCCCCTATACCACTCATCACCAGCTGAACAGACATGGAATACCTGAAGCGATCTGACACATAAAGTTGGCCACTCGGAGGACTGCACTATTAGCCACTTCCTATGCGTGCCGCTTTACATCTCACAATGGCTGATGTGTCTGTAAAACATACCTTTTGTCCTGAAGTTTTGTCCTGAATTTTGACCCTCTGTCCTGATTTTTTGTCTTGAATTTTGACCGTTTGTCCTGAATTTTTACACTCACCGTCCTGAATTTGCACCCATGCCAGTTGGTCACCCTATTGGTTACGACTGTCGGCATGTGGTTGTGCACGCGATCCCTCGATCTGCACCCCCAACGGGCGCCACATTGATCTACTTGACAGCGCTCTGTTTTTTATTACAATTTCTTTAGCATGGCTTGTTGCTTTCTTAACTGTAGGTACCAAAACCGGCTCGCCTTAAGGGGCCGGCGTAGAGCATGAAGCCCGGTATGCAGTGAAAGCGAGGAGACTGAAGGCGCGCTAGGGTTCTGTCACAGCATCCACAATCCTGTTTTTATTGTGGGTGCCCGATCACGCATGCACGAGGCACCAGGGATGCTTAAGCAGTGTGGCCCGAGTGCAGAGCAGTCAGCGAGCTCAGCGCTTACCTTGATTCCTCCTCATATGCAGGGCCCTCAGCAAGTCCTTGAACACTACTATAACATTTTCTGCCTAGAGGCTAATGGTATGCTCCTCCTCTTTCCCCTCCCCCCCTCAAATCGCACACCAGTAATGCAACTCCATATATAGAGCAAATAGTAGGGGCAACAAGAGGCAACCCAGCCTTGTTCCCCTGACAATGGGAAAGGGGGCAGAAGCCATTTCGTTCATGCACACCGTTGCCCGTGGTGCACCGTAAAAGCTAAGGATCTATGCACGGAACCGGTCTCCGATGCTAAAATGGATCAACTTCGCCTCCAAGTAGGGCCAATGCACCCGATCAAATGCTTTTTCAGCATCAATGACAAGGAGCTGTATATCCCTCCGCGAGCGCTTAGCTTTATGCACCAAGTGGAGGATTTGCTTAGTGTCATCCCCACACTGCCGATTGGGGGCAAAGCCTGACTGATCAGGATCCACCAGGCACAACATATGGGGCCCCAACCGCACCGCCAAAATTCTAGTGAACAGCTTGGTGTCCACATTTATAAGTGAGATGAGCCAATATGAAACACACAGTCGCTTATCTATCCCAGGTTTGGCTATAATGGTGAGCCTCGAGCATGGAGGTTGGGAGAGTCCCTGCATCCACAAGAGAGTTAAAGAGCCTGGTGAGGATAGGAGCAAGAGTCGGACAGAACGTTTCATTAAAAAAACATTTTTTTTAAAAAGGGTAGGGAAGCCATCCGGGCCCAATGATTTTAGAAGTATCTGGCTTGCAATGTCCACAACGACTTCATCTATGCAAATTGGCTGATCTAAGGAGTCAGCCTATTGGAGAGTCAGCCTGTTGGGGTGTCAGTCAGGGTGTGCGTGTGCACTCTGAAGGTAAGCCCGGGAATCACCAGGTTGTAAATCCTGTGCCTTATGGTATGGTAATCCCGAAAAGTGGATGCTATGGGTACATCCTCTGTAACTTCACTACCATCCGAATGAAGGATGACTTCCACTCTCTCAGCCTGCCGTTTAGCTCATAACATATTGGCAATAGCCTGCCAAATTTACCCCCCCCCCCCTTACGTAGGAGTGCTGTAGGTACAGCACTGCATATTCTACCCTATCCAAAACTAAACTGCAGAGCTGCGTTTGTGCAGTCTCTAGTTGCTGCCAGATCCGAGGGGCCTCCGTCCTTTAATGGATGGTCTCCAGTTACTTCCTCTTTCCCTCGAGTTCCACCCTTTTCTCTTTGTGTAGTTTATTTCCGGCTGCGGACATCGCGATGAGCTCTACCCAAACAACTGCCTTCAACGTCTCCCATAGAGTGGCTATGGAAGTGTTCACCATGTCGTTAACTTCGAGGTCAGTAATCGCTTGCATGATGTGACCAACTGATGGGGCAATCTTTTCCTGAGCTGCCATGGGTGAGAGGCCCGACAAAGGGTTCACTCGAAGGGTGAGGGTCATGGAGGCATGATCAGATAAATTCCATCCCTAGCTTCAATCTTGATCTTCGCAATCTGAGTTTGGACGCTTCTCGTACCCAGGAAATAATCAAGACGAGCGTAGATTTTATGTGCAAGGGAGTAGAAGGTGTAGTTTCTAGTTTGTGGGTGTGAAACCCACCACAGATCGCTCAAGCGAATCTCCACATGCCAGCTCGCTCCTTCACTTGAAAGTGCTCCAGCTTGGCCATAGTGCTGCCCTGACCGGTCTATGTCATTACTCATCACTAGTTTAAAATCTCCTCCAAGCAACACCATCTGGTCTGGGGATGCCATATCCTTGGCTACGGGCAGTTTTAGAAATTGCTTAGTGGTCATTAGGGGCATATATAAAAACCAGGGTGAGGGTCCATCTCCAATGTGTACCTGGTATGCTAACAGTCACCTTCCCAGCTCTGCAAGTTTGCAGCCCCACTGTGCCTCTGAAGTAGCGGGAGAAAAGGATGGCAACTCTACATGGCCTGGTAGAGTTAGAGGAGAAGTACTGTCGTGGGAACGGTCACAATTTCAGCCTGTGCCAGCCACCGGATGTTAAATGTGTCTCCTGTAAGAGTCTTACAGCTGTTGGAGGTGGCAAGAAGAGAGCCCCGTACCGTGAGCAGTCAAGGCGATATCAGGCCCAATTGATGAAGGGCTGACTTAATGAATAGTCAATCGTTTGACCAGATCAACTCCAGTGTGAGTGAAGTAGACACCATTGGTGTAGAATAATAGTGATATCTTAGGTTCTGGTCAAGGTGTTATAGATAAAGGGTTAATCAGGCATATTCTGATGGTCTACAAAAGTTACCACTCACAGCAAATTTACTCCAGCATAGGTACGTCGCTGAGAAGCTTTCTAAGTTATTGATTACTGCTGATGGCGATATAAAATTTGACGGCAGGACTATTTCAAAAAACGTTTTGGTAGTAATAAACAGGATTGATCATTGGAAAACACGTATATTTGAGTCTTGAAGTTGAAGAGAGTAAATCGTTCTGTCTTGAAAAAGATGGTGTAGAACATAGTAAAACCACTGAAACGCGTCAACACACATTTTGCACAATTCGTACTTCAGGCTGAACCATTGGATATCCTATAGAAGTTTATGTACAGGGTTTCAGTTGATCTTTCCCTTCTTGCCAACGAATGTGTAATTCATAATGACAAAGTGAACTGTCTTTTAATCTCTCTTGTTTAGGTCTTGAGGTATTGACATTATGAATAGGTCTTTTAATGAATTGTTGTTTTGAATGAAAAGTATTGTTGGAGGCAAGTGGAAATTGTGTTTCTCTTGCTTTCCGTTATTATTGTAATTTTTAACATATTCAATGAGCAGCAGTTTTTTATAAAAAAAAGAAAATAAATTTTATATTGGATTTTATTCTTGACGTGTCTTGATTCTACTATTTGGGCCTGGCATTCATATGTGTGGGTGTGTTTGAGTGCTTGTATAAGGAGTGGATGGAATGAGTAGAGGCTTTTTGTCACTATTATGTATAACTAAAGGATAAACCTTTCTTTTACTTGTTTAGAGTACCCTATTCCTTTGGTTGAACCAAGGGGTCCCTCTCTATTTTTCGTTATTCCTGTAAGAGTCTGACATCTCACCCGGCTTGCTCCAGGTAGGACAAAATCGCCTTGCGTGTCACCGGGCTGTTGAGCCCTTTCACATTTAAGGTGATGATCTTCAAGTCATCGTGGTGGAAGGTTTGGTATGGCTAATACTTTACTGCAGCGTTAAGGGTGGTTGTGTGTGACATCACTCATGAGCACTACATGGGGCAAGCAGTCTGATTGTAAGAGGGGTCACCCAGCACACAGCTGTGTAACAAGAACGGAGTGAGTACCCACCCAACAGAAACCTCAACCATAAACAAGAAATCCACTATGTATCTTGCGACAGCCGGATAAGTCCAGAGGGTGCTCCTGGGTGGGGGTCCGCAAAGGCCGCCTCCGATGTTACGAGGTGAAGTCACCCGCCACCCTGCCCGCAATAGACAGATAGGGCCTCACCAGCGTGGTAAGGAGACCATGTTAGCCACAGGTCCAGAAGTGTCTCAGGTCAATTCTAGTCACTCTGTGTCATCAGCAAGACTGTCAATGACCACCTTTCTTTCCAAGGCTATGGTTGCAGGGTCTGGGCGAAGGCCTTTGGGAGAGGTCAGTAACCCTTTCCATCGATTGCGCCGCTTCTCCTTGCGCTTGCGGTGTCCACCTGGCGAGCTCTCCTCTCCTTCCTCAGGGATGCTCAGGAGTCGGCAGGATTTCATTTGATTAAGTTTTTAGTCCCAACGGAACATAATGCGGAACGGGTTGCCTCAATTGTAAGAAATAGCTTTGCTCCTGAAGAAGGTTTAACGGGTCAGAAATCCCTGCGTTTCTGAAGTGTCAAAGCAGACAGGTCCTGCTATAATGCCAACTTGTGGCCTCGTAACTGTACGGGTTGGGCATTTCTTGCCTTATGCAGTATGGCCTCTTTTAGTTGAAAGTCATGGACAAAGGCAAGGATGTCAAGTGGTCAGCCTCCCTCTGCCCACAAGAGGGCTAGTCTGTGAACCCTGTCCATCTGCACCTACACTTCTGCTTGTGAGTCCACTATCTGGTGGAAGAGAGTCATCACATAGGCCGCAATCACCATGCACTCAGCCCTATCCGGTGCTCTGTACATGGATATGTTGCTCCTGCGGGAACAGTTAAAGATCATCGGCATGGGCTTGTAGGGCAATCTGCTGTTTTCGCAATCATAGAACTTCCTGCTATAGGTGCTCAATCTCCTCATCTTGCCCAGACTCATTGTCTTCGAGTGTGGACACTGTCGCCCATGTCTTTAAGGTCTTGCCTGACCTCCTGAAGAGACTGTACAAGCTCCTGTTTCACTGCTTAGATGTCTTCACGCAAGGATGCAAAGAGCGCCTCCATAAAGGACCTCGTCAACAGGGCTTCCCCATCCGCCTCCTCCCCGTCTGTGGTTGGGACTGGTCTCTGCAGCTGTAAGTCCTCTTCGACCAGGACTCCAGCATGTGAGCATGTCTTTCAGCGAGCGCTTCCCCCTCCACCCTCCAAGCCGATTCCAAGGCAGTTCCCTAGGTGTCGTCCTATAACCACAGGGACCTCTAGCTTCCAATACGGAGCTTTGTTTGTTGCTCATGCAGGCCAGCTGTGAGCCACAGGGCTTCTCACTACCCTTCCTAATTGGCCCAGCTCCTGCGCAGATGGGGCTGGTCGTTCGGCTGGGGCGCCCAGTCTGGCATGGGATAGAGAAGGCACGCAGCGGTCCATGGGGTGAAGAAAAACTGCCTCCGCCTTTACAGGTGCAGGGTGGGCTGATTGTGCTGCCAGTCGATTAGACTCACTATCTGCACCTGCTAGGGCTGGTGGGCTATCTGTCCGGTATGCTCATTCAGTGTGATGTCCCCAGGAAGATCACGTGGAGTCAAACACTCATCTCAGGGCATCTGCCTCATCTAGACATACCCCAGTGGGCCACAGCAGACCCTCAGGACTGTGGAGGAGCTCCTCTGATACTGTCCATCGCCATTCTTTACACCATCACGTCATTGATTGTAAGCTGTGGGAGAGGAGGTATGCATGCCTTCTGTGAATGTCGCCTCACTCTGCTTCTCGCAGCACTAGCACACTGGGTCGCTACACAGCCCCCGAGCTGCCTGCAAGCAGCCGAGGCTCTGCCAACTCCGCCGAGTCACCTCACTGGGCCTCTGCCAGGTAGCAGGCGTGTGGTGCAGAAGGGCACCGCTCACCTCCAGCCTCCAATGCCGCCGCAGCCCCAACTGTCCAGGTGGGTCCGGGGTCAGCTGCTCCCCAGTGCTGCTCATTGTGGTCTCACGGCTTTCCATCCTGCTAAATGCTGTCAGAGGTCTTGGCAGCCAAGGAAGTTTGCTCGCAGGCAGTCAGATCTCACACCGTCCCCAAACGACACCAAAGGCTTCTCTGGCAGAATCCAGTCTCTGTAGCCCCCACTCCTGGTCCTAGGCACATCAGTAGCGGTTTCCTACAGTGGTGGGTTAGTGGAGGAGCGAGATAGCACATCCTACAAGTCCGCCATCTTGCCACATCCTATCGATCCTGATTAGGACATGCAGAATCAGAATCTCCTTCCTGAAATACAATATTGTCTGGAAAATTGCTGATAACTCCTTCCAGTTCGAAGTTCTGGTCTTTTGCTCACCATGTTCCTGAGTCTCCCTGTTCCCAAACATTGCACCCCAAACCACCGGAGTGACATTCATCATTATGATAATCTCTGAAGATGAGTTTAGAGGACCTACCCTACTTACGGACTCCAATTTCTGCCTCCACTGAAGTTGTCCCCTGATTAAGCTCATTATTTGTATCCTCTTCTCCCAACCCATTGAAGACAGCATCCAATACTTCGCAAGGTAAGCCAACAGAGATCTCATGAAATCATGCCCAAGGGACCTAGAAAAAAAAAACACAAAGCCATGTGCCCCATAACCTTTAGACATAACTTCACTGGTGCCTTTGTGCAGGGGTTACCAGATGTTAGACCTGGCATCTTTTGACCTGTTCCCCCTGTCTTTTTGCTTACTGACCTCCTGTTTTTGATGGTACGCTTGACTTCATTTTTGCTGGTTTAGTGTCTCTGTGCACTTTTTCACTGCTATTCAGTGCTAAAGTGCAAGTGCTCCTACTGTAAAGTGTGTTATGATTGGTTTTCCATGATTGGCATATTTGATTTACTAGTAAGTCCCTAGTACAGTGCACTGTGTGCCCAGGGCCTGTAAATCGAATTACTTAGTGGGCCTACAGCACTGGTTGTGCCACCCGCACAAGTAGCCATTTAAAGGTGTCTCAGACCTGCCACTGCAGTGTCTGCGTGCAGTTTTTACTGCCATGTCGACTTGGCAAGTACACCCACTTGCCAGGCCCCAACCATCCCTTTTCTTACATGTAAGTCACCCCTAAGGTAGGCCCAAGGTAGCCCCATGGGCAGGGTGCAGTGCATGTGAAAGGTAGGACATTTGCTGGTGTGTTTTACATGTCCTAACAGTGAACTATTATGCATTTCGTTTTTCACTATTGAAAGGCTGTCTTTCCCATAGGTGATCATTGGAGCTGTCTTATAACATTTTACAAGTGTAAGTTTAAATTGGGAAAAGATAAAGAAATGGAGAAGTTTAGGCTGAGCTCAGAATTTAATAACACACCTTTTAGTAAAGGCGGTTTTTAAATTGTGTGTTTGAAAATGCCACTTTTAGAAAGTTGGCATTTTCTTGCTTATCCATTCTGTGTACCTGTGCCTGTTTCTGGATTCATGGTCTGGTTTTAGACCGGCTGGGGCTGTTTGTGCATTCACTCCAGACACTCACACAAAGGAGCGGAGGTGTGCCCTGCATATGCCGATGGGTCATTCTGGGATGGAGTGGTGGGAGGAGTTGTCACGGACACCTGAATAGGCTGTGGCTCCTATGCACAACGCTGTCCCCACCTCCTGCAGCGTAGCTGGACCAGGGAGGGCAGAACTGGTTTTCACTGAGTGTTAGACTTGACATCTTTGGCATGGTTTCCCCTGACTTTTCCCCTCTACCTCCTGAATTTGTTTTATGGTTTTATTATTTTTTCATTTATTGAACTTGCATACATTTTACATGGATTGTATTGCAATGTTGTGAAGACAGCGTCTTAACCGAGTTAGGCTGATGCTTAATTTTGTTTCAACTCTGCTTATTGAAGGATTTTTTTTTTTTTAACCCTTTTGCTGCGTGCGTCGGCCAACGGCCGTCGCGAGCACTACCTCGGTAGTGCTGCGCACGTCCGTTGGCCGACGCGGCCCCGCCCGCTTAATAGAACGTTCCGCACTGGCGCGGATCGTTCAAAGCAGTTAAGGTGTTAAAACAGGATGTTTCGTTTTTATAAACTGTAATCGTACATACATCATCTCATGCAGTAAAAGCTAGTTGGAAAGCAGCGTAAATAGGCAGGGCATCGACCAGTATATGCCGTACATAACATTTAGTTATCAAGCTTCAAGTAGTACACCACTGACAATAGAGTGTTTCAATGGGAGAAGTACGAATTAATGGTGTTGAAGAAAACATCTTCCTCCAGGTATAGTATAGTTTCCTAAATATACATAAAAGCATACAAAGCTGCAAACTTTGATTACAGCTAAGCAATGTACCACTGAAAGAAGTTTTCAGTGCTATGGAGGTTAGAAGAATATCTTATACAGCATCAGAGTGCAAATTGAAACAAGGCATCCATGATCTGGAGTGTAAGGCCAACGAGAGTAGAGAGCCTAGGAAGGCCCCAGTGAGGTCAAGGTAGCGTCAGCTGCTTCCAATTGATGTACATCGTATGAGAGTTAATAGAAACACTTAAGAATAGCAAAAACGAACCAGGGAAAACCAGAAATATATAGGGTTTGAGGGGGTGAGTCAGTTTTAGTGGGGGCTCTGAGGCAATCGTTCACACTTATGCATGTTGTTTACAAAGAAGGAGGGCCACCATCAGTTTCCAACGCCAAGGGGTCCTGTCGGGCGCATTCTCTAGGGTATGATAGGAGAGAGTCCTCAAAAAGTTGGAGGGCTCGCAGCCTGGGCGGGACGTAGCGGGCACGTTCAGTTTGGGAGAGATAGTCTAAGTGGTTGCCAAGTGTATTTGCATTTGGTATCTGTATGGGTGAGACGGGCTGTCAGAAGTTCCATTGCCATGATGTGCCATAGGCGCAAGAACTTAGCAGAGGTTGGGGGAGACATTGTCTTCCAATGAAGGGCTACAGTTTGTTTTGCAGCTCCCAGCATCTGCATGATAAGGCGCCAGTGGGAGTGCATCATGGCTTTGAGTTGCGCTGGTCTTATACCCAATAAGGCTACCGAAGGGGAGTTTGGGTTAGGGAACCCCACTGTGTCTTTGATGTGGCTTAGGACCTCTTTCCAGAACACCGTCAGGAGCGGACACGTCCACCAGATTATGGATAAAGTCCCCTGTTGCTCATTGGCATCTCCAGCAGAGGGGGGGAGTGGGCAGGAAGCAATTTCTGTAGAAGTGAGAGGGTGTAGTACCAGCAAGTCATTAGCTTATTGTTGTAAGTAAATGAAGTCCGGATGCATTCAAGTAGTAACTTATAACAAGGTGGTTTATTAAGTCCAGTCACAGATGACCAAGATGGTAAGTAAGATAACTGATAGCCTCACCAGGAGCAGCCTCCCTGCTGCTCAGCCTGCACAACCAACTGACACTTAGCACATCCTCAGGCACCCATACATTCCATGACATCACCCAGCATTCCACTCCACACCAAGCACTCCAGCACTCATCCTGGCTGAGCAGTAGGGAAGATATAGATAAGGGAAAGGAGAGGTGACAATTAAGTCACAACATATCCCCTTTCCTTACAACAAACAATTGACAGAAATAATGCAAAGAACAAAGGTAATACTTATAACCAAGATGAAGAAAAAAAGGCAAAAACATTGCATACCGAAATGATGAAATGTAAATTCAACAGAAGCTTTGCCTACGTTTTCAGATACTTGCGGTGATCTGCTCACCTAGCGGTTTTCAACACTCCTGCATCCTGTATTGCAGATCTCTACGGTGATCTGCACACCTCTTTATAAGGCCTTTTTGCTTCAGCAATCTTTTATTACATCTACTTGCCACCATTTTCTGCAGATCTTTACAGTGATTTGCACACCAATTGTTTTTCCTTCTCTACAAATTTTTAGCATTTATGTACACTGTGATTTGCACACCTCTTCTCAGTTGAGTGCAGATTTACACAGTGATTTGCACACCTCTTCACATTCAATGCAAATTTACACGGTGACGTGCACACCTCTTCTCACTTTGGTACACAGTGATTCGCACACCTATTCACATTTTTGTGCACATTTACACAGTGATTTGCACAACTCGTGTTTATTGTATTTTTCACTTTCTTGTGTTGTTATTTTCCTTGCTACATTCTTTATTTATTGGCGCGCAACCTCATTATCGAAGTAGTACTATAGCAGCCAGCCAAATGGTCACACCTCCTCCCATCTTTCTATCACAGGGTGAAGCACCATCTATAGAATGGGAAGAATGGATTGGCATCTTTGAAAACTATATGGAGGCAATTGATGGTCTGAGATTTCAAGCTTCAAGGAAAAAAGCCCTTCTGTTGAACTGCTTAGGTAAGGAGGGCCAACACATATTTAAGTTTTTACCTGAGGTTATGGGAGCTGATGGTGAACCTATCGACAATCCCTACATTGAAGCAAAGAACAGACTTGCAAAGTATTTTGGCAACCAAGTTAATATCCTCATGCAACGTCACATATTTTATTCACTACCACAAAAAGAGAAAGAAACTGTGGACCAAATGATTACTCGCTTACGTGAATTAGCGCTTAAGTGTGATTTCGGTCCCATGACTGATCAAATGATCAGGGACCAGTTAATTGTACAATGTAAAAATAAGACAATGCAAGAAAAGTTGTGGGCTGCTAAGAATCCTACCTTGTTAGAAGCTATTGCCATTGCCAAAATCGTAGAAGAATCTGACAAGTGTTTGAGGATAATGCAAAATCTAGAAACAAGGAAAGATGATTCTGTTAATGTTGTTAGTAAGAAGGACAATCCAACTGAGAGTGAGCACAAACCTAAGTTAAAGGGGGATAGCAGATCTAATGTTGTAAAATTCAAAGCTAAACCCGTTGGGGACAACAGAAGCAAATTCAGTGGGTGTTATAGATGTGGCAGTATGGGTCATGCCGCTGATTATGTGGGATGTTATGCCAGAGACAAAGTCTGTAGAAAGTGTGGAAAAAAAGGCCATGTTAGCAGGGTTTGCAGAGACTTCTCAAGAAGTAGGGTTGCTTTTGTTGATGATGACTTTGTTGCATCTGATATTGTATTATGTGTGGAGAACGATTCAATCAAATTACAAAGACCCAAAGCCACCTTTCTAGTCAATGGGGTGGCGTTAGAACTAATGGTGGATCCAGGTTCCATGTTTACCATCGTACCTTTTTACATTTTTAGAGAGCATTGGCCTGATGTTCCCCTCACTACGAGTGACGTTTTTCCTAAAGGGTACAGCGGTGAAAGCATCTCTATTAAAGTTTATATGGAGACTAAATTTGAGTTTAGGGGAAGGAGTTCTACAGGAAAGTATACGTTTCAGAGAATGGACCTGCTATATTAGGTTGGGTACAACAGCATGATCTACATGTAGTTATAGATCCAAGATCCACAGAACAAGTCATGGTTGTGGAGGATAGTGTCTTACTCGATAACATTCTTGCCAAGTACAAAAATGTGTTTCGGGTTGATTTAGGAAAACTAGTGGGGTATGTGCAGGAGATTATTCTTAAAGACAATGCCCAACCTGTTAGGCATGCTTTGCGAAGATTCCCATTGCCATTTGAGATGAGGTTAAAGAAATGTTGGGTGACATGTTGAAACAAGATATCATAGAACCCGTGGAAGTCTCAGAGTGGCTTTCTCCGGTAGTCGTCACTAAGAAGAAGGATGGTAAACTTCGTTTTTGTGTTGACCTCAGGTCACTGAATCAAAACATTGTTATTGACAGCTTTCCGCTGCCAAATATTTCTGCGATAGTGCAATTAATGGACAAAGGCAAGTTTTTCTCCAAACTAGACTTGAGGTCAGCTTATCATTAAGTTGTGCTACACCCGGATTCAAGGAAATTAACTGCATTTCTTACTATGGAGGGGGCCTTCCAATTTAAGAGACTTCCTTTTGGCCTCGCATCGGCCACTAGTGTGTTCCAGCGCATGATGCACAGCTTGTTTAAGGGGGTAAGGAATACTCACTATTTCCAAGACGACATTCTCATAACAGGAAGAGACGAGTCTGAGCACAATAATACTTTGGCAAAGGTTTTGGATAGAGCTGGTCTAACCTTAAGGAGGGATAAATGTAAATTTTTATTGAAAGAAGTGGACTATTTAGGGTACACCATCTCGGAAAAGGGGGTCCAACCCAAGGAAGACTTGTTGAAAGCCATTAGGTTAGCTGCTACCCCTACCACTAAAGATCAACTCAGATCCTTTATGGGTTTGATCGAGTATTACTCTAAGTTTGTTCTTAGTTTTGCTGACAAAACTGAAGCTTTAAGGGAGTTACTGCGGGAGGGTGTTCGTTCAATTGGAGTTCTACCCAAGAAAAAGACTTTCAAAAGATTAAGGATGAGATTGTTAATGCTGATATCCTTACTCCCTTCACACCTGGTAAGGTCACGTGTATCACTGTTGATGCTAGTGCCCATGGTGTTGGTGCTGTATTAGCCCAAGTCAAAAATGGGGTGGAGAAGACTGTGGCTTTTGCGTCACGCACATTAAGCAAGTCTGAACGCAATTATTCGGTCATCGAAAGAGAGGCCTTAGCCGCAGCTTGGGGCGTCCAATATTTTCGTACTTATGTATGGGGTGCGCACTTCATATTAAGAACTGACCACAAACCTCTCATCAAAGTTTTGAGTCCAGGTGGAGCAAGTAAAGGTTCTAATCGTTTAATGAGGTTTGCTGCTAGACCGCAAGAATACACTTACAATATAGAGTATATTTCAGGTTGGAAAAATATCCAAGCGGATTGTTTATCCAGGTTATTGCTTGTTGAGGAGGGGTGTGAAGAGTTCGAGGAAGATGTGGTATGTGTAGTGGCCAGTGTTAATGATGTGTGTGAAAATGAGTTTAAATCTCTTACTAAGGATGAATGGCATGAAGCTGTCAAGAATGATGCTGATTACAAAGATCTTGTTTTTTCAATCAGGTCAGGGTGGAGGTGTGAAAGTGAACTTAAACCAGCTTTAAGACCGTTTGTCAAATTACAAGAGGAACTCAGCATCGGTGTCACGGACGATTTAGTTTTAAGGGGTGAAAGATTTGTACCTCCCAGTGCACTTAGGAAGAGATTATTTCTTCTGGCACATGAAGGTCATCTAGGACAAACCATCACAAAAAAACGCCTCAAGGATAGTTTTTGGTGGCCCGGGTTGGATAATGATATCAGGTGCTGGGTGGAGAGTTGTTGTTTGTGCAAAGAGAGCGAGAAAAGATTTAATATTGGTTCTCAAGGCATGGGTTCTATTTCGGGAGAGTTGGGTGGTGTAGCATGGGCGAAAGTGTGTCTTGATTTCATTGGCCTAATGGATTGTTTACCAGGAGAGAAGCGCTTTGCCATGGTCCTCGTGGATGTTTTTTCACGTTGGGTTATGGTTGAATTTTTAAGGAACATTACCACTAGCACCGTTATCAAAAGTCTAGAGTCTATTTTTAAGAGAGAAAGGTTCCCTAGCGTGTTGGTGACTGACAACGGCACCCAACTTGTTTCTCATGCCATGCAGAGTTTCTTACAAGGAAGTGGCATAAAACATCTATGCACTTCACTTTATAACCCACAGGGAAATGGCATGGTGGAACGCATCAATAGGGTCATTAAAGGCACCATTCAGATGGCCGTTCAGGGTAATCAGGATGTTCAGAGGTGCGTGGATAATATGGTTTGGTCGTACAATACTACCATTCATAGCGTCACTGACGACATACCATTCAAAAGGATGAGGGGTAGGGTTCCAAAAACTAAACTTACTCCTCAGTGGATGCTTGCTAATGAAGTTTGTGTCAATAGAGACCATTTAGCCAAGGGACGCAACATTGATGTTGGTGATTTGGTCAAGCTTGGCAGAAGAGAGCAGGGGGTCAATAAATTTTCGACTCCTGTGGAAGTGAGAGAGGTGCATAAATGGCATGTTGTCTTGGTGAATGGACAAAAGTGGAACAAAAGGAGAGTTGCCTTGTATTGCAAGAAAGGTGGTGTTAGGGTGGTCGTGAAGGAGAATGCTTTTACTCGGGTGGGTGTGAACAAAAAAAGTTCTGCAAAAGATTTCAAGCTTATTTCGTTGCCAAGTGTTGTGTCTAGAGGTGAAAGACCTTTTCGTTCACACTCCATTCCTTCAAGCGTTAATGATTTTATTGTGGGGTAGGGGTGGATGCTTGGCATCCTGGCATGTTCTTTGGCTTTGTATTTTTCTTGTTTTTCTGTTTCCTTTGTAAAGAAAGGGGATATGTTGTGATATGTTTTATCTGATATATGTGTCATGCTTTCCGCTCTCGTGCTGTCACCACTGTCCTCGTGGGTTGCGGCGGTTTCCATGGTGTGCTTGCAGAATTCCAGGGAGATCGCAGCATTCTCGGAGGGACGGTAGGATGAAAAGAAAATGAAACATCACAAGGAGAACTGAACAGGAGAGAAATCAGAGAAGATGAGAAGAAAATACAAGGAGTATCACTCATCCTCCCCCATTTTCAAATAGAGAATGTAATAAAATATAAGCATAACGTTGCGAGTACATAAGCAAAGTCTATAAGCATAACGTAGAGTTTTCAAATTTGACAATGTAATATAAGCATAAAGTAGGATATAACTAACAGCAAAGTCTAAGAGTGGACTCAAAATAAACTGTACCCCAGCAGGAGATAGATAATGTAGAAGATGGGAAAGACACCCATTGGGGACAACCCTCGAGTGAGGGTAACCACTAACAGAGATGGGACTAACACCCCATAAGACACACCCTGTGTAAGGGTAATAATGTACCACAAGTACGTGAAGATGGCACTAAAACCCATTACCTATCCCTGACATAAGGGTGGTTAAATAATGTAAATGGGACTGACACCCATGACCTACCCCTGAAATAAGGGTGGTAGATAATGTAAATGGGACTGGCACCCATGACCTACCCCTGGCATAAGGGCGAAAGCTAATGTAAATGGGACTGACACCCATGACCTACCCCTGGCATAAGGGTGGTTAAATGATGTAAATGGGACTGACACCCATGACCTACCCCTGACATAAGGGTGGTAGATAATGTAAATGGGACCGAACACCCATGAGCAGATACTCTGTGTGAGGGTTATACAACACAAAACCCCTGTGAAAGGAAATAAGGACAATGAGTCTAATGTATGGTGTGTAAGAGGGGTTAAAACAAAGTAGTCGCTAAAACTAGATGCTACAGAGAGGAATAAGTAATGTTGAAAATCCCCTCAACCAAGAACTGCTATAGAAACTACACAGCAGGTATATTGAGCCAAGATACGGAGAGATTCTTGAAGGCATATTGACCCTAGCAAGCATGAGGTAAATACAAAGAATACTTTGCCTACAATGTCAAGTAATGCGACTTTACAGGAACACAGAATGTAATAGCTAATTAAGCATGGGGATGTGGACATAATTCCCATAACTAGACATAAAGTTCAAGAAATCAGCTCGAAATTCACCTGTAAAACGCATGAACGTCATTACAATAACTGAAACAGGAAGACTGTTGCATTGAAACTTATCGTATGGTGCCATGTGCCGTCGCAATATTGTCCCATGAAGCTGTGTACACATGTGCACTGCCGGCTCAAAGAACTGTCACACGCCATAGTACATTATATATATTTCATCCTGCTGGTTGAGGAGTGCGTGTCCGGCAACCAAAAATAACACACGAGTCAGGGACAAGAAGTTCTTCATCATACCTTTTCACAGCAAGGCATGCAGCAAAGACGCGATTGTGCCTTTGGACGGCACCGATCATTTACACAAGACTTCAACAAATAATCCAAAAATGGCGGCACGTACGATACGCAGTGCTGGGTGGCTCCCGGCGCGCTCTTGCGCCAAACAGTGTCACTCAGCGAGTTCTTTCGGCGTGGGAGGTCGTGTCGTCATGGAGTATCCTCGAGGAGATTCGCGCGGCACCAACGGTGAGGTAAGATGCGCGTGCCAAGTTTAAACAACAAATTGACAGTTTAAACTGCCGCTGAACCAGCAGAACTCAATGAATGATGAGGAGAGAAAAAAATAAAAACTCACCACAGTTTGAGTCTTAGCACAGCAAATAACCTCCTACGCTTGGCGGTGGCGATGTGAACAGTTGTTGTAAAAGACGCAATGGAGGCATACAACCAAACAACACAAATTCCCTCCGATGCCAGACAAAGAGTCTGCAACAGTTTATACCTCAGGTGACAGACAGAGTCCAAGTCTGCACGAAGGCATAATGTCGAGTAGGCACTCCTCTATGAAAACGAAATGAAGATTGACCATACCGTCAAATAGCTCATGTGTGAGACTTCTTTTAGAATGATACAGCTGCGAGTCTCCCAAACACCGGAGCACTGTAGTTGAAGCTTGTAGCCAGCAGCAAACTCTCTATTGTGAACAAGATGAGTAAGTGCTGTGTCACTGGCCATTGATCCCATTCTTGATGTTTATCCATACGCCAAGATGTTTTTGTATGTCCTCAGGGTCGTGGAGTATGTGGCTGGGAAAGCACATACGTGACCCAGATGAATTTTCTGGCTGTAAGTTGATGGACTTGAAGACTCAAGCAGTACTGGTTACTCCAAAAACCAAAATAAAAAATGTAGATGAGCAAAGCGCGCCTGGGCTAGGGCTGCCATATGGTGATGACACTGGTGGGGCTGAGAGGCGTAGTGCTTCATCTTTACATGTTTCTAGTGACTTCTTCACTTTTCAGTGAAAAACGTCTTTCTTTCTTGTAGACATCTGTGTAGAACACCCTTGTATCTTGTTTGGTGTTTTTCCTTTCCTGTGGATACCTCTTCTTGTACTTTGTGTTGCCAGCATCTGTAGGCTCTGTAGTTTTCTCCATCTTCAGGTCCTCTTTTGTTCACCAGGTCCCTGAAATCCGGTTGTAGCACATAGGTAGTCACCAACTCGTCGCCAAAATAATGTAGTAATGAGGTCCACGCAGGTAGGATGTAGATTAAGTAGATTTATTGAAGTAAGTTACATGTAGAAGAGTTCCAGTGTAGCAGCCCCACCAGCTGCTACACCGACATCATGGAGGTTGGGCCCCCCCCGCACCGGGGGGGCTGCTGGGGCCTGTGTTACGCCCCTGTGCCCAATATTTTTCCAGAAGATTCGGGCAGGCGAGGCCACCGCGGTCTCGGGGCAGCATAAGCACTTTGTTCGAGAAGCGTGGGCAACCCTTAGCCCAATTAAAGGAGGCTAGGTCACGCTGAAGGCTTTGGATATCTACCTGAGGGATCGGGGTAGGCAGGTTTTGAAAGAGGTAAAGTATTTTAGGGAGAAGTGTCATTTTTACCACACTGAGGCGACCCAACCGAGAAATAGGGAGCTTTGTCCAGCGCCACAGTTCTTCTCGAACTTCTCTGTGACAGACTGGCCAGTTGGCCTGGGTCCAGGTGGAGAGGGACAGGGTCAGATTAAGGGCCAGGTGACGGATTGAGTGTTCTGCCCAGCATATGGGGTAAAGGGTTGGAGCAGGAATGGTGAGATTCAGGCGTGAGATTTGGACATGTTAATCTTGAAGCCTGAAGCTATTTCAAAAGAGTGGAGAAGCGCAGATAGTGCCGGGATAGAAGTATCCGGGGTGGTAAGTGAGAGTATTAGGTCATCTACAAAGAGGGATACTTTATGATTATGGCCCCCAAAGGGTATACCCATTATATCTGGCGACTGGCGAATAGCAATAGCTAGGGGTTCCACTGCTAAATTAAACAGGAGAGGGGAGAGTGGGCAGCCCTGCCTGGTACCCCTGTGTATCGAGATTGGAGGTGTGAGTTGACCGTTAATTCGGAACCGTGCTGTAGGGGAAGTGTAGGGGGCCATTAGTTTGGAAATCATAGTCTGTCCTAGGCCTATTTTATGAAGCTCTGCACGCAGAAACTGCCAATCGGCGCGATCCAAGGCCTTCTCTGCGTCAAGGGATGTCAGACAGGCTGGGATGTCTCGCTTTTGGACCTTTTCAATAAGGTGGGCAATACGTCGAACATTGTCAGCCCCTTGGCGGTGGCGGATGAACCCCACCTGGTCGGGTCGATCAGTCCTGGGAGATAGGGCTCGAGGCAGTTCGCTAGTATCTTAGTGTACATTTTTGCATCAGTGTTCAGTAGGGCGATAGGTCGGTAAGAAGTGCATAAAGAAGGGTCTTTACCCGGTTTTGGTATGAGAACCACATCAGCATCTGACATCGTGGGGGGTAAGTCCCGTTGTGTCAGAGAACGTATTAAAGAGGTCAAGTAAGTGGTCCTGGAGTTGGGGGAGAAAAGCGCGGTAAAAGGCAACCGGAAGGCCAACCGGTCCCGGAGTTTTATTCGTTGGGAGTTGTTTCAGTGCTCTATGCAATTCGTCTACAGTGATTGGGTCCTCTAGCAATTTCGCATGCTGAGGATCCATAGGGTCCCAGGGGCATATACTGAGAAAAGAGGAAGTCTCTTCGGGCGAGTGAGTGGCTGCAGTGTACAGCTCAGTGTAAAATGTGGCAAAGGCCTGTCCCTTGTCCCGTTCAGATGTGGCCCAGGTGTTGTATACGCGTTTGATTTTGGAAATATGTGTTTAACAACTTGAGCTCGGATGCGATGTGCTGGGATAGACCCTACCTTGTCTCCCCCCTCGAAGAGTTTCTGCTTAAGCGACATAAAAGCGCGTTCTGCTTTATTAGTGCGATGTAGTCTCAATTGACCCCGGAGCATGGCGAGGGGCTTCTTGTGTTCTTTTGAAGGTGTGGCGTGGTCCCTGCGTTCTAGGGCCTTAATGTCATTGGTTAAATTGTGCTCGACCAGGCGGGCTTCTTGGGAGCAGGCAATAGTGATAGAGGATAGGACGCCTTGGATGGTTGCTTTAAAAGCATCCCACCTCGTGGCTGCAGGCGGCTCGGGGGGGGGTGTTTGCCTCAAAGAAAGCTGAGACCTCCTGACGGACCTTCGTCAAGTCTACTGGGTCCCGTAAGACATGGGGAGGAAGACGCCATCTGTAGGGGGCGTTGTGTTGTCTACCCGGGGCTTGAAAGGTCACTGCCGCATGGTCCGATATGGATATGTCCGAGATCTCAGCTGATTCCAGGGATTTTATCAGAGAGTGAGAGAGGAAGCAATAGTCAATTCTTGAGTAAGAGCAGTGAACATGTGAGAAGGTGTAATTGCGTACATCTGGGGAGTGATATCTCCAGGCGTCCGTCAGATCCAACTCTGTAAAACCCCTCTTCAAAGCAGCTGACATTGCCCCTGTGTTCTGATATGAGGCGGCGCTATGGTCCAACTCGGGGTCCCAAACCATGTTAAAGTCGCCCCCAAAATCACTGGGCCCTCTGGGGAGTGCAAGTGGTCTTTCAAGAAGGATCTGAGAAAGGCATCTTGTGCCTGATTAGGCGCATAGATATCGATAAGGGTCAAAGGCTGTGCACCCAGTTGAATTTGGAGTTTTAAGTACCGGCCCTCAGCGTCCTGCGTCACTCGAGAAGTCGCCGCTCCCAGTCTGGATCTAGTTAGTATGGCAACCCCTGCTGTTTTGGAAGCGGCCGATGCCCAGTATTGGTGAGGGTATTTCGGGTGTGCCATGAGAGGAGTATCTGTAGAAAGCAAATGAGTTTCCCGGAGGAAAATAATGTCGGGGTCTTGGAGGAGTAGGTATCGCCAAATCTGCTGCCTCTTATTGAGACAGTTGAGTACCTTGACATTGAGGGAAAGGAGTTTAATAAGTGAATTTGTGGTCACAGTGTTATGGGGAGTGTCCGGGGGTATTGTTATAGCCATGTTTGAGAGATTTATGCTCTCCTAGGGGAGGGAAGTAGAGCTTGTGGAATGAGTGGTGGGTACCTCCACTGTAGAGACTATGCATGATGAAGTGTGAGAGGATCGTTGTGTCGGGCTCGCCCGGCCCCAAGTGTAGTAAAGGAAGATAAAATGGGAAAATAACAGGTTGCGGCCAACAGGGCCCATAGGGTGTACTGTCATTTCTGGAATGGCTCGGAAGTCGAGACAGGAGCCATTCCGAGGATGTCACTCCTCCGATAGGCACTAAGTGTGTGGGGGGCGTAGTAAGAGCAAGTGTGGGTAATTCGGGCTCCGCGTACCACAGCCAGGGTTAGGATGGCGGTTGAATACGCTGAGCTGTTATCTGCCAGGGAAAAGGGTTAATGGGGTAGTTGATAGAAGCAGGTGGATGGCCTCTATGGCCAACTGTGGTCTCTTGGAGATATAGAAGAGTGTGTCAGGTAGCAAAGTGACTGTGTAATAGTGAAATTCGGGGTGGAGGGGAGCAAGGGTCACTTCCGGGGGTAGTGAGCCAGGAGAGGTGTTCAAAGCCTTCAACACAGATTAAAGAGTTGTTAATTGGAGTGCAGTGGTTGGAGTAAGGTTCATAGAGATTCGCCCATCAAAGGGCTTTTGTGGATGATTCAGGACGGAGTTGGTGCATTGGTGTGACTGTTGTTGTCCGAGGCCTCCGAGTTGCGGGCCGGTGAGTGAGGAGCACTCATGGTGCGGAGGAGGTTGATGATTTCCTGCTTTGTTTGGGAGGAGATCTGCTCCTTGGCTCGAGATCTGTGTTTGGGGGGCGGGATGGTGGACCATTCTGGCCGTTTTGCCTCCCTGCGGTGGGTCCTCTGTGAAGAAGGAGCCTTGTCATCAGGTTCTATTTGAATTTGGAGGAGCGGTTTCGCTTCTTGCAGAGAGAGGCAGGCATGGCGTTTGCCTTCCCATGAGAAAATCAGTGCAAAAGGATGGCCCCATTGATATTTGATTTGAAGATCTCACAGTTGTCTGTGAAGGGTTTGAATTCTTTGCGGCGACAGAGAGTGACTGGGGCAATGCCCTGAAAGACTTGGATGGGGTGGCCTTTGTACATCAGATTCTTCTGGAGAATGGCTTCCTTTTCTACAAAAGTGAACTCGAGTAAGGATATCTGGGACGAAGTCCGGGCGACCTCTTGGGCCAACAACTCTATGGGCTCTGTCGAGAGCTGGAGGGGAGGCATAGTCATCTGCCCTGATTGTATGTAGAAGGTCAGCTGTGAAAGCCATAATATCTTGGCCTTCCGCCCCCGCGGAACCTCCCAGATGCAGATGTTATTTCGCCTGCTTCTATTTTCTAAATCTTCTTGCTTCAGCTGCATGCTAATATGTTGATCCTCTAGTTCGGCCATTCTGCGCCAAAGGCTCTCGTGTTCCTCTGGACGAGTATCCATTGTGCGCTCAAGATCGTCCACCCGGCCCCCAATTTCCGTGACATCCTGTTGGATCTTTCGCAGGCAAGATTTAAAGTCACTCTTGAGCGATCCGATTTCAGCCTTCATTTCCTGCAGAAAGGAGGTCATAAAAGCCTGTGTAATCGGGGCTGTCGTCGACTGCAGAGGCACTCAGCGGGTCAGAGGTAGGCTGCGGCTGAGGATTGGACTTCAGCCAAAGGATACCACAGGATTATCTTTAGCTGGAGGTGCTGGATCTTTGCCCACTTTCGAGCGCGGCATAGTGAAGGACGGCTCTTCCTTGATATCACAGTCCAAAGGGGAGGTTCCAAGGAGATGGGGGGAGAAGCGCTGGCTCTGTGGCAGGGAGGCCACACCGGAGTCGTTATGGTCTGGCTGTGACGGGGCAGTTGTGAGTTGAGACCCTATTTGTGCCAGCGAGGGCCCTAGGGCACCGCAGACTGTCTGGAGCCCATCTACAGCCACATCAATGGCAAACCCCAGAGTTCCAGCGGAAGACCAGAGGGAGGGACTCCAGGCAGCCAAGAGAGGAGAAGGAGAAGTGAGTGAAATCACTGGGTGAGCCCCATAGGTGAGTTCCCCAGCTCGGGAGTCAGAGGACAGAGTGAGAATGTTGAAGTGCACAGGGGCCAAGGGTATTAGCTCAGTCCTAAGACCCCGTTAGGTGTTCGGCCCACAGGGGAAGGTTAAGCGCTCAAGTCAATGGTGGGTGCGCGTAGATATATGGGAGACCTTTAAGCTCAGCAACAGCTCCCTGCCACTCCTCACAATGTCCAACCCTCCAATGTAGCCAAAGGATCCAGAGCCTATGTCTCGAGGGGGGACCTGCCTTACAGGGGGTCCCGCCGTGTGATCCCCACAGCCGAACCCTCTAGCCCCCCCGAGAGAGTCAGCGCTGCACGTGGTCCACGGACAACAGCCAACCCTGAGGGCGCCAGTTACAGTCAGCAGCAGGCATCAGACCAGACAGGGAAAGGTAGAAATAGGGTCTGCAAGTGGGCCCTCGCCATGCGCAATGTTCATCAACGTCAAAATGCCGCAATGGTATATGCCTGATTAGTGTTCCACGCGGGGGCCGCTAGCTTCAGAGCAGAGGAGAGCCCCATGTCAGGGCCCCATTTAGGGGCCGGATTCAGCAATCTCCCCCAGAGCGTCCCAGTAAGTAGATGGCAGTCAAAGAGTTAGTTAAGTAGGGGGCAATGCAAGCCCCGTGGCTCTGAGCAAAGAGGGAGGTGATCGGAGCCCCCAGAGATGCCACTGAGGGCCCAGCAAGAGAGGGGGGGGGGTAAGGCCCTCCGCTGCGCAGTCCCCACAGCTAATCTCCCTACCTGTGTGCAGCCCGCTCATCGCCTTTCCGTCGCTGCAGTGTGTATCGGCAGGCGCACCAGGTGTGGAGGTATCGTATTCAGCCCCCGCGGCAATAGCAGGTCCGGCACTGGAGACCTCTGAAGTGCTGGCGCCAACCAGGCCGGCTGTCCCTCTCCAGGCTGCCCAGGCGGCGAAGGCCCAAGGCACAGGAGTTGCGGGCAGGAGAGAAGACTTCAGGCCGGCACCAGATCGAAGGGCAGGCGGAAAGGGGGCCCGTGGAAGCCCCCGGAAGGCCCAGCAAATGGAGGAGGGGGGTTAAGAGGCCCGGCTGCGCGATCCCAGCAGTCAATCCCTGTCGTTCACGGTGGTGACTAGCAGCAGATGCAGCGGCTGTGGAGAGACCAGGCCGGATGCCAGGGTAAGGGCGCCGAAGGCCATCGTCGCTTACCCGGGGGATTGTCCACCAGAGCCCTGCTGCCCCCCCCCAAGCGGCGGGACCAGAGCACAGGCCGCTCAACGCACAGGGGCAAATCCGGAAGTCAGGGTCAGGTCCGCCTCTCCGAACAGGTCACCGGGCCCTCTGTCGGGCGGGGGGGGGGTCAGTCCCTCACTTCAATGTTGCCCCCAGATGTGCGCCCCCAGAGCCGAAATGGGAAGGGGAGGCAGTCTTAGCACTAGACCTCTCGACGAGACCCAAGATAGCGGCAGCTCCGGGCGCGGCCGCTCCGTCTCAAGGAGTGGGGAGTCGCCAGCAAGGCTCCCAACAGATTTCCAGGGTTTCGGGGGGCTCCCAACGTATTTCTGGAGCCTCACCCCCGCAGACAAGCCCTTCATACTATATTATAGGTGGCGT
This sequence comes from Calotriton arnoldi, assembly GCA_963921515.1. NCBI lineage: Eukaryota > Metazoa > Chordata > Amphibia > Caudata > Salamandridae > Calotriton > Calotriton arnoldi. The sequence goes on from CAWUFW010006009.1 coordinate 647,488, forward strand.
AAGAGCTGTAGCAGGCCGCGGAGGAGCGGCGCTCCGAGAGCACGCGTCCTACTCCATTCGTGACTTGGCCACACCCCCACCTCCTGTATTTTTGATGCTGTGCTGGATTTCGTTTTTGCTGGCTTAGATGCTTTGGGCACTTTGCCACTGATGAGCAGTGTCAAAGTGCAAGTGCTCCCTGTGTAAATTGTGAATACAATTAGTTCTCCCTGATTGGCATATTTGATTTACTGGTAAATCCCTAGTAAAGTGCACTGGGTGTGCCAGGGCCTGTAAATCAAATGCTACTAGTCGGCCTGCAGCACTTAGTGTGCCACCCACAGGAGTAGCCCTGAAAGGGGATCTCAGACCTGCCACTGCAGTGTCTGTGCGCAGTTTTAAACTGCAGGTCGACCTGGCAAGTGCACCCACTTGCCAGGCCCTAACCTTCCCTTTTCTTAAATGTAAGACACCCCTATGGTAGGCCCAAGGTACCCCTATGGGCAGGGTGCAGTGTATGTGAAAGGTGGGACATGTACTGGTGTGTGTGTGACATGTCCGGATAGTGAAATACTGCCAATTTCGTTTTTCACTATTGAAAGGCTATCTGTCCCATAGGACAGAATGGGAGATACTTTGTAAAATTTTACTTCCCATTGGGACAAGATATAGAAATTAAGTTTTTGGCTCTCTGAACTCAGGATTTCATAACATCTTTTAGTAAAGATGGTTTTTAAATTGTGTGTTTGAAAATGCCACTTTTAGAAAGCCCAGGATGCTTGTTTCCGGTCCAGGGAGGATCTGGCTTGGCAGTTCACGCTGGACTGTTCTCATGAGGCACAGGGTCAAGACTGATTTGCATATGGCTAGGTCCAAACTGGGGTGGTGAGCAAAAGAACGATGGATTAAACCCAGATCTTTGTGACTGGGGGCGAATGTTTGCATTGTTCAGCATTCCGTCCATCATTTGTTGCTTTAACTTTTCGAAAGCAGGCATTTTCTCATTTAACCATTCTGTGTGCCTCTGCCTGTCTGTGGATTGACTGTGTGGTTTTGGAGTGACAGGGGGTGGGGATATGCATTCACTGTAGGCAGCCACTGGGGGGGATGGGAGGGGGGGGGTTGAGGTATGCCCGTCTATTCCAGGATGACTTAGAGCCGAGTTGAATGGGGCTTGGCTGCATTTAGAGTAGTGGGAGGAATTTTCCTGGCACCTGAATAGGGCCCGTCTCCCTTGCACAATGCTGTCTCCACCCCCTGTGGTCATACTGCACCAGCGAGGACAGAACTGGTTTGGACTGGGCTCAGAGACCCTTGCACAAAGAGAACAAAGACAAAATGTGGTATAAGTAGTGGACCTTAAACCCCAGAACTTTAGATCACTTCTGGACTCAAGAGGAACCTTGGCCAAGGAGAAGAGCTGGAGAGCTGTGAGGAGGCGTACTGTCCCTTTGCTGTGTGTTGTGTGGGGTTGGCCTGCAGTTGCTGTTTCTGCCAAGGAAAGGACAAAGACTGGAACTTTGCTGTGAACCTTTTTGAAGAATCCCCAAGGGCCCGTGTGTGCTGGCCTCCTGTTCTAAAGTCTCAGGGACACAAAGACTTCACCCCAACTCCCCTAAACTCTATTGCTGAGAGTTCTGACCTGTCAGGAGGTGCCTGTTCCAGTTTTTGACCTCTGGAGGTTGTTCCTGCGGTTGGGAGCTGGAAGAAACCTAAGAGAAGAATGAAAACCTGTCTCAGACGCTGTCAGCGATGCCGCTTTGACGCTGCAACCTGCACCGAGGCCAGGGGCACCGCTCGTGAAGTGCACAACTCTCCATCCCGCCTGCACCACAGCTCTGATGCCTGCAGTTATCGGCATTCCAGACGGCAGCGCTCGCACCGACTCGGTCACTGCCAGCATCCTGTTATCGCGGCGCCAATAACCGCCGAGGGTGACTCCACGAACTTGCCGACTTCGCATGGTCACCGGAACAGACACCTCACCGCCGACGCAAAGATCTTCCCCTGTCCTGAACTCGATGCCTCCCCTCCCCATTGCCAGCCATGGAGATGGCCTCCACCTCGGCACCGACGCCTCATCTCCACAACGCTGTGCATCGTCATAGACTTTGTTTCCAAGGTACTGTTTGTTTGGGGGGTCTGTGTAACACCATGCCAGATGCCGCACCCCTCGCGGTTGGCACCGTACTTTGGATTTACTGCTGTCACAACTTTGCAATAGCCCAGGTGGAGCCATTTGCTTTCTCCAAGCTTTATTTTTTAAATAACTGAAGCGGTTCGAGGGGCCCAGGACCCCCGAGAAGAAGTCGGGGAACGCCATCGCACCCCCATGAAGAAGGTTGAGGGGCCCAGGACCCCCATCTCCGGCCCCTCAAGTTAGGGAGCGCCGTCGCGCTCCACGTGAAGGTGATTGGGGGCCCAGGACCCTTTCCTGGGCCCCAGAAGAAGGAGGGGGAGTGCCGTCGCACTCCTCCGCGGTGGGAGGAAGGGGGGGGGGGAGTGCTGTCGCACTCCCCCGAGGCCCCACCCGACTGGCTGCAGCATCCGTGTTTGCCCGTAGGAGTGGGCAGACCAGAATGAAGAGCTGGCTCCCGCGGCAGCACGCAAGGGTGCTGGCCAGGCAGGGAGCCAGCAAGAGCAGCCAGGGGTGGGCTCCCCAAGCTGCTCTCCAACTTATCTGCGTACGCGGGGTGGCCGGGTGGGACTAGGCCCCCAAAGAAGTGGAGATGCAGCGTGAGGCCACCAGAGAGGGCAGCACAGCTCTCCCCGGAACAGCGGGGGGGGGGGGCGCTGCTCACATATGCATGCACTGGAAGAAGCACCCCATAATGCCTTGCAGGGCCTGGATAGAAAACCTGCTCATTTTCAGTGTGTGGTGACCCCAGGAAGATGGGGTCACCGCCATTTGTTTGCCAAGGTGCAGGGGGAGCTGCAGGAGCAACGTAGACTCCCCAGCACAAAAGTGGAAAGTCCCCACCCAAAGTCTATGGAGACTTAAAGGAAATAACACCTCAAGGGTTCATCATGTTTTCAAGCCTACCTAATGCTGGAACTTTTGTTCTTCAGCTGGGAGCTGATGCATAGGACTACACTGAGGTGGGAGAGGCTGGACTTGAATTGTCTTTGTGGAGACATCCCCTAGAGGTGGGAAGGTTTAATTGCACAGGTGGTGCATTTATAAATGGTGTTCCTAATGGGGACTGGAAGTCGCATGTAATATGTGAAATGATAAGTAATTTGGAAATATGTTGCTAGGCATTCTTGCCAAGGTGCCTGGTTGTAATAGCATAATTCTGAGACTATAAATGTGATGCCTTTTAGGGGCTGTGATTGACTTGCATTATAGCTGTTATCAGAAATGATAAGTACCGGTCATTCTAAGTGATGCCTAGACATGTATTCTTGCTACTGCGTTAGCCACTCTGATTTAAGTGCGTATACTGTATGGTCAGTATGAGATGCTCAGTCAGGGTTATGGGTCACTACGGCAGGTGTTCCCATTATAAATACTTTTTGCGGTAATGGGGTGGGCCGCCACTGGGATGGTGCCAGTGGGAAGGGCCCTCGCTCCAGGTTTTGGTCAACCCACTGCATTGGGGGGGGGGGAAAGAGGAGGTTCATACATGTGAATGGTGGTACTAGACCACCCCCCGCGGGAGGGGTGGGGATGTGTATGTAATGTCAAGAAGCATTTCCAACTGCTTATGTATATTTGTAAATTGATGCATAGCATTTAGTGTGTTTGTAATAAATGTACTCTTCTTTTATAAAGAAAAGTACAGACTGGACAATCAATTATTGAGTTATTTCTGCGTACCTGTAAATGGCGATTACTTGCCCAAACCAACTCCCTTGAGTAGGCCTTAGACTGGTCTGCAACTCTACCCTCTGAGAGTCAAGCGCAACAAGGGGTGTTTGGTTCCCAGTGAGGGACAATTGTAGACCCATTATTTGTGCAGGCCTCACAGCTAATCCCTTGTTTTCCAACAGTCATGCTTAACACTCTTTGTCTAGAGGCCGGAGAAAGTTGAATCTGAGATGCTCCTTTTTCTTGAAAGTTTGCCCATCCTGGCCACAGCACCCTGTCTGTCCGCTAACAAGCTGCAGCAGAACAGCTGCAGAGAAGAACTCCCACTCTACCACTCCAACTTACAGCAGAGACACAGCTGCTATTGGAGGACTCCCACAGTAATACTGCTAGGCATGGAAGCTGCTTGCCAGACACAAGTCTCTATCCTGTGTCCATTTTCATATGATGTGCCATGCTTGGATTATGTTCTATATAGATAATACCCTAACCAACCATGCAATCTTAGGCATGTCACTTTCACCACAAGAGAATTTGGCACGATCAAGAAAGTAAAGCATGGATGCCTAATTTGGCAAGGGTGTGTTTATCGGAGGAGCAGTGGCCCTGGGGTCTAATCGAAGCAGCATACTGCAGCCCCATTATAGTTTTATTTTTCTATGCAAAAAGCACTCCGGGTTCCACCATGCTAACATTTATTAGGGCAGAGGCACCATTGCTAATTTACAATTTTATGCATCACAGAATGGACATTTTACACATTGTGTGTACGTTTTGGTTATAGCTGCGTGCATTTATATTTAGTTTCACTAAGGGTTGGAAGATTGCTCACGTTTTTATCTGGAGGCAATTTGCCAATGCTCAACTGGGGACTGTTCACTCAGACAGGAGTGCAGAAGGCGCTGTTCTTTCACACTTACACCTTGCAGCTGCCCAATATTTTGTTGTATGGCAGTGCAGTCAGTAATCCCCAGGTGACTTTTCAAATAGTTCAGGATTTCCATAATCCATGGTGGGTGGTTCAGATTGTCAGTGCTAAACAGGGATTCTGCCAGAGGGTGCTAATCTGTTCTGTAGGCGAATGCGGTTGGCTGCACCTTAGGCAAATCCAATATTATTGGATGAGTAAATGCAGTATAAATATGTGGATGGCTGCTCTATGTAAGTGGTACTGTATTGTGTGTGGTGGTTTATAATATCAGTAAAGTGTAGTACAGCAGCAAGTGGCAACTGATGTTTTGTGTGTGAGCCAATGCAGTTTTGAATGGAAAGCAGGGGGGCAAGGGGGGCAGTTTGTTGGGAGTTCTACTGTTGCAAGGTCACAGGAAAACCAGTGTACAACTAATATGACATTGTTGAGCAACAAACGAAGCCATTTGTATGTGTACAGATACATCAAGATACCACCCTAGGACAGGTTCAATTTAAAGCGTTGGTCCTCATGAAGTCAGTATAATGGTGGTAGCATACATTATTAACAGCCCTTCGATAAAGAGTGCAAGATGATGCATAGGTTACAGAGACATAACCTGCAGCACCAAACATCATTACGAGGCATCTGCTTTCACATCTACCATAGCATCAGTTCCTTTGCTGCATAGCCTAGATTAGTTATCCCTTCGGAGGTGTTCAAAATATTTCAATTACACAAATGACTGCATAAATTGAAAATCAACTTTTATTTTCTTCATTATTTTCCTTTGAGAACACTCTTCTGGTAAACAATCTAACCAAACAGATTCCTCACCTTGTAAATACCCTCAGGCATTAGATTAGAAACCGATATTTCCCAGCATTGTACCAGCAGGCGGCATTGTGCAACTCTGCATCTGCTTCTTCCTGCCCAGGGAAGAACATCAGAGCCACACCTATAAGCTGACATCAGTTTTTGATTCTGTCCACGCCTTCCGACAGTCAATAAATGATTAGATAGGACACGTGCAGAGTTAGACCTCTAGATTGGAGACTATAGGAGGGGGGGGGGGGGGGTTAGGGGGGCACACAATGGAATCTGCAGTTAGAGTATCTGCCAAAAAGAGCAGAAGAGAAGTAACTTGTTCTTTGGCTACATTTAAGCACAGATCACTTTTTAGGTCTCGCCTAGGCAGCGCGCATGCGCTGTCTAGGAGGGCTTTTAGCCATCGGTCTGCTCATTTTGAAGCACACTCGTGCTTGTGGCGGCATCCACCTTGCGGGAGCGAGCAGCGGCGCGCGTGCTAATTGGCCGCTCTCGCAAGGCGGATGCCGCCACAAGCACGAGTGTGCTTCAAAACAGCTGCTGCTTGTTTTCACTTTCGGGGCCGTGTCGATTTATGCAAGTTGTTTAATGTCCGTGAATTCCTTAACTACCGCCTCAAAACTTGTAAGTAGTGTGCCTCCTCCTAGTCTTCCCTCGAGTCCTTGTTATTTTAATGCAGCTTTTTAGTAGAGAAGGACAAAAATAACTTCCCGTGGTTTGTCCAGAGATAACATTATAAATAACTTCCATGAATCATTTCTTTCCCGAATACAAAAAAAACGTCACTGACATGTTTGTTTTTGATATTAAAAGTGGCGGATAAGGAGGCTGGTGGGGTTAGGGTCTGCCATGGAGGGGCTACAGATGCGGCCGATTTGACTGTGTTTTTAAAGCCTGCGCATGCGTGAGCGCTGGCGAGAAACTTCTCTTCCCCTCTCCGGTCAGCAGGTCACTGACTTGGCCTCTCGGTGATCTGGGGAGCCCAGCAGTTGGTAGTGCAGGACAGTAGGGGGCAGCATGCCTATGGTCTTGTAGTGTGTTTAGTAGGGGTGTCTCCGAGAGGGTGAAATGCTATTCTTCCATGGCCTGGTTCAGTCACCGCAGCGTACCGTGCTTCTCAAATGCTGGGGGCCAACCTCCGTTGGGGCACACGCTGCTAGAGAGTGCCCGTGACATTTGTACTGGTGAGAATCGTTCACCTTGGCTTCTGTATGGCAGCGAGTGCCACAGGTGAGATCTCCGTCAGTGCAAGCTTCTTATAAGATTTTATAGAACCACTCCCTATATTGGATCATAGTGTGAAGGCGCAGAACTGCATTTACACGTTTAGGCATTAGTGTAACTGTAACCCACTTCTGCCACATTTTCTTGCTCTTGGTAACATTGTGCACGTGGAGATGTTTCTGCATCTTGGCTTCTGAGGTATGAAAACTGAGAAGATCTTGCTTAGCCAAAACTGTTTACATATTTGCTGTTCGAAGGCCATCCTTTCTGTTCCCATGATTTCTGATAGGGACCTGCTAGCTCTTACTGTAACAAAACAGACATGTAACCAAACTCGGCACTTGTGTATCTTAAAGTATGAATTTGTGTCTTGCTCTCTGTATATATATATTGGCATGCACCACTAACTGTTGCTAGGGGAAACTCTGGAACTTAAACCTCTGATTCACAGGTTATTAAATGAATGCTTATTTTGTAAATAAATGTCCTGTTTGCACAATTTCCACTTGGGTTTGGTGTAATCTGTCCTTCTGCACCAATGTGTGTACGAGTTCAAATGAACTTCATAGTTTGTCCACATTTTTGGCTGCGTTCTTCTTTCTTTTAGTGAATAACGTTTTTCCCCCCCAACATTTAATGAGGTGATTCGTTTTTTTACAAAGACATTTCCTTGGAAACATGAACTCATTAATAACTTCTATTCACCACGAATTGTGCACACCGTGTATTTCCTAAATCCCCAACAGTATTGTAGCAAGGATTCCATGAGCCCTGGTGCAAGCAAAAAAGAAGGCCTCTTTGACTGCTGTTAGGGTAGTAAACTATCACAAGTATCAGGTGTGCATGGCCGCTCTGGGCCCCGGTGCACTGCACCTGCTGTGCCAACGTTAGCTACGCACCTGATCCCCAACGCATTTCGGGCTATAATACTGAGCTCTTCGTCAGGGACCCGCTGGTCAGTGCGGCACACCGAACACTTAAAAGTGAAAGTCCTCAGATTAAAGGAAACAGACACCGCACAAAAAGAAGTAAAAGGCTCAGTGCTGTGAAAATAATGTATAACTGAATCTTTTGCAAACAAGCCCTTCCAGACTAGTTTGGCATGTCAGCTGATTTTCCTTGCTAATAGGGCAAAGATTTCTGTAACCCCCATTATACAAAGTACGGTGTAAGCCGTAAGGCTCGCAAACGACACAGGCCAATTTAGCAACCTAAACATTTTAACTTGATATTGCCATCACCTTTTCAGGATGACTTGTGTTTTTTAACATGTGCACTCGTTTGCCTAAAGCCATTCCTTGTATATTAGCCATCTTCAAACGAATTTATGGCTTGCCCCACAGAACTCCAGTCCCAAGTTGCCCCAGGTCAGTTTTAAATAGTAAGTATAGATGTGGTTTTCTTTCTGCATTCATTACTGTACTTATGAGCACTTTTGAATGTAAAATGCAACACTATAAATTGTAGAATGCTAGTTTTATCTCTGAACTAAATACACCAGTTATTCCTATCATGACCCCCACCCCCTTAGAATCGATAGGGTCACCGGACCATGTTACATGAACTAGACTCGTTTATTCTAACTACGCCAACTATTGCGAACTCCACTAAGAATATTAAGAGTCAAACTTTCCAGCAGAGCCAATTCTTGGAATTATTCAATTTTTAATGGACCAATATATTTGAGTGTTCCTTCACCTTCAGTTTGGGGTGAAGTATGGAACATTGTTATGTTATGGAGGATTTATCAAGCGCACGTTCACCGAAAGGTCTCTTGGCGCTAAAGTAGATACTTCCGCTGTGATAGAAAATTTACCATAGGCTTGTCTGAACAAATTGGTTTTCTAGTGGTTCCTAAATCTCTCCTAGTTATCTATAGCTCTCATTTCAAGAGCAGAGGAGTTCCATGTTTGGGGAGCAATCACCGAGGACCTAGTTTCTCCTGGCCTCTTTCTTTTGCTTCTAGGAACAATCAAGTTCAGATTGGCTGATCTGCGATGACGGTTTGGAATATAAGGCTGAAATCTGGTAGAAATGAAGGCTCGGCGTTTTCTATGAAGAGATTTGAAAATCATACAGCCCGTATTAAAGAGGATTCTCTGGGCTACCGGGATCCAATCTAGCTTCTCCAACAGTTCTTTAAATCCAGTGCTTAATTTGTAAAAGAAGATGTGCCAGGCCCAAAGTTTTGCTCAGAAGCCCAAGGTTGGCACTATCACATGTCAGTGTGACCAAAAACCACAGCTGCACAGTCTTGAGTCCACCTCATGTCTCTTTAATCAATCCACCAGCAGACAAACCTGCCCCTTTATCTCACTCCTGCAGGTTCACGCTCTCTACCTTTCTTTCGTTTTATTCATCTTTCTTTTACTCCTTCGTTCCCCCTTGTGTCTTCTCAACTCTCTTGCTCCTGGTCTGATGAACTAAAATAAGGGCCCGTTCCCAAACGTGAGAGCCCGTCCGCCCCACCTGCAACCACCGGTTCAAATTAAGCACTAGCAAAATAATTCCATTTACTAGCTCCTTATCTCACAACATTATTTTTAAGTGTTGTGCATGAAGGGATACCTCAACTTCTCCTAGAAATGGTTTCAATATATATTGTCAACAGTAATTAAATCCGTTACTTGATTTGAGAGGAGAATCATCAAAATCTCAGTTCATACATGGTAAGAGTGATTTCTTTTTGCAGATGCTTTTATACGTCCCAATGGAACACTCCAATTTCATCAATCTATCAGTAGGATATACTATTCAAATACACTTTAAATTCCCTACATTTACCTACTATTTTTAGGAAGAGTTGAAAACGAATAATTTTGAATCGTAGAAAGTGCTGCCCCGAGGGCGCAGCCCAGGGAGACAAGCATTGGCATAGCCAATAGGTCTCGCTTTTGGGACCTTATAAGTATTTAGTTATGCAGCACAATATCCTTGGTGCAACAACATCAACTGTTGCATGGCTAAACACATAAAGGTCCCAAAGGCGAGACCTATTGGCTAGGCCAATGCTAGTTTGAATAGATACCAAAGCAGTACATCCCAAGTTGGTGGGCCTGTGAAATGGCTCAAACCAAAAAGTCCTGCTGGACCAAACAGATAAAGTGCCCCTCCCACCAGACCTAGCCTTCAAGGAAGTAGTGCTTCATGAACAACAACTCATGTCACAGCCTGACAGATGTCCAGGACAGGTAGTGGTTCAATGCAGGGGTAGGGGCCTCAGACCGTCTGGAGGCAGAGTCTTGGCAAGTGTGTGGCAGATAATACAGAGGACTACCCACCAACTTTCATAGGGTACTTTTCTGCTCTAACTACCTTTCTTTAACCTAGAGAACCAAGTGGTGTAGTGAAGCTGAACCGACAGAGCTTGCAATTCACTTACAAGACATGCTGAAGTTCTCACTATCAGAAAGACTTTCAAGAGTCTGGAAACAGAGTACAACTGTGTATCAGCTCAAATTGAGTACACATCAGAAATGAGAGAACCAAATTGAGGTTCCAATGCCTCATCACAAAACGCGGGGGGGGGACAATTTATCTAAATCCCAGATCTCTTCACTACTGGTGATTTAAACAAGGACTGTTGGTTCAGCAATTGCAAAATGCCCTCACAAAACACTTAGTGCCCACAGCAAAGCCCTTGGAAGGCTAAAAACAGCATAAAAAGCAAAACATTAAACTAGGTTTGCAATGGGTTCGTATACCAGAAATTACGGTTTATGCAACACCCTTTATATCATGTGCGTGCTACAAGAGTTTGAGATCAGCCTACCTCTGGTTCACAGAGATAACTAATGATCTCAAACGAAAGAGCAGTGAATTCTATTTAAAGCAGAATAAACAAAGTAAGCAACCAAATTTAAGCTGCTGGATGTTGATTCCAGCAGTACATGCTTACCATCAGTGAGCTCCTATGTACACGGGGATGGGAAGCAATGCTAAGGGTCCTGCGTGAACCAGTTTAGTAGCTGTGCGCTTGGCTGCTAGGATAATATCCACGCCTTTGTAAGGGAGGTCAAAAGCATTTAACTGTTGCTGCTCGATCTCCATGCAGGGAGGTCGATATTGCACAGACCCAGGGCAGGACCCGGCTGCTGCGACAGGATATCATCCCGAAGCGGCAGCCTGATTGGAGGACAAATGCTCATACCCAGATGTTCCAGTACCACACACACCCCTTGCCCAATCCAGAGCGACAAGGATAACTTAAGCCTAGTCTTTCCTAATCCCTAAGAACTCGAGGCAGAAAGGCATACAGGAGTCCCATGCTCTACTCTAGACAGAATGAGTGATGCCACCGTGGGAACTCGAATACAACAAAGTGCTGATATCACAAAATTTCAGCATTAGCAAAGAGACTGAACAGGGGTTCTCCCCACTGCTGGAAGACACTCTGCACCTCTCCAGGGCGTAACTGTCATTCATAATCTGTTAGGTTCACCAGACAAGTTCTTCAGCCATGGCATTCAAAGATCCCACCAAGTGGTTCACAACCAGGGAAAAGCCCTATGGCCCACCCATTTAGAGTCTCCTGGCACAGGAACCAGTACCTCACATAGCCCTGCTTGTTGCAGTACCACATAGCAGTGGTGTTGTCCATGACAACCAAAACCCTTGCTTAGTCAGTAGGAAAGCCTTCAATACCAATTAAATGGCCCATAAATCCAACAAGTTGATGTGGAGGCAGGGTTTCCACTAGAGAACAGAGTCCTCTGATCTAAACCTCTCCCAGTTGGCCTCCTCAACACAGAAGTGATGCATCAATCACCAGTCAGCCAGCTCTGGGTGGGGATCAGGGGTGTGTGTGTGGGGGGGGGGGGGGGAATATGTCACCAGTCCAGTTATGGTCGAACAGCAATCACTGCAGGTCTTCTGAAGTCTCCTCCAAAACCTGGATGGAATTGGCAGTTTCCCTGGTGCAGAGTCCGCTGAGAGCACAAATCCCACATGTGCCATCTGGCACTGTCCACATTCAGGAAGCAAGAGGCTAGGAAGTTTCCAAGCCACTCTCATGGAAACCCAGTACTGAAGCTAACATCAGAATCATAGCCAGAATGTTTAACTCATTGAACCCGAGGAAGGTTCAAAACTGCACCATATCCAGAACACCCGAGATGAATAGGCACCTCTGCAGAGTCAGGAGTGACATCAGAATGTTGGCAAACCTCTTAATGTATGAGGTTTTTGATCATCAACTAGAGGTGGTTTAAAACAGATTGTGGTAAGCCCACCTTCAATATCCAATCGTTGAGAGCTGAAGACTAGTACACCCAAAACCTTTGAAAGTGTACCGCAGTCACTTTTGTGAACACTCGAGGGACACTAGTGAGCCGAAAAAAGAGGACTGAAAACACTTTTTGGACCACCTTGAATCACAGCAGGTCCAGCTCTGGCATCGTCTCCTGAAACCAGGGCAGATAGAACCTGAGCCAATGTGAGCATCTTGAATTTGCTCTTTCAGGAAGAGTGTGGTGTGTGTAGGGGTTGACAACACAGTCTCCAGGGATGAATTCAAGCCACTGGCCTCTTGAACATCAACACAAACGATTGTCATAGCCATAGTAGGTAGGAGCATCAACCCCAGTGTCACCATCCATATCAACTTGGGTACAGAGTGCTTGAAGGAGACTCCTTGGAAGTGGTAGTGTTTTGTCAGAGTTAGACAAGATACTGGAGTCTTCCTCCAACGTTTGCATCAGAGCCAGCATCATGTCCACAACGTACAGTTTGGCTTTGTGCTACCAGATCGGCTTAGGATTCCCCTGGGTACAGCGTTCACAGGGCAACCTGTCTGGCAGACATCTGTTTGAGGCAGTCCCAACAAGGTTTAAACACTAATTCAGCAGGGACATGTCCTTTGTACACTGGAAAAAGAATTTTGAGAAGACGTTTGTCAAAGAGGAAGATTCTTTGTGAGTGAGCTCCAGACCTGCGCCCCAAAGTACAGAAAGCTAGAACCTGGTAGTACACAGGGGTGGTACTTATGTGGCTCAAATGACACCTACAGGGCAAGATAAAGCAGTCACCGAGGTGCACGATGCCACCTGCTGGTGCACAGGAACAATGCTGAGAAAATCTCCAGACCCATTCTGGTGTATGGGTGTATTCACTAGGTGAAGAATCATCTATGTTTCTATAGGGTATATGCTGCAGAACCAGTTTAGTGTGTTTTTTTTTTTTTTTTTAAATGCCCTTGCCAAGATCGTCTCCAGACAGTCTTTGTGTAACAATGTCCCACACAGCTAGGTAGTCTGTGCCTTTGTTGTCGGTGCTCCAGGCCACAAAGGTGCGAGGTTTCAGCACTCCTGGGTCATCAGCATCAGACTGAAAGATCGAGAAAGACAATAAGATGGGCCTTGCACAATAGAATCTTCTTTCAAAGTTTGCATCCGGACGTTACTTTACACCTGCACCATCCAAGATCTGCTCTCCATGCTGAATCGGTCTTGTGGTAGCCCAGCTGTGGACGGTTTGCTTTACTTTAGCGCCAGTTTACCCAATACAGCACTATGTTCACATGCTGGTTTTTTCCACAGTCTTGCACTCTCCAATTGCATGCTCTCAAAAATGTCCCTTCTGTTCCTAAAATCTGGCACAGAAACCTGATCTTGACTGAAATGTAATAGAAAGCAACTTTAAGAGGATAAAGGGGAGGTGACAATCAGAGGCTTTAAGTACTCTGCATGCCTCTTTTCTGAGAACAACCTCCAAGCAACATGCATGTTTGCCTTCATGTCTATTAATGTATTTTAACAACTTCCTCATAACTCATTTCTAAGATAACAGCCCTTCCTTTTCCCCCCCGAAAGTGACACCACCACAACCCAACACTACCTCACCCCCTCTATTAACCCCAAACATTAGATAAACGTAATGGGAGTTAGGTGTGCTCATTAGTGCAGTGAAATGTTCATGCTATTACAGAGTAACATGGTGACCGCATGAAACGGTATGCTAGAGCACACACAACTTATCCCAATAGACAACTGTAAGAAGTTGGGATATTAGTGGGGGGGGGAGAGCTCCTTTCAAATAACAAACCACCATTGTCTGAATCTTTTTTTTTTTTTTAAATAAAGAAATCACAAAATTAACCTGTGCTTAACCGTTGGGTAGCTTGGAACAAGATCATTCTGGCTTAACTTCGAGGCGATCTAAATATCTATACAGCGCTCAGAGTAAAGCAAAAAACAAGCAAAATCCCAAACCAGTTTACAAAAAAAAAGCAACATTTATTAAATAAAATGCCACCAAAAATACAATAAGTAGAACCAGAACTAATTAAAAAAACATTAAGATTTAAACAAAAAAAACGGCACAAAGTGCCACTCGCGGGTATCTGGTCACGTTGGAACAGGTCAAAGTTCAGGCCAACAACGGAGTGTGGGTCAGATACAAGGAAAGTTTTACCTTCTCAAACTCAAAGCGGACATGAGCAGCCTCAGTAGGAGCTTCGCATGGCTGCGAGGAGTTTGCTCCTTGCACCAAAAATTGTCACTGCTTGGGGGGCGTTGCAAGCGGCAGAGCGAGATGGCCGCCTAATCCATTAGCTCCGTCGATACTGTCTCCCTTACATCTATCCAACATACAAATCCAATTCCCAAGAGGGGAAAAAGCGTACCGGAAGGCGAGCGGAACCGTTTCCAGAGACTCCCGAGTCCGGAGATCGCCGGCAGCGGGAGTTACAGGTCCCGTTCGCCGAAGGCTTGTGACGGCGCCGGGGCAGAGACACTGGGCGTTGCCGTCGCTAGTGGCATCCACTGGACCCCTGTGGCGCTGCAAAGGCCGACAGAATGGTTGCGACGGAGTCGGGAGCGGAGACCAGCTCGTGACAAGCCGGATACGGAGAGAGCAGGGCCCATGAAGCACTGACGGTGCTGGGGCTTTCTGTGCGCACACGGAGAGGCGAGGTACCGGTGTTGGGGAACAAAACAGCCCCAGCGCCTCTCTTTTTTGACCTGTTCTGCCCTCATCAAGGAGACAGCGGCAGAAGAACGGCGACTGGGGCCCCCCCCCCACAGTGAAGGTGCCAAATGGCATGAGACGGAGCCCGTGATTGCGGAGAGGCACTGCGGAACGCCTGAGGGAGACTGGGGCACCCTTGAGTGGCCTGGATGCGGAGTCGATTGCCTTCCCTCCCCCACGGTGACGGCGCCACATAGCGTGGGACGGAGCCCGTGATTGCCGAGAGGCACTGCAGAACACCTGAGTGAGATTGGGGTACACTTGAGTGGCCTGGATGCGGAATCTTTAGGGGTGTGAGGTCACGAGGACTAACTGCGCCACAGCGTGCACACATCACACCCTGCAGTGAGATCGAGCCTGCCGCCCAGGCCTATCCACCACTTTAGAGGGCACACGCTTGAAAGGCAGAGAATGACACCCTCCCCTCCCACTGCTCCTTCACCCTGCAGTCCTGTTAGCTCGTGGCGGCCAGGGATACGGATACGATTCCGCGCCAAGCAGTGCACCGCTGGGGTCAGGGAGAGAGAGGCCGAGCTGCAGTGTCCTGGGCCTACGAAGAAGCAACAATGGAAAAGGCCAAAGCCACAGGGGCAAAAGGCTCCAAAACTGTCCAAACAAATAAACTAGATCGCTATGCCTTCCCTAAGGATACGCTACAGGAACACCACACCAGAGGCAAACACAGGCGACCCGGGAGGGGAGGACCAGGAGTGGTCATTGAAAGACATCATGGAAGCGATAACTGGGGTTAAGACCTCCTTGGAACATAAGACTGACTCAATCTCAATCGACGTGAACCTTATCCAAGCAGACCTCACCAAGCTCAATGAGAAAGTCAAGCAAGTAGAAATCACTACGACGAGCCGGGGGGCGTCACGCAACTCCAAGGGGATGTTCATGACCTACAAGCCTTCCGCAAATTCACTGAACACAAGCTGGACGATGAGGGGCGCCTTCGGCAGAACATACGCATACTGGGGGTGCCAGAGAAGGCAGAAGGGCAGGCACCGGACCATCTACAGCCCAAAGGCCTCAGCAAATTCTTCGTCATCGAAAGGGCGCACAGGGTCCCGGGAGGGCGTCCGAAGCCGGGGGCCCCCCACGCCCGATGTTGGCGAGTTTTGAATTTCCAGGACAGGGATGTGATCCTTCAGAACGCCAGGACAGAGCCCCCCCTCTTCGCTACGATAATGCTGTAATCACCTTTTTCCCCAGACTTCATGCAAATGGTGCAGAGGCAGAGAGGAACATTTCTGATGGTGAAAAAGCTCATAGAGGGTTTAAATATGCAATGCTGTTGCCAGCGCGCCTTCGTGTCGAGGCAGAGGGTCGAGCCTGGTTCTTCGAACAACCAGAGGCAGCCTCCGACTGGCTTGAGAGCCGGACAGACCGAAACTTTAACAATCGTAACAGTGGCGACGAGACAGGCTCCCAGCCAAAGGGATGAAGGGGCCTAGGACGACGATGGGGCCTCCTCTGATCAAAACGGGTCCACAGATGTGTTGAGACAGGTAACGGGGACCCATTTCTGCCGATACCCAACGGGGGTCCTTTCCCAGCCACCTACACTTAGATCTGTGGAACACGACTCTTCTTGGGAAATACATTGCAGCAATTGGGGAGGGGGACAAAGGGACGGAGTATTGCGCCCCATATATATCTACCTTTAGTTAATCAACAGGGCGACAGGCACTCTGCAAGTTTTAAATGGGCAGTTCTACGCCCAGAGTGCAGGGCAGCAGGGAGGGGGGGGGGGTTGTTGGGTTGGGGGTTTGTGTTTGTTTATTGTTGTGGTTTTTAACAACGGCAACGCATATGGACATTATTACAGAGGATACAAAGACTTATTCTGGATTCAATGAGTACACAGTGGGACAAAAGCGCTAAAATACTCAGTTGGAATGTCAACGGGCTTGGGGATAAGATCAAACGAAGCGTGGTCCTTCAGTATATTAAAAGGCAGACCCCTGATATTGTCATGCTTCAGGAAACGCACCTGGTTGGGAACTCCTGTAAGGCGATGCACAGATGGGGACTACAAAATGGTAGCTCATGCAGGGTTCACAACTAGCTCACGGGGCATGGGTATTATGATGAAAAACTCATTCCCCCTCACCGTAAGTTCCACATGGACGGACGATCGGGGCAGATATATAGGAGTCACGGGTACATGGGAGGGGCGCACTATAACACTCATGTCAGTCTACATACCACCTGGCCTGCAAGCTACCACATTTAAGTATTTGGGGGGGGGGGCTATCTTACTCACTACCGGACGGTCTACTAGTGCTTGGGGGAGACTTCAACTCAGTCTCGGGCACGTTGGACCGCCACCCCCCACGGGAGGTGGGGCCATCTTCTTGTTGGCTGCCAGACTTTGAGGCCCTGGGGCTAGCTGATGGGTGGAGATCATACAACCCAGAAAAAATACAACATACTTTCCACTCCGGGGCTCACCACAGCCTTTCCCGCATAGATTACATCCTAGTCCCTGCCCCACAAGTTGCACACATTCACGAAATCCGGCACTTAGCCAGGGGCATTTCTGATCACTCCCCAGTGTGGGTGCACATAATCCTCAACCAAGCAAGGTTAGGGAGACTTGCCCCAATTAGCCCATGGTACCTCCGGGATCCAATAATCCGTAAAGACCTCAAAGCTATAGATAACCACTTTCGAGAAAACGAGGGGACGGTGGACTCGTCTCAGACCGTATGGGAAGCCTTTAAGTCAGTGATCCGGGGTTAAGCCCGGTCTCTAATATCGGGAATGAAGAAAGACAGGCAGAAAGATCTCGGAAGCTGAGGCAGAGATCTACCGGTTGGAAAGGGAATTGGAAACTGAGATCACACCAGAGACACTCCACTCGCTGCGTCTCAAACAAGATAAGGCACTAGCAACTGACAGGGCTAAAATTTTGGGGAGGGGAAAAACTAGGCAGCATATACGACCTGGGAGACAAGGCGGGGAAACTAATAGCTTGGCTTGATAAAAGAGAGAGGGCGAGCAGACTGGTTCCGGAGCTCAGGGATACAGGTAACATTTTCATGACAGACCCACAGGATATCGCAAACCGGTTTACCAGCCACTTTAGTGCTGTGTACACAGCCGTGGCGCCATATACTGAAGAGGGCTCTCACGAGCTATTGCGAGACATAAGGCTCCCCACACTCTGTAGAGAACCATAATTTTCTGGAAAGTGCCTTGACGACGGACGAAATAGCGCCGGCAATTAGATAGTTAAACTCAGGAAAGGCCCTTGGTCCCAATGGCATTCCCATCGAGCTATACAAGCTTAGGCCTGACAAATTGGCACCATATTTAAAAGCCATGTTTGATGAAAGCAAGGAGCGGGGGATATTGCCAATGGATCAAAGGGTGGCCACCCTAGTCACCATTCATAAAGAGGGCAAAACCAAAATTGACTGTGCCTCGTATAGACCGATCTCGCTCCTAAACGCTGAACCCAAAATTTTAGCCAAGCTCCTGGCCAATCGTCTGGTTAAACTAATTGGGGGCCTAGTACACCCAGGTCAGGCTTCATGCCGCACCGAAACACAGCTCTGAACCTGCGCAGAGTCCATGGGGTTCTGGGTAGAGCAAACCCGATCCAAGAACCAGCTATAATTGTATCCCTGGATGCGACCATGGCATTAGATACTATCGAATGGCCCCATCTCTGGGCAGTGCTCGCGAAGAGGGGGTTTGGTCCGGGCTTCACTCAATGAATACGCCTCTTGTATCATGAGCCCATGGCACAGGTAGTGGTCAATAACAAAAAATAAGGCACGTTTACGCTCAGTCGTGGGACCCGTCAGGGATGTCCACTTTCACCTCTTCTGTTTGCCCTGGCTTTGGAACCACTGGCAGCATGGATCCGGAGGAACCCAGTAATACCAAGACTGCGTTGGTCCCCAGATTGGGAGGACCGCATTTCACTTTACGCAGATGACATACTATTGTACCTGGCCTCCCCCAGGAGGTCCCTGGTGGCAGTCCTGGATATCCTGGCAATATTCGGTAGATACTCTCGGTTCTCCGCCAACTGGAATAAGTCCCTTCTATATGTCCTCAAGGGGGACCCTCCCTCCCCACCACGAGACTGCCCAATACAAATTAGCACAGTGGGCTTCAAATATTTGGGAATATTTATCTCCTTAGACCAAACACTACGTTACAATCGCAATCTTCTCCCACCGCTACAGAGGCTAAAACGAGACATAGCTAGTTGGAAGACACTTCCCCTCTCGCTATTAGGCAAAGCGGCTCTTTTTAAAATGATGTCCTTACCCCGTTTTTTGTATGCCTTGCAAAATTCATTAGATCCTGTCCCGATGGCATATTTTAGAGAAATCGAGGGCCTCCAGACGGACTTGATGTGGGACGGGAAGCCACGCATCGCACTGAACAAGCTCACATTAAACTGGTAGGATGGGGACATTAGCCTCCCAAACATCAAAAAATACTATTGGGCGGCACATCTTGTGGCCATCAATCATGGTACCTATGGTCGCCCGGATGACCCCGGATATAACATGGACAGGTGGCTCCTCCCAGGGGGAAATATAATAGGGCGCTCTACTCAAAACCTGACCGATAACCACTGACGGGCCCTACTAAACAGTCAACATCTGGCATGTTGCTACTAAATCCCTTGGAGGGGGGCATAAACTGACTTTAGCAACTCCCCTATGGAACTCCGAAAAGCTGGGTAATCTATGGAGGTCGAAGGGATTCGATAGGTGGGAACTCATTGGAATCTCACAAATCAAAGACATGTGGGAGAAGGGCGAAGTGAAGACCTTCACCACTCTACAACAGCAACATGAGTTAGCCGAGAGAGCGCTTTCGATACACACAAGTCCGTCATGCACTACAATCACTTCTCCCAAGTGGTTACTCCCCTCCTGAGTCTTCTCTGTTGGAAGATAGAGTGCTGGATGGTCACTTGCCCGAGAAAACTATATCATTAATATATAAAAAAATTGATAAACATGGCAGATCCCCTCCAACCACTGCGGGAGAGATGGGTTAGGGATGGTATCGAATTGGATGATGAAGAATGGCAGGAGGCAGTGTCTTCCCCGAGAGTGGTTGCAATCCCAGCACGACTTAGGCTTGTACAGCTCAAAATCCTCCACAGAGTATATGTCACAGGGCCAGGGACCGAATATGGAGCCCTTGGAACTCAGAGGGGATATATGCCGTCCGCCTCGTAGCATTGAACAGGATGATGCCCCTACCCCATAACTCACCCCTAAAATGTAATGTTGTAAAGAGCGGTTGCTTATTGTCTTCACCATGTACGGTTATGCTGAATCCTCTGTACTGTATATCTTATGTCGATGTATGTTAATAAAAAGAATTTAAAAAAAATGTCACTGCTTGAACTTCATGTTGACAAGTGACTTCGGCAGTCACTGTTTGGGGCAAAGGAGGCTGCTGTAAGAACTTCGCATTGGAGACACCATGACCGTTGAGGACACGAGAAGCCCGCTAGAGTTTGCAAAGAGCACCAACCTTCTGGATTTTCACCTTTAACTTGGTTTAGGGAGAAAGTGTACACTGATGCTAGCCAAGGGTCCAGGACTGTGGTGGGGGGGGGGGGGGGGTGGGGGGGGGTGATATGGCATGTTGCAACTAAATCCCTTGGAGGGGGGCATAAACTGACTTTAGCAACTCCCCTATGGAACTCCGAAAAGCTGGGTAATCTATGGAGGTCGAAGGGATTCGATAGGTGGGAACTCATTGGAATCTCACAAATCAAAGACATGTGGGAGAAGGGCGAAGTGAAGACCTTCACCACTCTACAACAGCAACATGAGTTAGCCGAGAGAGCGCTTTCGATACACACAAGTCCGTCATGCACTACAATCACTTCTCCCAAGTGGTTACTCCCCTCCTGAGTCTTCTCCGTTGGAAGATAGAGTGCTGGATGGTCACTTGCCCGAGAAAACTATATCATTAATATATAAAAAAATTGATAAACATGGCAGATCCCCTCCAACCACTGCGGGAGAGATGGGTTAGGGATGGTATCGAATTGGATGATGAAGAATGGCAGGAGGCAGTGTCTTCCCCGAGAGTGGTTGCAATCCCAGCACGACTTAGGCTTGTACAGCTCAAAATCCTCCACAGAGTATATGTCACAGGGCCAGGGACATCCTACCCGAGCGGGAGTACTCAGCGAGTTGCCCTTCAACCGTTTTGAATCTAAACCAAAACAGCTCTGGTGCGGCGTCCCCCAGGGCTCCGCATTGAGCCCTCTGCTCTTTAACCTATACTTAGCTCCACTGTTTTCCCTGATTGCCAACTGGGGTGTGACGGCAATTTCCTATGCTGACTACACCCAGTTGGTCTTTCCGTTTAAAGAGCGGTCGACAGAGTCCTTCAAGAACTTCAAGGGCTGTCTGTGCAATATAGCGCTATGGATGAACTCAAATAAAATGAAACTTAACGCTGGAAGATAGAGGTTCTGTTCTTTGGGAAAGGCCCAGTGCCAGACTTTGATTTATGGTGGCCGTCAGAAATGGGCCCACCACCATCACCTGCCCCACACATCCGTAATTTAGGGGCGAGATGGGAGGCGGACCCCTCTTTCTCAGCCCAAATACAGCAGGTCTCTGCAACCCGTTTCAGTAAATTAACACTTTCCTAAGGTTTTTTACACTTCCTACCGGAAGATTGCCGCAAATCAGTAGTCCACGCCACAGTTACATCTAGGCTGGACTACGTAAATAGCTTATATCTTGGCCTCCCCAATTATGCCATCTGTCGCCTTCAGATGATACAGAATGCAGCTGCGAGACTGGTTCGTCGCATACCTTTGACACCATGTCTCTCCGCACCTACAGAAGCTTCACTGGCTTCCAGTGGAGAGGAGAATAAAGTTTAAGGCCTTGACACTGGCCTACCGGGCCCTCTACGGAAAACGCCCTGTTTATCTGAAAGACAGACAGCCTTTATAAGCAAAATCGTACGCTGCGATCCAACTCCCACAATCTGATATGCACCCCACGGTTTGCGAAATCACACTTGGGCAGCAGAGCATTCACGGTTAGAACGGCTTCTGTGTGGAATGCTCTAGCAGGGTTCCTGCGACAGGCCAAGTCAGAAGCCTGTTTCAGAAAGGCCCTGAAAACATGGCTTTTTGGCAGACTAATAGGGTCCGTTGGACCTTGGTGCTTACTCCGGTCGCAATTACCTGCTGCTTCAGCACCGGGACACCCCTGTTTGGGGTAGCTGTCGCGCTTTATGAGCTTCAGTATTATTATTATGGGGAGGGCTGAGGGAGGAGAGTGTAGGAGACGGTGCGGCCAATTAGGCACGTTCATACACATAATATGGGAGTGCGAACATATACAATCCTATTGGCGGAAAATACACAACATAATTAGTGGAGTACTCACAGTCCTCCTTTGCCCAGAGGCACGTAGGTGCCTCCTGAATATATGGGAACCTACGGATCCGAATACTCAAACACAGTGGGCTACACTGGGATTAATGTTAGCAAAGAGGAACATTGCACAACTATGGGGAGCGGCGCAATCACCCACAGTAGAGGCCTGGAAAAAAAGACCTTGATTGGTGCATGAACAGAGAAAAGACGGTCTACACGGCCCGGGGTTGCCCCAAAAAATGGTCCCGAATATGGAGCCCTTGGAACTCAGAGGGGATATATGCCGTCCGCCTCGTAGCATTGAACAGGATGATGCCCCTACCCCATAACTCACCCCTAAAATGTAATGTTGTAAAGAGCGGTTGCTTATTGTCTTCACCATGTACGGTTATGCTGAATCCTCTGTACTGTATATCTTATGTCGATGTATGTTAATAAAAAGAATTTAAAAAAATGTCACTGCTTGAACTTCATGTTGACAAGTGACTTCGGCAGTCACTGTTTGGGGCAAAGGAGGCTGCTGTAAGAACTTCGCATTGGAGACACCATGACCGTTGAGGACACGAGAAGCCCGCTAGAGTTTGCAAAGAGCACCAACCTTCTGGATTTTCACCTTTAACTTGGTTTAGGGAGAAAGAGTACACTGATGCTAGCCAAGGGTCCAGGACTGTGGTTGGGGGGGGGGGGGGTGAATGGCTGGGAGAGGGAGGAAGAAGGACTTTGGGATCAGGACACTCTAGAGGCCAACAGCAGGGCACTGGTAGGTCCAGTTGGTGCGGTCGGCTAGGCAGTTGCATGGAAGGCCTCTGGAAGCTTGTTGTGTCCTATTACTCAAACAGGAGGTAAGCCAACTGACAGTTGGTCACTTCTGGGGAGCCTGGGCTCAAGGCAAGAAGGTCCAGGCTTCTTTCAGACAGCACGGCAGTCCTTCTGAATCTCCCACAGGTCCAGGAGTGTTCTTATGAGAGGTTCTGAAGGTGCCGCTTTTATAATCTGTGCCAGCATTTGTGTGGGAGGCAATCCCTCACGTACACCCAAACTGATTCTAGTCCGTTCTTCCCCTGGGTTTGGCTCCAAACGGTCTAGAGTGATAAGCAGGCCTGGTGTCAGGTTACTTTGTGTGTGCTGCAGGCAGTGTCCTTTGAAGTATAATTCGGGCAGGACACAGTTCCTCCACATTCATTCTGTCAGGAAGACCCACTCCCTCTCCACCCAGGTCCCTTTTGTCCACATGTCTGGAAGGAATACAGAACCCACCACAGGAGAGCCATTCACAGTTGTGTCCCTGGACACTGGCAAAAAGCCCATTTGGTTTAGGTAGCAAAATGCCAAATTTCTAAAAAAAAAAAAGTGGCAATTTTTGAACAACATTAGACTTTACCATTAAAGATTATCACTTAAGTGCAAAAAGGTAACCCAGTGTTAGTCTGTGGGGGGAGCGAGAGCGAGCAAGAAATAAAGAGAAAGATGTTATGACTTAATTCTCCAAACAGGTTCCTGATGTAGACAGTTGATTCACATCCCCAGTCTGCAACCTCAATATAAACTTTGAACCTGAAACAATTAAGCAAGTTTGGGTCAGAGTTGATTCACAGAACAGGGTACACCACAAAGTACTCCAATAGCAGCTGTGATCCAAGAAGGTTATAGCTGATAGCCAGCCACCCAGAGGAACAGGGACACCACCAGAAATCTGCATATCTTGGAGAGGCTGTGGGTCTTCCCAACACCCAGGAATCTGCCTAGCAAGAGGAGAGAAGGCAAACACCTTATCCCACAGAAGTGATCTACCAGAGGAGAAGACGCCCCAGCTGCAGAGACTGGGAGAGGAGAGACCCAGAAAAAGCATCTTGCACAAGCAAGTTAGCCCAGACTCAACCTCTGTGGACCAAAGATTCTCCCAAACTCCCTGCTCAACCTAGAACTAAGTTTATCAAATATTCTCCTCAGCACCCGCTTCTGCAACCACCCCAGAGAACACAGAGAACCTGTGCCGACTGCCTTAACCATACCAGAGGACTGCATCTCAGCACCCAGACCAGAGGAAAAGCATTACTCATTGCCAGGGCTGGAGCCAGGTCCTTTGCCAAGTTTCTGTACGGGTCACCAACTGGCAGTTGAGGGGGCTGACAAGATACGTCCCTTTCGGGTGCGTAACTTCTCACCCCCATGCAGAGCACACTGCACACCACCACTTTGATGATCCAAGCCCACACCAACAATCATGTAACAAGCACCTTATGAACAGCAAATTAACCGGATAAACAGAACTACTTGATAGCACTTTGAGTAATATTTGAAGTGTGCACTACAACTGCCTAGGTACGTCTAAGGACTGTTCTATAGGTCAAGGACCGGTCAACAGATCAGTCTACAGAAAGGCCGCTCCACTTTAGGCGCAGTGAG
This sequence comes from Calotriton arnoldi, assembly GCA_963921515.1. Lineage (NCBI taxonomy): Eukaryota > Metazoa > Chordata > Amphibia > Caudata > Salamandridae > Calotriton > Calotriton arnoldi. Next base: position 672,010 of record CAWUFW010006009.1, read on the forward strand.
CCTGCACCCAAGTGAGAACTTCTACTGTGCAATAAAACCTGTAGCGTTCATACCAGTAGTCCTACTACTATTTAAATACAAAACTATTGTGTGCGATTAAAAGTACAAAAAAAATAAAAAGATAAAATAAAAAAAAAGCGCACTAGGCTGGACATTCACTTACTGTGCGATTGTAGAGTTCTGGGTCTATACAACCTCCCCCCCCTCTCCCCCCTCCCCACCGAGAAGTGCAGTACGGGTATACTTGAGGAAATGTGCAGCACCATAGCAGAACAGGCTGCAGGACATAGGCTGTAAACAACCCCCATGTCCACACCTGAAGCCCAGTAACTCATGCATGCCCAGTTGCCTCCTCCTACCCAACAGAACAGATTCCAACAAGGGTGGTTATATATAATTTAAAAAAAATTAAAAAAACGACAAGTCAGATAACCTAGTTAACAGCGCCCCTGATCACTAGAGTTGACTTGGTGGTCTTGGCCATCCGACAATGCAATCAGAAAATTCACAGGGTGAATCGAAATCCTGATACTCACTAGAAGTCACCAACTTTTTTTCCTGTAGAGGGCAGAATCTTGAGGCCTTTTATCTTGTCCTCTCCGTTCTATCTTAAGAGTTCTCTTTAGCATTTTTGGAGGCACAGCTCTAAACTGAAACCTTTTAGGACAGCTCTGCGCAAGTGTCAGCCTTTTTTCACTGTTTGAATGAATGTAATCCTTTGACCAGATGAGCAGGGTGCATGTAATAAGTGCAATGCAAGCAGGAGTCAAAAGCAAATATTTTTATCTTCAGTCAGGATTTGGAAAGAGACTCTGCATTAGTATGGGGTTTCAACTTGGTTGGCAAGGGCAATGAAATGTGTAGCTTTCCCATGGTCCCTCCACCCAGAAGACAGGCACAGCGGATACCTTTAAGCCACGGTAGTAGGCAGTCCGTAAAGATTCCTGGGACAGCAAATGTCTTATTTTTGCGGGAGGGACGAAGTCAGTTTCTGAAAACGAAATCGTCCAAAGCAAATTAATTCTCGTTGGAAGGATTAGAGCTCATATTTCCCCCCTGCACCAGAAAATCTGAGCAATGCTGGTCTCTGGTGCACTAAACCTCCACCAAAATGGCTGTCCAGTAGCTACAATTAAGTTGATAGTATAGTACTGTGTGCAGCCTATCATTCCATTCTAAAACTGCGGGTTAGCATTTCTACCAAGCATTCACGACTGGGTAAAAATAATTTAAAGCAAGGCTTGATGAAAAATTCAGTGATAAGAATTTACCTAAGCACGCATTGCTAGGACTAAAAAGAAAGGGGCAAGTGGTATATGAGCTGCAGTTCGCCCGCCAGTTTGGTCTAGAAATCACCTTTCAGTTTGCATACTTAACTACACAATTGTGTTCCTGGATGTTTTATTCACAATCTTGCCATCCAACACAATATCAAATATACATCTATATACAGGAAGCCAAAATATGACATTAGTAAACAATTTTAAATATTTAAACAATAACTTAAATAGCTTTATACAATTTCCATGTCGCCCTTCCATCCAAGAGCTTCAAAACTATGTAAAGTGCTTTCAATCCTGGTTCTCGTGAGCTGTGAACGTGTGCAAGGTCTGTGCCACCTTGCGCTGCAGCATGAAGCATGGCACCTCCGCCAGAATCTCAGGTTTTTGCAGGTCATTGCTACAGGGGCCACTCTATGGCCGTGCCTCCAGGTTCCAGTCCAACCAATGGTTCTTGAAGTACTACAAAAAAGAAAATATATTTATAAAATAAAAGCAAAACTCATCATTCAAGTGATCACCTTTGGACAGGGGACACCAGGGGCCGCATTATACATGCGGTGCATCTGCCTTCATTGTGCTGGGCACACCTTTAAAAAGGTGCGCCCAGCGCAATGAAGGAAAATGCACCGCATTATGATTAATGCACTGCCCCAGGACAGCAGCGAACTCATGCTGCCCCTAGGGCAGCGATTCATGTGAAGAAACGGAGGGGCTGCTTTGAAGCTGCTCCGTGTTTTCACAGTGCAGGCAGCAACCAGTCTGCACTTTGAAGGGGGATTAGAGATCCCCTTGCAGGCAGGTGCAGTCAGTGATTGCACCCGCCTGAAAGGGGATGTCTGGGGAGGGGGGTTAATGGGACCCCATTTCCCCCCCTCCAGAAGGCTGCTCTAAGGGGGTGCACTGACAGTGCGCCTCCTGAGAGCTACTTTGCCTCTGCGCCCGCGTCTAATACGGCGTGGGTGCACAGGCAAAGGGATTCCCTCATTTGCATGGCTATCGGTATTACAGAAGGGGTCTCACAAGCATCTGCAGCCCCTTCTGCATTACCTAAGTGCCCCAGGGGAGTACAAAGTGGGCGAAAACGCCCATTGCGCCCCCGATGCACTATGTGTGTAATATGGCCCTAGGTGCTTAACAAGCATATTCCATCTTCAGCATTGCCTCCCGTCAGCACCCCCACATGTCCCCCCGCCCCCATTGTTTACTCGTACGCTAAGGGAAGATGAGTTTTTCAACAAACAGGAAAACTAGCAGCATAAATCAATGCTTTCTGCCAAAATGTATAGTTTTAGTCTGAAGCAAAAAAGGAACTGTTATCAGGCATACTTCCTGGAAAAACGTGAAGACAAAGTGAACAACTCCAGAAGTGGAGGTTTAGAAATTAAAACAGTCTAGAAGCGCACCATGTAAGGAATGGAGTTTTAGGGAGGATTGCAAGGGTGTCCAACCCGTGGGTTAAGATGGATGTGTTGTCTCAGTAAGCACACTTAATGATTAGAATAGCCGGGCAGAATTAGGTGTAGCAATGGATTTGGGCCCAAGCAGCAGACTGAAGTGAACATGCTGATTAATAAAGATGCATTTGTTATTACGGACATGGATGGAAAACAATGACCATTCACTAGAAAGGAGGCCAAACTAAGGACATTTCAACTGAATCCAGCTCTAATCCTAATTACCACTCCGATACTACGTCATCTTGAAAACGTGCCTACCAACATACCTTGAGTGCATGGATGACTGGATTCTTAACAGCATCAATGACTTGGCATGAGCCTCCACCCTCTGATCCCACAGAACTAAACTGTCGGCCCAGTGGCTTAAACGAAGACCTTAGGACTGGTAAGAAACAAAACGCCTTGCGCGGAAATGGCGGAAAAGCTAGAATTCAGTTGACAAAATTACCTATAAATTATCACACAAAAAAAAAAAATGTATCACTCAGATCTGCTTAGCCAAAAAGGCATATTTTGAGGTAAGAATAACCGAGTGAGGCTATACATCCAAAGAAATTTTTTAAATTATAAAAACCTTTATGAATCTGGACGCAGTCACTAGAGGCCTAAGCCAAACAGTGCGAATTGCTGGCATCATATTTACATGATAAAATTAAGTATTCAAGCAATCTGCTTGTTGACTCACAGTCAGATGACATCCCGTCTGAGAAAGCAAATTCTAGTAAGACCATTCCCGGGATGCCATCTCTTTCAAACTTCCTACCCACTTCCTTGGAGGAATCATTGGCGGCCATTAGGAGCCTTAAATCAGGGTCTCCCTCTGGCCTATGGGCTCCCAACATACTTTGGTCAAAGCGGTACAAGTCATCAATCCCATTTCCAACAACATTTTGAATACCTCCGTCATCAGGAACTGTACCAAATGCAATGGAAAAGGGCCAAAATTCTACCTTTGCTTAAAAAGCCAATGGCTGATCCCAAAGTTTCAGCGAATTATAGGCCTATTTCCTTTCTCCCTGCTTTTTCGAAAGTTTAAGAAAAACTTGTGAATTCACAACTTGCAATATTTGGATATGAATGATCTGCACCAGAGTTAGTCTGGATTTACACTGCACTTGAACACAGACAGCCCTGTTAAGAGTTTGCCGGAGCAGATCAAGGGCACCCTACACAAAGAAGGCAGTCTAGCATGTTGGATTTAATCAGCAGCCTGGGATACTGTCCCACACTTGAAACTCCTTGCCCGCCTCTAATCTATTGGGATTGGTGGCCTAGCCTTGAAGTGGATCATTTCTTTTTTGGATGAAAAAAGAAAAGTTAGAACGACCCGTTTCTCCTCCACAATTCTTGAGCCAACAGTTGGAGTGCCTCAGGGTTCGGCACTCAGCCCCACCTTATTCAATGTTCACGCCTTTAGCTGTATTAGCTGAGGCGTGGGGGCTAAGGTAATCTCATATGCTGACGACACTCACCTTATCACCTGTGGAAAGTGAGAAGAGTTCGTCAGAGAGGCCATGAAAAACTGTCTCTAAGGTGTTTCACTGGCTGTCCAACCAATTAGGGAATTAAACTAGACCGAGCCCTTTCCTTCCCAACACAAATCCAGGCACCGTCTAATTCTTGTTTCGGGCTGCTTCGCACTTTGAAATAAATTTCTTCCTTTGTCTGTTAAAGCTAAGAAACCAGTGATCCAAGCCTTGAGAACTTCCAGATTGGATAATGGAAATGCACTATATTTCGGTCTTAGAGATTATCTTCTTAACAGACTTCAAGTGGTGTAAAATCTGGCAGCACGAGTCCTTCATTTTTTAATTATTTTTTTAAATATCTTTATTTGCATTTTTAATGCGAACATCTTTAAATACTACAAACATTGCCATGTACTTATACATACATAATGATATTTTACCAACTCAGTCTCAGTGTACCGGTTAAGTTGAACACAGTATTACAATGTTAATACACAGTAGCTTTCTTATACTCTATGTGGGCCACAGTTGTAGGTTCATTGGAGTGACAGTATATTGGCCTTACCCTACCCCAATGTTGTCGTTTGTTCATTTGCCTATCTGGCGTTCCCTTTTTCTTTCGGACCTCATTGTCCATTTCGTGGATACAGCTTGGTGCAAATATAACACAATAGTTAACCAAACAATCAAAAGAAAACCATAATCATTCCGTCACGTCCAGGTCATTTTGCAGCACGAGTCCTTTATAATTTACCCCAAGAACCCTTGTCCTCGAATTTGAAGACACTTCACTGGCTAAATATTTAAATAAAGGATACTTTTTAAACCCCTAATCCTTGTTCATACAGCTCTGCTTCAGACTGAAGCTGGCTATTTGAGAGAGAGGATTTGTGACTATGTTCTCCTAGAAACCTACGGTCCTCCTTCGATCGAATGGCTAGCGTTCCAAAAATCTGCTAGGCTAGAACCAGTGGCAGGTCCTTTACCCATCTTGGACCGGTAGCCAGGAACAAACTTCCTCTGGAGCTATGTACCACAGCTGAGCAATTTATCTTTAAGAAAAAATTAACATGACTTTCAACAAGCTTAACAATACGATCTGTGTTTTGTAGGTAGCCTCTAATCCAGCACTAAGACACTCCTGAGAGTATCTGTGCACTTTCTAAATCTCATATCAAACGAATTACTACCTTCAGGGTAATTTAACTATTTTTTATAACTGGGAATGGAGACTATACTTCATGATTACTTGGGATGAGGTATGTATTGTGGAACACAGCATGGTTTAGATACAAGTACGAGTACAAATGTGATATTTTCTTTACCAATCATCCTGCTGTCCATCCAAACACACTAGCCAGGAATCAGACTCTCATATAAAAAGCATCTGCCTTCTGTAGAAAAGTGCCCTTTTTGTATGGTCACTCCCCACACACACTTTTTGCTCCAATGCGGATGGTTGACTCAAAGTACACTGAAGTCTGCTGCCTAGGCCCCAGTGCGCTCTCCCTAAAACGAACACGTCAATTGGATGTGATGTTAACCTCCTTATAAGTCCCTAATATGAGGTACCAGTGGTACCCAGGGCATGGGTGTTAAAGGGGTCACCAGGGCATGAAGCACTGTTTGCGCCACCCTAAGTGACCTAAGTAAGCGGATGGCAGCAGTCCTGCCATTGCAGACTGCAGTAGCATTGCAAACTGCTTGAAGTCCACTTTGGCCTCACAATGTGTGTCAAAGTCAATGCAGTATTTTTAATATTCAAAGCCTTTACTGACTGACATGCAAGCAGGCTGCCTCCCAAAAGGAGGAAACCGACTTTCCCTGCCCCATTTTCACCTGGGTAAGCGAGAAAATTGGGTATTTAGAAGGTGCACACCCTCAGAAGGCTAACCACACCTATCAGGTCAGCTACCTGGTCTGTACAGTTAAGAAAGGTTTGCCATTTTTAAAAGTGGCAGAATAGAGAGTTCTGGTTAGAAAAGGGGACCCGCAGCCCCAGATGTGCTCACCTCAGGGGCGGATTAGCCACTGGGGCTAGTAGCCCATTGACCACTTGCAACCATACACCTAATGCCCCTAAATCCAGGATTTAAGGGCTACCCCCGACACCAGAACCTCAGTTCTGATCGGATTTGAAACAAAGGACACAGAAGAAACCAGTCTGCGACAGCAGGAGCTACACAAACCAAAGGCGCGATACTCTGTTCCGGGATGAGTCGCAGTCGTGCAGTTCCAGGAAGGTTGCCACAAATGCAAAGATCGGGTCCCCCAGACAGAGGGACCCCTTTGAGAGCCAAAGGAAACACCAGACTAAATAGGACTAGTGGCACTAGTCCCCTGCACACTGCAGGTAAAAACATATCAGAACCAAAGAACTGCTGGCCATTGGGCCCTCCAAGGGAATCGCCCAAAAGTAGATGGTCCAGTACATTGTGCAAAACTTAGTCCTGACCTTCAGCAAGTTTCAGGCAGCTACTGTATTTCCCCCCACACGTCGAAATAACTTTCTGCTGAGCCTACAACTGCCAAGGCTTGTTGGAGGCCAATCTGGCAACCACCACCTTTACTTGGAGCTGCAAATTGAGGGACCACCACAACACCTTCATCGGACGTCAGCAGTGACCTAGTTGACTGTGTGCACCAGTTTCCTTACCAGCACTTGCAAGCTGTAATATCAGTTCTGCCGTGGCTCCCACTTCAGCACCAAGGACATCCAGGACAACTCTGCACCCAGGCTTCTCGAGGCGGGTACAATTCAACGGTTGTGGCTTGGACCTGGGACCTGCATCACTTTGACCCTTCTTGGGTTCCACTCAATTCTACATGCAAGTGACCGATTGTCACAAGTGCTTTTTTCCCCATTGAACGCAATGATAAAGTTTTGCAGTATTGTTTTGCACAGATTTAATTGCTTTTAAAAATCTATAACTCTGGTTATACTTATACAATGAACTTCTTTTTGGTATCTATATAAAAATCTGATTTGTATAAATTGGTGCCGGATTTCTTTTGAGTCGTGTAATTTACTTATCATCCCTGTTGGTACTCTGAAATGCTTAACCCATGTTCCTCTAGGAAAGCCGGACTGCTCTTTGAAACGCTACCAGGACTGGAGCTAAGGATTTATTATTGTGAATTCAAGGACCATCTCCGAGGTATGGAAAGCATTGCATAGTGAAGCCTAACCAGCATCACCACATAACACTCCACCTTCCTACAGCTGCCAAGCATTCAAGTAAAACATGTACTTCCTGAACTAAAGCTGCACCTTTCGGAAGAAAGTTCAACTTAATCATACTGGCCAATGCGGGAATCGTTGGCCAAGTAGTTTAGGCATTTTCCTTCATTAGCAAAACATTCTACTGGAGGACAGCCTTACAGAGAGAATACAGTTTTGATGTTTGGTTTTTCATTTGTGCATGCCTGATCGTCCAGGAGTAGGTTGTGCTCCTAGTAAAAGTTGGGCAATCAACCGACAATGGGCTAATCAGAAAGTATCGAGTGAGGTGGTCTTTAGTGGAATAAATTCATTCTGCATTCAGATATCCATATCTTAGGTTATGCATTAGCAGCTGGAATGGCCCTAGATTTCAATAGAAGCAGCTGCATCCAATTCATGATGCAGACTGAAAGGTCACAAGAAAGGCAAGATAACCCCCAACTTCATAATCAGGACTTCCTGAACCAGATTCAAAACAAGGCTGCAGACCTAGAAAATTCTATACTGAAAAGGGAGAAGTTGCAGCCTCCCTTATAAATTATTTATTTACATGAGGTGACTGTTAAGTTAGGCCCAGTCCTCAGATCTATACAGCACACTAAAAGCTCCGTACACTACACACAAGTTAGAAACAGTGCCAGCTAAAAATTGGGTATCGCAACAATTAGGAGTGTCCAAGAAAAAGCAGGAAATCCAAGGCAGGGCCTGGTACCAGAGCACATACTAGTGCACAGGAACGGCCCTACATTCCTCTGCAGTAAGAACTACTCTAAGGTGGTGCATTGAAGGCTTCACCTCCTCAACGGGCAGCAAATGGTATTTAATAAAAGGGGTTGGGAAACTCATTAACAAGCAGTAATTCAGTTGTGCATAGAGCTGCAGCCTCTTTATCCAATTTTATGGTCATAGACTTACATAGTCAAGGGCTTTGTACTAATCTTTTGGTTACTTGCTAACAGGGAAGACAAATCAAATAACGTGAATAAAGAATGCTGCCCATTCCAGAAAGAGGGTCCAGAAACAAATGCTAAGGCACCACTGAAACTGGAAGTGACAAGGTGTCTCTGTATTCCATCTACCCTGAAGCAGAGAAAAGGCATCTGGCAGGAACAATGCGCAACGCTTGGGTGTGTGGTGAAGGCTGGGCCCCATATGGATAGAGGGGCTGGAGCTCTACAGAGGGCCTAGTAAACAAGCTTTTTTTTCTCCATTTCCTGCTCTGGTTCCAACTCTGGAGCATCTAATCAACTGGGAATGAGTGGAGGCAGCTACAACAAGTACACAACAAAGCTTGCTTTAAACACTTTAAAATCCCAACTTGGAAGTCACAAGTCATTCTGGTGGATTTAATTAAAACAATGCAAAAAGAAAGCAATAAATTGAAAATGAAGGTAAGGTATAGATATGCCAAGTAGGCAGTACTCACTGTGTATATCGTATGTTGCTCCCGGATCCAAAACAATATCTGGCGGTAGAATGAGAAGGTCTTGGGACCATTTGTCTGAAAACTGAAAAGGATCACTCTCTGGGGAGGTAGTATTTACAGTACCCTCTGTACTGCAGCTCCGGGCCCGCCTGCAGAGCTTGCAGCTAACTGGGGTAAAGCCAGGTCCTCGGGGGAAAGAATCCTCGTCGCTCTTTAGGTAGCTGCGGATCGCTCCGCTGTGGTGTGGAGGACGCTCACGCAGCCAGGCCCAGTGAGTTGGGTCCTTGGATATGACCTAATGAAAAAACACCAATGGTAAAGTTTTAGAAGCTAGTTTGTGCATCAGTATGACATATATTTGCAAGTTCTAGTCAAACTATCACCATTCAACTGACTAAACCTCATGCTGTTGGATTAGGATGCACTTATGACAATAGTTTAGCATTAGAACTTTCGGTTCCAACTGGCAAGAGAACTATTCCCTCCGTGAAGGAGAGGTTTAAAGTGTAGGGAATAGGTCGCAAGGACCAGGCTAGTCAGAAACACTTAATTACCGGCAATTGTCCTGGAGTGAAACCAAGAATTTTGCTTCATCTCCACTAGGCCAATGTCTCCCTTATGGGAGTGTGTACATCTGGAAGGATAGAAGAGAGGAAGGAAGGAGAATAGTATACTAATAATTTGCCTTGAGATTGCCAGATATGAGTGTGAATGCATGTTCGTTTATTTACAAACTCAATTTGCAGATTTGACAACGGTTCAAAACAGACTTCACTTTAATCACATGAAGACTGCATTGACAGTTGAGTCTTAGCGAGGGAGCCCCAAACTCATGATCACTTTCTGGAACGTGGCAGTGCTGAGGTCAATACTTGCATGCAAACCTGTTGTGACCTAGCTAAATAAAAGTGATATCTGCCTCCAGGAGACCTGGGCTCCAACTCAAACGGTTCTATACGGTTACTACGAGCTCTTTAAACCAGCAAAACAGACCAATCTCTTTGGGTGCCCATGAGGGGGGGGCTTTCAATTTCTATCAAACACTCCTGCAGATTAAGGCCGTACCCATCCACCGAAACTTCCCAGCCTGGCAAGCAGCTCTAATATTCAGGATCTCAAACATAAAAAAGACTCCCCACTACTTCTAATAAACTGTTATCACAACGCAACCAAAACACTTAAACTGCCTTCCACCAAACACCTCTACGACTGCTTGGAAGATCTCCTGCTAGAGTTAAATATATTTAATGCTAAAAGAGAAAAGTATGGCCCACTTCTGAAACTATATCAACAAACTTCGATCCTCCAAAAGCATGAGGAACGCAGTCCTGGAAGAATCCTGGGTGCGACACGTCAAAACGATACAGCAGTAAGCCTTTAGGCTCCAGCGACGCCCTCAGCAGGGGCGAGTGGCGGAAGACAACACGCCGGGGGAAACTCAAACTCTGGCCACTCTGGCCCAGGTCTGCAGATATTTAAAAAAACATGAGCGATGGAGCCCCAAGCCCTAATGGCATCCCAGCAAGCCTATTTAAATGTGCCCAGGAGGACTGGGCTAAGGTGCCAACCCCCCTTTTCAATCAAGCCTACACCGCAGCACAGATCCCAGACTCATGGAGGGGCTTGACCCTATGCCCAATCGTCATAAAAGGAGACCCAACCATCACTTCCAACTACAGACTTCTAGCGCTACTAGATCTAGAGGCCAAAGTCTAGCAATTTGAGAAGGTACCGGGCGTAGAGGAATGGGTTGCAGAAAATAACATCTTACCTTACTTCCAAACTGGGTTTCGCACCGCTGCCTCCACAATTGACATCACAGCAATTGCCATCTTGAGTCACCGAGCAGCCCCCCCCCCAAAAAAAGAAATCAACCACTTCTACTGTTTCATCTACTAAAGTGGCGCTTTCTACAAGGTGGTCCGCAACACCCTCTGGAGAAAATTTAATGATTTGGGGGTACCCCGGCAGCTGCCTGGAGCCTTTATCCTTCTGCACTCCAACACATTGGTAGGGGTGAGAACAGGCCCCTCTACCATATCCTCAAACATTTCTACCAACGACGGCCTGAAGCAAGGGTGCGTCCTCACCCCCCTCCTTTTCAACCTCTACACAGCAGACCTTGGGAGATTGCTGGAGCACAACTGCATGCTTCCACCCTACCTGGACCATTCAAAATTACACTTATGGAAAATTAATATGGATGGCCCAACATTAACCCAATAAAATTCAACTGAAATCTGTTCAGGATAAAAAGATGCTGGTTGTCCGACAGACCCCAAATACGAATGAGAATGATTGGGCATCTGCAGTATGCTTTCAAAAAACGTTACAAATTGTCTTTGGCTATCCCACCCATCACGAATAACTTTCGTTAAGTAAATGACCTTCAATCTAGATTTAGGAAAGTATTCACAAAGGGTAGGAGTGTCAAATAGGAAAGCAAGACCCAATGAAGTTAAGGTTTGCCCGACATATGTAAGCCATGGGATTTTGTGGACATGAGCCATGTTCAGGATCTCTCAAGATTTTCTGGTTGAAACCCACAGTGCCCCTTTTCCATACTGATAACCAAAGAGAGTGGGGCTAAATTAATAGCATCGGTAATAAATGGCATGCTGACTTCAGTGTGTGCAACAAGGTTATTACATAGCTGTGGGACTGACAGCAATCTTTTGATAAATGTATCTTCTAAAACTTGTAGTGCCGTCATGTCTGTTATCCCCCAGATTACCAAAGCCCACATATGGGGCAGCAATGTTTTACCAAGTAGATGTTAGACATTTCTAAAATTGGCTTACAGCCCAATTTTTGGGAAAATCAGAATATCGCAGCGATACTTTGGACCATTAAGTTTGCTTGATTTTGCAACATCTCCTTCCAGTTTTGTTTAAAATGAAAAATACCTAATAATTAAAATGTTGTACTTACTCAATTTTACCCCCCACTAGATGGTAACTCGTAGTAGTCTTTTTGCCATAATATAGGTTTTGGCTTTATTTACGTGTAGGTCCAGATCGCGCATAAATGCTGTGTAGTGTGTGATAAGATTTTGAGGTGCCAGAGGGGTCCTTGCCAATAAAACTGAATCGTCCGCGTATAGGATAGGGAGGGGGGGGGAGGACAGACTATTGGAGTATCTTTCGCAATGTTGATCGGGGCGTCATTTAATTTGTTGGTATATAGGGCAAACAAGAAAGCAGCCAAAACGCATCCTTGTCAGACCCCCCTTTCAATTTTGAATAAAAGGATAGATAGCCAGACGTGTTTCGGGAAACTGTCCCTTCTTCTGTGGCGTGTTGTTCACGGAAAATGAAAGCACATTGCACCGCACGCAATTCCATTTAAACACCTGCCTCAGTGGGCGTGGCCAAATACATGGCACACCCACTGGGGAGGACAGGCATCGCACTACGACATCCAGAAGGCCATGTATTTGGCCACGCCCACTGAGGCAGGTGTTTAAATGGAATTGCGCGCGATGCAGTGGGCGTGGCCAAATACATGGCCTTCTGGATGTCGTAGTGCGATGCCTGTCCTCCCCAGTGGGTGTGCTGATCATTTCCAAAAATAAAACCAAGTTCTTTCCCAAGTGGGTAGATGCGAAAAACTGCAGTCATCTGCCCCGCTTTGTTGCCGTCATTGTGAGTAGGCGGGTACTACCCTGCATTAGCGCCGGCCTTTCTTCCTTCCTACCGATCAAACACCGTCGGTACCCCACTGGGGAGGACGGGCATCGCACTACGACATCCAGAAGGCCATGTATTTGGCCACTCCCACTGAGGCAGGTGTTTAAATGGAATTGCGTGCGGTGCAATGTGCTTTCATTTTGTGGCGACATCAAAATTATCAATCACAAAACTACCTGTTTTAATAAGGGGGGCACCTGCGGTTTTGATCCAGAGTTTGGCGGCCACCTAGGGAAACCTACCAAACCCAGACATTTCTGAAAGCTAGACACCCGAGGGAGTCCAGGGAGGTGCGGTTTGCAGGGATCCCCCAATGTTCTCACCCAGAATCCCCTGTAAACCTCAAAGTTAGCTCCAAAAAGAATTTCTCATATTTGTGTGTTGAAAAGTTGTGTGATCACTGGGCCGGCACAAATTTCCTACCACCCTGCGTTCCCCTTGTTCTCTTGATAAAACGGATACCTCACTTTTGTGGGTGCGCCAAGCAGTCAGCCTAAAAACGTATTTTTAAAAACTGTCATTTTGGACCCGCTTTGGATACCCCTCAATCTTTACACATTTTTGGCCCTTCCCTGTTGCAGGCACATGGCCCACCCACACAAGTGAGGTATTTTTATTGGGAGACCAAGGGGAATGCTGGGTGGTAGGATATTTGTGCCTGCACAGTGATCCCACACAGAAATGAGGAAAATTTGATTTTTTTTGCAGCATAAGGAGGTTTGCAGGGGATTCTGGGTAAGAAAATGTTGGGGGATCCACACAAGCCACAACTTCCTGGACTGCCCTGGGTGTCTAATTTTGAGAAATATCTGGGTTTGGTAGGTTTCCACAGATGGCCGCCCAGCCCAGGACCACAAACCGGTCATTTTGTGATAGATAATTTTGATGTCTCCACAATAACTTTTGGGCCCTTCCCTGTCGCAGGCACTAGGCCTACCCACACCATTTTTGTCAGAAGACTTCGGGAAATGCTGGGTGGACGAAAATTTGCGGCTCCCCACAGACTCTAGAACTTTCCATCACAGGTATGTGAGGAAAATGTGTTTTTTTTAAAGTCAAAGTTTGAGGACTGCAAGGGATTCTGGGTAAAAAACATGGCGAGAGCCACGCATATCAGCCCACCCTGGATACCCCATGAAGCCTAGTTTGAGAGAGTGCACAGGTTGGCTAGGTTTCCCTAGTTGCCAGATGAGCTAGGGTCCAAAATCTAGAGCTACCCACATTGGGGAAAAAGGCTTAGTTTTCAGTGGAAAAATACGATGCGTCCATGTTGCGTTTTGGGAAGATTACGGTCGTGGGCAGTAGGCCTACCTACACATGTGAAGTACCATTTTTATCAGGAGACATTTGGGAACATAGAATAGTAGAACATTTGTTACTAATACATTGGATTTTGCTGTATTTTTGCCTTTCAAATGTAAGCCAGTGTATAAACAAAAAACCACGAAATTCAGAAAAATACCCCCCCAAATCCTGTACAGGTACCTACAAATTCAGAGATGTACAAATAGCCACCGCTCCTAAACTCCACATATTGTTGCCATTTTAGAAATACCTAGGTTTCCTACAGAACCATTTTTCACTCTGCCTATTTCACTATATGAATTGGTCTATAAGCTGTACTCAATACAAAACCACTGCACGGTGCAACTCAGTTGTTGGCTCTGGGTTCTTGGAAAGCCTACAAACCCTATACATCCCCGCAAACAGAAGGGTCTAACAGATGTAATGGTGTAATGTTTTTGTAAATCATCCATCATGACAAAGTTACAGATGAAAATGTCACAAATTATGTTTTTCCTACTCGTTTTCAATATTTATTATTTCAACAGTTCTTTTCCTTGGGGAAGCCTTGAAGGGTCTACATACAACCCCTTGCTGAATTCAGAATTTTGTCTACTTTTCAGAAATCTATAGCTTTTCTGGATCACCCATGGGTTTCACACTGGTTTCTACCACAAACTGGAAGTAGGTTGTGAGCGCACTCACAAAAAAAAAAAGAAAAAGAGAAAAAAAAAAAAAAAGGAATAGGCTTCCCCTTAGAAAAATGCCAAAACTGTGGTACAAAATTTGATTTTCTGATTCAGCTTTGCATGTTAAGGGGTTAAGAAATTAACAGCACTCCACAACATGCCCAAATACTCAATCCGCTTTTGTAGTTTAGTACGGCGAAGACATGCTGCTAGAAGCTTGTTTTTTTAAGCTTTTACATAAAATGTGCGTTTAAAACAAAGGTAAACTTTTTCTGATCTTTATGAAAGCAAGACATTTGGCCGCTCAAGTTAGTCACCTCACAGTAGCTTGAGCAACTTTTGCTTTGTGCTGGCCTCTCTTCAGCTCCCCTTTCAACCATGTTTTTGTAAAGAGACCAACTGTGTTGCTGATGTGTCCTGATTGCAATTAATTTACCTTGTAAAAGAGCCTTCAAGGCATCCCAATTGATATATGTGGGGAGGAGAGATTATGTTTCAGGTAGGTTGATCTCAATGAATTTATCTGGTTTCTTCTCCCTTGTTCATATAGCCTCTTTCCTGATCGTAGGTCTGAATTGCCAGGTTCGTATATGTCCAAGCCCCTGCCACTCCCACAACAGAAAATTCCCAGATAAGTGGTGCATGATACAATACTGTGATCAGTCCGATGTCTATTCTTATTGTTTGAGCTAACATTGTGCCCATACTCCGAGGCAGGTCAATCCTGGAATACGATCCGAGTGAGGGGAGAAGGGGTATTATTTTAGCAGGTGGGATTCCTGCCATACATTTAAAAGGCCCATTGAAGTAATTTGCACTTTGATCGTTCATGACATAGCACAAGTAACCCATCTATCTGAAAGGTACCCATTCATCTTGGGGTTATGTACGAGGTTAAAGTCCATCACTCATCACATGCTCTTTATCAAATGATAAAGTACTCCAGATAGGTAGGATTCTTGTTGTATATTAGGGACATACGAGCCACAGTTACCTCTGTTATTTAATCTGACTAGTACGAATGCACGTCTCCCCTCTATGCATCTATAATAGTGGCTAGTACATCAAACTGTAGGTGTCTATGAAGTGCCAGCATAAACCTGCTTACCTTTCTCCCATTAACTGTGGCATGGTATTGCACAAGGTAGTTTATATGCATCATCAGATGTCAATCATTTGAAGAGTCTGCTGGACGCATATTAAGTGGGGCTACTATGGTGTAATGATGCTCCAAATTTTGTCTTTTACAGGGGATGTCAAGCCCCTAAAATTCCATGATAGTAACGCAATCTTCAGGTTTGATGAAGCCTATGCTAAAGTGATAACTGGGTCTAGGTGTGGAGCCTCATCTCTGCAGCAAAACAAGTGCTCCTGGTCAGTTTTGTATGCCAATAGTTCTGCACTCTCATCCCTGCCCAACCAACAAAAGTGATACCCAGTAAAATTACCCCGTTTGAGATTCAAGAGAATTCCACATCAGATAACTTAGGGCAGCTGTTCCCTCTCCCTTCTATTGTTGATCATATTTGGCACAAATGTTGCTTACAGATCAGGCCCAACCCACTGAGTGCAGCAGTAGTCCCTCAACATAACATCTCACTTGTTTTTTGGGTATTTCCCAGTCATTTCTCCCCCTCCTGCGGCGTCTGTTACTTCAAGTTTCCTTTGCCCATCCACAAATTGGGTGAGCCAGGTTTTGGAGATTTGTTCTTGGCTGCTATAGAGGGCAGTCCAAGACTGGCTCTTTTTTCCACCACTGTTAGTTTGTGGTGAATATTGCCCTCCAGTGTGCATATGAAAGCAAACAAGAAAGACCATCTAGATCCAATCTGCTCATGTTGAAGTTCCTGCATGGTTCTTTTCTCGCTAGTGTTGTTTGCGACAAGTCTTGGAAAAGTTGTGGACTTCATTCGTCAAAGTCTATGTGCGTTTGGGACGCTCAAAGATTGCCTCCTTCACCTCGGACGAGCTGGACGTAAAGACGCAAGGCCCGATTCAATTTCAAGTAGGCTGCGACTCCATTTTTCTGTATTTCTGCAAAATTATCAACATGTCTGCCTTTAATGCAGATTTCTTCTGTCCTTCTCCTAAGAAATGTGAAAACGTCATGTCATTTAGATAGACATCAACAAAACACTTGATGCAACATCAGTCTGGAAACAAGCGCCTTATCGCAATTTCAAGGTCAAACAAAGAATAGCCAAACAGTGTAGTCTGAATGGTCGTATTTTTACCTTATATGTGTCTTATACTAGCATCTTTACGCTCATTGGTTATAGCAAACATTCCTACAGTGATGTTGGAAATTCCATCTTGGAGAAGATGTAGTATAAAAGGACTGCCACTTGACCACCTGTTAGAAGTCTTTCACCCCAGATTGCAAGCAAGATACTGCCAGACCAGAAGATGATCCTGCCGGCCAGAGATGTTGCCACTGTAGCGCACTTTCTACTAACAGCTGATATCAAGCAGAGCTGACCAACACGTGTTGGTCTTTCACAGGAAACACTGCCTCCTCGACTCCTGATAATTCCAGCGTTTGACTGCAAACAAGATAAGAGGTGCGATCATCCTCCCAAAGAAAATCTAGATGCTAGCGTTGTGCATAGAAGTAGGTTTTAGGTTTCTAGATGATGTTTTAACCATGGTAGAAGTTAATTTAATGCTCATTTGCAAAGTGCATTTGTGCGATTTTCAATGTACAGGAAGTGAATAGTTTCTGGCAACCTTGGACCATGACAACCCTGGCCCCCTCAGGGATCGTGGAAACAGTACAGAACCTTTCGCTCAGTCATTCGTGCTCACATATTCAGAGAAATATACAGAGAATACACAGTGGGACGTTTTCAATAATATTTATTGAACCAAGGTTATTCTTGCATAAAAAACGTGTGCTGCAATGATTAGTAGACAGAAGCAGATAAACATAATTACAAGCACCAAAGCGTAAAGAGTAGATATAGTTCTACGATGGTGCTGAACAATTGTATATACGCAGACATATAAACAAGGCAGTAATCTAGCGTACTCCTACAATGCGAACCCTACTTTAAGTGTACCTAGAGTGTGTAGGTGTAGAGCCAAGAATTACACCCCCCCCCCCCCCCTAGGGACGATCCAACCCCATTACCTGATGGGATAGAGTGAAGGAACCCATCTTGGTCACAAACTGGACACCCCTCACGAGAGGTCAGGTAGCCGCATGGTGATTTCTCAGCATGCAAGGACTCTCTGTTTCAGCTGAAGTACCTCCTCTACTAATCTATCGGGATGCTCATCTTTTATAATAGAAAGCAGCCAGCAGCCTTGTGATGTACGCATAGATTAGTGATATTATGGATATGCAGATAGGCCTGTCATCCCCTGGATGAAGATCGTGATTTGTACGTAGCTCGAAACGAGACCTTGCACATGTTCAGGGCATTGCAATAAAGTTGTACGAAGCTAGATGTAAAAACAAGTTTAGTTTCTCTGAAACTAATCCACCATTGTTGTGCGTGCAAAAGGTCACAGCTGGAAATATTATTTGTGAGGACAATGTAAGAAATAAGCTGCTTCGCTACATGGGCCTTACTCGGGAATATAACATTCAAGCATTGGGGCGTTGAATTATGTACACTCGTGTCACCAGTGGGTGTGAAAGCAAACCTTCGAGCTGAGCCAGACAGTTTATGCAACAAGCTTAGCTTCATTACAATGTATCTTGGATGTTCCCCAGATCCAACAGTCACAGGCCGCCTCTGTGTACTCTTGCTGTCTCAGTTAGGGACCGCATTCAGCTAGGATGCATTTAGAGACGTTCACAGAAGTCTAACATTCTGGCCCTCCATGGTTTCTTTGGCATTGTGAACCTGCATATTGTTGTGCAGAGTGCAATATTCTAGATCTTCATACTTTAATCAGAGGTCTTCGACCTCCGTCAACATATTCCATATGGTAGTTTGTGCTTCTTCCATGTTGGACTGCAGTGTGGCAAATGCTCCCACATTGCTGCTTAGTCACCTATTCCCAGTGCAAATATTGTAGCTTGCATCTCGTCTTCGTGTCCTGTAATTGCTGGGTAAGGGAGCAGGTCAGAATGTCCTGCATGTTTGCCAGACATTACATCAAACAGTACTTAAGGCTTAATGGCTCTTTTTTGGCTTGCCAGGTCAGGCTGCTTCTGAAGAACCGGGGTATTAGTCGTAACATCTGCACTAAAGTGGTCTTTCATCTGATGAGACAGATTGGAGTTACCAGTGGGGGGGGGGGGGGGGACACACACTTGCCTCACATGGTGTTCATAGGGGAGAGCAATCAGGGGGTGTGATATCTACAAACTGAGCATCTTATTTGCACGTCTTCACCCAGTGTGTTGGGTTACGGTCTGGTGCGCTCGGGCCCTGTTGCACATAGATAGCCCTCTCCCAGATATATAGCCTCCTTGTTAAATGTCGGCGACGCACTTTCATAGATGGCTCCATAATTATCCTCTCCCACGATTCATTTCCATTTGGTGTACCTTCGCTGGCCCCCAGAAGCTTGCATCCTTCAATAAAAGAGGAATCGCTTTCAGGGCCTCCCGCCCGTTCCAGTTTAACAATCAAATCACGCCAGCTAATTTCCAGGTTGCATTGGAGTGCGCTGCTCCCAAGATGGCCACAGTATGAACTGGTGTCTGGCACTATTCAGGGCTTGTTAGTTGCCTCCTTTGCACCAGGCCGACATCCGCCGCGCCTGCAGCACCTCCACACGTATTTTGTGCCAGATTTTCAGCTCAAGCCATCATAAAAAGCTAAAATTTGGGTGAGAAGCTGGAAGAGTTCCGCTGAATCTGCCCAAACCCCCAGTACAGTGCATTATGGTATCTGAAACTAAAGTAAGATTCTAGGGCAAGGAGACTGCCTGAATAAAATCAAACCACCACTTCAATCCGAAGCACTGCGCAAAGAAAAAACATAGTTAACATGGTTGGCAAAAGAAAATGCCAGTGTAATGGCTATGAGAGGCAGGGATGTGTACTGCTAATTTTGTCTAGAGATGAAAGTTTGATGGCCAAAATGATAGACATGTAAAGAAAACATGGTTAAGATTGGACATGTATTCGTGCTTTTGACGGTAAATTTTGGCACAAAATTCTAAGTGCTTGCTTAAGATTTGTCAGTTTCTTAAAATTAAAGAAATAATCTCTATATTGGTTACAAGCAAACATTACTTACTGCAGACTGGATTAAAACGAAGGATTTTTTACATTATTACTTTATTTGCATTCTTACAATCGTTTACAAAGTAGCAAGTACAAATATCGGAACGGCTGCATAATGTTGTGTATTATACAGTAGTCAGGAAATACAGGCAGTGCAATCAATATATTAGTCATTGGTCCCCTTTGCAAAGCAAGTCATATCAAGATATGTACAGTCAACTCAAATGATTGCAGTAGAGCTAAAAACCATTGACAGCAATTTAAACATACATTATTAACATTAGGGCAATTTGTTACAAGGTGCACCCTCCCGCCAGTGTCTCCTCACGGCCCCCCTCAGCCTCCCCCGTTTCCTTACCTACCAGGTACATTTGATACGGCCGATAAATATCCTTAGGGTGGTTCGATGGTGGAAGAAGATAGTTATAAACATCAGATTGTGTATTACAGTACAACATATTGCTGCACCATTCCTTAAGCGTGGGAAGCGGGCCACGAGGCCAGCGCATGCCCACTCTGCCCTTGGCTAAGAGAAGGCCGAGGGTACTAATTTCCTTACCTCCTTCCTAACCGCTTTGTCTAGTCCTAGCCAGGCCAGTAGAGAACCAGGCTCGAGTGTACTCTAAGCTAAAGTTCATGGAAAATATTTACCCAGAAGGCCATAACTCCAGGGAAGTACCATGCAGTGTGTATAAAACCCACCTCCGGGAAATGACAACGAAGACATTCTGCTGACTCTAAAGCCGTAGCGATGCAACCTCTCAGGAGTATAGTAAACATGAGTTATGTATTTGAAGTGTACGAGTCGGTGCCTACCATTAAGGAGATTTCACAGGTCTTCGCGCAACAGTATTGCCATGTTTTAGCATCTAATGTGACCTAGAGTTCTCTCTGCCAGTCAGTCTGTACCTTAGTCATAGTCTGGCGCCTAGCCTCCTGCGCATAGAGCCAGGACATCAAATTCTCTGGGACGTTGCTACGGATCAAGAGGGACAAAGCAGCGATTTTTAGGGGGTTCCCTCATTTCATCACCTAGGTTTCTCAGTGCACTACGGACCCTGAAGTATTGAAATTTAGTCGGACGGTCTGCTGAGGTACCTCCTGGTTCACCGAGTTCCAACTCTTAGTGACGCCTTCCTTGAAGAAGTCTCCCATTTTGTATATACCCAATGAGTGTAGGGCAGTGGAGACGGCCTTCTCTTTACCCACTTGGAACCACGAGCACCATTCCAGTAACATAGGGTGAATACAGTGGAGAACCTGATTGCTGTACCAACATCCTATGCCAAGCCGGTGTAGTAGGGCGCACAGAATCTAATGTACTATGTTGTCTGTTCGGTTTCCTGAAAAGGGTCTGTGGTAGAGTATGTGGAAGGGCGGCATTGTGTTCTACCGGTAGATGTGGAAGGTTGGATGGGCCATGTAGCCAATAGTGGGCGTGTGAACATTGTGCTGCTATATAAATATCGTTCTAGGTCCAGGGCATTCAGTTCACCCATATGGTATAGCAAAGTAAGGACTTCCCGTTTGACCCTAGGTTGTTTACTAGCCCAAGCCAAACCAACTTAATAAAGAGCGCAAGTTGGCACAAAATGATCGAGGTAAAAACAGGAATATTTAGAAATAGGAAACGGGGCAAGACTCATTTTCAGCAAGGCTATTCGTCCAGTTAATGATAATGGTAGTTTTATCCAACGTGTTATATGAATTTCTAATTTGTGGATAACTTTACCGTAATTTTCCTGCATCACTATTGTAGGGTCCGTATAAACCATTATACCTAGGTACCGTGTCGACTGTTTTCCATTGTAGGGGGAATTGCAAATCTGGTTGTGCAGTAGGAGGGGTCAAGGGGAAGATTGTAGATTTGCTCCAGTTTGTCCGGTTCGGGCCCTTTCAGGTCTCTGGATAACTTCCCTAAGAATAGGGGACAGGTCGTTATTGGGGTCATGAACAAACAACAAGGTATTGTCCGCGTACGCCGATATTATGAACCAGTGTGGTATTCCCTGAGAGCGCAAGCCAGGGGCTCGGCTACAATGGAATATCACAAGGGAGATAGGGGGCCCTCCCTCTCCACCTCCACCTCTCTCCCCTCATTCTGCGTAGTACAGCTTTCATGAATACCCGAGCTACAGAGTCGAAAGCTTTTTCGGCATAAAAAAAAGACAGCCGTGGCTTCCACATCGGGGTCCACCTGTTGGAGCAAACCAAATAATGTGTGAAGGTTATAGGTGATGCTCCTGCCATGGACAAAGCTCGCCTGTTCCGAGCGGACCTTACCCGGTACGATGGGGGCAAGGCAATTAGCAAGTATCTTGGCAAAGATTTTGGCATCAACGTATAGTAGCGAGAGTGGCCTATACGAGGCACAGTTACTGGGGGGCTTATCTGATTTCAAAAGGGTTACTATGAGCACCTCCCTCATGGAAGGTGGCATGACCTTCCCTGCCATTTACTCAAAAAGGCTAACCAGGTGGGGAACCAACAGATCCTGGTAGGCCTTATAGAATGCAACAGTGAGTGCATCCGAACCAGGGGCGCCCGAGGTGAGCATGCCCGGATTGCAGTGCGGAACTCTGAGGATGTCAGGCGGGCCATGAGGTGTTCCCCGTGTTCTACTGTAAGCCATGTCATGTGTATATGTTCCAAGTAATCCTTCACGGCTTCCGCATCAGGTGTAATTCAGAATCAATAAAGTGTAATAGCTACGAAACTGTTCGGCTAGGTTTTCTGAGTCATGTATTGTTAGATTGTCCTCATCCAGTATTTCAGTAATAATCCCAGATTCTCGTCTAGGACAAGTTATTGCAGCTAGAGTGGCACCCGGGCGTGCACCTTCCCCATATACTCTAGCTGAAGCGTATTTACCCAAATGCTTCGCTTTGGAGTCTGCGGTCTCATTAAATACCTCCAACTTAGATCTTATGTCTGAGAGCACACAGGGATTGGATGTCAGTTGGTGCTCATTTTCCAGCTGAGCGATCTCTAGCGTGGCTAACCTGGTATATAAAGACTTAATCACCCCTGTGTTTTTCAAGACTAATGCATACTGTAAAGGTTTCCCGACCCGTACTAAACCTTGCAACTGAACCAATGTTATTTTGGGAAAAGTCCTCAATCGCCTGCACCACTTCTGCCCTGAATACAGGGTCCAATAAGGAGTGAGGAGGAAAGCGCCAAGCAAATGAGGAGACTCTGCGAGGTCGCCGGTCGACGTCGACTACCGGAGGGGGGGGGAGAATAGTGATCCAATCGTGTTATCGGGAGTGGTTTGCAGTTCAAAACTTTAGACACCAGACTTTTAGATACTAACCAAAAATCAATACTTGTGTCAATGTCACTCATTGCTGAGTAGTGGGTGTAGCCTGCACATACTGGCGAACGAAATCTCCATATATCAACCAGGTCCGAAAGTTCTGTTTCAATGATAACTTTGGCTGCAGCCGAAGGGGGACCCCCTGACCGGTCTTTGGCAGAGTCTAATATACAATTAAAGACGCCACCCCAAATCCGTGGTAGATCGCCCCATTGTAAAAGATGCGCAGATAAAGAATTGAAGAACTGTGGGTCATCGTGATTGGGTCTATATACTCCCACCACTAGAAACACATCTCATCTTCTTTATTACACCGCGCTATCACATACCTGCCATCTTGATCCACGCTAATTTCATGCATAGTTATGCTGGGTCTGTTCTTAATCCAGATCAGCACCCCTCAGGCATGTGACGTGAAACCCGCCGTACAAAAAAAGGCCCTGCAATCTCCGTTGTTTTAAGAGCCTACTATTTTTAGGTAGATGCGTCTCCCATAAGATGGCAACATCAACTCTGTCTTCTTAGATACGCTAGTACCTTACGGAGTTTGATGATCATTTAATCCTCTCGTGTTCCATGTGAGGAATCTACTAAAGGTGGGAACATGCTGTAAGTTCGTTGTATTATGAGAGTCACTCATCACTTCCTGACAAACTGGACCTTATGCTTACTCAGCCGGCCACTGCAGTGAACAATATAAATTGGCATCATAGTTAGTTGTCCCCCAACTAAACCCACCCACTAGGAATACCCCAACATTGCGTAGCAGAGTTTACTCCCACCCCAAATAGCCCAACAAAACACCGTAAAACCACCAAAAAGGCTTAACGTCATGTGGGACACACATGGGGTCGAATGTAACCAGAATTGAGATCCAAGTTAAGCCCGTTGAGTGTTACAACCCATTCAACAAATACCCTTGCAAATCTCTTCTCTAAAAAGAAAAACACTCCCAGATGTAGAAAAACCAGTTCCTTAAACTCATAAGAATGCACTGAAAACCAACTCGGTTGAAAAGCACCTGTAACTATTGAAATGGTTGCCTGATTTGCCCCTTGAATTATGCCAAAGCTTATTTTCAACACATTGTTATATGTAGCAGGAATAGGCTTAACCATGTCCAGGTTGAGAGCCAACATGAACAGTAGTGGACTGCAGGGACCCAGGCGCAGTTTCCGAAGGCACCTGAGCAACAAACCAGCACCCCGCCCTCCCAGCAAACCCAAAATGGATAACAAGTAAACAATCACCTCAATGCAGCATATCAAGGTCTTTAAGACAAATTCCAGGAGAGTTTCCGCGGGGACTTGGACTATTATGACTTGATGAACTGGAGTACCTGCCTTGGATCAGAAA
The DNA here is from genome assembly GCA_963921515.1 of Calotriton arnoldi. Taxonomy (NCBI): domain Eukaryota; kingdom Metazoa; phylum Chordata; class Amphibia; order Caudata; family Salamandridae; genus Calotriton; species Calotriton arnoldi. The sequence continues at coordinate 696,390 of CAWUFW010006009.1, forward strand.
AAGAGCGGTTCCCTTCTGAGAAAATCCAGAGCTTGGCTGGATAAAGAATGCTATATTAAAAGTTCAGTTCTCATAGCTTCCTTTTTACTTGGCTAAATTGTGGGCGGGCTTCTTGTACTTGTTGCCTGAAGTCTGGGTAGAGTGACAAGTCCATGTCCTCATACCGTAGCGCCTTCAGCTCTCTAGCTTTTCGGAGGGCAGCATCCCAGTCTCTGTAGTTCATTAGATGGCAAATAATGGGGCGCGGACTAGAGCCAGGGATTGGTCTTAGCATAAGAGTGCGGTGCGCTCGTTAGACCACAAGAACGTCCGAGAATGCATCTCTCCCAAGGACTGTCACTAGTAGTTGCTCCACAAAGCATTCCATGTTATCAATATTAGTTCATTCCGCCACACCAATTATGCGAATATCGTTCCACCTAGAACGAGCTTCCAAGTATTCGACCTTGGCTTGTAGGGCACTGAGAGTTTTGCCTAGCACACGGTGGGCTGTTGCATTCGCTATCACAGTGTCTTCCGCATCCGAGACTCTTTAACGGCATTCAGTCTCTGTATGATTGCCAAGTCTCCCGGTCATGCGGTCCATTCTGTAAGTTAGGCCATCTATTTTACCATCAATTTTGTTTAGGCTACGTTGCATTACTGTCAGCATTTGTTTTAAATCTTGATCCGCAGGGAGGTCGTTGGACTCCGAGCCAGACTCCGCCACGTCCGTGTCTGTCTTGCGGGGCTCAAAAAGGAGCTTAGACTGGGATTTATCAGCTGTGCCCATGGTTTATAGTGGTCCACAGTGGTGTGAAGAGCACAATGGTGGGGAATCTGAAATAGACATCACTATCTTGGAGCCAGGCAAGCTCCGCCCCCCCATAAAAACTAAAGATTATAAAGTTATAGAAGAGCACTATGCAGTAAATAGCTGAACTGGAACTTGTCCACGTTAAGAGCCAATGAATTCCAAATAGCATAAGTGCCAGCTCTGGAGCATCACGAAATAACCCACTGGTCCCATCCCATCAGGTAATATTCCGAAACCTAGTACGGAGTTATGTGCATCAGTCTATGAGTTAGAGTCTGAAGTGAGGCTAAATAGATCTGTCTCAGTAGTAAGTAGGGTAAAATACTCTTAATGTGCATAATAATTTTTGGTACAAGTGGTTCCCTAGCTGTTACTGAAAACACAAGAGTCCTGAGTGAAATGTTTCCAGAACCAGGTTTAGATGGTCTTTTTTTTTTTTATTTGAATATAAATATGGCCAAACTGAACCAGAACTAAAACCGAACCAAAACCATAACACTGCTTGCTACAATAAGTAGGACTGCTTCTACAAGCAAATCAACCACTGTTTAAGAGAGACAATCCTAACACCAATCTGCAAGATCATGGACTCCTTGCTGCCCTCCCACATAGTGCAAGGAGCCAGCAAATCAACACAAAATAGCTAGGACTTCAAAGGTCCCTCCACAGAAACGGTTAACCTTTTGAATTCTGTAGAGCCACCCCGCCACCGAATCATTACTGGAAGCCAGGTCTCAAATTTAACAACTTGAACCTCAAAACAATTCACAAATAAGTATCTATCAAACTAATACATTTGGCAAATTTAATTTACAAACAAAAAACGAAATTTTTAATGGGAAAATTTGGGTTTTAATATCGTTTTTTACCCATGAAGGAGCGATATGCTAGAATCAAACAGAATGTTTTTTTTGCACACAATGCCTACTTTATTTTGAAAGACAGACCAGTGCTTCTATTGAAGGCATCAATTTCCCACACTAGATAGTTTGATGCACTTGCACTGCTCACATGAATCAAGCTAAAGATGCCAATTTAATTTCAGAACGTTTTAAAACATTCAATTTTGCTTTCTGATGTATACTTAATTCATCTGTTAATCTTTAATTTTCTAAACAGGTGCAGAACGCCCCAGTAGGCATTGCAGGCCAACAAGGGTGAGCAGAGGTCAGTTGGAAAAGTTGGCGAGAGTCTAAATTCAGCGGGCAGCCCATTAACCAACTAATATGGACAGAACGGTTAGACCAGTCTTCTTGCTTAGATCTCATTTGCCTTCAGAGGCAAGAGCAGTTTAGTGATACGAGTTCAGACTAAATATGTATTGCAATAAAAAATACGGATACTGTGGGAACCGGTCTGAACCAGACCCACCATCAAACAGATGCTTACCTCTTCACAGCACCTCCTGCTGACCACAGCTCGATAGTTCAGTTTAGCCCAAAAACTATCTCTCAACCTCAGGAATTGAGGGAAGAGCTCCCGCCAGTTCTCACCAAGTGCCCATGGAAAGATCTCATATTTGTACTCCTCCTCATCCTCCTCCATGTCATTAGCCAGGTACCTAAGAGAAACAAGAGATTCAAGACGGAGGTCAGTTATGCAGTGAAAGAATAATAAGAGGGAATCAAAAAGCAAAAGGAAATACAACACTGAATGGAAAGAGGTTGACTGAATCTCGAGCAGCTGAAACTGTACAAGATCAAGCGTTTTCAGCAGAAATGCTCAAGGTCACAATAAGACATGGGGGAACTGGCAGTTTAGGGTATGGTTCAGAGTAGTGGAATGGGTTGTGAACATTCTAAGGAGCATAAACTTTCAGACCTTGTGAATTATGGCAACCCAATAGCAAAAGCGTTAGAATAGATCCACAAGTCAAGACTAGAACAAAGGGACGAGTACTAGAACATGAGGAAAAGGAGCGTCAAGATGAGCATAAAATTAGTATATTGTATGGGCTTCGTTTTAGACCATTTTCCACCTTTAAGGAGGTACCCGAGGTATCCAACCGTCAAGATGTAGCTGAGATTTAGTCAAGGCTTTATTACACCCAGATCAATTTCAACTTTAAGCTGGTTGTACAGTACCAAAGAAACTAGTAGCTTTGACAAAGTCGAGTAGCGGATCCCCTACGAATAAAGATCTAAACTGCACAGAACATCATCCACCCATACCATTTTAGTTGCTTCCAGGACTAAAAAGTCAAACAGTTTGTCATTGCAGTGCTCCACAACTCCGGAATACAGCTCCTTGTACTTGGATAAATTCCAACATTTTCCAGTAATATGCAGACACTATTACTTCAATTTTCCTTTTCCCCCCCACTTTACCTTGTATCCTATTTTTTTTCTAGTAAAGACTGCCCGCTGCTAATCGGTTGGGAATAAGCATCCCAAGGTAGCATGTAGCAACATTTGTCTTCCAAAAGTTTTGGGTTTGATCTACCGAATATCAACCTAGGCTATTTTGCAGAGTTTGTGAATTATTGTAGGTCCGCCTTAAGTGACCAACATAATTATGACAACACATTGAGAAGTATGATGGGTTATGGAATTGGTATACCGAAGGTCAAAATAGGGTTCAAAATAACAGTTCTTCCATTTATTTTTTTTAAGTCCCCACTGATCAATAGCCAGACTAGATTGATAAATTGCCACAAAGGCATTTTCACAATTCCATTAAAATGTTGGCAAGACAGTTTTATCTTCCTATCAGATTTGGGAAACCTATGGATTTATCGAACAAGCAGCACGAAAAAGTGGTTTTAAATTGTGCACACTTACCCGACTAGTTCATTTGAAATAAGAGATCAGCGGATTAACGGATTCATCAATATGGCTTTAAGCAGAGAACTAGAGGAATAAGTTTCTGGTAGGATTGTCTTCAGAAATGTATTCACTCAAATGACTTACAAAATGGGTTATTAAGATGTGATAGTAATCTGAGCATATAAAAATCCTAATGCCTTCACTTTCAATGATTGCAGAATCCAACCTCTACCACATACATTTCTGTCAAGTGGACAGACTAATCCCACCAATTTTTGTTTTTTGTTAAACAAAAGATGGCAGCTACAGGTGAATCACAATGCCCAAGATGCCACAGTGATTCTTTGGAGAGTGGCTGCGTAAGGCTTGGGCTTGTCCCAAGCAAAGTCTTTTTGGCATAACCAAAGGAGTAACTGGGTGAGTAACTGTCTACTACCTGACTTAATAAGTGTTCTAATGAGATAGCCCCTGTTTGAAGGAGATTAACCTAGCACTGAATTTAAACAAATCTTCATGAACAGTAGCAGACAGGTCAATAGTTGCTTGCACTGGAAGTCATCCAACTACTTTCCCAGAATAAACAGGGATGGAAAAGGAATATATTAGAGCCATAGGAAATGGTGATTTTCGCTGAGTTATTTATACTGAACAAATATCAAAATCTGCAGATACTGGACAGGAGAACACAGATTGGAGATTTCAACTTGCAGATACTTTGTCAGTCTTTAATTGTGCAAACATAAAAAAAACAATTGAGTGATTTACAGAGACAAATTGACAGATTAACTTCACCACCGTTTTTAAAACTCATGCTGGTTTGCATAGCAGGGATACAATCTCATTGATCAATGAGTGGAACAGATTCTGTCTAGTCTATATATTCCCCTGTACCAATTCAGACTACTCTCATGCTGGTATTACCCAGCATGAGAGAAGTGTAGGGATTAGGCGGAGTGGGCTGATTTCACGCACCAGCACGGACTGGGAGGCTGTGCTCCTGAGCCATGCCGCTATCTACAAACAATAGCCTGGAGATAACCAAGTGCGCATGTCGGTTTGGCCATCCTAGGACAGCGGACCAAACCTATGTGCGCACTGGCCCACCCCTCCGACTCTTGATAGACCGCCCTCAATATTTGGCAGCGGCCGTAGAGCAAAATAAAATAAAGCAGCTTTATCATTTTATTTTACATGTGTCTGCTGGTTCCAGCAGTGGGGCGACGCTCCTCTACCATAACAGATGAGCTGCCCCTGGCAAGGATTCATCCATTACTGTACCAGGTTATTAGGATAATGGATTAAAAAGTTCAGTAATGGTTCTCAAAACTACAACTACAGTTGCAGCTAGAAAAGAACCCAGCATTCAGGGACGTTACAAACCAATCAGATTGAAAGAGCTTCCAATGTTGAACTAAGCCAAGATTGAGTTAATTTAGACCACTTACCATTAGCCTGGATGCCAAAAGAAGCATGGCTCTTTCTACTGCATTGAAAAAGAAAAGAAGTTACTTACCTGTAACTGAGTTCTCCAGTACTGGAATCTTTCATAGATTCACATGCTTCAATCATTCCCTGTCAAGATGGGAGTCTCACAGTACATTAAAATAGCAATGCAATGTTAAGTACAAAGGCCCTATCCTTTAACATACACCAGTCATTTAAATAAAAAAACACCATAGCTTTCAACCAATCCGATTGCTTTTCCCCTTTAAAAACACTCCTGGGAGAAGCTCCAGTCCCTCAGATTTTCAAAGCACAAGTGTAGGAGATACACCCAGAAAAAGAGGAAAAGATGAGCTTCCCAGGGGAGGAGGGTGGGTCGCATGTGAATCTACTATGAAAGATTCCAATACTGGAGAACTACATTTACAGGTAAGTATGAAAGTTCCAATACTGGAGTAAGAAAATAAGTTACTTACCTGTAACTTTAGTTCTCCAGTGTTGGAATCCGTCATAGATTCACATGCTTTAATCAGATTAAATAGTAGTCCAGCACATTTTTTTTTGTTTTCAAAAGTGTCGAGTATGTCAAAGATACATAAACATCTTTACTCATAATATAGAAACACACAAGAATACAGTGCAAAGATAAAAATGTGCATAACTAGTAAAGCATGGTGGGAAGAAGAGGAAAGCTCACCGTTACTGGAAAAGATGTTGAAGCACCGCTTGACCCGCTGCTATGTTGCTGCGAACAGAAGAGTCCAAGTAGTAATGCTTGGTAAAGGGGTGTGCATTTTTCCAGGTCGCTGCACAGATGTCCTAGATAAACCACCAGCAGACTGCGTCGTAGAGGCGGAAACAGTTCTGGTAGAGTGAGCGTGCACTGACATCTGTAGCAGTTTACCTGCTGCTTGATGGCAATAGTGAATGGCACGTGATAACAATCTTCTGCTAAGAAAGAATAACCCTTCCGGGGTGCACTGTAGGCCCCAAAGAGGTGATCATTCTTGCGATAATCTTTAGTCCTGTGTTTATAGAATTTTAAACAGCTCTTGACGTCTAAAGAATGAAGGGCTCTCAGCTGGTGGTGTAGGAGCTAGAAAAGAAAGTCCGAGGATGAGAGGCTCATTTAAATGAGTCTGAAGGGACTTTAGGAATAAGCATAGGGTTTGCACGAAGAACCACGCTATCGTCCGGAAATTGCAGGAAAGGTTCCTGAATGGTGAGGGCTTGAATGTCATTACCTCACCTGGCAGACGTTAAGTTATGATGAGAGCAACTTTCCTAGAAATGAACTTCAGATCAGCTCTGTGAACGGATTCAAACGGGTGCTTCATAAGCTGTGAGAGGACAATATTGAGCTCTGAGCGGTGGAGGAAATCTTACTGGTGAAAAAAAACGTAAACAGCTTTGAGAAATTACTTAGCAAATCTAGTGGACCATAAGAATGGCAAGGTAGATCTAAAGCGGGAGATAGCTCCCAAGTGGACCTTGATGGATGTAGGAGCCCATCCTGATCTTGTTAAGTGCAGGAGATGAGGGATAATCTCTTGAGGCAAAGTAGAGAGCAGATGCACTGCACCAAATGCAAAAACTTCTACCCAAGGCAATAGGTTTTGTTAGTACTTTCTGCTCTGGCTAGTAGTTTCCTGCAGTCCAAAGAAAAGTTCAGATTGGCAAACTCATTATGCTCAGGAGCCAGGCCAATAAATGGAGGGATTTGGGATACAGATGCATCACATGGCCCCAGGACATTAAGAGTGATGATGTCGGTTTTAAGGGGATGTGAGGTTTCTCCAAGAGAAGGAGCTCAGTAAGCTCAGTGCTGGCGTGGCCAGGAGAGGGCTAGGAGGATCATCCTGCATAGTTCAGCCTTCTTTTCATGAGGACTCTTAGGAGGAGAGGAATGGTAGGAACGGCGTAGGCAAAGATGCCTGGCAATGCCATCAAAAATGCATTCCCACATGATCTCCGAAGGAGATTACAACTTGCGAAGAACTTGCTTGCCCTACTGAAGAAAGATGCTGTTGAGTTTCCTGATCCAGTTCCCATTTGTGACAAGATGACCTTCGTGTCTCTGCTATTGTGCTTTGCTTTCCGGGGACATGTTCTGCTCGTAGGGACAGTGTTGCCAATTGCCCACTCCCAAATGCACTGCGCCTCTTGAGAGGCGAGGCGTGATCTTTTGCCGCCTTGCTTGTTGATGTAGTGCAGCAAGGTTGTATTGTCCATTCGGAGGAGTACGGCAGAGTTCCTTATTCTTGTAAGGAAAGCCTGTAATGCGAGATGGACTGCCTTGAGCTCCAACAAATTGATATGAAGGAGATGAGGCTTTTGCTACCTGCCACTGACTGGCAGGTCCTGAAGGTACGCTCCCCATCCTTCCAGGGAGGAGTCGGTAGTTATGACCAGCGGAGAAGGTATACTCAGGAAAGAGATCAACTGATCGATATTGTCGATGCATTCACCATGACAGGACATTGATCATGGCTGGAGTGATGGTGAGTAGATCTCCAAAAGATCCCATTGTCTGCAGTCACTGTTTGTCTACTTCCTCCTGGAGAGGACGCATCCTTGGACGGCAGAATGGAACATGGGGGATGCACAATGACATCCCCAATAGGGATTCGTAAAAGCGAACTGAAAGACCTTTTTTCCGTATCAGTTCTGCTAAGGAAGTTAGTTTCAAAAGTCTCTCCACTAAAGGATATGCTTTGTTGTGCATTGTCTCAAGCATCGCTCCTAGGAACGTGATCGTTTTTGAAGAATGAAAGACTGACTTTTGGATTCATGGCCAGGTCGTTGAACAGTGTTGTACAAGCCGGCGTGTATGCCTGTGCTATGAGAATGGACGGTGCCTTGAATAACGAATCGCCCAAATACAGGAACACTTGAGGTCTTTGTTTTCTTAGGAAAGCTGCTACCGGTGTCAAACACTTTGTAAATATGAGGGGGGCAGATTTTAGGTCAAAAGGAAGTACTCTGAACTGGAGTATTGGATACCATAGGAACTTTGTGCGATGGGTATATGGAAATCCGCATCCTAAAGGTTAAGGGTTGTCACATAATCCCTTTGATTTAAGAGCAAAAGAATGTCCTGTAAAGTCCCCACGTGGAAGGACTTTTTTGAAATCGGTATTGAGAGTTCAGGTCTAAAACGGGTTGCCATTGTTTGAACTTTTTGCGGACCAAAGAAAAACGGGAATTAAGTATCCTCCCTCGCTGTGATGCGGAAACTGGTTAGATTGTTCCTTTGTTCAGCATTGTAATGACATCTAACTTGAGAAGATTTAGATGCTTTGAAACAGAGGGTTGAGGTGGAATACATTCTAGAGTATGGCCAAATTGAATAAAGTTCAGCACCCATTGGTCTGTCGTTCTATCCTTCCAGCAATGGAGGTAAGCAGAAACTTTGCTCCCTAACTTGGTTGATAAAGGAGAACTAGCCGGAGCCTGTAGGTGGTCACTGGCAACGGGCCATGTTCTTGCCTTGACACCCAGCTCCATCTCTTGGTGCAGATCAATTTTGAGCAGCTGGCGGTGGTGGTGGTTGGCATTGGGAGTACTGGGACAAAATTGCTGTGAGCAGGATGTATAAGCGGGGTAACTATATTGTTTGTAACCTCCCCTGTAGGATAGAAGGCCTCTTCCTCAGACGCTCCGAAAAGGCACTTTCCTATACTGAAGAGTCCCAAGCGCCTTAGCTGTGTCCATATCTGCTTTGATAGCTTGTAGTGCCTCATCCACGTGCTTGTCGAAAAGGGCCTCCCTATCGAAAGGGAGGTTTAGTATTTTGTTTTGGACCTCCGGCCTAAACGAAGTAGCTTTTAGCCAACCCTGGAGGCATAACAGCAGCACCTGCAAGCTGTCTAAATGTAGTACTGGCAATGTCCATGGCACAGTCAATCACTTTCGATGGATGAGAGTTCTTTCCTAGAGGATCTTCTTGGCCTCTGCTTTACTGTCCCCTAAGACCTGATCCAGATACGGAGTGATATTGGACCACATTTGGAGATCATATCGACCAAAAATAGTGAGTGAATTTGCTGCTCTAACTGTAAGCGCCAACATCGATGAAAACTTTTCCTATGTTGTCAAGGCGCCTACCTTCATTGTCTGGAGACACTGCGATTGGTGCGGATGGGTTTTTTGATCTGCCCTGTGCTGCTTGCGAGATAATGGAATTAGGCTTAAGATGACCAGTCAAGCAAGCAGGAGCGTCTTCTGGAGCTTTGCATTTTTTTTAATCGGGGGGGGTGGAAACAGTTACTCTGGCTGGAGTCTTCATGACAAACCCTCTTCCCAGATGTTGCTTTCAATGGGCATAGCTATTACGCTCTTCCAAAATGGAAAGAAAGCATTCGTCTTAGTGGGCATAGGTAAATCAAACCTCTATGCTGCTCTTGCCAGCAAGTTGTGGAAACCGCCAATGTCTTCGGGTGTGGAACCCACCGGAGTTAGAGAAGGAGACGATGGTGTGGGTATCAGATAATCATTCCATTCTTGGGGGGGGGGTGTTGGGTCATGAAGCTCACCCTCTTCCTGGTCATTGGAAGTTGCAGGTTCGTGAAGAGTAGGTTGGGGTGTATGGAGAACTGAAGTCGGAAATAGTGGTGTTTGTTGCGGAATAGATGGAGGTATAGGTAGAGATTTAGCTGGTGGAGAGACTCACTGTGGTAGTAGGCACTGGAGAAAAACTAGGGTGGAAGGCAGAAATACCATTTCCTCCAGCTAGTGTTTATTATATTGCTCCAGAGGGGAGTAATCTGGACCCTCATTCCTCATCAGAATCCTCCTCTTGGCACTGGACATGGAGTTCTGAAGGGCTGTATGCATACCCAAAAGGACCTTTGCAGAGTCATGCTCCTCCAACAGCTGGAATGGAAGCAGTGGTGACACCTTTCTGGGAGAGGTGTGCTCAGGGGTCAAATGCCTTTTTCCTTCTGTTTTTCTCTTAGTCGATGGCGTTGTCAACCAGGATGTGAGTAGCGTCAGCGAAACAATGGTGTCAGTCGACATACGGGACATCGAAGTTGTTGAAGTGAGCACTTCTGACGACGTCCTCATTGATGGAGATACGGTCTTCGATGACAAGGCCGGAGTCACCTTGAGCGTCGACAGTTTAGGCAGATGGGTCGTAGACCAGGATGTCATTGAGGAACCAGCTGAAGGCAGAGACAGCTTGATACAAAGCCAGCTGCAGTTGCTGTCGACGATGCTGTAGATTTCTTTGTCGATTACTTCAGTCGACGACAAGTCTTTTATCAGCGGTTTGTCAGCAGGTGGAACTGAAGTTATTTTTTTAAGGAATGTCACACTTGAAGGGGTGGTGTAGACGGCTCAGACCTAGTTTGCGCTGCTCTTTGAGCAAGAATATTGTTCCTTCCCCTTTTGCTCTGAGGAGATTTAGAAGGGCTGCACCTGTAAGACCCATGAGTGTTTCTCCCCCCCCCCCCCAGAGGCTTTCTTAGGTCTCTCAAGAGAAGAGGGAGAGTGGGGGTGACCTCTACCTTTTATGTGACCTTCTGGAGTAGGACGATTACTCCCGATCATCATTAGATACTGGCTCCTTCCTTGCCTTAAGCTTCTGTTGCCATATCCGCAGCCGCCCCTCATGGTCTTTCAAGGTTTAATTAGAAAAAAAGGTAAGACATACCTTACATTCTTTGGCCTTATGATCTGGATAAAGGCAATAAATGCAGTCCTTATGAGGATCATCTGAATGGAGCCTCTTCTTAGAGGGTACCACTGGCCCTGAACAGTCTTTTCTTTATCGGACATGACGAAGTTAGAGTAAAAGTAAACCAATACAGACCCAATATTTAGTTAAAGAGTAATCTGTATATATCCTGAAGCAATAAAAAGGGTTTTGAATCCTTGGAAAAACTGCAGAACAAGAGGACTATGCAGAGATCAGGGGAGACTCCCTTGGACGATGTGCAGTAGAATATCTGAGGGACTGGAGCTTCTCACAGGAGTGTTCTAGACGGCAAAGTAATCTGATAGGTTTCAACCAATGTTTGGTCTCTTCAAAATGACTACAGTATGTAACAATTAAAGGGCCTATCTAGTCTGTTTCACATTGCATTGCTATTATAATGTACAGTGGGACTCCCACATTGACAACCGGGAAGGATTCAAACATGTGAATCTATGAATGATTCAATACTGGAGTAACTTGAAAACCCTTCAACTGAGCAAGTTGTATGCCCCCAAAATTAATAGTTGCCAAGGGCATCACCCAGCAACCAACTCTGCTCTGTAAAATCGTCCCTTTTCTCCAGACAACTGGCTTGAGAATGAGATTCAAAAAAAAAAAAAAAAAAAATTCTCGGTCAAGCACAGAATGAAGACATCATGTTACAGATATGCATACGGTTACAATACATGTCCGGGTAATCATGGTTTCACTCAATTATGCAGTAATCTATAGTATCCAAGATATTACAGGTTCACTTTATACATAGCATGAGAGGGTCAACATAAGATAACAGGTACCAAGTATGCAAAAGTCTCCCACGTGCCTTGTTTAGCACATAGTCTACCTCTTCCGTCCTCGTCCCAACATCTTGCTGGGGTACAAATAAGATACTGCAATTACACACCTTTTTCCGGTCCATCATCAACCATCAGTCTGCGTGGAATCTAGAAATTGTACTAGTGGTTCCCAAAAATCCCCGGCCGAGAAGCCTGTGGTAACTCTTCTGCATATGTTTCCAGCTGTGTCTTGCAGTATATCATACCTACTATCCAATCTTTGCATTTCGGTGCAGCCTTGCTGCCCCATTTCATTGCTATACGTCTCTTTGCTAGCAACAATGCTATTGCTAGGAACTTGCGTCTACGAGCTAACTTGATCTTATACATGCCTAGTAGACATATCTGGGGCGTATTGGGTATCAGTTCTGCCAATATGGTAGTAAGCGTGTTGTTACCTCTGCCCACTAGGAATGGAGTTGCGGGCATGACCAGGCCACATGCAAAAAATCCGCTGTGGGAGCTCCGCATCTGCGGCATTTGTCATTGTCTCTCAAACCATATTTATGGAGCTGTGCGGGTGTGTAATACACTTGATGTAGAAACTTGAAGTAGAAACTTGAAGTGTATTATTTTCAAGTTGCAATTGGAAGTCAATATCTGCAGTTGCATGCAGCTGTAATCCCAGTGTTCTACGGTGATGCTTTCCCCTAATGTGTCTTCCCATCTTGTTTTGGGTCTATTCGGAGCATGGAATTGTTCCTGTTGGGCTGTATTATATAATTTCGTAACAAGGCCCTGCCGCGTCGGAGACACCAACAGGGTTTGCAGCGTAATGTGTCAGCGGTTCGTCTGGGAATGTGGGATATAAAGCTTTGATTACTGCACGCAGTCTCATATGCAAAAAATTTCAGTGGAGTATGATGTGTGCACAGGGTGACATCGTTTTGCGATATAAATCCATGTGGGAGAGCATCCCCCATTTTATGAAACCCCATCTCGTTTAGTAAATGTAGCATTTTGGTTTCTTGCGTCACTGAGTTGTGAATGGTGAGTCAACGGGAGCGCTGGTGCATACGTTGGGAGTTTGTGCGCTCGTTTTGCTAATGTATGCCATGCTTTAGAAGTGCAGGTCGCTGGGTATATCCCCGTAGACTGAGTATTTCGTTGATGAGATGAGTGCAATTAGTGGAGTGGGAAGCATATTTTCATGTTCCACAGCTATATGTGGTATATGTCCATGTGGGTGTAGCCAGTAGTGGGCATATTGTGTCTGTGCACAGTAATAGAGTTGAAGGTCTGGGGCCCCGAAACCTCCTTGCGTGTATGGTCTAGTAAGTTCCTTCCAGCCCACTCGCGCGTGCTTTCCAGCCCATGTCAGTCTAAGTAGAGCTGTACGGAGTCTAGCAAAGAGCACTTGTGGAATCCATATTGGTATATTCATGAATAAATAAAGAAACCGTGGTAGCACCACCATTTTTTGTACAGCTATTCTATCGGCGAGTGATAGGGGGAGGTGGATCCATCTGTCAACCTGTTCTTCTAGTCTAGTTATCGCTTTCCCATAATTCGCTCTCAAAACCAAGTCTGGATCTCGGTGTATCCAGACCCCTAAGTATTTAATTGGTTCTGTTTGCCATTGTAACGGATAGTCAATTGTTGGTTTGGTTGTCACCAGGGTAAGCGGGATCACCACTGATTTGTCCCAGTTTATACTGAGGCCGGAAAAGTATTCGAATCAGATATATTCTCGGATGAGTTTGTTTAAATTTATGTCCGGGTGTCGCGTATATAGGACCATGTCATCTGCATACAGTGATATGGTTATGGGCCGCAAGTGAAATCGCAGGGCAGTATCAGCATGTTTGACGAATCTTAAACGCGAGGGGCTCTAGCGCCAGTGTGAATAAAAGTGGGGATAATGGGCAGCCCAGACGCGTGCCAAGGAATATATTAATAGGATCAGACGTACTACCATTTATACATATTCGAGCGCTGGGTTGTGTATACAGTAGGGCTATCCATTTCAGAAATGGTTCTGGGAATCCCATTCGTCTCAAAACCTGAAACATAAATGGCCATTCCACAGAATCAAATGCCTTAGCGGCATCAAGTAGAGTCGCAGAGGCCAGCAGGTCCGGGTGTAAGTGATGGAACATGGCAAATATAGTCCGTATATTGTGTGGTTGAGCGTGTTGGAATAAATCCAGCTTGATCTGGAAGGACTAGGTTTTGCATCAGCGGCTGGAGCGTAAGGGCAATGATTTTGGCCAGTATTTTAGCATCTGTGTTGATTAATGATAGTGGGCGGTAGGAGTCGCATCTAGCCGGATCTTGGTCAGGTTTGAGGAGTGTGATTAGGAGTGCCTCACGTAGCGAGGGGTGTAATATGCCCTCTTCATAAGCTTCCTCATATATTGCTGCTAGGTGAGGGAGTAATATATCTTTATATTCTTTGTAGAACTCTCCAGGTAAGCCATCTATACCTGGTGCCTTGTTAGTTGGCAGTAAATTTATAGCTGCCCTCATCTCATCTTCCGTTATGTGGTGACTAAAGTATTCCCGATGAGCATCAGAGAGCCACGCCAGGGCAATATCGTCCAGGTATTTATTTATCTCAGTTTGAGTTGCATTCGCCTTGGCAGTGTACAGGTGAGTGTAGTGGTCCGCGAAGCAATGATTGATAGAGGGGGTGTCATATTTAAGTGTTTCTTGGCCATCTATAATTTGAGTTATGTACGACGCAGTGTGGGCGGGCCGTAACTTACTGGATAGTGTTCTACCCGGCCTACCACCTTCTCCATAGGCTCTGGCCGTGTACTTGCGGGAAAGGTATTTAATTTCGTCATCTGCAAACTCGTGATACCCATCTATTTGTCTTCGAATTTCAGCCAATAACTTAGGATCTCATGTGGTCATAAGTAGTTTCTAGGTTCGTAATTTCTTCTTCAATTTTGGACAATTGTCTTTGGATGTCTTCGAGTATACCAGCATGTTTACCGATACAGAAGCCCCTAATCGTTACCTTAAAAGCCTCCCAGAGTACTTTAGCACTATCCACTGAATCTACGTTATGTGTAAAGTATTCAGTAATAGCCTGCCGCAGTTCTACTCTAAATACTTGGTCTTGTAGCACGCTAGGATTTAGGCGCCATGTATATTGTTGTGGTGTGTGGGTGGGGATGGTTAGCTCTAATCTAACCGGCGCGTGATCTGAAAGAGTTTTGGGCATATGCGTGAGTACAGTCATCCAAGCGTTTATATCTGCTGTGGCTAACCAGAAGTCGATTCGTGACCAGGTGATGTGTAGTGGATATGCAAGTGCCCTCTCTACGAGAAGGGTGGCGCATCCTCCATATACCCAACATAGCGTAGTCTTCCATACCTTCTTTGAGTACCTTGGTGGATTGTTTACCATATCGATCATTACAGGTGGACCTGTCCATAGTGGGGTCAATGCACGTATTAAAATCTCCGCCCCATAATATTGCAGATGGCGGAAGCGTGTGTATTTTGTCCCATATGCCCGTGAAAAAAGAGGGGTCATCCACATTCGGTCCATATACATTGACTATAGTCATGACAGTTCCTCCAAAATTACCTTGTACAATAACATATCTCCCCATATCATCTTGAATTGATTGGAGCAGAGTAAAGGAAACATTTTTTTAATAAGTAGTAAGACTCCTCTAGCGTAAGTGGAGTAGGATGATGCAAACCTGTATGAGGCCCATCTAGCCCCCACTCTGCACTCAGTTGTGTTAGTAAGGTGCGTCTCTTCGCCCTAAGTTGGCAGGGTATGCCCAGACGTGGGTCCCTTGCTCACTTTGCCACTGGATTCAAGATAGCCTGGCTGATTAGGGTTTTGAACCCGAAACCGGTCCCAGGATGCTGGTTTCCGGTCCAGAGAAGGCATGGCTTGGCAGTTCGGGCTGGACTGTTCCCATGAGGCACTGGGTCAGACTGATTTGCATATGGCCATGTCTGAACTGGGGTGGTGGAGTGAGCTAAAGAATGATGGATTAAACCCAGATCAGTTGACTGGGGGTGAGTGTTTGATTTGCTCTAACGCTACGTCCATCATCCCCTTTGGTATCGTCTTGCAGACAGGCGACATCTACCTTATGACGATCTAAATGTGCAAAGACCTTCCGTGTTTTCTGTGGATTGTGTAGGCCGCTTACATTCCAAGTCATAAATGTTAGTTTCCTCGTGGTTATCAACCTGCTATTCATTTCTGCCTACGGTAATTACATGAACAGGACATCCTCGTCTAGATCTGCATATCATAAGATAAACAGTAACAGTTGTCTCTGTGCGGACCAGTTTTTTGGTTTTTCCGCCCTTCCCTCCCCTTCCCACTTTACCATCCCAATTATGGCGAAGACAAACCCCTTAAACTGATGAATATACTCATTCCCCTTGAACATTACTTACTAAAACGAAAAATACAAGGTTGTGGTGTACACAATGGTGGCGGGAGTAGCCAGCCCTAATCCCCGATGAACAAGTCATACAGGGGGGGTCATGTTACCAGTTGTTAAGTGTTATGTTTCTAAACAACTCAATGTCGGTAAATGGAAATAAACCTGTGATCCACAGGAGGCAGTGACATAGTCCAGGCAGTGACACGTTAGACAATATCAACACTACGCACTTCTTTCAGTAGGATATTGCACAGCCCAATCAAATATAACTTATCTGAGTCCACAGTATATCGGTATAGGAGGCCGCCTGTGGGTTCCACTTTAGAAGAGTCCAAGGCGATCTTAGTTAGTGTATACTACATTATTCAACATCTGATGTAGTCCCCCGATTCATCTTGTGCGCCTCTAGGAGATCTCCGACGTGGCTGCTGTGCTGATTTAGTTTTCAAGTATTTAAGTACTTTTGTAGGCGTGTTGTAGACTCTACTTTTACCATAATCTGTAATGCTCAGTCTCGCCGGGTAGATCATTGCATAAGGAATGTTCATTTCTCGTAGTTTCCTTTTTACGTCTAAGAATTTTTTCCGGGCTTCTTGGACCTGTGTAGTGAAATCTGGATAGATAGAGATAGTCATACCTTCATGATTCAAAGTGCCTAGTTCGCGAGTCTTGCGGAGCGCCGCATCCCGATCCCTGTAGTTGAGGATTTTGGCTATTATGGGGCGCGGTCTCGCCCCCGACGGCGGTGGAGGTGCCAACGATCTGTGTGCCCGCTCCACAATAAAGACGTCCGAGAAGGTTTCTCTGCCCAGTAGCGTGGTTAGGAGAGATTCAATATAGCGTTCCATTTTGCCAGTGTTTGTTGTCTCCGCAATGCCCATTAAGCGCAGGTTGTTGCGGCACAACCTCGCCTCCAAATCTTCAGTCTTTGCCAGCATCGCTGTTAGGGTCTTGTCCGTTGTTTGTTTCGTTTCCAGTTGGTGTTGAGCATCTTCCGTATCCGAGATGCGGCGCTCCGCCATATCAATTCTTTCTGTAGGTCTATCCAGCCGCTCTGACATGCGGTCAACACGGTATGTTAAAGAGTCTATTTTCCCCATCAATGTTTGTCAGTGTTGATTGGATCGTCGTGAACAGAGTGAAAATCCACCGCTGAGTCCGCAGTTCCTGTTGGTGTAGGAGTCTGGCTCCCAGCTGCTTAATCGGTTGAGCTGAGTTATTTTTTTTGGACTGTTCAAAGTGCAGTTTGGGTTGGTTTTTGTCTGGTTTACCCATGTTTGATGTTCTCCTTACAGCTCTTAACGAATGAGGGAGCAAGTGGTTGGCCATGTCTCCGCAGTACGCAGCACTACTGCTCATTAGTGTGTCCCAAGCCACACCTCAGGTGTCTCACCAATCGCCTCTAGGATAACGGAACACCAGGTCTCAGGGACCCAGAAGCAGCCCGGGGCAGGGGACTACTGCATACGACTATGGCTCCAAGATGGCAAATCTGCAACTTAACGCATCCATGGAATTACGTCATCTCTCACACGTCTCATGCGTGCCGCCTGTGCCCAGATTTCGGCCGGTGAGTATAACAATTCACGCGCTGCGGTTCGCGGCAGTCAGCGCCGTGCCCTTTATATTTTACAGCTGTCCGTCACAGTGGTTTAATTTAAGCCCCCACAGCCAGTTCTCAAGGACTGCCACAGTGTGTGTAGGACAATGTGTGAAGGCCTGCACCCTGCACGCACCAGCAGCACGCCCTGTATTATGGGGTGGATGGTGGGGAGCGAGATTGACTTTCCCTCAGTAGTTTGGTGTCCATTTGGGTTGCCCCCAGTACTCAGCGGGAGATATTAAAAGGCGCCAGCGTTGTGTCGTTTGCATGGCATGAACTGCGCCATATAGCCTCTCCGTCCTTTCTGCGCCATGCGTAGCAACATCCAATGCAGCGTAGGTGCAATCTAGCCGTCCCGGCTTCGGGGCCACATGCGGGGAATTTTTACAATGGTACTCACTAAGTGCGCAGCGTCAGGTCTGTGCTCATTCGTTTCACTGACCTCGGTCTCGGTAATGTCCCAGCCGTCTCTCTGCTTCTGTCGACTGTCCGGGACGTCCGCGCAGGCACAGAACAGAAAAAGGCACCCCGGGGAGGCAGTTCGCTCGGCCACGCCGGCCCGGCTCACTCGCCTGGGATGCGGCCTAGTGCGTGGCAGCCGGACGTCACCACCGCCGGGGCTCACGTAGTATGCACGCCGAGCGCGCACGTCCACACAGCGCAGGCCGCGCTCCGGTCCAGATTTCTCGGCAGTTTTGAGAGCTTTCGGCTCAGTCTTCAGCGGCGATCTCGGGCACGGCTGTTCGCACCGCTATCCAGAGGCCGGATCAGGTATTTGTGGCGATTTTAGCGTTGTGCTTTAAGGATTCATGCAGGATAGGAACATGACCGGAGGAGCTTGCTCACATTGCAGCCATTTCCAGGCGTGGCTAGCTCCGCCCCCCACGAGAATGAGAGTTATGGTTAAGGCATGATTAAACTATTTCAACATCTACAGATTCAAAACTCACTGTCAGACAAAGTCTGCTAGAAGAACAAGTTACTTACCTTCAGCAAAGATGCATCTGTAAGAGACATACATTAGTTAAAAATTCCTTACCTTAGAATTACCCCCAGGGGTCAGACTGGATCCGGAGAAATTTTTTCGTAGCAGTACCCCTGCGCGTTGGTAGGTGGCGTCGGTCGACTCCGCGTTAGTCGGCAGCGTAGTGGTCGCTGGGATGTCGCGGTGTCTACTTATACGCCGCCCCTGTACGCGGACATCAGTTCTGGCACGACTTTCCATGCCAGAAGCGCAGAGCCATGCAAGACACGGACCACTGGTGCACAAAACTAGGGCCCTGTAAGGGAGTCCCTATCCCTAGAAGTCACTTCGCAGAATTGGGAGGATGGGTGGAGCGGTAAGGAATCTGACTAATATAGGTCTTACAGATACATAGTTACCGAAGGGAAGTAAGTTGTTCATCTGAAAGAGACCATTAGTTGGAGATACCTTACCTTAGATACCCCAGCAATACCAACACCGGAGGTGGGTCTGTGAACTAAGTTCACACCAGGAAGTCCTGGCGAACAGAACCTCCAAAAAAAAGCAGGCTCTCCGGACTTGGCTGTCGAGGCAGTAATGCTTAGTAAACGTGTGCAGGGATGCACACATGGCCACCTGGCAGATGTCAACCAGCGAAACTCCACGTCTCAAAGCAGTAGTAGCTGCCGTCGCCCTGGTAGAGTGGGCGTGCAGTCCTACTGGAGGTTTCTTTTTAGCCAAAGAATAACAGATCTTAATGCATAGGACGACCCGTCAAGAGATGGTACGTTTGTGCACCGCCTGACCTTTCTTGGCGCCCACATCACCCACGAAGAGTTGATAGTCCACCCGGAAGTCTTTAGTGCGGTCAAGGTAGAAAGAAAGTGCACGTTTTGGGTCCAGGCGGCGGAGTCTCTCCTCCTCTTTGGAAGGGTGTGGAGGCGGGAAGAAGGTGGGCAATGTGATGGTCTGACCTATGTGAAAAGTAGTAACCACTTTGGGCAGAAAAGAGGGCCTAGTACGAAGGACTACTTTGTCCGGATGGACAGCAAGAAAGGGGGGACTGGAAGACAAGGCTTGAAGCTCACGCAACCGGAGAGCAGAGGTGATGGCAAGCAAGCAGTATTCAAAGTAAGGACACGGAGAACAATTATGTAGTGGCTCAAAGGGAGCGCACACACAATACTAGAGGACAAGATTCAAGTCCCACTGAGGTATTACAAAAGGAGAAGGAGGAAAGAGAGGAGTAAAGCCTTCCAGAAATCTAATAGGGGACCTGAAAAGAGAAGGTTGATCAGAAAGGTGAAGAAAGGACAAAAGATAGCCTTTAAGAATGCCAAGAGCAGAGCCCTGCTGGGCCAACGAAAGAATGAAGCGGAGAACCTCTGAAAGAGGGGCAGAAAGGGGATCCACAACCTTTGCTGCGCACCATGCCACAAATGTGTTCCATCTACAGGTGTATACAGTTTTAGTGGAGGGACGCCTGGCTGCCAAGATGACATTACAGACTTCAGGAGGAAGGTCGAAAGCTGTCAACTGTTGCCGCTCAATCTCCACGCAAGGAGGTGGAGACTGGACAGGTTCGGGTGGAGGACCGTCCCCTGCTGCTGCGACAGAAGATCCTCCCGAAGAGGCAGTCTGATCAGAGGATCAATGGCCATGCTCAAGAGCTCGGGGTACCAGACTCTTCATGCCCAATCCAGAGCCACAAGAATAACTTGGGCCCGGTCGCGCTTGATCGTCAGCACTCTGGATAGAAGTGGTACAGCCAGAAAGGCGTACAGGAGGCCGCAATTCCACTTGCAACGAAAGGAGTCGCCGAGCGAGTGCCGCCTTCGAAACTCCAACGCGCAGAACTGCTGACATTGCGCATTCTCTTCAGTGGCGAATAGATCTAACCAAGGCTCTCCCCACTGCTGAAAGAGACCTTGCACCACCGCCAAGTGAAGACGCCATTCATGATCCATCATGCACCGGCGGCTGAGTTCGTCCACCCTGGCATTCAGGGAACCTGCCAGGTGTTGAACCACCAGGGATATGCCCTGATGTTCCAGCCATGTCCAAAGGCGAAGAGCCTCTTCACATACGGTCCACGACCCCACCCCATCCTGCCCAGTTTGTAGCAGTACCACATGGTGGTGGTGTTGTCCGTAAACACCTGCACTACTCTTCCTTTGACAGGCGGAAGGAATGCCTTCAGTGCAAGATGAATCGCCTGGAGCTCCAGAAGGTTGATGTGGAGCCCGGACTCCGCCGGAGCCCAGAGGCCTCCAAAATCTGCCTCCCACATGTAGCCGCCCCATCCCAGAAGAGACGCATCAGTCACTACTGTGAACTCTGGTTGGGGAAGGGAGAGGGATCTGCCGCTGACCCAATCCTGGTTCGTGAGCCACTACTGCAACTGACTTGCAGCACCCTCCGAGATCTGGATGACATCGGAAAGATTTCCCTGATGCTGTGCCCACTGGAACTTCAGGTCCCACTGCAGAGCCCGCATACGCCATCTAGCAAGATCCACCAGCAGGATGCAGGAGGCCATGAGGCCCAGCAGCCTCAGGGTCACTCACCAAAATCCAGGATAGAGGCTGAAACATCGGTATCATAGCCCGAATATCCCGTATTCGCTGCTCGGGAGGATAGACTCGAAACTGTGCTGTGTCCAGAACCGCTCCGATAAAAGGAGCTTCTGAAAGGGAATCCGGTGCAACTTCAGCACGTTGATAGTGAACCCCAGCGAATGCAGGAGGTTCGCCGTAGTCTGGAGGTGGGAGACGACAGCCTGGGGTGAGCCTTCCTTTAACAACCAGTCCTCGAGATAGGGGAAGACTGGAACCCCTGATCAGCCTAGATGAGCTGCAACCACAGCCATTACTTTTGTGAACAACCGAGGGGCGCTGGTAAGGCCAAAGGGGAGCACGGTAAACTGAAAATGTTCATGGCCTACCGTGAACCGTAGGGAACACCGGTGGGCAGGCAAGACTGGGATGTGAAAATAAGCGTCCTGCAAGTCCAACACTACCATCCAGTCTCCAGGGTAGACAAGACCCGAACCAAGGTTAACATCTTCAACTTCTCATTCCGAAGTGATCGACGTCCCGGAGGTCTAAGATGGTCCTTCTTCGGTACCAGAAAGTAGTGGGAGTAGCAACCACGACCTACTTATGGCACAGGGAAGCGTTTGATAGCTCCCTTGGCCAAGAGAGCCATAACTTACTGGCGGAGAAGGGCAAAATGATCCTCCGACATACGATGGTGTAGGTGGAATGGAGGGAGGGTGGGGTAGTCTTGAAGGGGAGAGGGTAGCCCCTTCGGACTATTTGCAAAACCCACCTGCCAGACGTGATGATGCACCAGTGGGGGAGGTGATGGCAGATCCTGCCACCCACTGGCAACTGGTGGCCCTGAAAGGTCCGACTAGGAAGGCTTGGAGGCTGCTGCCAGGGGGGCATTGGTGAACTGGCCCGCCTGCTGGCCCCCAGACCCACGACGCTGGGTCCCACATCCCTGGCCGCGCAGAGGCTGGGCAGCTTGCGCAAGCCTGTGGCTCTGGGCGGAACGTGGTGGGGTACCCCTTCCATGGCCACGAAAGGCAGACTGCATGGGGCGAGAGGTGGCAGCGAGGCCCAAGGATCTGGCCGTAGCCCTAGAGTCCTTGAAACGCTCGAGTGCATTGTCCGCCTTGTTGCCAAACAGACGATGGCCATCAAAAGGCAGGTCCAAAAGTGTAGATTGGACAGCCCCAGAGAAGCAAGTGGACTTCAGCCAGGGCTACTGATGTTGAAATCATTCTACCCAGCAGTATCCATCCCACACACCGGGGGGGGGGGGGGGGGGGGGGGGGGGAGGTGTGTGTGTGTGTGTGTGTTACTATCCTTGTGGGGACTTGAGTGTGATAAAACACTCACGCTGTGGGGACTTGATTGCGCTGTGGGGACTTGATTGCGCTGTGGGGACTTGATTGCACTGTGGGGACTTGAACCCAGGTCCCCCACAAGGCAATGTCTTCTAAATGAAGAAGAATGACTTCAACAACATCTGTGCCAATTTTTACAACTTTTTTAAAAATGACCTTGTGGGGACCTGTGTTTCATCAAGTGTGTTTATATTTCTGTTCAGCTCTGCCCCTGTAGGCAGGAGGCGGTACTGCAGTCTTAAACACACTTTGCATTTAAACACACTTTGGTCACCAGAAAAACCCACTATCAGTCAGAGGGCCAGACATTTGAAAGGAAAAGCTCCATAACTTGTGTTTATTCAAATATTTTTCATGCATATTAACCTTTTCTCTATTTATTAAAATAAAACTTTGTTTACCTGAAGCTGCTGAATTTAGATTTGAGCCTGAAAATTGTTCGTGCTCTTCTGAACATTACTAAAAGCAATATAGGTCAGTTTCAAATCCCAAACTACTTTGCTATTGCCATTTGATCCTTATCTACAACTAAACAATGATGGTGCACTACACTGATTCAATATAAACTGATTTTATCTTTTTTTGCACATAATCTACAGGCATCAATGCCCATTGTTACATTTTAATGCTTGTACCAGGAATTTGGAGTCTTTATTTGGCTTTTCCTTTGTTTGCATATTAATATGCACAATGCAATATGAACTTTTAGATGATGGCTAGATGAGTGAATGACTAGCGTTGCATTTCGCAGTGAAAGATGATGGTATTCCTGTTAGCCTGAGGAGGAGGGGGTGGAATCCCATTCATTTTAGATGTGCTGCTACCAACTACTCACATGCGCCACTTCATGCTTGAGAATGATACAGGGCAATGGTGTGTTTGGAGATCTTAATTGTCTGCACAGAAACCAGCTCCAAATTAACTTTTGGAACATAATATTGAAGTTTCAGTGATATGAGAAATACCATCTTGTGTGTTGGAAAAATGCGTTTTGTGCACTAACATAAAAAAATAGACTATCGGTAAACAAACGTGTAATTTAGATTTGGCATACTTTCCAAAATTATAACATTATTTTCCCTTAATTTAGGCGGGCACAAAATGAAATTAAATGAACCACAGCATAGATTGGGGAAACTTGTTGCATAACAAATACATGGTTACCACAGTTGCGTTAACCTAATGATTTATGCCTACACGTTTCCTAAAAAATGAATGATGCAATCTGAACCACATGCATTCATTTTTGTGATTTAATAATATGTTACTTTGTAGTGTACATTGAAGGTGGTACTTACAGGTTCCATACAAATCTGTCTAATATTTAACTCATCAAGAACATTGACACCATTTTTTATAGGGGTTTTCAGTGGCACATTTAGAGAGTTAAGAGTACAGAGCATGCACAGTTATACAAATCCAAGGTAGGGGTGTAACAAAGGCCCTGCAGCCCCCGCGGTGCGGGAGGCCCAGGCTTACCCATACTGGAGGGGGCCCCCCTCAGCCCCTACTGGTGTGAGGGGCCCCTTCAGCATATCTTGCAGGGGGGTTTGGTTACATCACTGATCCAAGGATTACAGTGAGAAGCTCTTATTTATGTTATTTTCCACATTACTGTTGCTCGATGTTTGTTATATTAGATATCACAATCAACAACATATATACCAAACCCACCAACAAGTTGGAAATATATATTATTAGGCCATCAGTAAGGCATTTGTGGGATTTCCTAGGGCCTCATGTACTTACAATCCATTTCAGTAAAAATGGTTGCAAATTCCACACCAATATTTACCAAACGGATTCTGATTTTGCAAACGGACCTTGTATTAGGAAGAAAATTTGCAAAATAAACACGACCATATCAGTCAGTGCTTTTGAATAAAGCAATGTTTTTTTCTTTAAATACAGCCTATGTTCCAAAAAGAAAAACAGGTTGCATTAAAAAAGAAAAGTTGAGCAAACCTTTTTAGAAGTAGGCAGTAGTCCCATGCACTTCTGCCTATTCCTAAAAAATGTTTTGTCAACATTCACAAAGAGGAAGGAGTCCCTTGGAAACTCCTGGTTTGTAAATGGTTTACCACCTCCTTTAAGAGAGTGGTAAAATAGGTATGCCTCCCTCCCCACAATAAGAGTAAAGGAATGTGCTGATGCCCCAGGTCTTGGCCCACCACAGGGGAAGTTTAAACAAAAAAAGGCACCGCCCCATGTTTTAATTTTTTTAACAGAGGTCCTGTGGTACTCCTGCAGGACCGAGAATCAGAATTATTTTTCTCATTTTAGCCCCAGGTAGGGGGTCCCTCTGACACTGCACATGTGCTAGCGGCCATGGTTTTCTTTACCCTGCCCCCTTATGTACTTTTTTAAAAACATTTTCAGGACAAGGGACCCAGTCCCAGAGTCCTGTTATGGCTGCTGCAACATTTCAGTCAGAAGGCTTGAATTTTTTTAATTTCAGCTCAACTGTCAATATATCTTTAAATTATGAAACTTAATTAAAGTGAGGTTTTCGTAGGCCAACCAGAACAGTACTACCATAGTCTAATTTTGATAACACAAGTGCGGCGCTGCTGGCCATTTTGCTGCGCCACGCTGCTTTCCTCTGCCCCGGTGTACAATTGGCTGTCTAGCGCCAATGAGGCACCCTTGCACCATGGTGTAAGGGTGCCTGCGCTTCAGGGATGATTTGTCCCTGTAACCTTTGTTTTTTTCTGTGAAATATATATATATTATCTACTGGCGGTCGCCAGTAGATAGTTATAGTTACAACCTATTATCCATAGGAAATCCGCGACATTCTATTTGAAATAACGTTGGCGCCGGTTGACGAATCTTCGTGAAAGTTTCCAACTTGTTGGGGCGCTCCGCTCCTACCCTGAAAGTCTCGGGGTGATACGTGAAGCGGGGGCCGAGAAAAAAGGGGGGTCCCAAAACGCGTTTTCCCCATTCATTTTTCCATAGGAACCTTTAGTCGCAGTTACAGCCCGAACTGCTGAAACGGAATTACCCCAAATTTGGCAAAGAGGTAGCCCTTGGTTCAGACTGGTGCCTTTTGCTAAAATGGTGTAAATCCGTTCAGTAGTTCCTGAGAAATTCACAATTAAAATCACATATATATCTATGGGCGCGTCGGATCCGCGTACCCTCCCGATCACGAGCTGCATGCTAATTGGCTGTCAACACTCCAAATCAAGAAGTGTTGGCAGCCATTTTGTCCCTCGGTAGAACCGAGGGACAGAAACAAGTGCGCAAAGCGCAAAAAGGGGCAGGGTAGAAACACCCTAACCCCTAGGCTCTGCTCAGGGGGTCCCACAAGGACCCCTGGGCAAAAAAAGCATTTAAAAAAAAAAAAACACATTGGTGATTCTATGAGAAAAGTTTCTAAGTGTCAACTTTTAAAATACAATAATATTCCTTAAAAATCACGACTGTAACCAAAACGCTTTTACTCAACTGTTTACAGGAGATGTACCAGGACTGAATCTAGGATCCAGTCCTGTGGTTACAAAAAGTAATCCATAAAGTAACTAATTGCATTTAACTAGAAATTCACATTGAGCTGAATGTTGCATTGTGTTTGAAAATGTGTTGCCCATTGCAACAACTGTAACTACTGTACTTAAAAGTCTATTGCCTATCTGCAAAGTATTTAAACTAAAGTAATTCATTCTGAGAAAGTATTTTTTGTAATGTAATGTATAATGTAATTACAATGTAATTTAAAAAATAAAATATGTAAAAAAAATTGTTTCTAAAAATGTAGTAAATCAGTATGAAAAAATTAATATAATTAATACATTTAAAAATTGTCATTTACAAAACCTTTGAAATTCACTGAAAAAACCGTAGGTTTCAGGCACGTTATAGTTAGAAATTAGCATTTAAAAAACCTTTGAAATTCACTGAAAAAACCATAGGTTTTAGGGACAGTTATAGTTACTTGGACATTGCACTCGTACAAAACCCGTGAAATTCCCCGTTATAGTTAGTTCAGCTAACTATAACTCGCGCCCCGCAATGCACTGCTGATGACGTCACATATTACATCACTCATGACATGGTCGATGACATCACTGATGACATCTCAAATGACATCACTGATGACATCATCCACGTGATAATCTGATGCACCTCCTCACACCCTAATATAACCTTTGATACACCCACTCTAAATTACAGACTGCCATTCGCAAAACCATAGACACTCCAACACCAATAACTACATACCCACTCACTGATTCTTAGGTCTACACACACACATCCACTCACTCACCCGTACAGTCACTCATACTTACGGTCACTCAGTACAGGACTATCATATGCACTCTTACTCCTATATAGACACTCAAACAACGCCACTCATCCATAGAGATACTCACACACCTAGTCAGTCATGCAAATAATTAAACACACTGCCATTTACTCACCTATACAGTTATACACACACCAGCTCACTTACTCATACAAATAGTAGCACATTGTTACGCTCTTATACAATCACTGATACAAGCACACACTCATCCATACAGCCACTATCACAATCACTCTCTTGCTTATAGCTATTTATATACTCCAACACACATATATACTGCCTTTCACATATGTAGTTACTCACACATGTACCACTGGAACATACATTCACTCACTAACACACTCTTACACACACTTACCCACCCATACAGTCTATCACAGATGCACTCTTGAAACCATCCACCCAGTGAATCACCCACTCACATCTATGCACAGAGTTGCACACACCCCTCCCACACAAACACTCAGGCACCCATACAGATACTCAGACAAGCATTCAATAACTCATATAGACACTCATGTAGCTATTCACAAACACATGCAGCCACTTACACAGCAACAGACAGACGGATACAGACATTCATCCAGTTTAGTCACTAACCCATGCATTCAGTAAGATACGTTAAATCACTCACTTATAGAGTCAGTCACGCACCTACTAAATCATCCATACAGACACTTACACACCCACTCATTCTTCAATACGTCTTTTCCTATATATATTAAAAATATTTAAACTTTACAGAAACAGTAACTGGATGATGTCATCAGTGATGTCATCAGTGATGTCACTGACCATGTCATGAGTGTTGTAATATGTGACGTCATCAGCAGTGCATTGCGGGGCGCGAGTTATAGTTAGCTGAACTAACTATAACGGGGGAATTTCACGGGTTTTGTACGAGTGCAATGTCCAAGTAACTAAAACTGTCCCTAAAACCTATGGTTTTTTCAGTGAATTTCAAAGGTTTTTAAATGCTAATTTGTAACTATAACGTGTCTGAAACCTATGGTTTTTTCAGTGAAATATATATATATATATATATATATATATATATATATATATATATATATATATATATATATCCAATTTCTCCAATGCCCATGGAGAAAGAAGGACACTCAGCTGCGGGCATATTTAATCAAATTTATTCTTCCAGAACATGACAGCAAAGAGCGCCTTCCCGACGCGTTTTGGTTCAATGTCCTTATTCATGGGTGTGGTAGGCGAATCCATATATCACATGACTGTTTCCTTTCTTTTATACCAGAAGTACTCTTGATTGGCCAACCACTCGGAATCAAAAATGATGCATTATGGTAAATGTCAGCGATCTTAAAATCAATATTCCAAATGGACATCCGAGGGGAACATATCTGTTGGCATAAAAGTCACAATCATTATAATTATTCAAGCCTTCAATGGGTACACTTTGGTCATGTTCATCAATCTATTTAGGCTTTGATTGTTTTTTGGAACTACTTGGCCCAGGATGCATTGTGTCTCTATTGGGAATTTGAGTTGAGGACTATATAATAAACTCACCTGTGGCAGTCCAAGTAGCCATTTTTTGCCGCTGGAACCCATGAGAAAGGCAGAACGCTGAAACGCGTTGGGGAGGCAGATATGTCCGTGTTGCCATTGTGGATTAAAGATAATTGTTACCAGTTGGAGAGTGCCGCCTTTGCTTCCCGGGGCTACGTGGGGAGCCTTTCGTTGAGATATATATATATATAAATTTAAATACCGCATCTTTTCCCTGAACATTTTTGCCTTCCCCATGCAGCACTCAGTCAGCAATAGTGCTTTCTGGGTACTGTAGTCTATGTTGGACTGCAGTGAGAGAGCATCCATGTGACCTGGAGTCGGAATACTCCCTCCAAGGGGGGTCATGCAGGACACTTAAAGACGTGGGAGGAGTCATATACCTGGTAGCACCAGCATCTGAGGAAGGCTATCATGCCGAAATGCATCATGCTTGTGCTGTTTTAATAAAGGGTTTCCATGTTTCCCCGAAGGGGCCTCTTACCCTTTCTTCGCGGAGGAGGTGTTTTCTTTTGGATCTACTATGAGTGCTTGCCAGTGGTACTCAAGAGGCCCCGTTCTTTCAAGTGGCGGGAGTAATGCTGGCACGAGCAGCAGCAGCCTGCTTTCTTTTTTCTTCCAAGATGTTGGATTAACTCCTGCCCGCCTCGACTGCAGACAAAGCCAGGGACTGCTGCCAGGCGCAGCTTGTGATTTCACAAGGAGTCGAATTCACTGTATCTTCGACTTGCGGCCCGACGACAGTCTGCACCAGGGGCTGGAACGTTTAGGGGACTCGAGGAAGCCTGAAAACATCATTTTAAACCAGGACTTTCCATTTAAATACCGCGTCTTTTCCATGAACATTTTTGCCTTCCCCATGCAGCACTCAGTCAGCAATAGTGCTTTCTAGGTAATGTAGTCTATGTTGGACTGCAGTGAGAGAGCATCCATGTGACCTAAAGTCGGAATACTCCCTCCAATGGGGGTCATGCAGGACACTTAAAGACGTGGGAGGAGTCATACCTGGTAGCAGCAGCATCTGAGGAAGGCTATCATGCCGAAATGCATCATGCTTGTGCTGTTTTAATAAAGGGTTTCCATGTTTCCCCGAAGTGGCCTCTTACCCTTTCTTCGCGGAGGAGGTGTTTTCGGATATATATGTATATATATATATATATATATATATATATTCACTGAAAAAACCATAGGTTTTAGGGACAGTTATAGTTACTTGGACATTGCACTCGTACAAAACCCGTGAAATTCCCCGTTATAGTTAGTTCAGCTAACTATAACTCGCGCCCCGCAATGCACTGCTGATGACGTCACATATTACAACACTCATGACATGGTCAGTGACATCACTGATGACATCACTGATGACATCATCCAGTTACTGTTTCTGTAAAGTTTAAATATTTTTAATATATATAGGAAAAGACGTATTGAAGAATGAGTGGGTGTGTAAGTGTCTGTATGGATGATTTAGTAGGTGCGTGACTGACTATAAGTGAGTGATTTAACGTATCTTACTGAATGCATGGGTTAGTGACTAAACTGGATGAATGTCTGTATCCGTCTGTCTGTTGCTGTGTAAGTGGCTGCATGTGTTTGTGAATAGCTACATGAGTGTCTATATGAGTTATTGAATGCTTGTCTGAGTATCTGTATGGGTGCCTGAGTGTTTGTGTGGGAGGGTGTGTGCAACTCTGTGCATAGATGTGTGAGTGGGTGATTCACTGGGTGGATGGTTTCAAGAGTGCATCTGTGATAGACTGTATGGGTGGGTAAGTGTGTGTAAGAGTGTGTTAGTGAGTGAATGTATGTTCCAGTGGTACATGTGTGAGTAACTACATATGTGAAAGGCAGTATATATGTGTGTTGGAGTATATAAATAGCTATAAGCAAGAGTGAGTGATTGTGATAGTGGCTGTATGGATGAGTGTGTGCTTGTATCAGTGATTGTATAAGAGCGTAACAATGTGCTACTATTTGTATGAGTAAGTGAGCTGGTGTGTGTATAACTGTATAGGTGAGTAAATGGCAGTGTGTTTAATTATTTGCATGACTGACTAGGTGTGTGAGTATCTCTATGGATGAGTGGCGTTGTTTGAGTGTCTATATAGGAGTAAGAGTGCATATGATAGTCCTGTACTGAGTGACCGTAAGTATGAGTGACTGTACTGGTGAGTGTGTAGATGTGTGTGTGTCGACCTAAGAATCAGTGAGTGGGTATGTAGTTATTGGTGTTGGAGTGTCTATGGTTTTGCGAATGGCAGTCTGTAATTTAGAGTGGGTGTATCAAAGGTTATATTAGGGTGTGAGGAGGTGCATCAGATTATCACGTGGATGATGTCATCAGTGATGTCATTTGAGATGTCATCAGTGATGTCATCAGTGATGTCACTGACCATGTCATGAGTGATGTAATATGTGACGTCATCAGCAGTGCATTGCGGGGGCGCGAGTTATAGTTACCTGAACTAACTATAACGGGGAATTTCACGGGTTTTGTACGAGTGCAATGTCCAACTAACTATAACTGTCCCTAAAACCTATGGTTTTTTTCAGTGAATTTCAAAGGTTTTTTAAATGCTAATTTCTAACTATAACGTGTCTGAAACCTATGGTTTTTTCAGTGAATTTCAAAGTTTTTTTAAATGCTAATTTCTAACTATAACGTGCCTGAAACCTACGGTTTTTTCAGTGAATTTCAAAGGTTTTGTAAATGACAATTTTTAAATGTATTAATTGTTATATTAATTTTTTTCATACTGATTTACTACATTTTTAGAAACAATTTTTTTACATATTTGATTTTTAAATTACATTATACATTACATTACAAAATATACTTTCTCAGAATGAATTACTTTAGTTTAAATACTTTGCAAATAGGCAATAGACTTTTAAGTACAGTAGTTACAGTTGTTGCAATGGGCAACACATTTTCAAACACAATGCAACATTCAGCTCAATGTGAATTTCTAGTTAAATGCAATTAGTTACTTTATGGATTACTTTTGTAACCACAGGACTGGATCCTAGATTCAGTCCTGGTACATCTCCTGTAAACAGTTGAGTAAAAGCGTTTTGGTTACAGTCGTGATTTTTAAGGAATATTATTGTATTTTAAAAGTTGACACTTAGAAACTTTTTCTCATAGAATCACCAATGTTATCCTATGGAAGGAAATTCACTTAGCAGGTAAAAACTGTTATCGTTACTTTTTCTTACTCAGTGTTGGATCTTGGATCCAGCACTGGTGCATCTCCTGTAAACAGTTGAAAGAATGCGTTTAAGTCATACAGGCGATTTTTAAGGAATATTTGTAGTTTGTGAAAATCAACACTTTGAAACTTTTTTGCTGAAAACCAGTCAATCTTAGCCTATGAAGGAAATTCAAGTTACCGGTAAGTACGGTTAAAATTACTTTTGAGGATCAGTACTGGGCTGATAGATGCAGCACTGAGGTCTCTCCTGACAACAGGTGAGTAAATCAGAATTCGTATTTCGGCTGATTTTAGAGGAATATTTTAAAGTTCCAAAACTCCACACTTAGAAGAATTTCCAAGTGAAACCAGTCAATGTTAGCCTATGGAAGGAAATTCAAGTTACTGGTAAGTATGGTTAGAATTACTTTTCAGGACCAGTACTGGGCTGAAAGATACAGCACTGAGGTCTCTCCTGATAACAGGTGAGTAAATCGGAATTCGTATTTCGGCTGATTTTAGAGGAATATTTGCACAATGGTGAAGGGAGGGGGCGGGGCCTGAGGTGACATCTGTGCAAACGCGCCCGTTGCGCGTTTTAAGTTGGGGGATTAAGTCCCCTTGAATCCTGAGGGTCCCTAGGGGCCAACTAGCCCACCAGGAACCTCCAATATGCGCCAGGGGCTGCGTTGCAGAGACGTGTAGAGAGGCCACACCCCTTTTACACCTCTCTGCAACGCAGCTCTGTGGCGCTTTCTGGATGTACCTGTTGGGCTAGTTGGCCCCCAGAGACCCTCAGGATTGAAGGGATTTAATTCCCCATCTTAAAACGCGCCACGGGGCCTGTTTGCACACATGTCACCTGAAGCCCCGCCCCTCCCTTCACCACTGTGCAAACGCGCCCGTGGCGCGTTTTAAGTTGGGGATTAAGTCCCTTGAATCCTGAGGGTCCCCGGAGTCCAACTAGCCCACCATATACCTCCAAAGCGCCACAGAGCTGCGTTGCAGAGAGGTGTAAAAGGGGTGTGGCCTCTCTACACGTCTCTGCAACGCAGCCCCCTGGCGCATATTGGAGGTTCCTGGTGGGCTAGTTGGCCCCAGGGACCCCCAGTATTCAAGGGGAATTGTTCCCCCTCTGCAAACGCGCCAGGGCGCGTTTGCAGAGTGGTGAAGGAAGGGGCGGGCCTGCGGGCCCGATCGTTTTTAAATTTTTTTTTTTTTTGTCCCCTGATGGGGGGCTGTGTGGCCCCCCTTCCTTTTTCCTGTTTTTATGCCCTGGGGACCCCATCCCCCAGGGCCTTACCCAATTTTTTAAATTTTTAATAAAAAAAAAAAACGGGAGGGGGGCCGCGTGGCCCCCCTCCTGGGCCACTACTTGCCCCGGGGACCCCATCCCCCGGGGCCTGGCCTCTCGTTGGGGACTGTGGGGGGGTCCCCAATCCCCCCAGAGTCCCGCCAGCTCCCCGTGTCCTACGGGAGCCGGCATTGCTTTTACACATGGGGAGCAGCTGACATGCTGCTCCCCATGTGGAAAGCATCGGCTTTGGATATTGGAAGAGAGAGCAGGTTTCCTGCTCTCTCTTCCAATATCCAAGCAGTTTGCTATGGCAGGACGGGAGCCGCGAGGCTCCCGTCCTGCCATAGCAAACTACAGTGTCCCGGGGTAGGCACCCGGGACACTGCAGGAGCCGGCCCTGGGGGTGGTGGTGGTCCCCAGGGCCATCAAGGGCTTCCAGGAGGAGGCCGCGCGGCCCCCTCCCTACATCAGCACAGCCCCGGGAGGTGGTGGTCCCCGGGGCTTCGGGGTCCAAAACGGACCCCCATTTTAATTTGTTAGTGCCCCGGGAAGGTGGCGGTCCCGGGGCGTGTGGGGGGCTGGAGCCCCCCACACACGTTGTTAAATTAATAAAAACAAAGCCCCGGGGAGGTGGTGGTCCCCGGGGCTGCGGGAGGGCTCAGAGCCCTCCCGCACCATTTTTTTAAAAAAGCCCCGGGGGGTGGCGGTCCCCGGGCTTGGGGGGCCCCCACACATTAAATTATCCCCCCACCATGCCCCCGGGACTTGGGCCACCCGGGGGCCAATTAGCTATCGAAGCGCGGGAGACCGCGCTTAGATTTTTTTCCGGCAGGATTCGCGCACCCTGCCGATTTTTTTTTTTTTTAAATGCTTTTTGCCCAGGGGTCCTTGTGGGACCCCCTGAGCAGGCCTAGGGGGTTAGGGTGTTTCTACCCTGCCCCTTTGTGCGTTTTGCGCACTTGTTTCTTTTTTTCTCAGCGGGATACGCGCACCCTAAGCGCATCCCGCCGATTTAAAAAAAAAAAAATCTTTTTCTGCCCAGGGGTCCTTGTGGGACCCCCTGAGCAGACCTAGGGGTCAGGGTGTTTCTACCCTGCCCCCTTTTGCGCTTTGCGCACTTGTTTCTGTCCCTCGGTTCTACCGAGGGACAAAATGGCTGCCAACACTTCTTGATTTGGAGTGTTGACAGCCAATTAGCATGCAGCTCGTGATCGGGAGGGTACGCGGATCCGACGCGCCCATAGATATATATGTGATTTTAATTGTGAATTTCTCAGGAACTACTGAACGGATTTACACCATTTTAGCAAAAGGCTACCTCTTTGCCAAATTTGGGGTAATTCCGTTCAGCAGTTCGGGCTGTAGCTGCGACTAAAGGTTCCGATGGAAAAATGAATGGAGAAAACGCGTTTTGGGACCCCCTTTTCTCGGCCCCCGCTTCACGTATCACCCCGAGACTTTCAGGGTAGGAGCGGAGCGCCCAACAAGTTGGAAACTTTCACGAAGATTCGTCAACCGGCGCCAACGTTATTTCAAATAGAATGTCGCGGATTTCCTATGGATAATAGGTTGTAACTATAACTATCTACTGGCGACCGCCAGTAGATATATATATATATATATATATATATATATATATATATATATATATATTTTCCCCAAAAGTGCCTCTTCAGACAAGGACGCTACTCCGTAGGCAGTTAAGTTCAAACAAAACCTTTTAATTTTTGAAAAGCTGCAAATCACGGCTGTTTTACCAATCCCCGACGCGTTTCGAAGCTACAAGCCTCTTCTTCATGGGGCAACAAATAGCAAAACACGGTACTGCCACAACTATTTATTCTCAATGTGCACGCGATCTCCAGTGATGCATGCTGGTAGTTGTAAGCCAATTCTTCCCCACCATTAGGGTCCGTGTGCATTTGCCGAACACAGTTTTTTTTGTCATTTATTTTCATTTTCCAGCCCTCCAGTATTCAAACACAACATCCTCGACTCCTCCCAATCCGGCTTCAGAAAAAACCACAGTATGGAAACCGCCCTCCTCGCCGCAACAGACGACATCCGCACCCTACTGGACAAAGGAGAAACAGTAGCCCTCATCCTCCTCGACCTATCAGCGGCGTTCGACACGGTCTCCCACAGCACCCTAATACGCAGACTCTACGATGCAGGAATCCAGGACAAGGCCCTCGACTGGATCCGCTCCTTCCTCTCCGGCAGGATGCAGTGGGTCAGACTCCCCCCTTTCCTCTCGAACCCCACACCTACCACCTGCGGAGTCCCCCAGGGCTCCTCCCTCAGCCCGACGCTCTTCAACGTCTACATGGATCCACTCGCCCCCATCGTCAGAACCTACGGACTCAACATCGTGTCATACGCAGACGACACCCAGCTCATCCTCTCCCTATCCAACGAGCCCAACACCGCCAGACGCAACTTTCGAGCAGGCATGGAAGCCGTCGCCAAATGGATGAAAAACAGCTGCCTACAACTAAACACCAACAAAACAGAAGTACTCATCATGGGCCCAAACCCCGATGCCTGGAGCGACACCTGGTGGCCCCCCGCCCTCGGAAACCCGCCAACCCCCACGGACCACGCACGCAACCTGGGAATCATCCTGGACTCCAACCTCAAAATGGACCGCCAGATCAACTCTGTCTCGTCTTCCTGCTTCCACACCCTCCGCCTCCTTCGTAAGACCTTCAAATGGATCCCCCTCGAACATCGAAAGACCGTCACTCACGCCCTGGTCACCAGCAGACGACTACGGCAACGCACTCTACGCCGGAATAAACAAAAACCTCACCCGCAAGCTACAGAACATCCAGAACGCCGCCGCAAGACTGGTCCTCAACCTGCCAAAACACTGCCACATCTCCCAGCACCTGCGCACACTCCACTGGCTTCCTGTCGAGGCGAGAAACACCTTCAAGATGATCACCCACGCACACAAGGCCCTCCACGGCACCGGACCAGCATACCTGAACAGCCGACTCAAATTCCACGCACCCCAAATGACCCTACGATCAGCCCAGCTCTCCTACGCCGTGGTCCCCCGCACCAGAAAGACCAGATCGGGAGGCCGCTCCTTCCTCGCGGCCAAAGCATGGAACGCCCTTCCGCTCCACCTCAGACAGACATCGCTCCCCATCTTCGCAAGACACCTCAAAACCTGGCTCTTCGACAGACCCCCTCCTTGATGGATGGAACCTGCACCCCCCCCCCCCGCGCCTTGAGACCCTTACGGGTGAGTAGTCGCGCTTTAACAAACCCCTGATTGATTGATATTAGTTAAAAAAATAAAAAATAAAATTTTTTTTTGATTTAACCTTCGCAACATTTACATGATTTGACTTGTGTCAATCAATTTGTAACATATAATCACAGATTTCATGCCAGCTAAATTAGTCTTCCCTTACTCGATAGTGAATTAATTGATTACCCAAAATTCATCATGATTCACAACAATTCGGTATAGTACCCATATTTATGCATTTGGTCAACCAATGTGAACAATTTTTGTAAACAGCCCGTTGTGTTCTACATTAGCGTTCATTCATATTAATACAATCTCAGTAGATATATATATATATATATATATCACAATCTCAAAAGGGGTGACCAAAAGATTCATATTAAAATTCTTATTAATCATACAATGGGAGCCGACAAATTTTTAGGTTCCTGGTTTAGTACCATAGTCTCCTACATTTTCCATTTTGAATTTTTCTGGACACATCTTATCTAATTAAAGATGTACAAAAATCTCTTCATCATTGTTCGTCCCAAAGGTGTCTTCGTTTTAAGTCTTATGATGTATGGAGACTCCAGTTGTCGTAGTTTTTTAGTCCGGTCTCCTCCACTTCCATTCAATGGTATCATGTCCAATCCGAAAAACTTCATTGCTTTCCAATTGGCATTCTGGCACTGTATCATATGTTTGGCTGTAGCATAGTTGGTATCTTTATGTTTAACAGCTCATATATGCTCCAGAATCCGCTTTTTTAACATGCACATGGTGCTTCCGATATATTGCAGACCACAGTTCCATTCAATAACATAGATAACATATGGTTTTTTGCACGTGATGTGGTGTCCAATGTGGATCGTTTTGCCTTCCGACGATTGGGTTTCTGGTTCATTCCTATTTTGCAAGCTTTGCTGTTGTTGCATTTAGAGAAACCGTCCAGTGCTTTCGTCAGCCAGTTCTTTGTTTCACTCTCCTGTAGGTGGCTGTGTACCAGTTGGTCTTTAAGTGATTCAGTTTTCCTGTATGTTACTGATGTTTTGTTTCCCAACAGTTTTCCAATATCTGGGTCCTTTGAGATCAAATGCCAATGTTTGTTTATTGTGGTGACTACTTTCCTGCTCTTTTTGCTGTAGGTGAATATTAGTCTTGGGGCTTCTGTTTCTGAGACTTCCCGTGATTGATGTTGTTTTCCTTCCTTGGTGATTAAAGTATCTGATCTTGATTGTTTTCCCCTTTTTCGAGCACTTTGTTAGATCTGTTTGTTTGTATCCCCTCCATTTTAACCGCGATATGGTCTCTTCAACCTTCTCTTCTGCATCCTCCTCTTTTGAGCAATTCCGTTTCTTTCTTATTTCCCCATACGGGATGCTTTTTATCAATGATGGGGGTGGAAGCTTTCTCCATGCAGAATGCTGTTTGTGGCTGTCGGTTTCCTGAATAGGGTTGAGTGAATTTCTCATTGATCAATATAGATGTGCGTGTCCAAAAAAATCAATATTAGTTTTGCTTATGGCACATGTGAATGAAAGTCCTATATTGTTCTGATTCAATTTCTCATAGTATCTCACAGAGTCCTCCTCAGTGCTGTTCCAAATTTAAAACAGATCTATGAATCTGACCCAGAGTACTATGGGGGCCATTATGATGTCGGGCGGATCACCACCGCCCGACCAGAGGTGGCGATCCGCCCGACATCTTTCCCCGCCCGCCCTCCATTTACCCCCGCCACATTACAATGGCGGGGGTACAGCGGCGGACTGGAAAGACAGTCCGCCGCTTTTCTACAGGCAGGCAAAGTGCGGTCCTGGGCCATAATATGGTGGCAGTGCCTAGCAGGCACCGCCCGCCATATTACGATGTGTGCGGATTTGTGCCTTTCCATGGCGGCGATGCCGCCATGGAAAGCCATGCGATCTTTGGCTTTGGGGGCCTGTTGCGGGCCCCCAGGGTGTTGGGGGTGGGGGTGCACTTGGGGGTACCCATGGTACCCCCTTCATTGGCATGCACAAGGTGGCAGGCACCACGCGGTGCCTGTCACGTCGTGCATGTCAATGCACAACATGCAACTTTACATTGCGGCGGGTGCTGCTTACAGCACCGCCCGCCGCAATGTAAAATATGCGGGATGTGACCGCCAGGGTGGTGGTCGCATCCTAATGGGCCTAGCGGGACCGCCGCACCTCTGGCGGTCGGTCCAGTTTACCGTTACGGTGGCGGGCGGACTTTGTCCGCCCGCCATCGTAATGGGGCCCTATGTTCTCAAGTTTCTCCTGGTTGTCTGTGCCCCATTCTATTTCTTTCTCCCACCAGCCCATCATAATATTGGCATAGTTCGGCGAAAAGGAGATGCCCATTGCAGTACTGCATTGTTGATGGTAAAGCTCATGATTAAATAGAAACACGTTCTTTAGGCAAAGTTCAATCATCTGTATAAGCATTTGTGAATGTTGCAGGTCTTTGATGTTTCTCTGTTTTAAGAAATACGTGCAAGTTCGTAATCCTATGTCATGATCAATAGATGTATAGAGTGATACCACATCTATAGTTGCCATTAAATATAGATCGCTCCAATTAGTTTCTGCCAGAATACGTAGAAAGTCCCCAGTGTCTAATATAGGAGCTCAGACTTTGTACTATTGCGGCAAGATAGATGTCTACATAGGTCGACAAAGCTTCATATAATAAGTCACAAGATGAAAAAATTGGTCTGCTCGGTGGATTTATCAGGGTCTTGTGTATTTTAGGCAAAAAGTATATTTTCGGGATAGTTGGCTGCTCTTTCAATAGAAATTGATATTCATCTTTACTGATGTTGTCCTCATGCAATTGATGATTCAACAGTCCTCTCAATTCAATTATCATTTTATTGAAGGGATTAACAGATAACTTCTCGTATTTGTTCTCATCCTTCAATTGCCTGTATGCTTTTTTAATATAGTCACTTCTGTTTAGTAGGACTATATTTCCCCCCAAGCCAACGCGTTTCGGTAAAACGCCTTCATCCTGGGCCAACCCACCCACATCACATCATAGCTTTTTATGCAGTTCTCTTTCCATTTCATTCAAACTAGTACTGCAACCTAATTCTCTCTGTATCATACAACACCCGCCATTAATTTCCTACTCATCATAATGATAGTAAAGAAATGTATACACCATACAATTATGTTCTTTAAGTATTTCAATATAAAAGGCCCACAGGAGTCATTTCTCACATGCCCTGTGTTATCCCCTAAACACATGTCTAAATATAGTCTCATCCACAGCCTTGTTCTTGACGAGATTCCGTATATACAAATCTTTGTCAATGCATTCTT
This sequence comes from Calotriton arnoldi, assembly GCA_963921515.1. NCBI lineage: Eukaryota > Metazoa > Chordata > Amphibia > Caudata > Salamandridae > Calotriton > Calotriton arnoldi. The sequence continues at coordinate 735,699 of CAWUFW010006009.1, forward strand.
ATTTATGGGCAATTTCATTTTAAAGCTACAAGTGCAAAATGTGCAGCAATTTCAAAAGTTATTTAAAGTGTCCTAGTGAAAAAATCAGTGCATAGGTTTAGCAACATATCTAGTGACCTCATCTATATTCAAATATGCATTTCTCTATTTCCATATTGCATTCTACCCAATATTTATAGAATAAATACACATTCCACATACTCTTCTATAAATATTAAAAGGAAAATCACAATATGGCAGAAACCAATATATATGTCTGCGTGCCTAACAAAACAGTAGTTATATTTCACAGATGTTAAAAGTAATTTCATCACATTATGGTGGAAACCTACATATCTGTGCAAAACAGACCGGTAAGAACAAAGCATCTTATCTCGGTACCCCTGCATCTCATTTCCTATATTGCTAAAAATACTATTCACCAACATGATGGGCACCTGCATGTGTATGTGTATATACTTCTAGCTGTCTATCTCGTGTGTGTGTGTGTGTGTGTGTGTGTGTGTGTGTGTGTGTGTGTGTGTGTGTGTGTGTGTATATATATATATATATATATATAGAGAGAGATTTATATAGAGAGAGATTTATATAGAGAGATTTATATAGAGAGATTTATATAGAGAGATTTATATAGAGAGATTTATATAGAGAGATTTATATAGAGATTTATATAGGTAGAGATTTATATAGGTAGAGATTTATAGATGTAGAGATTTATATAGATGTAGAGATTTATATAGATGTAGAGATTTATATAGATGTAGAGATTTATATAGATGTAGAGATTTATATAGATGTAGAGATTTATATAGATGTAGAGATTTATATAGATGTAGAGATTTATATAGATGTAGAGATTTATATAGATGTAGAGATTTATATAGATGTAGAGATTTATATAGATGTAGAGATTTATATAGATGTAGAGATTTATATAGATGTAGAGATTTATATAGATGTAGAGATTTATATAGATGTAGAGATTTATATAGATGTAGAGATTTATATAGATGTAGAGATTTATATAGATAGAGATTTCTACGCCGGTTGGATGTGAGGTTTGGCGTTTCAAGAATGGACTGTATGCATATATAAAACTGCTGAATTTCAATGGTTATCGATATAGATATATGGATGCACAAGTTACTAACTTGTGTAACGATATATCTGTAAGAGACAGTAGTTAGTGACAGATTCCTTACCTTAGAATATCCCCAGGCGTCAGGCTGGATCCGGAAAGTTTTTTGCGTAGCAGTACCCTTGCGCGTCGGTAGGCGGCGTCGTGCGGCTCCGCGTCCATCGTGATCGCCGGGATGACGTCGCGGGCAGTACTTAGACGCCGCCCCTGCGCGCTGACGTCAGTTCTGTACACGACTTTCCGCGCCAGGAACGCAGAGCCATGCAAGAAGCTGACATAGGTGTCTGAAAAATACTAGGGCCCTGAAAGGGATGTCCTTAACCCTAGAAATCAGTTCGCAGAACGGGGAGGATGGGTGGGGCGGTAAGGAATCTGTCACTAACTACTGTCTCTTACAGCTATATCGTTACACAAGTTAGTAACTTGTGCATCTGAAAGAGACACGTTAGTGATAGTTTCCTTACCTTAGAATAGATACCCCAGCAATACCAACCCCGGTGGTGGGTCTGCGAACAAAGATCAGACAAGGAAGTCCTGGAGGACAGAACGGCCAAAGAAGCCGTCCCTCCGGACCAGACTGTCAAGGCAGTAATGCTTTGTAAACGTGTGCAGCGAGGCCCACGTAGCTGCCTGACAGATAACCGGCAGCGGAACACCACGGCCCAAGGCCGTGGTAGCAGCCGTTGCCCTGGTGGAATGGGCACGCAGCCCAACAGGAGGCTCCTTCTTAGCCAAAGAATAGCAGGTCTTGATGCACAAGGTAACCCAGCGGGAGATGGTCCTCTTGTGCACCGCCCGACCTTTTTGGCGCCCACGTAGCCAACAAAGAGCTGGTCATCCACCCGGAAGTGTTTTGTGCGGTCAATATAGAAGGAGAGCGCACGTTTTGGGTCCAGACGGTGGAGCCTCTCTTCCTCTCTGGAAGGAGGCGGAAAGAAGGTGGGCAAAGTGATGGTCTGCCCAATGTGGAAAGCAGTAACCACCTTTGGCAAGAAGGACGGACGCGTCCGAAGAACAACCTTGTCTGGATGAACAGACAGAAAGGGAGGTTTGCAAGATAGAGCCTGGAGCTCACTCACCCGCCGAGCGGAGGTGATGGCCACCAGAAAGGCTGTCTTCAGAGTCAGAAGACGAAGAGGACAGTTATGTAGAGGCTCAAAGGGAGCGCACATTAAAAGGTAAGAACCAAGTTCAAGTGCCACTGAGGAATTACAAACGGAACAGGAGGGAAGAGGTGTGTAATGCCTTTTAAGAACCTGTTAACAACAGGGGACTTGAAAAGGGAGGGCTGATCAGGGAGCCTGAGGAAGGCCGAGATAGCACAAAGATAACCCTTGATGGTACCCAGGGCAGAACCCTGTTGGGCCAGAGAGAGAAGGAACAGAAGGACCTCAGAAAGAGGGGCAGAAAGGGGATTCACAGCCTTTGCTGTGCACCATGCCACAAATTTGTTCCACCTGCAAGCGTATACCACCTTAGTGGAGGGACGCCTGGCTGCCAGAATCACATCACAAACTTCGGGAGGCAAGTCGAAAGGAATCAACTGCCGCCGCTCAATCTCCACGCAAGCAGGTGTAGACTGGACAGGTTCGGGTGGAGGACCGTCCCCTGCTGCTGCGACAGAAGATCCTCCCGAAGAGGCAGACGGATCGGGGGATCTACGCTCATATTGAGTAGCTCGGGATACCAAACTCTTCGAGCCCAGTCCGGAGCCACAAGAATGACTTGGGCCCGGTCGTGCCGAATCTTCAACACTCTGGGTAGAAGTGGTATAGGCGGAAAGGCGTACAATAGACCGCAACTCCACTCGTGACGAAAAGCGTCGCCGAGCGAGTGCCGCCTTGGAAATTCCAACGCGCAGAACTGATGACATTGCGCGTTCTCTTCGGTGGCGAATAGATCTAACCAAGGCTCTCCCCACTGTAGAAAGAGTCCTTGCGCCACTTCCGAGTGAAGACGCCATTCGTGATCCATCATGCACCTGCGGCTGAGTTCGTCCGCCCTGGCGTTCAGGGAACCTGCCAGGTGTTGAACCATCAGGAACATGCCCTGATGTTCCAGCCATGTCCAGAGGCGCAGAGCCTCCTGACAAAGGGTCCACGACCCCACCCCGCCTTGTTTGTTGCAGTACCACATGGCGGTGGTGTTGTCTGTGAACACCTGCACTACCTTCCCTTTGACAGAGGGAAGGAATGCCTTGAGTGCAAGTCGGATCGCCCGGAGCTCCAGAAGGTTGATATGGAGCCGGGACTCCGCCGGAGACCAGAGGCCTCTGATCTCCGCCTCTCCCATGTGACCGCCCCATCCCAGAAGGGACGCGTCCGTCACAACTGTGTGCTCTGGCTGGGGAAGGGAGAGGGAAATGCCCATGACCCATTGCCGGTTCGAGAGCTACCACTGCAACTGTTTTGCAGTCCCCTCCGAGATCTGGACGTGATCGGACAGGTTGCCCTGGTGCTGCGCCCACTGGAACTTCAGGTCCCACTGCAGAGCCCGCATATGCCATCTGGCATGATTGACCAGCAGGATGCAGGAGGCCATGAGGCCCAGCAGCCTCAGGGTCATCCGTACCGAAACCCAGGATAAAGGCTGAAAGATCGGAATCATAGCCTGAATATCCCGGACTCGCCGTTCGGGAGGATAGGCCCGAAACTGCGTCGTGTCCAGAACTGCTCCGATGAAAAGGAGCTGTGGAGAAGGAATCAGATGCGACTTCGGCACATTGATGGAGAACCCCAGCGAGTGCAGGAGTTCGGCCGTAGTCTGGAGGTGGGAGACGACTGCCTGGGACGAGCCCGCCTTCAGCAGCCAGTCGTCGAGGTAGGGGAAGACTGAAACCCCTGCCCGGCGCAGATGAGCTGCGACCACCGCCATCACTTTCGTGAACACCCGAGGGGCACTGGTAAGGCCAAAGGGGAGCACGGTGAACTGAAAATGCTCGGGGCCTACCGTGAACCGAAGGTAACGCCGGTGGGCCGGCAGGACGGGGATGTGGAAATATGCGTCCTGCAAGTCCAACGCTACCAACCAGTCTCCAGGGTCGAGGGCAGTCAAGACCTGAGCTAGGGTGAGCATCTTGAACTTCTCCTTCCGGAGGAAGCGATTGACGTTCCGGAGGTCCAAGATAGGACGCATGTCCTCCTTGTCCTTTTGGGCACCAAAAAGTAGTGGGAGTAGCAACCACGTCCTACTTCTGGGGTCGGAACATGCTCGATGGCCCTCTTGGCCAAGAGGGCCGTAACTTCCTTCTGCAGAAGCACCAAGTGATCCCCTTACATGCGGTGGAATTGAGGTGGCATGGCTGGGGGGTGGTCTCGAAGGGGAGGGAGTAGCCCCTTCGGACAATGTCCAAGACCCACCTGTCCGAGGTGATGGTACGCCAGTGGGGAAGGTGATGGCGGACCCTGCCCCCTACTGGCGTGCTGTGCACCTGAAAGGAGGGACTAGGAGGGTTTGGAGGCCGCGGACGGGTTGGAGGTGGTGGCCTGACCCGCACGTTGGTTGCCCGATCCGCCACGGCGGAATCCACGTCCTCGGCCACGCGAAGACGCCTGCTGCGCAGGCCGGTGGCTAGGCTGCTGACGTGAAGGGGCACCCCTACCGTGGCCACGATAGGGGCGAAAAGCAGAAGTCAGCGGAGGGCGTGTAGCAGAAAGGCCCAGGGACTTGGCAGTAGCCCGTGAGTCCTTAAAGCGCTCCAACGCATGGTCTGCTTTGGACCCAAAAAGACCGACTCCATCAAAGGGCATGTCCATGAGAGTATTCTGGACATCCCCTGAAAAACCAGTGGTTCTCAGCCAGGCGTGGCGTCGCAGCGCCACCGTCGTTGCAATAGACCTGCCCAGCGAGTCGGCGGTGTCAAGGCCACAACGTATTGTGTATTTAGCCGCATCCCTTCCTTCCGCAATGGCGCGGGAAAGCAGTGTCTGGACCTCCTCAGTACACTGGGGCAAAACATCCGCCACCGAATCCCACAGGGAGTGGGTATATCGGCCCAAAAGACAAGCGGTGTTAACGGACCGCAAGCCAGCACTGGAGGAAGAAAAACCCTTCTTCCCAAATTGATCCAGGCGTTTGGATTCCCTATCCGGAGGAGCGGTAGGAAGGTGGTTTGGGAAGCGGAGGCTTGGACAACCAAGCTCTCAGGAGTGGGGTGAACAGAGAGAAACAGGGGGTCGCCCGGAGCTGGGCGATGGCGTCGTGACACGGTCCTATCCACAGGAGCCCCTGTGTTGGGCTTGGACCAGGCGCCCAAAAGAACGTCAGTGAGGGCGTCGTTAAACGGCAGCACAGTCTCCGCAGAGGAGGCCGCCGGCTGAAGCACCTCTGTCAAGATGTTATGCTTGACCGTCAAAGTAGGGAGTTGGAGATGTAAGGCCCCAGCTGCCCTACGCAACACCGTAGCAAAATTGGCTCCCTCCTCCGTAGCCACGGGAGGAGACAGCATGCCAGTGTCAGGGGAAGTATCCAGACCACTGGCCTCCCGTAGACCCTCTGTCCAGTCCTCATCGTACTGACACTGTCGTGCCAGAGGGTCATCAGACCCCTCCCAGTCCTCCTGGTCCTCCTCTGGTTCAAAATAAGGAGGAGGAGGGACATTTGGGACCCAAGGTCCCAGCGGCGCCGGAACCGGCGTCGAGCGACGTCGTTCCGGGTCCATGTCCGGAGCCGGAAGGTACTGGGGGACGACGCCGCCCGGAGCCCAGGGCGGCGTCGAGAACGGCACTGGAGACATCGGCGCCGGCGGAGGTGTCGTTAGGTCGACCGGCGTCGATGGGGGTTGTGGAGCCGGGATCGAGGCCGGGGCCGAAGCCGGGATCGAGGCAGGAGGCATGGGCGACGCCGGAGCCGTCGGCGACGCCGGAGCAACCCCATCCGGGCCCGAAGGCGCACCGGAGGGGCCTGGAGGCCCGAAGAGGCGGGCCATGGCAGACAGGAATTCCTGCACTTTGGCCGGATCCGCCCCCGAACCCGGGAAGGGCGGGTATGGCGGGGGCGACTCCACAGGCCTTTCCGGGGCCGCGGGGGCGGGTACGGTGCCGGGAGGGGCCTCAGCCGAGTCGCGAGACCGGCGAGGCGAAGTCCTAGAGCGATGATGCTTTTTGGACTTCTTGTGTTTCGACTTACCGGACGAAGAAGACTTCGACGCCGACGACCGGTGTGGACTCCGCGATCGACCCCTGGACCTCTCACGCGACCGGGGCTTCCGCGGAGCCGAATGCCGGGCCTCGAGGAGCTTTCGAGACCGCTCTCGCAAAGCTTTCGGGTTGAGGGCCTGGCAGTCGGTACAAGACTCCGTGTCGTGGCCTCGGCCGAGGCAGAAGAGACACTCCCAATGCGGGTCGGTGACGGACATCATCCGAGCACAGGCGCCGCAACGTTTGAAACCGGGCATCCCTACGACACCTTGAGAGAGAAAAACAGTGAAAAAATTCACCAAAAAGTATGGTCAAAAAATGACCAGGGCACTGCTCTTCCCGGATCTGCGCTTGCTGGCGCGGAAAAAGAAGAACTGACGTCAGCGCGCAGGGGCGGCGCGCCTAAGTACTGCCCGCGACGTCATCCCGGCGATCACGACGCCGGACGCGGAGCAGCACGACGCCGCCTACCGACGCGCAAGGGTACTGCTACGCAAAAAACTTTCCGGATCCAGCCTGACGCCTGGGGATATTCTAAGGTAAGGAATCTGTCACTAACGTGTCTTTCAGATATATAGATATATACGAATATTACCTATTGGACCATAGGAAAAGTGGTTTTTGACTTGCCTATATCCTTGGTGCTGCTTGACAAAAAGTTTTTTTTTAATGTTAATTCCCATAGGGATTTTGAACATGACTGCAGCCCGAACTGCTGGACATAATCACACCAAATTTGGCAGAAAGCTAGCTCTGGGTCCGAAAGGAGTTCTATTTGATATTTGGTGCAAATCCGTTCAGTAGTTTTAGAAATCTTTAAAGAAATCCAAATTTGTATATCTAGGGATGCAAAGGCTCCACAAACCCTCCCGATCTCGTGCTGAGATCTGATTGGCTGCCAACACTTCAACCAGGAAGTGTTGGCAGTCATCTTGGGACTCTGCTTCAGCCTAGTACCTAAAAAAAAGTTACAAAATAAGGGAAAGGGGACTGGGTAGGAATCCTCTGACCCCTTAACTCTCGTCCTGAGTTACCAGAGAGATCCTGCCAGGGCAAAAAGCATTATTTTTCTGAAAATCGCAGCGGATTGACAAATCCAGCATTTTTTTAAATGCACGGGCTCCCGTGCTGGTTTTTATTAAAGCCCCCGGTCCATGTACGGCTCTGGAGACCACCACCTCCCCGGGGCATTCTTTGTTTTTTACAAGGAGGGGGGCCAGACGGTCCCTCTCCCAGGCCATTCTCAGCCCCAGGGACCACCACCTCCCTGAGGCAGGCCCTTGAAATTGAAAGAAGAGGAGCCACGTGGCCACCCTCCTGGAGCTATACAAGGCCCTGTGGACCACCACCCCACAAGAGGCGGGGATCCGGCTGGGACCACGGGCACCTTGAAGCTCTCCCTGTGGTCCCAAAGCACACTGCTTGCCCTCTGTGGGCTCCAGGGCACCCAGGGAGTCGTGGCCAGGCCTCGGGATGGAGTGCCCAAGGAGGGGGACCACATGGCCTCCCTTCCCCACTATATTGTGACTGGGCCACAGGGATGGGGTCCCCAGGGCTGAAATTAGCCCAGAGAGAGGGGCCGCGCAGCCGGCTCGCCTTCTAATAATTGAGCAGGCCTCCCCATCCACCATAGTTTTATGTAAAGGTCTTCCTGCCTTTTGCCAGGATGATGGACAGCTTACCAAAAGGCCCACTTGCACATTTCCTGCTCATTTGGGTGACACATTCTTTATGCCAAGAAATGAGGACATCGACACAAAACAAAAAGCACCTACTCCATATAGATAAGAGGAAGTATCATTGTTTGGTGGAGATTTACCTCTTTGTAGTCTTGTTGTCCTCTCTATGGAAGGATTCATGTTATCACAGATTTCTGGATAAAGACGCAGAAGGAATAATCACATTGCCAAATGCACACGAGGTCACAGGAGACATTTCCTCATGGTCCATTACACAGATGTAATGTAGAATACGCACTGGACATTTACCCAACGAAGTAGGAGTTACTAATTAACCAGAAGAAAGTACTCCACTTGAAAAGATAGTGTGCAAAACTGTGAACTCTTGTTGGATAAAAGTGCTGGTGCAGTTCCTGGCTGAGTCATTCACATAGCTACTGACACACCCACACAGATATTTAGACACCCACTCACACTCAGGCACTCACACACCCACTGATTAACCCACTCAGACACTCACATTCACTCACAGATGCACTCAGACATTCACACAGCCACTCACAGACCCCTACATCTACTCGCACACCACTCTCAGACCCACTCGATACTAACGTACCCTCTCACAGACCCACTCAGATACTCATGCACTCACAGACTGACTCACTCTCATGGTATCACTTGCAAGCCCACTCAGACACTCACACCTATTGAAAGACCAACTGAGACACTCACTCAGACACTCACGCACCCACCCACACACCCAGAGAGACACTTATGCAGCCATTCCCAGACCCATACAGACACTCACACCCCACTCACACACCAATTGAGACACACACACTCACACACCCACTGAAACACTCATGCACTCACTCACACACTCTCAAAGGTTACAAGTTACAGTTAGGAATTAAAATTTAAAAAAAACCTTAGAAATTCACTTAAAAAACCAAAGGTTACAGGGACATTGAAGTTAGGTAATAACATTAAAAAAACCTTTAGAAATTCACTGAAAAAAACAGAGAGGGACATTATATTTAGGAAATAGAATTAAAAAACGTTCGAAATTTAACAATAAAACAAAGGTTACAGGAATGTTAGTTAGGCTCAGATTTCACTCGTACAATACCATAAAAATGCAGCAGTTACAGTTGACTACAACTTATGCCCACACAATGCACTATTTTTGAACTCGCATATTACATCACTCATGACATCACTGACATTATCCATAGAAGCCCTCACACCCTAATACAGCCTCTCATACACCCCCTCCACCACTCACATACCCATTCACTGATTCATAGAACCATTACACATCCACTCACTCATATAGCCACTCATACAAACTACTGACTCTCACATACAGCCACCAATGCACCCGCTCACTCACCAATACAGGCAGGGGGGCGCAAGTATAGCGTCCCTGTAAACTTTGGTTTTTTTATAGTAAATTTCTCAGGTTTTTTAAAAATCTATTTCCCAACTATGGCGTTCCTGTAACCTTTGTTTTTTTTTTTTTTGCAGTGAATATATAAATATCTATTTTCTAACTGACGTCCCTGTCACCTTTGTTTTTTTGCCAGTGAAATTTATATATACACACACATACATATACATATACACACATATATACACACATATATATACATATATATACATATATACACATATATATACATATATATACATATATACACATACATACACACATATATACATACATACATATATACACATACACACATATATACACACACATATATACACATATATATACACACATACACACATACACACACACACACACACATATATACACACACACACATACACACACATATACACACACACACACATACACACATACATATATACATACATACACATACATACATATATACATACATACATACACATACATACACACATACATACATATACATATACATATATACATATACATACACACACACATACATACACACACATACACATACACACACACACACACACATACATATGTATACACATATACACATACATATACATACATACACATACATATACATACACACACACATACACATACACACACATACACACACACACACACACATACATATATATACATATACACATACATACATACACATATATATACATACATAAACATATATACATATATACATATATACATATACACATACACATATACACATATGTTCACTGAAAAAATACCGAAGGTGACACGAACGTCATAGTTAGGAAATGGATTTTTAAAAAAACCCTTAGACATATATACATCGATCGCTGTGAACTACAAACCAAAATTGACAAAATCAACGAGGAACTTGACAGCTCAGACCAAAAAGATGTAGTCAACAAGGGCCGTGAGGAAATAATGACCAAATTAAAAAAACACGAGGAAACAATAAAAACACATAAAGCCTTCAAATTTGCCCGAGATAAGGCAGACTACGAGTGCGGACAAATTTTCACTTTTGCCAGGAAATTTGACTCCGTGAAAAGGCAGAAACTCAACAAATCCACAACACTACAAGAAATAGCAACCATGACGCCAACGCCACATGAGGAATCCAACTCCGCCTCAACATCAGATCTGAGCACAGCCGGCGACACTGGCACAGATTCAGAAAGTGGCAGCATCAGGAGCTCTAATGACCCCAGACCAAGAAACAACTTCAGTCTTACGGAGGAACTGGGTTTTTTAGTCGAGGACAGGTGCCAAACATTGCGCCCACGAGCACCGAGGAAACTACACACAGGCGCAACTGCAAAAGGCGCGAGCGCAGAAAACGCAGGAAATCAAAGAGGAAACAACAAGCAAAGAGGCAACTGGAGGCGAAAATAAAAACTAATACCAACACAGTCATCAATCTGTCTAACCTCACACTATCTGAAGCAGAAACACAACTCCTTTCTTTAGGTTTAACCTACTGCCCAGAAAGTAGCTTTGACTACACCACCACCCGGATTGATATCTATAACTTCATCAGAAAACTCAAACTCATCAAATTCTTTCATCAAAAACAAGGCAGCAAACCGCCCACCAGTGGCAGCAACGAAGAGGCACTTACCCAAGGCACCCTGGCAGTCTCAGACATTGGCATAATTAGAACCATGACAGCTTGAATCGCCAACGAACATTGCCCCAACACAACAGCTCTTGCAGAATGCTGGCATAGACATCTCTACCAAAATCAAGAGTCCATTTAAGCCTCCGTCCACGCCAACCATGCCCAGAGACGCCATTGACATTTACAACGATGTTATTGTGGAAGAAGTTAAAAAGCTACACAAAAGAAAATCCCGGGCCAAACACAAAGAATACACGGACCTCATGACCAAATTAAAAGGAAGGACTGATATCATTATCAACAAATCGGACAAAGGAGGCAATATCGTCCTATGGCCTAGAGACTTGTACATGGAAGCACACCGACATCTGGATGATGCCACTTGCTACAAACCTACCACAATGAAGGAAATAGCAACCTGTGGGAAAGAACTCAAAATAAGCCTCAACTATCATAGAACGCAAGGCACCATCAGCAAAGAGGAGTTTAGTTTTCTCAACAATGAATTTCCTGTACTTCCGATCTTGTACTTTTTCCAAAGGTACACAAAGGCACATCTCCAATTCCAGGAAGACCGATCATCTCAGCACGCAAAAGCCTCTGCGAAAACATATCCAAATATGTTAATTTCCTTCTACAAGAGCATGTCATCAACCTCCCGACCTACCTAAGAGACACTAGCGACTTCCTCTCAAAAATCAGCAACATCTCATGGTCCCCTGACTGTGTCCTGATGTTTCTTGACATTACTTCACTATACACCAGCATACGGCACTCTGATGGACTCAATGCATGCCATGAATTCTTGGCCAAGAGACCTATTCACTGTTACAAACATAACGAACTCATTATGCATCTCATAGAATGATGCCTGGAACATAACTTCTTTATGTTTAACAACAAGACATACCAGCAACTGAGGGGCGTGGCAATGGGGGCTTGCTTCTCCCCCAGCTATGCCTGCCTTCATGTTGGCTGGTGGGAGGAGCGGATCCTCAGGGTCACTTACTCGGAAGCTTGGTCTAACCATATCCTTTGTTGGCTGCGATATATTGACGACATTTGTGGTCTGGAAAGGCTCCATTGACAGTGCAAAAACATTTATTGATGAGATCAATTGTAATGATTTGAATTTAGAGTTTAATGCCACCATAAGCACAGAATCAGTGGAATTCCTTGATGTCAAAGTATAGGTCACCAACAGAACACTTCACACCACTCCACAGAAAAACCACTGCAGGAAACTCCACACTACACGCCAGCAGTTTTCACCCAAAACACCTGATAGCAAGCATTCCTTACGGGGAAATGCTGCGCCTGCGCAGAATATGCAGCAACAGCACAGACCTGGCCAAATGCCAATTGGAGTCTCACATGAGATTCAGGGCCAGAGGCTACACAGATAAGATGATCATAGCAGCGACCACCAAAGCCAACTCATTTCCCAGAGAACATCTACTAGGCACACACACTGACACCAGCAACAGTATTGACACTGCCCCAGAGCCGACCACGGACAGCAAGGTAACCACGTGCCTTATCATCACCCACAACACCGAGGCACGGGTATTAAAATCCATTTTTAATAAACACTGGGGCATTATCAAAACTGACTCCACACTAGGACCAATGGTGGCCCCCAGGCCAGAGATCACCTACAGGAGAGCTGTCTCCATGCATGATGCTGTAGTCAGAAACAGCCCCGAAATAACCATCACCAAGAACTGGCTATCCGGGGTCAAAGGTTTTTTTTAAATGCAGTAGCTGTAGGGCATGCAAGTTTGGAGTTAACACCACCCAAATCACGGCAGAGTTCAGGAACAAACCGATAGTGATCCAACAAAAACTGACCTGTAGAACAGAATTCGCAGTCTACATTCTCACCTGTAGTTGTGGGCTCAGATACGTGGGGAGCACTAAGCTCCAAGTGCACCTTCGCATTCTGCAACATATCAGGGGTATTGTTAACAGTGACCCGGCATACCCAGTTGCCAGACACTTCAAAGCAACACATCACAACAACCTGGATCACTTGAAATAGTGTAGTTGACTGCATCCCACCACTCAAACGTGGGGGTAATAGAGATAAATTGTTAAGACAACTGGAGTCCAAATATATTATTGAACTCAACACCAAGGCACCGACAGGACTTCATCTTAGTGAGGATCTTTACCACTTCCTTTAAAGGAGTCACTCCAGTTGCTTTCAAAAAATTTCGCCCATTTGACTTCCGAAAGTCGGCTGACTTTCAGTTGGTTGTCCAGTATTTTAACCCACTGCACCACATGATCTTACACCTGTAGACATGGTTTGTATCCACTGCTCTACTTTCGGCTGAACACAGATCGAGCCCAGGGCTCTCTGGAGCACATAACACGACACTATCACAGCTTTCCCTACTTCACTTTTTTCTAATTTTGTCACGTCAGTGACTTGTTCACACTGAGAAACACAGTTTTTATTCTGCATTTTGAGGCCTCACAGTGACGCACAGACACCTTTGGCGAACCACGACATGGAACATAGGTCCAACATGACACCTTGCCCCATTCTCGAGTACCCGCACTTAGCGTAGATCATTACAGGACTCCACAAGCGCGCTCGCTCTTACAGGTGATTGGTTCAGGCATCAACACAGTTAGACTTCAAGCACTGTCACGTTTGAGTCTATTTCACATGCAACAGAGTTATATCAGTCTATATTTGAAACTGCTTTTTGCATACAGATGTTAGGATATCTAGGTTGCTTACAGTTTGTTAGTATGAGCCACGACACATTGGCTTAGCACTCCTCCCAGCCATAACACACCTTACCTCATAAGCACACCGCGCAGGAATGGAGTTACAGCCTGCAATGTCATGAACCATGTTTTATAGCAGAAGAGTCTGTTGTCTATGTTTGCCACCACATTATGTTGGTCATTACCCCTAGTCATCAGCTGATGACTAGTAGATTTTACTGCTTGCTGTAAAAGGGCCTCGTTTTTGCCATGTCACAATGAACATAGTAAAGTCACTTAGTCACTATAAATACTCTGCACATTTCCTTAGCGCGCCATGTGATCAAGACCACAGGCATGTGGTCGAAATGCGTCATCCTGACTTACATGATTAGATAGTAGTGACTGTACATTTAAAAAAATGTAATTATTAACAATCTATGCCAAACATTATATGTACAATCATACATGGACATGGAGTTCTGCATCACGATTATGGCCCCAAAATCTCAGAGACCAATGATATTATCACTCAATTCACATTTGCATATTTCTAATTCACGATCCCCACCCTTTGGATGTATTTTAATGTGTTTCACTCCATAATATCTGAAGCTGGTAAGGTCTCCAATGTGCGGTTCCCCAAAAATGTTTCCCCATTGGATAGCTCCTATCTTGGTTTTTTTATGGCGCTTATATTGAAGAATCCGCATTCTCACTCTATTGATGGTGCTCCCAACGTACTTCATTTAGCATCAACATTGCATTACATAGACCACAAACTGGGTATTACACGTGATTCTCTCAGTAATCTTTGGCTGTGCCATCAAATGTTTTATATTGCCAACTGTTCATTCCATAGAAGCATGCTTTACACTTCTCCCATTTCCAAAATCCATTATTCTTGTTGGACAACCAATTCCCATTGTCTTCTGATACATACATGCTACCAGTGAGTATGTTGGTCAGTGATGTAGCTTTACTATATTTAATCTGGAGATATGGACTCATCCTCTCCTTTAAATGCTCATCATGTTGGAGGATATGCCAGTTCTTCTCTAAAACGGATCCACATATTCCATAAAGAATCTAATCTGATGTTTACTGGAGTAACTATCTCTTGCCAATTGTACATCAGGAGACTCCCTCTGATTTCTTTTTGTTTCTGTATCCGCACACGGTGATAGGCTTGATAGAGAATATATATGTATAAATGTGTATATATATATATATATATATATATTTATTTACTAGATAAATCAAAGCTTAAAGTGATGTTCGAGTTAGATATGGTAATAAGATCTTAGCTTACGATAAAAAAAACTAAAAATGGAAATTCACTAATAAAACAAGGTTTAAAGAGACAATACTGTAAGGTAATGAAATTGAATAAGTTTTAAGGTTTAGAAAACAACAAAACCCCACTCAAATTTACTGGTTATAGTTTAGTGAACTAACTATAACCTCTGCCCTGTTGTACACTGCTTATTACCTCACATATGATTTCATTCATGAGAGTTGAATGACATGATTAACTTTGATCTAACTATATATCTATACAGTGGCACACCAATTATAGTTTAGTCACCTACCTTTAACTTGCGCTCCAATCATGCACATCAACAATTATATAATTTAACATGTCATAAGTTACTTTATTTGTGAGGTCATAGGCAGTGCATGATGAAGGTGCAATATATAGTGAGTTGACTAAACTATAACTGGTGTATTTCAGTGTTTTTTAGGTTTTTTTTAACGTTTGATTATGTCGCCTTCCGCCACCTAATAATAAGGTAACGTCAACCCTTGTTTTTTCAGTGAATGTTTTTTTTTTTTTTATTAAACAAAAGTTAAGGTGTTAGAACCTAATCTAACCAAAACGTCACTTTAACCTTTTGTATTTTCATAGATTTTTTAAATCAAATTCTAAATTGGACCACCATCCAACCCTTTGCATGCAGCCCCCCCTGCTGCGCTTGAACTTTGGCCATGTGCTGTTAGGGTTGACCACAGGCCCTGCACACAACCCCATGTTTGACCAAACACAGCATTCTGTACTTTTTAATTACTTTCTAGTACTGTGGTACTCCCAATGAGGCTTGCACAGTTAAGAGGTATCATGGGGCAGACACTTTTACAGACTCCCACAGGAGTACAGACAAACCTCACAGGAGGCCTTGTTTGGTCTCGTTAGAGTACTTCAGTACCTTGGGCTCAAAGAAAATAATTATTTTAATCAATGGGGGCATCTTAAGACATTCAAAATAAAAATTGATAACATTTTCTGAGGACAATGCTAGTGACCTTGCCAGATGTACAGTGGCGGTCATTACTAGTAATCCTGCATGTAATGGTCACTAATGAAATCTTGTCTGATGTCGTCACTGTTGTGATTATTTGTGTAAGAAGCCTGGTGGCCAAGAGGTGCCTACAATGCCCCTTTATTCAGTATTTTGTTTTCAGGACTTTGGTACTGAGCCCCTGAGTCGAGTAATGGCACCTTCAACATTTTACTGAGATGCTACATCAAGTCAGAGTGTGAGGTCCTGCAGTACAGTCCAGGGTAATGTGGGACCCCATTGGGTGCCAGGAGAAAAGGCTCAATCAGCCAATGTGATTCAAGCATTTTTTAAATTTTGGGCTCCACTGGACTTCCTTTGACGTCCTGCAGGACCCAATGGTCCAGATATCACTAACATTTTTGGAAAACTACCCACTTCATAACTAGGTCTGCGCAAAATGTAAATTATGCTGGCTTAATTTGTGTAATTTCGGAAAATTTAAGCCATTATGCCAATTTATGTGCCCATCGCGGTACCAATTTACCGCGAATGGTGCAATTCACTGCAAAAAAATTCCACAAATTCATAGGAACAGCAGAACGCAAATGACCTGCACCGCACCCGCCAAGCCGAGCACCAGCAGCAACCACCTGAAGTGCATCCTGCTCAACACCCGCTCCGTCCACAGACACGCCGTGGAACTTTGGAACCTGCTCGACTCCACATCACCAGACGTCGCTTTCCTCACGGAAACATGGATGAACGCCTCCTCAGCGCCCGACATCGCCATCCCGGACGGATACAAGATCACCCGAAGGGACCGCGCCAACCAGACCGGAGGAGGCATCGCCATCGTCCACAAGAACACCATCCGCATCACGACCAACTCCGACGACACCTTCACAGCCGGCGAACACCTGCACTTCCAGATACACACCGACCCAAAGACAACCCTCAGAGGCACCCTCATCTACAGACCCCCAGGACCACGCACACAATTCAGCGAAGACATCGCCGACCTCATCAGCCCGCACGCCCTCCCCTCGGCTGACTACATCCTCCTTGGGGACCTAAACTTCCACCTAGAGAACAACAACGATCGCAACACCACCACCCTGCTGGACAACCTCGGACTCAAGCAACTGGTGACCACCCCCACACACCACGCCGGCCACACGCTTGACCCCGTCTTCTCCTCCAGCAAGGACATCTCCTTCAGCCACACCACCGGACTCCACTGGACAGACCACAGCTGCGTCCACTTCAGCTTCAGCAGGATCACCATGCACCACCACCCGCAACAGTTTCCGCGCAGAAGCTGGAACAAGAACACCACCGACCAACTCACCACATCCCTGAGCCAGAACCCTCCCGCCAGCTCAACGAACCCCAACCAAGCCGCCAGCAACCTCACAAGATGGCTCACCAACTGCGCAGACGACCCCCCCCCCCCCAGTCAGACCCGGCAACAAGAAAGCATTCTGGTTCACCGACGAACTCAAGAAATCCAAGAAGAACTGCCCGGCCCTCGAGAAAGCATGGCACAGAGACCCGACTGCAGACATGACCACCCTCAAGCACGCCACCCGAAAACACCACCAGCTGATCCACACCACCAAGAAAACCGCATTCAAGGAACGACTGGACAACAACGCCCACAACAGCAAGGAACTCTTCATCATCGTCAAAGAACACTTCGAACCCCAGCGCCGGAAACAACAACATCACTCCCTCGCAAGACCTCTGCAACTCGCTCGCCTCGTTCTTCCACAGCAAGATCGCAGACATACACAACAGTTTCAGCACACAGCCGACGTACCCTACGACCGTTCCAACGTCCCCCACCTCCACCCTCCGAGCCTGGACCCCGATCAACACCGAAGACACTATCCGCACGATGAACTCCATCCACTCCGGATCACCAACTGACCCCTGCCCTCACCACGTCTTCAACAAGGCCGACGCCGTCATCGCACCCCACCTCCGGGACATCATCAACACCTCCCTCGACACCGCCACCTTCCCAGAGAGCTGGAAGCACGCCGAACTCAGCGCCCTACTGAAGAAACCGTCAGCGGATCCCACCGACCTAAAAACTACCGCCCCATCTCGCTCCTTCCTTTTCCTGCCAAAGTCATCGAGAAGACAGTCAGACAACTGGCCGCCTTCCTCGAGACGAATGGATCCCTCGACCACTCGCAGTCCGGCTTCCGGGCCAACCACAGCACCGAGACCACCCTCATCGCAGCCACCGACGACATCCGAGCCCTGCTCGACAACGGGGAAACAGCGGCCCTCATCCTCCTGGACCTCTCCGCAGCGTTCGACAGTCTGCCACCGCACCCTAGTGCAACGCCTGAACAACGTCGGAATCCAAGAGAAGGCACTGGAGTGGATCATCTCCTTCCTCGCCGGAAGAACCCAGAGAGTCCGCCTCCCCCGTTCAGTTCCGAGGCCACCGAAGTCATCTGCGGCGTACCACAAGGATCATCACTCAGCCCCACCCTCTTCAACGTCTACATGAGCCCCCTCGCAGTCATCGCACGCCAACACAACCTCAACATCATCTCCTACGCCGACACCCAGCTGATCCTCTCCCTCACCAACGACCCCACAACCGCCAGAACCAACCTACATGAAGGGATGAAGGACGTAGCCGAGTGGATGAGGAACAGCCGCCTGAAACTGAACTCAGATAAGACGGAAGTCCTCATCCTAGGATCATCACCCTCCGCCTGGGACGACTCCTGGTGGCCCCCTGCCCTGGGCAACGCACCCAAACCAACGGACCACGCACGCAACCTGGGCTTCATCCTGGACTCCTCCCTCTCAATGACCCGACAAGTCAACGCCGTCTCCTCGTCTTGCTTCAACATCCTACGCATGCTGCGCAAGATCTTCCGGTGGATCCCCACCGAAACCAGGAAGACTGTCACCCAGGCCCTCGTCACCAGCCGACTGGACTACGGCAACTCCCTCTACGCCGGAACCACAGCCAAACTTCAAAAAAGACTCCAACGCATCCAGAACGCCTCAGCTCGACTCATCCTGGACATTCCCCGACACAGCCACATCGCCGGACACCTGAGAGACCTGCACTGGCTCCCCGTCAGCAAGAGAATCACGTTCCGACTCCTCACCCACGCACACAAAGCTCTCCACAACCAAGGCCCCAGATACCTCAACGACCGTCTGACCTTCTACACTCCCACCCGCCAGCTACGATCGACCAACCACGCCCTCGCCGCCGTCCCCGCATCCGAAGAGCCACAACGGGAGGAAGATCCTTCTCCTACCTGGCTGCCAAGACGTGGAACTCCCTACCCATCCACCTCCGCCTTACCTAAGACCACCTCTCCTTCAGGAAGCAACTCAAGACCTGGCTGTTCGAACAGTAGCGGACCCCCCCCCCCCCCTAGCGCCTTGAGACCCTCCGGGTGAGTAGCGCGCTATACAAATGATTGATTGATAGTGCTTTTATTTAACACGTCATTGTGCCAAAAATTGATGCAAGGATGCATTTTGTGCTAAAATGTAGTACAAAATGACAGATTTCCATTTCATGTAATTGCACTTAATTTTGTGTAATTGTCCCATACTTTCACATAATTACACTGAACTATATATGTGCTTATGTCATTAAGAAAACATAACTTACCTGCATGGTGAAGTCCTGCATTGTAAGGTACATATAAATAGCTTTTGTGGTACTTTCCTTCACGGTAAACTCTACATGGTAAAGGTGCTACGTGGTGAAGGATGCATTATAAAGTTGACATACCGAAAATGGCAGTGGGGACAATCCCACTGTTACAGAGTGTGCTTCTTCCGCCCATCATTTTTTTAAACTTTGGGGCAGATGTACAAGCCCCCTGCGCCACCAATACGTCACTTTTTGTGACGTACTGGTGGCGCATGTTACTGCTCCATATTTACAAGGACAGGAAAAGCCACCCTGCATGGCTTTTCCTGTCCTTGTAAATATGGCCCCTTTCACGCAAAGTGCTGCGTGTAAAGGGGCGTTCCATGGGTGTTGCTGTGGGTGTTCCCACGCAACACCCATGGAACAAGACACATTTCCAGATTTACGAGGAATCTGGAAATGTCTGGATGCTACGCCACCCTAGGGGTAGCGTAGCGAGGCGCAACGAGGAGAAATGTTTATTTCTCCTCGTTTTTTCCTCTTTCAATGCGTGCTGCATTCTACAGCACGCATTGAAAGAGGAAAATGCCTGTAGTGATTGTTTTTGTGCAGGAAGGAGCCCCTTCCTGCACAAAAACAATCTCCCCATGACGCAGGCATCCTTGCACCATGGTGCAAGGGTGCCGGCGCATGGCAGCAGTTTGTGCACCAGCGCAGGGGAGAGCACAGGAATGCGACATATTATTGTAAATATGTCTCATTCCTGTGCTTTGGAAGTGCCGCAGCGTGGCGCAGCCAAAGGGCTTGCGTTGCCGCCCTGCGGAACTTCCTTGTAAATCTGCCCCTTTGTGAGCTCTTTGCTTAGCAAAACTGGTGGTTTAAATATTAAATTCCCAAAGTTATGAGGTCTTGAACCTTGAATACTCCTACTCAAGAGTTACATTGCATCGTTATCTGAAGATACACCAAGCAATGGCATCCAATAAGTGAGACATTGGAATGGGTTCAGTGCTTTAAATGGGCCGGTACTGAGTACCGGCACTTCTTAGATTTATCTCTCCTAGTACCGGCACTTGTCTTCTGCCGAGGAGAGTACCGGTACTCATGAAAAGGTAGGCTCATTGGCTGTGCTGGTGAGCAGGAGTGGAAGGTGTCTGGCAGCCAAGGCGCTGCTTCTGTAGCCCCGATCAGAGCCCCAGCTGAGCTATTCAGCAGGGCTCATTTGAATAATAGTCGGGTGCTCTCCATCACGCTGTGTTCGACAGAGCAGGGTCTGTTCAGGCCCTGTGCTGTCAATCACAGTCACACTATCCTGTGCATTTGTGCAAACACAGGAATCATGGCAGCCCCCTGGCAGTGGGTTCAGGCTACGGCCAGTCCGTCCCTGGTGGCAATTAAAAAAGCCATGGTAGGTGAAGAGTATAACATGGCTTTCATCATACCCAAGTCTTTTGTGTGCCTGCTTATGTTTGTGTGTTTGCCTGCATTCGTATGCCTGCCTTTGGTAAGAAAAAAGAGAGGGAGAGAATCAAAACTCTCAGGAGGTATTTTATAAAAAATGGGTGGCACTTTGTGTGTACATGTCTGCTCGGTGACAAAGATTCATAAATAGCATAGTAGGGAGGGATGGTGAGTGAGTGGATAGATGAGTGAACAAGGATAGATGGATGGATGAGTGAAAGGGGGTGGATGATTGGATAAAAGGGCGGATGATGGGTGGATAAGTGAAAGATTGGATGGATGAATGAAAGGAAGAGAGGATGGGTGAAAGGGTGGAGGGTGGATGATGGATGACTGGAAGGAGGGATTGAGTTAAAGGGTGGATGGAATAAAGGAGTGAAAGGGTTGATGGATAGATGAGCGAAAGGATTGATGAATGAGCGAAAGGGTGGATAAAGAGATGGATGAGTGAAAGGATGAATGGATAGGTTTGGAGATGGATAGGTTTGGATATGAAGGGTGGACAGACGGAATGGTGAAAACTGAATGATGGATGAAAGACTGAATAGACGACAGAATGTAAAGGTTAAATGGTGGACATCAGCAGTTAAACGGTAGGATGAAAGAATGAATGGATAGATCTATGGCAGAGACAAGACCTATCTTCTGGGGAGGGTCATGATGATTTGCTTCATTTACATTGTGCCATAAGAGCTTTGGTTCGAAGTGGGGGTATTTTCAGTGGGTGAGTGAGTGGATGGATGAGTGAGCAAGGGTGGCTGTATGGATGGATGAGTGAAAGCATGGATTGCTGGGTGAAAGGGTGGATGATTGGATAAAAGGGCGGATGATGGGTGGATAAGTGAAAGATTGGATGGATGAATGAAAGGAAGAGAGGATGGGTGAAAGGGAGGGAGGATGGATGAAAGGGTGGATGATGGATGAGTGAAAGGAGGGATTGAGTGAAAGGGTGGATGGAATGAAAGGGTGGATGGAATGAAAGGGTGGATGGAATGAAAGGGTGGATGGAATGAAAGGGTGATGGAATGAAAGGGTGGATGGATAGATGAGCGAAAGGATTGATGAATGAGCGAAAGGATTGATGAATGAGCGAAAGGGTGGATAAAGAGATGGATGAGTGAAAGACTGAATGGATAGGTTTTGAGTTGGATGGATGGATAGGTTTGGATATGAAGGGTGGACAGACGGAATGGTGAAAAACTGAATGATGGATGAAAGACTGAATAGACAGAATGTAAAGGTTAAATGGTGGACATCAGCAGGTAAATGGTAGGATGAAAGGATAGATCTATGGAAGAGACAAGAGATATCTTCTGGGGAGGGTCATGATGATTTGCTTCATTTGCTTTGTGCCATAAGAGCTTTGGTTCGAAGTGGGGGTATTTTCAGTTTCTTCCTACTCACATGCTGAAAAATATATAGTATTGTGCCAAACAGCAATTAACAGTATGGCATTAAGAAGGTGCAACTATTGCAAAAAAAAAAAAAAAGTTAACATATTATAGCATTTCTCTTTCATTTTGTGTAATGAGTTAACTTGCTATGTTTATATAAACACATTTCTCATGTGTTTTGGTATGTGCTGCAACTAATATAGAAGTCGTTAAGTATCATCACGTCTTGCCTTTAGCCCCGCCCCTAGCCCCGCCCCCTCACTACACATCTAGCTCATTTTAATGAGTACCTGCACTTATTTTTTCCCATTTAAAGCACTGAATGGGTTGATCTAAACTCTGCACTAATATTTACATTACCAAGATAGAGTGTTCTTGCGATGCTCTGTTCTACTGCCAGGCATCACTGCGCACTCAGTTCTGATAGGAGGGATGTTAGTAATAGCTCAGTTGAAAACATTTCAGAGACCAGAAAGGTTACATGTTAAATCTCAATAAATTAGCTGATGGGACTATCTGTTACCTAAATCTGTCTGTAAACTATCATGATCCAATCCAAGAAGACAGCGCAGAGGCACATTGTGTCTTCTGCATCCACACGTTTCACTTGCTACTAGTATAGTACCTTCCCCTTGTGTTAAGGAGGCTTCCACTATTCCTGCCCATGCCATTGCTGTCTCGTGCTTTAGTGAAATCTGTGAAAATGCTTTTGATTACACTATGGCAAAATAATCAAAAGTGTTCCTTGTGTCCCCATATCATTTTTAGCACTGTGTTTCAATCTAACTCGGTGGATTAAACACTCAGCTCTGCAGGTTGCACGTTTAATTTCTCAACAGTCTTTCAGTCATCAAGGGTTAATAAAATAAACTACAAGAATACAAATCACATTCCCAACAGCTCTGTTTAAAGTGCTTATGATAAAAGCACGAGATCTATGTTTTTTAATAACAAAAATGGCTGTTTCTACCGACCATGAAAGTGTGATGCATTGGTTTCTTGGTTTTACATTATTTTATGGGTTTAAGAACTATGTCATGTACCTCAATGGTTAGAGCGACACTCGCTTCAAGACCAGAATACTGTAATCAAAGGCTAAAGCACAGGGGACCTTGTCCAGGCAGTTATTTGCTTAAAAAGTGCATCCATCCTAGTGCAAGGCCCTTCCCATGAATAGAGGGGCCTTGCCGTGGGGGTTCAAACGCCACATTAAAAGTGAATGCGTTAGAATGCAATTACAACACTTTAAAACTTGGCTGCTTCGCAGAGGAAGCTCAGCTAAAAGGCCTCCACTGTCCTCGCATTCTCCAGGTAATGTTTACTTTTAATAAGAAGGAAAAGAACCAGCATCAGGATAAATGAACTGACTGTTTAAGCCAAAATAAAATCGGTAATATTTATTTTAGTTTAAAAAGAAATTTAGATACACCACATGAAAATGTCAAGCGGCTGCTGAACTTGTACCTTAACCTTGCCGTCTGTGCCATTGCGAGATCCTGACCCTCTGTGACCTCTTTGGCTTGTAAATATGTTGTTTCACATTTTCTCGGCTTAAGAATGGAAACTCCCTTCCCTGTTACTGCGCACAGAGAACATTACACTTTCAAAGAGGAAAGCGCGATTCACCTGCATCCTCTGAGACAGTCCCTTCCCCCTCCTGCTTCCGCGAGGTGAGGGCTTGCATTGTCATTCCAGGGGTGGCGAAAGAGGTGCGACGAAGCGCTCTCAGGCAGCTCTTAATGACAAAGGGCCTAACCTTGACACTCCCAGCTCCAGCCAAGTCGCTTCGAGCCCCTGGCACCAGTGTCTGTAGATTTTTGCGAACTGTGCTCACTTCACCAAGTCTTACATGACCACAGCACACAGGCTTAAAAGCAAGGAATATCTTTCAGTGAAAAATAAACATTTTCAAAGATGCAGCCTTTTAACATTCGTTTTTTGTCTTCATTTTCATTTTATTAATTATACACATAAAAAACCATCAGTGTTGTTCAGACATCATTCCAGATTACTGTTTAACAGACTGCACAACAGAGTACAATGTCTATAGTCTTATTTTTAGTAGATACAATCCCGCCGCTCAAGTGTATTGTAAAACAAAGCAACCCCACTAATAGAGCCGAAGTGGGCTCCTGAAGTCTTTAATCGGTTGAGGAACTATTTCACATTCTTTAACTATCGTGAAAGGGCCGGGCCCCAGAGGCAAATGCCCCAAAAAACACATTTATATTGCAATTTGATTTTATTACTTTTTTCCAGAACTAGAAGGAAAGCCTATAGCTTTGACTTAAATATACATTTAGGTACAAATGTTGACTGCATGCTTATGTCTGTGTATTTTTATAAGCTGGTCCTTTACAGTCTAATGGTCTTCTTTTTCTTATAAAAAACCCCCTGCCCTTTATAAGATGACCGCTTGAGCATCATTTCTTTTAGTTAAAAGCAGGGATATTGGAATTAAGTGATTGTGCGGCTGTGGCAATTTCCGCATAATTATGGATTTGCTGCATTTGCCACATAATCCATCATCTGCCACACAATCTGCTGATTTAAAAAAAAAAAAAATAGTTTTTAGCACAATCGGTTAAAATATTAGTAAAAACACATCGACACGTGTTGCCGCATAGTGGAAGGCCCTTTACAAAGGTTGACTGGTCACCTTTCTGTTGCTTATTGCCATATTTGAGTATTAAACTAATGCCCAGGCAGTGTTAACAAGTTTAAAATTGAAAAGATAATGAAGTAATACCATCACAAGGTGTGCCACATTACGCAGCATAATTTGCCTATTCATGCCGCATAATTTACTCAAACCTGCAGCAAAATTTGGCCCTCCCCTGCCAAATAATTCCATTGGGCCTGGTTAAAAGTGTTCCAGGGGCCTGAACCCTCCACATCTCATGGTGTTCTTCTCCAAAGTAAATGACATATCATTGTACGTTATTCGGCAGTGGGCCTTTGGAAAAAAATGGTGCATGTCTACTTCTCGTAGTACCAGCTCCCATCATTACAGTTTGATGTCATTTTTAGGCCGTTTGGAAATTTAAATTCAGCTGTGTAATTCACGTAATTTCTAGAATTTCATGCTACACTTGTTATGCAGAATTCCATAAATTGTGCCACTTCACATAACTAAGTGCCATTTGTGGTAAACATTGACCACAAGTGTATGGGAATAATGTGAATGTCCAGAACGTGACCTTCTGTTGCTTGTGCCACTAATGTATTTTTGTGCTATGTTTTTACTGCAAAACTCTTTTGTAGCTCACATACAACAGTAAATAATGGATTTGCAGTTGCATCCTTACATGTGATTTCACATAATTTTCCTGAAATTTTGCATGATTACGCACAAATGATACAAATTTCACACTATCATTTTACACATTTGACATGATCCTTTCTTGCAGTTTTTGCCAGATGGATTACCAAGCCTTCTCTGTTCACCCCTCTTTTGTGTAAATGCACAAATCACCCTGCCGTCATTCTGATAAGGCTTGTGCTGGGTTGCTGCCTATATGCTTTAGTTCTAACTATATTATAATTTGCATGCCTATCTCTCACAGCTACAGCTCCACTCGTAGGCACTGCGCCCGAAGACAAGATAAGAGCATCTCTCTGGTTACTTATCCATGAAATCAAAACACTTCCCGTATAGAATGATAATACAACACTCTGACAGCCACACACGACCTCATGGTGTAGCATGCTACCTGTCCAAAAAGGTGCTGTGGCACCCCACATGAATCACTGTACAATACAAAGCAGCCTCCCAATCCCTAATGTCAGTAGCAGGCTGTTGGCATTTCATCCTGGCTCTGCCTGGCACCACGGTACCTGCTGCAGTACTGATAGCTGTGTCCTTATGCTCCATTCTTGGACTTTGACTAAAGTGCTGTGGGCTATTCACCTCCTTCAGCTCCGGTGCCACCGTGCCTGCTGCACTAATGATATATGTACCCCTCTGCTCTGTCCTAGGAGCAGTTTGCACTTTGATACTGATTCTTCTGGGCCCTGGTAGTAGGTTGCTCTGGGCTCTTCACACCCATACACCCTAATGTGACTCCATGCTAGCTGAATTCTCGTGCTGGGAGCAGTCTGCAGAAGGCTCCTCAAACATCTGAGGCCTGGTGCCACTTAACCTGCTCAATCCCTATCTCTAGGGTTTCAGAGCTCTTCTCACAGATTAATAGAGTTTAAGAAAAGTGGTGATTGGATATTGCCTTTACATCAGTCGCCATTAGATCATCATTGCATGATTGCATGGCAGATCCAGGGGTGGCTTCACTAGCATTCTTCTCCTTGTAACTGAATATACTCTCATAGATGTCCCGATTAAATTTGGGGTGGGCAAAAGTTGTGTAATTGGCTTTCTTGAAACTACACATAATTACACAATATGCAAATCCAGCATTTAGCATTATATTTTAGTGCAAATTGCTTCTTCGTGCAAAAAAATAAAAGTTCCGCGATCAACAGCTGCTGGCGCTCTAGTTGTTTGACAACTTCCCACGTTCACGTAATATGGTTTTGGTATGAATGGGGTATAATTACATGATGTGGTATTATGAAGTAATTTCAGAAATGAATTTCACATAATAAGTATAACTTGAAATTCCCAAGAATATGTGAAATTACACCGGCGTGCTGAAAATTTCACCCAGGCCTAGAGTAAATAAAAGAGATGTAATCGCAGTCATCAGGAAGATTCTTTTATGCCAAGATTCATTCAAAGAGGACTAGTAGGAGGCCGAGGTTAGTTTGCAGTACTGCATCACAGAATCTTACTTCCTAGGTTGTACTAAAAGGAATGGAGATTCATCCCTCGATTTGTAGACCAAGATGTAAATTCAGGGCCTGAATCACATGAGTTAGTAAATATTTTACAATTAAGAGCCTGATTACAATGCGGTTCGGACCAGAACCGGCGGCTTGTCGGTTGCGGTCCGAACCGCATCAACTGCTGCGTTCTGACCGACGCATTATGATGCGTGCGGTCAGAGGCAGCAGTCGGAGGGTCTGACTGATACAAACCGCCCGTCGGTTGGTCGCTTCTGCTGTTGGGATTATGATGGCTTGTTTCCAACAGCCTTTCCATGTTGGCCTTTCCGACATGGAAAGGCTGTTGGAAAATGACATTGGGGTCCCCTAACAGGGCCCCCTTGCCCTCCGCATGTGACCCTGGGGTGCCCCCTTAACATCCCTGCACCCTGTGCCAGACGGTGCAGGGATGTTTTAAAACTTAAATTTTTCAATGGGAGCTTTTGCTGTGGGCAGTTGTGGCCCGCCGCAGAAGCTCCCATTAAAAAATGAAAGTTTGCAACCGCACCATGGGTGGCCACATCCTAATTGCGGGGTCAGAACTGCCGACCAGAGGTCAGACGGTTCCCAATCCGCAACGATGTCGGTCGGAAGCAACTCAGATGGCCCTCGTTTCAGATGTAAATTTCCCAATTTCTGTGTTTTAGACTTCCATTTTTATTCTAAAAATGCAATTAGTTAAACATTGACAGACGCATTTCTGCATTTCTTTATTTTTAAAGAGTGGAGTGGGCGAGGTCCGGAGGAGAGGTAGTAAGTTAACAGAAGCACATGAGTTCTACTCACCTATTTAAGGAACAACTTTTATTAAACTATCATACTCAAATTACTAATTTTGATTGCCCAAAAAGGTGAAAATCCGAGCTGGCCTGCTATGGATCCAAAACTAGCATCTGCTGGGTAGACGCGGATTTCACAAGCAATATTTTACTGTGACTGGAACTTGCAGTCTGTTGGATAAATATAGGCACGTAGGGGACTATTTACTAACATTTTGCACTGGGTTTAAGTTACAAAAGTGGCGCAAATCAACGTAAAACGTTTAGTTGAAATATACTTTCCAGCGCAAAACTTGTTTTGTGCTGGAAAGTCACCAGAAATAATGCAGAGCTTCACCTAGCTTGGAGACATTCCTTGGGTGGTATATGGGTTTTTCCCATGCAAACATCCTTTTTATGCAAAACCTTACCTACTACAAAAAGTGCACAGGGTTTTGCATAAAAATAACACTGTTTTGACATTGGCAATATCAAGGATAAATGCTTTTATTGCTCCAATCTTTCCAGCTTTTCATGTGTGCTCCATTGTACAGGACACATACAAAGTAAAAAATGTTTAAAAGTCGTCTAAGATTTGTATTTTGTACCCTTTCAGTAGAAATTGTATGCTAGACAGCATGCATACACCCTTGGACGAAGGTGCAAAGGTGTGTGTGGCACTGGTCCGAGGACCGCCAAACTCACGGTGGTGCAGCGGGGGCAGTCTGGCCACTGCTGCACCAGCGATCTGACTGCCGGATTACAACTTGGTGGTCGGACTGCCATAGCACTGCTGCAACTGACAGGGATCAGAGATCCGTGGTGGTGGCGCGGAGGTCTGAGGGCCGCAATATGCTTGGTGGTGTGCTGCAGCATCGCCAAGCATATTACAACTTTCCTCACCGCCAGCGGGGTCTCATGGGGGTTCTTACTCCATGAAACTGCTGGCGGTGGGAAAGAAGGGGGCCCTACAGGGCCCCATCTTGGCCAGTGCATGGGGGTGCATGCAGGGGGGGCACATGTTGTACCCCCCTGTGTGCATGCACCCCAGTTCCTGTACGGCATGGACTCCGCACTTTTGAACTGCCTTTGGGGCTCCCAGTGCAATGCTCATTTTCAAAGGCACCGCGATGGGACCGCCAAAGAAACGCCCGCCAGACATGGGAAAACTCGTAATTTGGCGGGCGGTACTCACACGGAGTTGGCGGTGTGGGAGCAGGGCAGCGTCGTGGCAGCCCTGCTCCCACACTGTCACAATCTTAATCGGGCCCTTAGTAGTTGCCGACCATGAGATTTAGCAAACTGCAAGGTTTGCAACCACTAAATGGCTTTGTACATCAGCCATTAGTTTGAAAGAAGTGTTTTGGTATAATTTCACCTACAGGTGCAATTTTAAAAGATATGAAGGAAGGTGCAAGAAAAAGACTATGTAGGTTAGCTCTTGTTACATTGATCTATGAAGTGTATGTTGAGCATACAAATCATTGTAAAAGAGCTGAATGTGAACAGATGAGGGGGTACTTGAAGACTGCAATGATAGCACAAAGTGTTAGCCTTACTGCAGCAAAAATAGGGGACAAATATATGTGGAATTACAAAAATGTCACTTTAGATGCATCTCACCCCATCTTGTCCCATCATTTATAAGTTTGTAAGTTTGGTTTGGCAGAAGAATGATTAGTAGAAAAAGATGGGATAGGTTGGGCTGACATTAAAAAGGGGTAGGAGACAACTGTGCATTGATCATGCCTGCATTCTTTTGATAGAATGCACGAGTCCATTTCGGAAACATGCATTTGCATAAGCTAATATGTTGTCATGTGCAGAGCTGCCACCATCATATGCCATATACAGTCTTATAGGCCTAGGCAGAGTCTTGCAGGCTTCAGTGGTGCTATTATATGCTTCATGCTCAGGTGAATAATGGACCAGAATGCTACCCTGAGCGATCACCAGTGGCTGATATTAATTCAGGCATTCAATTCACCACCTTGCTGTTTTTTGTATTTGACACCCCAAGTGTGACAGGTATGCCCAATCATGGTTACTATGCTCACTGCACCATGAGACTCAAGCTGCACCCTACTGAAGTAGGCTGAAACCAGTGTAGGGGTAGCAGTTTGGAATATACTGTTCGCACGTGGAGCAGGGTCAGTACTGATTTGGATAAGGGGGGCCTCTGTCTAGAAAGGTATGGTGGGTAAAAACAATGGACTAGAATACAGCCCGGTGTTATAACCAGTGGTTGGGATCAGTTCAGGTATTCCAACCATCACCAAATTGTAGTTTGTAGTTTGTGCCTAGGTCTAGCACATATTCAAATATGCAGCATCTCATACTGAGGAACAGCTTCACATGTATAGATGTAATCATGCAACCTCTTTTGCATCTCCTTGTACTTTGTATTTTTTCCTAACTTTTTCTGCTGCCTTAACCACCTCTTCTTCATAACCTGATGCCATGAATTATAGCAGAGTTGATTGGCCAGGATGGCATTCCTTTCCATTCCTCCCTCCTCCTTCTAGTATGTCCAGCAGGCAAAAAAACTTCATTCCGATGGGCCACAGGATGACATTGATCTCAGTCAGTGGCTTGATTCCTTGCTGGTCAGTACGGTTTCTTCTTCTTCTACCCTGTAGTGCCATTGGAGCAAGGATGTTTCTAGAGTCTGAGGGCTTATTCAAAGGCCTGACATGGGAAAGGTACGAGGAAGTCCTGTCTATAAATGAGCGCTCAGCGTTGGTACGCACAGTCTTCTTGGTGTCCAGATGGAGGTCAATTTTACTGCCATCTGAAGTCCAACTCGTGTTTTTTTTAAGCAGGCGGAGGTGGTCTTTGATGTGAGTGTGTTAATCACAGAGCAGTCTTCTCTTTTTTCTTTTTGCAGTTTTTCAAATCTTCCTTTGACAAGCCAGGCAGTTAAGGAAGTTTTGCATTTTTGCCTTTTTAACATGATATTTTTATTAAGAGAAAATATTTAAAAAATGAAACAATTAGCCGTACCAAGTACCAATCATCACAGTTTAGAGTTTCTTTTCAGTGTATGTCTCCACATCACAGCACTGAAATGCAATGCCAAGCTAATTTAGTAGCTTCTCTCTGGCTTCACTTTGCTCAAGGCGGTCTCAGCATGGTAGTCCTACTGTATCTTAAATTCTGCTGGGTAAATGACACAAACATCAAATAAAAAATTTCATGAGACATGAATAAAGTGCAAAAAGTTTGTGGACCAGAACATCTAAGGTTTAAAATGTAAAATTCTTTATTATATTTAATTAGTAATTTATATGGAAGTAGCAGGGTTTTGGGTTTGTAGAGGAATAGGGTTGGAAGTTAACTTGTAATTAATGTAATTTTATTCTTAATTCATTTTTTATTGAAAATTATTAATGTAGATTGTTTAATTGTTTTATTTAAGCTTAATTTGTTAAATTTAATGTATATTTTATTTTTTACATTTATGTTAGTAATTAATACTATAGTAGCGGGCTGTTAATTAAATTATAATTAATTAAATTTTTATGTTAAATAATTTTTTACTGTTACTGTAAAATGAATATCTAATTGATTAATAATTATAGACCTCATTACGATGGTGGTCCGACGAGCGTTTGACTGCCACCGTTTCGGGCAAGAGACCGCCCGCCAACAAGTCGGCGGCTCCGGCAGCCCAATTGCGATAGGACCACCGTGTAGGCGTACAGTGGAGTGGTGTACAGCGGAATAGCATACACTGGAGTAGGGAAGAGCAGAATAGCGTAGACTACAGTTAAGTACAGTGGAGTAGCATAGAGTGGAGTGCCGTACAGCGGCGCAGTGTTGAGTTTAGCGGCATTAAGTCTAGTGATGTACAGTGGAGTGGCGTACAGTGGAGTAGCATAGGGTACATGGTCATACAGTGGAATAGCTCAGACTGTAGAAGCGTAGTGACGTACAGTGGGCTGGCGTACAATGTAGTGTTGTACATTATAGTAGCATACAGTGGATTGTCGCAGAGTGGAATGGCGTCCAGTGGAATAGCGTAGAGTGGCGTGAAGAACCATGAAGGGGCACAGATTAGAATGGCATAGAGTAGAGTAGAGTGTAGTGTCATAGATTGGAGTTGTTTACAGTGGAAGAGTGCACACTGGAGAGGTGCACAGTGGAGGTGCTTACAGTGAAGTGGTATAGACTGGAGTGTAATAGAATAGAGTGGTGTATGGTATATTATCGTAAAGTAGAGTGGTTTAGTGTGGAGTGGCCTAGAGTGGAGTGAGGTGTAGTACAGTGGAGTGGCATACAGTGGATTAGCATACAGTGTAGTGGTATATAATGGACTGACATACAGTGGAATGGTGTAGAGTGGTGTAAAGTGAGGTGTCATACAGTGGAGTGGCATAGAGTGGATTGTGTTAATTGAAACGGGTAATGTGAAAGTGTGTGAATGTAAATATCATGTGGCAGGAATATACATTATGATGTGTAAATGTTTATTTTTGGTAGTGGCCTGGAGTGGGGGTAGAGTACAGTGGAGTGGCATATAGTGGATTAGCGTACAGTGTAGTGGTGTATTATGGACAAGGTGTAAAGTGGAGTGGCGTAGTATCTGTAAATAGTGTAAGTAGAGCTAAACTTTTAACTTTAAAAAAATTTACTTATATACTGTGCCACGTTATACCGTGGTATGTTCACAACATTACCAGGGACTGGGAAGTGAATGTGATTGGCTAATGGCTGTGTTTACCAAAGGTAAAAGGCAGCCATGTAGTCTTTCATCATAGTTTTGCTGGTTTCTGATGTCTGTGTTTCACTGCATTAGAGTATTACTTATAGGTATGTATTAGGTTTTATTGTTGTTCACTATCTATCACTTTATTTAAGTGGTAATCGGTGGAGATTTTTATTTATACATTTCTATATATTTTATAGGAGTTTAGGGTGAATTGCACTTTTTAAAGTAGCGCAATAATTTGTAGGTACATGAATAATATTAAGATTAATGAAAATAATTGTAGAAAACATATTAAAAACATAAAACAATTAGGTAAATAAATAAAAATATACATTTCAAATAGTTTTAAACAATAATAAACATAAAAAGATATATAATTTAAAACATAACAGCAAGTAAAAGAAACAGCAAAAATAAATTAGCAATCTCCAATTAAAATAAAAGTATGGGAAGTGTTACACTTGAAAGGTGTTATATTTAATATTCCTACTCAACATAAACAAACTCATTGAAAATCTTGGACTTCAGACTCCAGTCTAAGCAACAGTACAGAAAGGTTTGGATTTCGGAGAGGTTAGACTTACTATTCCCACTCTTATTTAAGTATCGCAAGGAAAAATGTTGGACTTCAGAGAGGCTGCATTTACTATTCCTCTCCAATCTAAGCAACAGTATGGAAAGTATTGGACTTCAGAAGAGTTGGAATTACTAGCCCCACTCTGATCTAGGCAACAGTAGAGTTACTCTTTCCACTCCATTCTAAGCAACAGTAGGGAAAGTTTTGGACTTGGACAGTTTAGATTTGCTACTCCCACTCCAATCTAAGTAACAGTAGGAAAAGTCTTACTTCAGAGGGGTTCTATTTACTATTTCTACTCGTCTAAGCAACAGTAGGGAAGGTGTTGAACTTCTGAGCAGTCAAATTAAATGTTCCCATTCCACCCTAAGCAAAATTAGGACAACCGTTGAATTTTGGAGAGGTTAAATTTACTATTTCCACTGTAATGTAAGCAAAGCTGGGAAAGTGTTGGACTTCAGGGCATTAGATTTACTATTCCCTCCCCAATATATACAACAGAAGGAAAAGCATTGGACTTCAAAGGGGTTAGATTTAACACTAACTCCATCCTAAGTAACAGTAGGGAAAGCGTTGGACATTGAAAGGGTTAATTTTACTATCCCCACTCCAATTAAGCAACAATAAGGAAAGCATTGGATGGGCTAGATTTACTATTTTCACCCAATCTAAGCAACAGTAGGGAAAGTGTTGGACTTCAGAAAGGTTACATATACCAATACTACACAGTCATTTAAAAAAAAAAAAATAATATCTAAAAACATAAAATGATCAACCATATTTAAACTAAAAAATATATATTTTATACATTTAAATAAGCAAAATGTATTATAAATATACAAAATAAATGTATAAATAAATGAAATATTGAAATAAATACATAGAATTCACTTCTCGATGCTACTAAAAAAACAAAAACAAAAAAAACACAAAAAGATCAATTGAAATATAAATAAAATAATAAAATTTAAATAAAATAAATAAAATGAAATGTAGTGTGGATTGTGGCCTCATGGTCAACATTGCTAAGTTAGCTTAGGCCTAGCTGCCATGTTGCCTCCTTTGCACACGTTACTCTGTGACTTTGTTTTTCCAGACTCTGCTTGTGACCGTTCACATTAGAACGGTCTGCCTTTCACCTTTTCTCATGTTCTCTGTGGTTTTCGTCTGCACACAATGTACAAGGTCGAAAAACAACGTCCCTTGTTGTTGCTGTTCTGGTCAGCCCCTCGCACTTAGACATAACATGAAATACAGCTGCACTGGAGAAATTCGTGTGTTTTTAATATTGTGATCTCCCTGTTGGTGGCACTTGGAGAAAAGCTGTGCTTGTCTGATGATGTAAACCTTGCATCTAGTTCTTGAGGTATGGGGGTCCCTCTGACAAAGCCCAGAGGTCTTCTATTGTTATAATAAACTAGTTACTAGCACGGGGAGGGTGGCAAGGCATTTTAGTCCTTTATCCACTCTTTATAAAATGCTGTCCCCGTTTGTATTCTATGGAATTGTAACAATGCTTACTGTTTTGTCTATATGCATTATGCTGCTAGTACTGGCACGTGTACTGTGTCTTAGAGCACGATAGTTGAAATAAACATTTTAAACTATACTGTGTCTCTT
Organism: Calotriton arnoldi; assembly: GCA_963921515.1. NCBI lineage: Eukaryota > Metazoa > Chordata > Amphibia > Caudata > Salamandridae > Calotriton > Calotriton arnoldi. The sequence continues at coordinate 770,743 of CAWUFW010006009.1, forward strand.
AATACGCACGTTGTGGACAAGTATGAGTGAGTTATGAAAGAGTGTTCTTGCTCCCGCGATTCCTGAAAGAGTCTGTGTTCTGGGATGTCTAATCATTGGTAGCTTCGCTGTAGTACGGAGAATGAATGAGACACTATAGCTAGTCGGATTGGGATTTTGGGCACTAAGGTGGATGGTTGGTACACCACTATACACCGAGGTCCTGTTTTCCTGCGCATAGTTCTGTATATGTGCAGAATCCCCGCAACAGAAACATAAAAATAATAAATGATAAATATAATATGCACTTGTTTATAAATATTACGAATTATTTCTTACATAGGGGCCGATTACGATGTTGGTCATAAAGCCACCGACCTTGGGTCGGCGGCTTTACAACCGACATAGTCGGTTTCAATTCCTACCGGCTGATTACGATACAGCCGGTCGGAATTGAAACCGGCCAGTCAATCTGGCTGGCTTCCGACGGGTTTAAGGAGCCTGTCAGCCAGTCGGAATTGGCCCGTAATCCATATGGACGGCGGTTTACGCCATCTGGATTACGATGCAAGGTTTACAGCTCGGTTTCCAAGCCAGCCTTTCCGACATGGAAACCCTGATGGAAAGCGTGTTTGGGGGCCCATAACAGGGCCCGCTTTCCCTTGCTGCCTCTGGTTGGGGGAAGGGGCACCTATGGTGCCCCACTGTTAATCCCTGCACCCCCTGGCAGGCACCTTAACACAATCTCCCATTTCTCCATGGGGGCTTGTGTTACGGCCAGTTTACGGCCATAACACAAGCTCCCATAGTGAAATGGGAGAATGCGATCACACCATGTGCGATCGCAACATAATTAGGCGGTCTGGACTGCCGACCAAAGGTCGGTCGGTTTTGTTTCTGCCATATGTCACTCAGAGGAAACTCCCACCAACAACATAATAGGCACCCAAGTCTAAGTAAAACAACAATTTTACATATTAAATAATCAAGGAAATTATATAGTGATTTATAAATTAAATATTTAAATAACATAAAAAATAAAGAAAACTATTTTGATATGTCATTTCTCATCCTATTCCCCTACAAACTGTACAACACGCTATAACATTTTACATGAATAATCATACTATACAAAATATAAATATAAAATCCAAAATTAAACCCACATAAATTAAAACAATTAAAAAAATTAACATTTACATAACCAATAAAATATTTAATTTACTTTATATCACAACATTAAAAAACAATTCTTTAAAATGTATTTAACTTCCCACTATATTCTCCTACAAACCTTAAGTCCTGTTACTAAATTATAAACTACTAATTAAATTAAAAAATTAAATTACTCTATGAAAATTACAAACTACATTTAAAAAATGACCATTATACTAATTAGTATATACATATATATTTAATTAAAATCAATGTCTTACACCTATATTAAAGTACAGAATATTAATTACAACACTTTTCTTCATAACTATATTGTATACAATAAAACCTGTATTCTCACTTTTGATATTCTGTTCCACTATATTTTTGCAGAGGTGATATGTTTGACAACATGTTTGTCACATGATATTTTGGAGTCAATACGGGTTTCATTCACCATATTTACCATGTGCCCATTTTGAAAATGTCCCTTTTCACATGAAAAGGGTAGTTACACAACTGTAAGTGATTTTCTCTACTCCGGCACAAAGACTTCAAACCTAATTGAAAAATTTGTGTTTAAGACTCTGTACAAAATGCTCACTGCTGAAAACATGTTTTTCAACTTTGTGAAGGACTCCTATCTTTAACAGGGGCACATTTTAAGGATTCTTTTCGCACAAAAACAGCTAGTGCATGACTATCAAATTATGTTTATCTATTCCTGAACAAAGGATTCACCAGCCACTTTCTGGAAGCCTAGTTGTATACCCCCCGCACACCAATGTACAGCATTTGGTCTCACCTCTCGAAAATGTTTGTTAACATTGCAAAAGACTACTATAATTAAAGTAGGAGCATTCTGAGATTTTTATTCCCATGAAAAAGACAGCTGTACATCACCAACGTGACTTTCTCTATACTTACACAATGACCATACCAGTTAAGTTCAGGAATGCAATTTGTAAGACTTTTGTATATGATTTGGCCTTCAAATAATAAGACCTTAAACCCCGAGAAGGTTTCTTCTAGTCGACTGGGACACTTCTGAGAAGGTGCCTTTTTCCATGAAGAAGGCTGTTGCACCACACTGCCAAACTACCTTTCCCTACTCTTGTACAAAACAAACACAAGCCTTGTTTAAGAATTTCTATTCTACACTCCAAATACAAAAGGTTGGTTCTCAAATGGATGTTTCAACTTTGTGAAAGGTTCCTAGGTTTCACATGGGCACATTTTCAGAATGTGTCTTTTTTTCCATAAAAAGGTGGATGTACCACTGCCAACGTGATTTCTTTCTACTTTTGCACAAAGGACAGCTAGCCCCATTCTGGAAAACCCACTTACAGAATTTGTGCTTCCAAACACAGTAAATGTTTTTAGTTTGTTAAACAAGGTTTATATACATATATATAGGTATTCATAGAGTGTGAGCCTGGGTAGCTAGAAAGAGCCCCAAGAACAGGTAGAATAAATACTTTGAGAGAAACAAGAGCTTTATGAGGGAAGTACCATTACATTCTCGAATTATAGAGACAAAAACTATAAAGATGTGCCAGTTCCTAAATCTATTTCTCTATTGTAATAATCCTAAAGGGTCAGATCGAATCAACGAGGAGTTTGTTGCAATCAGAAATACAGTTATATCTTCCTGATGGACTAGATTTCAAAAGATGGCTAGAAAAGAGAATGAGAACTCAGATACTTGGATTTATAAGGAAGTGTGGATTTTCCTGAAGGGACACAGTTTAATCAGTTAATGCTTCGTTTGAAGTGGGATTAATAGATATGGGATAATTCCAGTCTCTCTCTGGGGGTGGCTTAAGTACCACTATTATCACATTACATCATCTCATGTGCATATATAAAGTACACATTCACACCTACGGGTATCTTGGTGTTGACTACCTTAAGTTAATTGTTATCCAAGTAAATGGTACTTATTTTATGAACCTTGCAAGTATGAAAGACTGAGTGGAAGCACAAGGATTCAAACATGAGAGAGAGGCAAAACACATATCCCTCAAGAGGATTCATTAGTTTAATATGCCATCAGAGTAAAATAATCTGTATGGATCCTTCAACTTCCCTATCATCACACATCAAGGTGGAGACTTGAGCATGACTAATCGCACACTCTCCCTGTGCATACCTATAATCACATACTATCTCTGTGGGGACCTTGGCATGTCTATAATCACACACTATCTCTGTGGGGACCTAGGGATGTCTATAATAACACTATCTCTGTGGGGACCTGGACATCCCTTTAATCACACACTATCTCTGCAGGAACCTGGGCATGTCTACAATCACACACTATCTGAGGACCTGGACATCCCTATAATCACACACTCTGTGAGAACCTGGGCATGTCTATAATCACACACTACCTCTGTGGGGACCTGGGCATGTCTACAATCACACTATCTCTGTGAGGACCTGGACATCCCTATAATCACACACTATCTCTGTGAGAACCTGGGCATGTCTATAATCACACACATTCTCTTTGGCGACCATGCTAATACTATAGTCACACACTATCTGTGGGGACCTGGACAGATCTATCATCACACACTATCTGTGGGGACCTGGACAGATCTATCATCACACACTATCTCTGTGGGGACCTGTGCTTTGCTATAATCCAACAATACCTCTTCAGGACTTGAGCATGTCTATAATCACACACTGTGACTCCATCTCAGCATCACTATAATCACATACAATTTTTGCAGGGATCTGAGCATGACTAATAAAATGCACCATTTCTTCAGGAACCTGAATATTTCTATCATAACCGTCTCTATATAGGCAGTTGAACATGACCATCAAAACACTTTTTATATGGGGACTTGAATAGGATCGTAACCACGCACTGTTTCTGTGAGGACTTGAATATAACTATAATTATACACTATCCCTGAGGGGAACTTGAATATGAATATAAAACACACTATCAGGACGAGAGTGATTATAATTAAATGCTATATCTGTGGGGACCTGGGCACAACAGGAATGGCATACTATTTATGCATGAACATCAGGATAAGTATCATCATACACTATGGAGGACTTGAACATGACTATCATAACACTGTCTACGTGGGGACTTGAACAAGACTATAATCACACACTATCTATGCGGGGACTTGAACATAACTGTAATCACACACTCTCTGTGGGGACCTGGGAATTACTGTAAAAACACACTGTTTCTGCATGAACTGCAGCATCACAATCATCATACACACTCTCTGGTTGTACTCGAGCATGACTATAACCAAACACTATATCTCTAGGGACCTGGGCATGACTAATAATCACACTATCTTTTGGAGGATTTGAGCATGACTATAATGACATGCTATCTGTGTGGCAACCTGGGCATCACTCTAATGACACACTATCTCATGCACTTTCAACATAACTATCATTAAACACTATCTCTACAGAAAATTGAGCATTATTACAATCACACACCATCTCTGTGGGGGCTTTAACATACATATAATCACACTGTCTATGGGGACGAGAGTGACTGTAATTAAAGACTGTCAGTAGGAACCTGGGCATCAATATAATCATGCACTATTCCTGTGGGGGCTTGAAAATGACTGTCACAACACACTCTCTCTGTCTAGACATTACTATAATCACTTGCCATATCTTTGAAGACTATTATTGTACAGCCATATCAAGAATATGGTGAAGTTGATGTAAAAAAAAAAAAAAAAAAAAAAAGTAATCTCAACTTGACTTCCCCATCTGACCACAATACATATTTTTTGGCCTTTACATGAATTTAACTATTTGTTTTTTTCTCATCTCTTCAATGTTTGTGAGAACTCAGCAATAGACTAGTTATATGTAAATCTTTCAGTTGACTTTATATACTATATGTTTCTACTGAGAAATGCATTATCATCAAAATCCATTTGCTGGATGCTCTTAGGACACAAGGAGATATTCATATATGTCTAAACTATCAAGTAATATAGGTAAAGCACTGAAAAATAACATTTAGCCATTTGTTTGTGAATGTATTCAATCAGACATGATAATTATTGAGTAAGTCCCCACAAAGATAGTTCTGTGCGCGTGATTAATTATATATATATATATATATATATATATATATATATATATATATATATATATATATATATATATATATATATATATATAGAGAGAGAGAGAGAGAGAGAGAGAGAGAGAGAGAGAGAGAGAGAGAGAGAGAGAGAGAGAGAGAGAGAGAGAGAGAGAGAGAGAGAGAGAGAGAGAGAGAGAGAGAGAGAGAGAGAGAGAGAGAGAGAGAGAGAGAGAGAGAGAGAGAGAGAGAGAGAGAGAGAGAGAGAGAGAGAGAGAGAGAGAGAGAGAGAGAGAGAGAGAGAGAGAGAGAGAGAGAGAGAGAGAGAGAGAGAGAGAGAGAGAGAGAGAGAGAGAGAGAGAGAGAGAGAGAGAGAGAGAGAGAGAGAGAGAGAGAGAGAGAGAGAGAGAGAGAGAGAGAGAGAGAGAGAGAGAGAGAGAGAGAGAGAGAGAGAGAGATGAGAGTAGAGTAGAGTAGAGAGATGAGAGAGAGAGATGAGATGAGTGAGATGAGATGAGTGTGTGTGTGTGTGTGTGTGTGTGTGTGTGTGTGTGTGTGTGTGTGTGTGTGTGTGTGTGTGTGTGTGTGTGTGTGTGTGTGTGTGTGTGTGTGTGTGTGTGTGTGTGTGTGTGTGTGTGTGTGTGTGTGTGTGTGTGTGTGTGTGTGTGTGTGTGTGTGTGTGTGTGTGTGTGTGTGTGTGTGTGTGTGTGTGTGTGTGTGTGTGTGTGTGTGTGTGTGTGTGTGTGTGTGTGTGTGTGTGTGTGTGTGTGTGTGTGTGTGTGTGTGTGTGTGTGTGTGTGTGTGTGTGTGTGTGTGTGTGTGTGTGTGTGTGTGTGTGTGTGTGTGTGTGAGCCCAAGAGACATGCGGTGTTCACCGACCGCAGTCCTAAGCTGGCGGAAGAAAACATCTTGCCAAGATGGTCCAGCTTCTTGTATTCCCCATCTGGGGGAGCTGTAGGGAATGCGTCTTTTGAGGCTGAGGCTTGGACCACCACGCTCTCGGGGGTAGGGTGTTGGGAGAGGAAAAACAGGCTGGCCGGGCGGTTGCATCGGGCAATCATCCCGTCCACAGGAGCCCCTGTGCTGGGCTTGGACCAAGTGCCCAGGAGAATGTCAGTGAGGGCCTCATTAAAAGGCAGCAGGGGCTCCAAAGAGGCTGCCGCCGGCTGAAGCACCTCAGTCAGGGGGTTAGTCCTGACAGCCACCGTAGGAAGCTCGAGGCCCAGGGCCTCAGCCACCCTACGCAACACCACAGCATAGGAGGCTCCCTCCTCCGTAGCCACGGTAGGGGGAGAAAGCTTACCAAGGTCTGGGGAGGTATCCAGACCACTGGCATCAACCAACTCCTCTCTTCAAGTTGGTCTGCAAGAGGGTCAACAGACCCCTTCCAGTCCACCTCACCCTCCACTGGTTGCCACTCAGGGCGGTAGGGAACGCCAGGGATGAACAGTGGGACACAAGTACCCTCCGGCACCGACGTTGGTCCGGCGCCATGTGCAAGTCAGTGGTGAGGCTGGGGGCGTCGCCACCAGAATAGATGCCGGGGAAGGTACCGTGAGGTTGACCAGCACCGATACGGATCCAGGCCTGGATCCATGGAGGCCCTGCAGCACTGAGGCAGGAGCCCCCAGCATCGAAGGCCTATAGCCCCCAGCCAAGTCTGCGAGACTCGAGGGCGCACCAGGCTGCCCAAAGATGGAGTGGAGGGCTTCTTAAAATGCATGAAGCTGGGCAGGGGACACTCCGGCTCCTGGAAAGGGAGGGAAGCGCGGAGTCGTCCCAGCAGGCTCCGAGGACAGAGCCGGGGAGCGGCGACACTCCGGGTCCCGCGTCGCGTCGGCCAGGGAGAAGGCAAAGAGTGACTATGCTTCTTGTGCTTCGACTTACCCGGTGAGTGCCAAGACTTCGATGACGAATGGTGATGGCTCCGCGACCGGTCCCGCTACCTTCCCCTCGACCGGGATGCGGAGCGGACTGCCGGGCCTCCAAAAGCTTTCGGGACCACTCCCGCAAAGACTTTGGGTTCAGGGCCCGGCAGTCGGAGCACAACTTCAGGTCGTGGTCACGCTCCAGGCACCAAAGGCACACGAGGTGCGGATCGGTGACCAACATCAACTTGTGACAGAAGTCACAGGGCTTGAAACCGGGCAGACTGGACATCCCTCGTGCAGCAGGAGTCGCAAGACTGAAAAAGGATGTAGACAAAAGTAAAAAAGTGACTAGGGGCACACTCCCTTGGGATCTGCGCTGGCTGGCGCAGAAAAGCAAGAACTGACGTCAGCACACAGGGGTGGCGTCTAAGTAGACACCGCAATGTCATCCCGGCGACCACCTACAGAAAAAAACTCCTATACTGCTACGAAAAAATTTCTCCGGATCCAGTCGGACGCCTGGGGGTAATTCCAAGGTAAGGAATCTATAACTAATGGTCTCTTTCAGATCATGCCTGAACCTACTGAGAAGGCAACATAAAACCTGAGCCTAGAGATAGACTCCAGGAAAGTGGAGAATCAATGCAAGATTTTAGTACATTACACAGCCTATCTATGCAATAGTACATACCGTTGTACCTACAGAAATAAACATGTCAGCATAAAGTAAAGAACCTTTAAAAGAAAACAGCACACCTGACCATCCATAGTGTCTACCAGACAAGTCCATGGTCTAAACTACATGTGCTTCAAGAATCTGAAACTGAACTATTTCAGCTCACCTACAACTGAATTAAACGCAAGTCTAAAAAAAAAAAAAATATCAGATTGGATTCCACCTTCAAATGTTCAGTTATACTTCTTTTCTAAAGCAAACACATTAAGTAATAAAGGAAACCTTTAGTACTCTACTAAAATCTTAAATGAGCTTGTACAGTTTCCAGGCCTCCTGCTGTTGCCCACTTTTCCTCCATTTAGCAACTATGGAGTGACAAAAAGGCTTGTAAATTTCATAGAAAAGCTGAACTGGTATTCAGACACAATCCCCCCCCCCAAAAAAAAACCTCCTATAGAAGTAGCTCGAGTACAAGATTGTGGAGCTATGGCCTCAGTTGGGACTGCCTGGTAGGTGACAAGAGTTTCTAGCTCATTGAACTGAACATGTAATTATGCAACGGTGAGAAGGACAGCCACTTTGTACCTAAAGGTTTTTAAATTATTTCCCAAGCAGATAAAGACATTACTTTCCACGAATGGTTAAGGCAGACTAGAGTTCCCAAAAAAATCTCACATTTTGAATTTGGCACAACATCTTCCTGAGCCTCCATGATCACTGGGACATAGTTGCAAGACTTCTCAGCAAGGCAAGATTGCGATATCAGGGCACTTAGGGGAGCAGTCACTTATGTCTTGAGCCCTTCACATCATATGTGGCTTTACCAGATAACTAAAACCTGCCCTCTGAGCACTTCAAAAGGTTGCAGAATCATCGGTCTCAGTTCAGTTTCCCAAAATCTTTTTGTTGTACTGGCTCAATGTCTAAGTTGCAGTAGTGGAGGCGGGCATTACAAGCTGAAGCTAAGATAGCGGAAGGCGGATGAGTAATCACATGGGAAACAGGTGATAATGAAGCTAAAGCAAGTATTTTGGGTTAAGGCAGGGCATCTTCTGACATTAAGTAGAACCCTGTGTCTATCCTGAATGATTCGGAGGCTCAAGTCCTCCAAGATAGTGGAAGCTTTCAAACAGAATGTGCGCCCCAAGACTTTGCAGGGAGGTGAAAAAGGCTCTGTGTAAGGACGTGTGGAAAGAAGCAATCTTAACTAGGTCAGTTTAGACATTCATATTATGCTTTTCAAGCAGGGGTTGGCAAGTTACTACTTCACTCCTGGAGTCCCCAAATTCCCAAGCAGATACAAAAATCTTTAGGTACTTACAATGCCAGGAAGAAATTCATCCTCGAGTAGTCAGCAGGTCTCAAGGCAGCGCGTTTGAAGTAAGTCAAAACCATGGCTAGAAGATACTGCACACAAAATGAATATATAATTTTTTTAAATTTTTTTTTAAACAATTTTATTTATTTTCAAAAGATAATGTCATACAAAATGCGATTGTTATCAATAACAGCTGTGCATCACAAAAAGGCAGTTTCAAATGATACAATGTCATTGCTAATGTTATATATAAATGCAAGGTTCCAGAAAATAAAAAGAATCGGTCATCTGATCATCATGGGATATCATAGGAATAGGATAAATAAGTGGTGTATAATGGAGGTCCCATCTACAATATCGTGAACATATAAAAGATGAGTAGCAATAACAAAAGGTTAATAGTGCACTGCATGTTGTCACGATACGATAGAAAAAGGAAAATCAACTCCCCCCCGTTCACTGGTTCGCAATGTACCCAACTACAATCCAAATTCTTGTGAATCCACTTATTTGCGTAGTAATACCGATATACGTAGTAGTACACATGAGCACGTGTAGGCATCCTTGATGGGTAAAATTATGTACATGCTAAAGGAGGGTATAAAGCTGGCATATGATCAAATAGACATAGTCAAAGTATTCATGGGAGAAGTAGGAGTGGTGGGCTGAGCATGGCCAATTGGTGACATCGGGGGTGTTAATGAATCCATAACTTTAAAGGTCTCCAACATTTGATCCCATTCCAAAGAGATCGGGGTCTTACGCAATCCCCGGAATTCCTCTTGTCTGATTATAGCACTTTCAGCCATTCCCCATCTTATCAGCTCTGTATGCCAGTGCAACAGTGTAGGAGGAGAGGCGGACTTCCACCGCATTGTAATGGCACGTTTAGCAATGAGCATCGCCAAATCTGAGTTGAACCTTCTGCTTTTTAGGACGGCCGTGTAGGCCCAGGAGGCAAGATTCTGGTGTCAACCACCCAGTCGTGTTGGTAACTTGTTGTATGATGTAGTTAATGGCATGCCAGAAGAGACGTATGCGAGGACAGGTCCACAGCATCCGCTTCCTGGCATCTAGGACAGGAGATTTGGGCATTCGGGTATATACCATTGAGACGGTGTGAGATAAGCTCTATGTAAAATCATGTATTGGATATATTTGAACCTAGCATTACGGGATACTTTCTTAGGAAATACCAATACCGACGCCCATTCTTTATCAGTAAATTCTTTGTTCAAGTCTAATGACCATCTGGTGCGAAGTAAAGATAAGGGTGTGCTAGAGTGTGTCCTGATGCCTCTATACAACCAGCGTATGAGATGTCTTCCCTCCCCCATAAGATGTACCGCATGTACTAATTCATGTGCAGGAGGTTCGGACCCATCAGGGGCCCAGTGGAGTTTAATATAGCGAACGATTGTAGCATGTAAAAGAAACAATGTCGAGGGAACCCCCTGAGCACGGAGAAAATTGTCATGATCTGCCAGCGTGCCTTCTATGAACAGTGCTCCCACCGTCGAGACCCACACAAAATGAATATATAGTATTTAAAATATTGTTTGGCCAATCTAGTCAGCCTTTCCTAGAGGTAGGGACATTACCACCCACTTTGCATCACAGACAACGGCTCTATCAGAGGAAACACAATTACAAGGAAATCGTTAAGTGGATTTTTTTTTTTTTATCTCTTCAAAAAGAATAGTTAGGGAGAGTCTAGGGCGACCACCTCAATACATGTAATTAAGGACAATGTTCCCAGTCCTGGGGTGATAACTAGTATTGGGTGTGGCTGTCTAACTCCATAGAATACACAACACCTAGAATGCATTCTGTCTCTACTTGAAAGCCCAGGACAGTAAACTGTCAGCGATGATACAAAATGAGGTGGCCACCCTAGGAGAGACTGCTTAGGTAGTACTTCAGCCAGGTGCCAAACTTAAGACTCAAATTAGCTGGATAAACTACCTTCAGAGCACTTTAGGAAATTGGAAACTACTAAAAAGCAAAAGCCAACTGAATATTTATTAAAAAAAAATATAATTTACTGCAAAAAAACTGAAAAGAAAGCTGCTAAAAAGTGTCAAGCTGGTAAAAGATGGCATTGTGAAAAATGCATCAGTGTGGTGTTCATAAGGAGAACAGCAAAGGTCCAAGTCAAGCTGCAAATATAACCAAGGAGTTGAGGAGAGGCATTCTACCATGCGTTTCCCGCCCTCTTCCAAGAGCTCCGAGCATCGTGGGAGATCACACTAACATTTGCCAAAAAAGTTAATTTGCTCAACGTTTTGGTCCATTTTTCAATAAACAAACCCAGGAACACTAGCCAAGTAAAATTCCTGAAAGTTGGGAATCTGGCAATATTAGGTGTATGGTTTCTCGAAGGGAATGGAATCTGCACAGTCTATTATCTAATACAGGGCCAGATTGCGAAATTGTGGTGAATCACATTTGAGGAGATCAAACTCTGGCAATATGCAAAGTATAATACTATCTTACCCAATTATGTAGAGGTTAAGGAATCTATTCGTGCAAGCTAGGTCTTCCTAGCCCTGGCTGGCCAGGAGAACACTGAACAGGAGGTGTGCTATTTTTAGCAACCCTCCCTTCCATAGTAATTCCCTTCACTTTTTTTTTTTTTTTACACAGAGTTATATATAGCGCAAACTTGACCCGAAGGTATTTGGTATCAGAGCGCTTTACATAGCACCAGTTGCATTACATGAGGACACATTCATTTTTGTTAGGCACGGGGAGATTAAGTGATTTGCCCGAATCACAGGATGTTCAGCGTCATTGCCGAGACTCGAACCCAGTTCCCCAGATTCGAGGTCGACCGCCCTAGCCGTTAGGCCAACTTTCCCTTACGTAGTAACATCCTCTTGCAAAGGCTGGCTGCCCCCCTCACCAAACATGGTCGTTTAGGTCAGTGTGGGGGCTACCAGATAAGGGTTTATAGTTTCAGGGTGCACACAGGCAATAAATTAAGTGGAGTGCATTTTGGAACGCACCTGCAAATTAAATGCCAGTTTAGGATACCGTTCATATATGGGCATCGTTATCGTTCGTGGGCTCTATGGAAGTATAGCACAACCAATTATTTTTTAATAATTGGTCATCGTAAAGGTTTACATTGCTGGGGGTCAAACCATCCTCGCTCTGAATGGCCGGCCAGGACATTGCGCCGAGCAAGACATTACTCAGAATTGCACACCTTCCCCCTAAAACATAGTAGGATCTGTGTAAGGAAGACTGACAGAAATTATCCCCACCTCATTAAAAGGCTCGAGCCAAATCTGCATTCTTCGGTCTTTTGTTAGGTTTTACATGGGATCTAAAAACTAGAATCCAGGAAATGCTTCTGAACCGAGATTTTCCTTGGGGTAAGTTATTTGTGCCTCGGGTCATCCAGAACCCAGTGGAACCTACCAACCCCAGACATTTCTGAAAACTAGTGACAAAGGCTGATTCATGGTGATATGGCTTGCAGGACTCTAAACACATTACCCAAAATCCTCTGCAAATGTTAAAGGATGGGGGGAAAAAATAAGACCCACAACTTTGACAGAAAACTCCAGGCAAAAGACATGCCTGTTGGCCACACAACTGATAAGAACTGCAACCCCAAATGTGGTTGGGGCTTCTGCATGGGGCAGGAAGGCTAAAAACGACCATGTGAAGACCATATTGGTCTCACGTTCATATTTGGCCTTTTCCTGTCAGTTATGAAAGGTCCACCCATGTGTGTGGTACAGTTTTAATTGGTAGAAATGTGAGACAATGGGGAGGTTTGCTGTACTCCACACATTTCAGAACTTTTGTCACAGAAACGAGGACATCGTTTTTAACTGATGTTTGAACTGTGCAGAGAATTCTGAGTAAGAAAAATTAGTATCGTCCTCACAAGCCACGCCACCCAGGACTCGTGACAAGTGTTCAGAAGTGTCTGATGTTGGCAGATTTCCCTAGTATCCAGATGTCCCCTTGCACAAGTGTGGGTCTGTGCCCCTGCTCCGGTTTGAATTTTTTGGGACTAGCTGGATTCCTTAATGGACCTTGAAGGGGCGATAAAATTCATCCCAGTCCCAATCATTGTGAGAGACAACACACAATAAAGCAGTTTGAAAGTGCACTGGGCTGCTTCGTGAAGATGTTTGACAGTACCCAGAAAGGCAACAGTAATTCCCCCACCATCCCCAAACCCCCTGTACTGAAGGTTGCTTCCTATCAGGTGACAAAAAAAAAAAAAAAAAAAGTTCCCGGGCGTTGTCAATTTCTATATTGGTATGTATACAAAGGCGAATCAGTCTACATACTTTAATGATGCGTAAATAGGGCAGCAAACTGGTTAATAAAATGGCAAGCTAACTCCAAGTGATAACCTACAAGTGAGTCTTTGCTTTCTGCTTGGAGTATTCTAGACCACTGCAAAAATATGTACGGAATGCTGAACAAATCAAACACCCACCCCAAGTCCCAGATCTGGGTTAGATACATTTATTTTTGCTCACCATGCCGCCCTAGTTTATGCAAATCAGTCTTGACCCTGCTCCCCATTGAAACATTCCAGCCTGAACTGCCAAGCCACGTCATCCCTGGACCGGAAACAAGCATCCTGGGACCTAGCCAGGCTGATTAGGGGTGATACCCTGAAACCGGTGCCAGGATGCACAGTAGAGACAGAAAAAGCGATTCTTTTTGAGAAAAAAAGAATTATGTAAATAAACACTGAAACTTAAATGTGCCCACAGCATTGAGACAGGAATTGCTCAGCACAAGTAGTTTACAATTGGCCCAAACTAGCAGTAATGATTGTGTGCAAAAATGACAAGCACGACAAGCTGTGGAATGCAGACAGGCAGGACCGTGGATATTTGAGGCAGTAAGACACTACTGTAAGATGGTTGGCTACTAGCTGCACCGAGAGAACCCATTAGTCTGCATAAAAGACTCCAGCACTCAAAACATTACTAAATACGAATTACTGCTGTGATAATAGTTATTCGTAAATCCTCTTTTCTCTCCACTAAAATGTCTCTGCTGAACAACAAACTGATTTCTTAATATCAGCAGCTTTAAAGTCAATTACTAATTGGAAAGATTCCTCATTATCAGTTCATGCGTGGTGGGCTTGGAGAATTTTTAAGAGAAGGTGCTAATTTGACATTATCTGGTATCATTCATAATACTCCGAATTATCAAAAATTTTGGAAACCAATTGATTTAGGTTTGAAATGTTAGTGTTAGTATAGTATAACTTTCTATGGTTAGGCTTAATACTTTAACTTAGTAGCTCTATAAAGTTACAGATATAGAATTGTGTTGTCCTTTCCATTTCTTTTACAGTGATGATTGTGTTGTAGGTACTTTATAAAATATTCTTGATGCTCATTTATAATGTTTATCTACTTACATATTGTTTTATTGGATAAATGTTTGTACCTTTTCGGAGCTCTTTTTTGTATGTTTTCTCTTATAAAAAATGTAATAAAATATTTTGAACATGAAAACATCACAGACTTGAGTCTTTCTAGCTTGCCTTAGGATAACCTTCAAGAACACGTCCGTGCTTATATAGTCAGTTAAGCTCTTAAACTGGCATATGTAAAATCTGTTCCAATATTCTCAATTCGAATCAAGAAAAGTAACCCCAAATTAGGAAACCTCGTCTAGAGTCCTACCTAGTGGCTACCATTCCGCTCTACCCTTTAGTTACTGGTGAATGGGAGAGGGGCAACGAGCAGGATAAAGATGTGAGGATGTGCCATAAGAGGTAGGTGACCAATTATTTCACTTGGCAGATATTTACCTTGAAGGACAATCAAAACTTGCAGGGCTGTATCTCACAGGTCCCCACCATGAAATAAGTATGTGACATGGTCATTGGGAGTAGGGCTTATGGGTTACTAACCATTCAAAGCAAATTGCAAGTCCATTCAGAAGCACAGCATGTAGTATGTAAAAAGTAGTACCTTATCAGAAATCTTGTGGCAGGAATCCATAGACAGAAACTCCTGTATCAAGTCATTTTCTGCAATGCAAAAAATAAAAAAAAGGAAAAGGTTACCAGACACAGAACACTACTTAAAATGAGGTGGTTTTGTCACATGGGCGCAATTAGTGTTACCATTTACCTACCAGCCAGCAACACTTCCAGACACCAACATGCAGCATATTATGAGCTGCAATTTAGACAAAGGATTGAATGAAATCAGTAGCCCCAGTTTTGAAAATCCTACCCAACATGCCAAGTCACTGTGGTTAACCCCAAACAGTTAGCTTGAGCTCCTGCCACTGGTGAGATCAGTCTTGGGCTCAACAAGTTCTACTCACCCGCACCTTAAGCATGCACTTGGCTGCCAGGAAAACAGTCAGGGGCTGCGATTATTATTTATAATATAACATTTAAAAACATAACATTAAAAACAAAACATACTACACTGCCAACATAGTGACCTTGTCAAACAAACTACTATGGAGCAGATATTCTTGTCCACTGAACAACAAATTTCATTCAGCAGGTCAAAGGATCCCAGCCTGCTGATGATACGGTTAAGTAATCACGTTATGCTCCAACAGCCCTTCCTAGGCACATGTACCATCAACAGGCTATCCAATCTAAACTAAAGGGCAGCATACACCCCTCACATGCCCCCCCCCCCCCAAACCAAGGTAATGCAGGTGGGCAAGGAAGAGTACACTATATTCCAAATCAAATGACTCACCCAGGAGCATGAAGAAGGCCTGGCGCTCCTCTGGCTGCAAGTTCAAGTGGGTGTGGCGCACACTCTTGTGCGTGGTAGCTGGGGCATCCCCTCTCTCAGGGATTCGCGAAATCCGCGCTCCAACAACCCGCGCATGCTGTTGCTGCCGTACAATCCCAGGCTTTACCCCACTCGAAACCGCAGACTGCGCCCGCATGCTGTTCTGGGTATGCCTCATGGTCAGAACTGTGTGCAGCAAAGCCTTTGGGGATGATCTAAAAAGATCATAAGGGATGTAAGAATTTGTCGTTCAACATCAGGAGATGAGACAAAATTTTAACTGCTCAGAGACTCACTGAGATACAAAATAAAACCCAACCCTCTCTCCAAATACTAATCCACATTTCTACTCTACAGCTCAAAACATGGACCACTGCCGAACCCAACTCCACCAGACCCACTGACCACATGTAATAATTTTTTTGATAAAATCCTATAAGACAGTAATGTCATGGATGCGTTTATACTATTAAACCATAAAATAACTGCAATTGGGGAATTCGCATTACAATTTTCAAAGTGAAAGTAGTCAATTAGTAAGCTACTTCTACTTTAAAAATGTGTAAACAAATTAAAATATATAGTCAAGAGACAGAGCACTTTGCAAATAGACAATTATGTTCTAATAAGAAAACGGACACAGCTCCTTTAATTCCAGAAGCTGTACCTGTCCCATTCATGTACAGCTGGATGTAGAAGGCAAAAATCCCAGCCCAAAGAGGCCATTCCCAGAGCTCAAGCTTTGAAACTTCTTTGAATGGGAATCATTTGAGAACATCACAGAACTATCAAACTGACAAGATAGGAATTGACATCAATTGAATGATAAAACATTAAAGTATAATTTAGAATACCGTAAACTTATAGCTGAATGACTTGCACACGGGGCAAAGCGCGTCCTCCAGTTAAGCCAAGGAGTCTGTAGGACGGTTCCTACAGAATTGGTGTAGCTCCCTGGAGCTCCTCTACATAAAGAGCTCTGAACAGAGAAAGTTTTAATCTAGCCATTAACAGCATGCTTTACACGAAGGGGCCGATTACGATGCTGTCGGAAAGGATCCGACCATTGGTCGGAACCTTTCTGACAGCATCTTAATTTGCCTGTCGGATTCCTTTCCGCCAGCCTCATTACAACAGAGGCGGTTGGAAAGGAATCTGACCGGTTATTCCGACTGGCTTCGGACAGGCTCGGAGAGCCCGACCGCCAGTTGGAATGCGGTCAGTAATCCCAAGGGCGGCTCTTTCCACCCTTAGGATTACGATGTTGGGTTTCCGCAGCCTTTCCGATCCAGAAAGGCTGTCTAACTCAGCTTTGGGGCACCCAGCAGGCCCCCATGGGTGCACGGCCTCCGGTTGTAGGCCGAAGGGGGCAACTAAGGTGCCCCCCTGCCGAGTTGCCTGCCACGGGGTGCAGGGATGAACTGCACCTCCCATTGTAAATAAGAATGAGACCGAACAGTGTTCGGTCGCATCCTAATTAGCCAGTCGGGACCGCCGACAGTGTAGGTGGGTCCCATGACTGAGAAGATGTCGGGTGGAGGAAACTCCACCCGATCGTAATAGGGCCCTTAGTCTTGTGGGAGTTCAACCAAACCTCTAATGGTTGTCTCATTTGCTAAAAGTGAGACTCAAGGTTGCTGCCTTCTCAACTGACTGAAAACAGGTTTTCGTCACATAAGATCCATTTTCAAGGACTTCATCCCCGCAACCCAACACACCAAGGTTAGGGTAAAAGACAGTTACAGCCCATGCATATTTTACTTATGTTCTCACACTATTAAGGGAAGTGAAATAAAACAGAGGAATTAATTTCCCCCAGATAGGCCTTTTTCCACCTTAAACCACGAAATGGCAGGTCCAGCAACTCAGACTATTGTATGAGGATTTCACAGCAGTTTCAGGCTCTAATATTTTCATTCTAACTGAGGCCTCTAAGTCTCTTGAGATAGTCCTCAGCTGTGCCAATTTTAGCAGAGGAAGATAAACGGAAGCCCAACCAGACACTATATCCAACACTCCGGAAGGAGACGCCTGTAGATTTGAGCACAGTCAGCTCATCCACTATTTCTATGTCACTTGAGTCCAGTTGAAAAGAACCTTAAAAAATAAGTTCCTTTGCATACCAATACATCGGGAGTGCTTTTACAAAGTCAATGGCAAGTATAATAATTTTGGGGAAAAGATTAGATTAAAATTTAAACACCAATATTAAATTATAAATAAAATTAAACTAATCTAAAAGTTAGGATTTTAAAATTTCTAAATTGAATTGTTTAAAAAAAAAAAAAAAAAAAAAAAAGTTACTTTACACTCTAAATGCACCCAACCTTAAAAACTTGAATAAATTATCTCAACACAAAACCACATTTAAAAACGTTAGCTTCATCGAAACACTTTTAAAGTAACTTACCTGCAAAGTAAATACTAAGCAAAGGCACTAAAGATGTAGTGACTCAATGTTTGGCCTGCGAAGTAATGGCAGCAATTTTAGGATTGCCTTTGTTAGAGGGGCATGCCATAAATATAAGCCCTAGAGATTATCAGCCATGTAACAGTACAAGAGGTGAAGTTGCCAAGTTTAATAAGTCAGATACCCAAATTAAACTTCTCCATCTTCAGCTTCCTAGAATGAACCACGTCTAATCGTGTGCATACACAGATTAACAGGCACTTTCTTAAATGATCAAGACCATAGAACACAGGATTCTCTAAGGTACAAGTGGCCTTCAGTCGGTTTACCAAGAGGGCAAGGAAATCAAGTAAGATTACACCAACTGTTCTAAAAAGGTCTCGCTAATCGAAGCAAAGAGCCATACAAGGTGAAGGCTCGGGTACCAGTCTTCCAGGAAAGACCATGCATGCCTCTCTGGTTCAGTACATCCAGCGCTGAGAAGACCAGAGAATTTAATCATTCTGACCAAAAGTATCTCAGGAAGAAGCCACTTCAAGACCCTAGTAGTTACAGAAGCACAGTCCAAACAGTACATAAGGATTAACCTCTTTAGTTCCTTCAGGAAAGTGTGGATAGACGCCTTTGACAAGGCTGTGAGCCAGGCCTCAGACGTCAAGAGCTGCAAATTTCTCAGCCCTTTTAATTGGCTATTTCTGCTCCCTTTGGGATTTGCAAAAAGAAAATTAGATACAGTGCATGTGCACCAAAGAGCACTGTCAATTATTTTCCAGTTGATTACTGACAGTTCATCAAGGAAACATTCCTTCTGGTTGCACAATACATCAGTACTTGCAGACAAACACTCGATTCTCAGCATTCCTTTTTTTATGCTCCACCTTCCACAGATCCCATGCAGATGTCAAACTGCATAGTAAATGATTGGAGCAGTAATGCCATCTGTGGAAGCGGAGAAGGGTTTTCAAGTTTAAGCTGAAGGGGGTGGGGAGAGAGGGAGAGTGGGACAGGTAACAGCAGATTCATATACATTACTGGAAGGGAGGCCCAGCAACAGAAGGCATTCTGAAGGAGAGAGCAAACAGGAACATGAAAAGAGCAGCCCTCCAGAGAAAAGGTTCCATCTGCCCCTCCACACCCAAGGAGATACAATCTTCACTCCTGGGTCTCGAGGAGCACCAAGTGAACATCCTGTTAAAGTAGAAAGAAATAGATCCTGTACTAAAAAAGGAAAAGCAATCTATGCCGGCTACTTCATGAAAAGAAAGGTTTCTAAAAAGTTTGGTCAATGCTGGACCTAAAGATTACCAAACGGGCCAAGAAAGTTCAGAATGATGGGTGTTCAGTCCTTTCAAATATGCTAGTATCTGCACAAATCTGCTAGACATTTCCACATCCAAAACTGCTAGAAAAATTATTTCCAATAGTCCAGATGTTTCCATTTGGCATGAAGTCACCCCTTATGCTTTTCTAAATGTGTAGTGATAATCATAGGTTTCCTACACCAAAAGGGAAACCTTATCCTTAATACCTCACAGTATTCTGCACAATAAAAATAAAAGACAATGTAAATAGATTGAGGATAACTATAGTCCTTCTGCAGAAACTACATCTCCACATCTACTTGAGCAAGCATTTCCTGTTCAAGTCAACAAATACCAAGTAACGTGCTGCTCGTGGGATCCATTCATCTTTCTCGTCCCAAACAGGCTGCATACAAGTGTCCTGGAAAGTCCAGTGGACCAATTAAACCAGAATATGGGTGACTGGGGCAACAAAACCCGACTGAACATGTCTGCTGTACCACTATGCAAGAGAATAGACTACAGAGAAAATGTTGCAAGGAGTTGTTTACATACTCTCCCGTTCAAACTGGTCAGATAAACAATTAATCTCTGGATAGCTGGGTTGCAGATACGGAAGATCCAAGGACACATGGAAAGTAGACTCTAAAGGAACAGCAATACCACATCTAACAGTGTTGGTCTATTCTTCCAGGAATCAGTAGAAAGGCTCTCCTTCGCCAAACCAACAATAAAATCTTGTATTCCCAGCGCCAACTGTCACACTGAGCAGTGTGAGTTACAGAAGCTCAACAAGATATGTTGCAGAAGTTGGTCAGTACCAGTCGGCTGTTCCATGGGGCACGGTAGGACCAGTGTGGGCGCTTTACCTTGACGCAAAAGAGGCGCCCACCCCGAACAGACCATGAGGCAATTATCATTCAAACACTAGGTTAATTTTCCTGATATTTTAAAAGACAGGTAGGTCCTCTCTACATACGTTCTATCGTACTCTACATTAACTACTTAGAAGTGTAAGGACAGTTTTTTTTTTTTGTTAAGTAATTTTTATTAAGAGAATGAACACGGTATTAAAAAATTACATAGCCTAGAGTAAACATATCAGGAGATAAACCAAAGGAAATACACAGTTTTGACCCTGAAGAATGCCCAAGACAGTCTGGCTCACAACTATAGGAAGAAACATGTTGGAAAGATAGATTTAATAACTCAGTGACACGTATAGGTCATAACCATAAATGTCCCCATATAATACTTTTTTTTTTTTAAACAAGCCTAGGATACCACCTGAACAAAGGATACTTTGTGGTTTATCCTAAGGCTTTAATGTTATATTATCCAGAAACAAAATAATTAATTTCTAAGAACTCTCAGGTCAGTCCCCTCCTGAGGTGGAGTCCGTCCTGGTAGTATCATCTTACCAGGGTGGGACGAGGAGGCAAATGACGACGCATGCGACATTACATGAGTGAGCCTACCTCGTCCAATTCTTGCAATTGCCTTTTTCTCGGGCGGGAAGAGTAGCAGTAGGTAGCAAGGTAGACAATGGTGCAGGGGTGCTTGGAAAAAGAAAAAAAAAAAAAAAAACTGGTTTTGAGCACCAAAATAGGGTGTCACACCATTTTTGTTGTGATTGTATATTAAGGGCAGGCGTGAGACGAGCAGTGCCCTTTTCTCTCTTTGCGTTTTATAATGCAGAAGCGCTCTACCACTTCAAAACTGATCTTCTGAAGCGTCAAACTCAAAGGCAGGCTCAAAAGACACCTTCCAGAAAAACCCAGCTCCAAGGAATGGGGTGCTAAAGCTCTGGTTGAAAAATTGACACCAAGGGGAATGCTCTATTGGTGAATTTATACTGCCAATACCTAAATACATGGATATGACATTATGTACAAGGTTCTAGACAGGCTATGCATTATATATTGCGGTCACCAATAGGCGCTCGATCATACCTATACCACCTGGTGATGTAGCCCAAAAAGTTTTCTGCCTGACCTGGAATTAGAGGACTTGGCAACCCCAGGAAAAAAAGTGTCAGGTGCTCCCCTTCTTAGACATGCACCACGTCCGCATCACACTATTACAAGATGTACTTACCACCATTCTGCACCCTCCTTTGCAAACAGATGGGCCTCACTTTGCACCACTTCTTTATTCTCCACATATGCTCGATGGTTTGCCACTCTAGTAAAGCAGGGTGTCCCCTTTACTGTTGCAGGTTCGTGCACTGCCACATAGGGCACATATGTTCTACTTTGGGGTATATTTTAGAGAGCAGATTACAATAGTTAATTGGTATGGCCCCCAACATTGACAAACATGCTTTTGATACATGGTGGGGAATGGTGCCTTCTACATATTTGGGTGCACTGTTGTGGGGAGGAGATCTCAATTGCACACGTCCAAGACTACATGACATCCAGGATTATCAAATGCGCCTTCATTCACCTTGAGGCACCTATATGTGATAATACCCATAAGCTGTCAGATGTTTGGAGGCAGCAACACTTGCTGCCAAAGAAAAAAAGGCACTTTTATTCTGCAGTCCAAAATACATGGTCCGGGCTAGATTACTGGCTGGCCACCCAGGATGTGGTATTACGGACGACAGACGTGGGACACATGGCACACTTTCAAACCACTCCCCAGTGTTGGAGTATAGAAAACCCAGGGTCACCAAATTTTGGTGAACGCTGGGGACTAAATTTAGAGGCACTCCTGGACAGGGTTTTTCCTAAAGAACTGCAAACACATTTTGTTGAGT
Source organism: Calotriton arnoldi (assembly GCA_963921515.1). Lineage (NCBI taxonomy): Eukaryota > Metazoa > Chordata > Amphibia > Caudata > Salamandridae > Calotriton > Calotriton arnoldi. Next base: position 793,071 of record CAWUFW010006009.1, read on the forward strand.
ACTTCTTGTTTAACCTGGAGTCGGTGAATAGTTTGAGGGTGGTGTGGGAGGCTTCAAGTCTACAGTAAAGGGTATATGTATAGCTAAAGGTAGTGGCATCCTGAAATTACTTTGCATGCACTGGACTAGACCACAAAAGTAACAAAAAACATTGGAGGAATCTATAGACAGCCCAAACAGACAGTCCAGATACAAATTGGAGTGGAGGGGGGGAATTATGAATATTGAGACCGTGGAGAGAGAGAGAGTGTAGATTCCAGGGTAAATATGAGAGCATATAGAAGGAAGGGAGCGACAGGGGGTGGGGGGTGGGGGGGCTGGGTGTCAGATGCAAAGATTAAACAGCCCTGGGCAGCAAATGACATAGGACAGAGTGTCGATAAGAATGACAAATTATTAGGACACACCCCAGATCATACAGACTTCCACACTTGTAAGCTTCCAAGGGGACACCACCCCAACGCCCACTGCCTTATTTTGGTAGAACGCTTTATCTTTGATGGACTCAAGGCAGTGACTGGTGGCGTTCTCACTTGTAAGGCCAGACTTGGATGGTTCTGCCTGCTGAATGTTAGAATATCGCTTATAATATATTAGCATCCCATCTACTGCCAACTGAGGAACCTAGGCAGCAGCAGATACTAACTCCTGCTTTGCAGTAAGCAATAATAGCTGCCCTGTTAAAGTCAAGAAAACTAGTGAATAATTGCGAATCATATCTATCGTTGTCTCTCCTAAATTGTGATGCAAATGTTTGTCAAATTAATTGCAAACAGTCTCAGCCCCTTACTGTCGGACCTGGATCGTCCGGATCAGTATGGGTTTGTTCCAGGCTGTTTAACTGCCCATAATCTGCACACCTATGCGCTCATGCAGGACCTAAAGCCTGATCTGAATGCAGTCGCTGTATTCAATAGTGCCTCGCGAGTATTTGATTCTCTGGAATGGAGTTACGAGTTTACCACACTAACCAGAATGGGTCTGCCGCATACATCATAGACTGGAATGGACTGCTTTACTGAAACTCCTCGGTGAGAATCCGTATAAATGGCTAGTTGTCACCCACCATCCACTTCTGCCAGAGGTACAAGAAAGGGAAGTCCACCCCCACCCCATCTCTGATTCTATTTGCATTGGTCCTGGAGCCACTAGTGGTGATGCTCTGTCAATATTACTCAGAATAAGTGACTCGCTATATCAGTAGACAACCTCCATTATAGCAGACGATATGACCCTATACTTAAGAGGCCCTACTGAGTGCCTGAATAGGATTCCTAAAGAAAACATACGCTTTTGGCTCTGCGTCAGGAATTTTCACTAATTGGAGAAAGTCTCATTTTCCCTCTGAGAGCACTGTCAAATACACATCAGAATTCTCTCTGTAGTGACGGTCAAGTACTTTGGTACTTGGAAAATAGAAGTATGGTCCTGAAAGGAGATTATAGCCAGGGACAGCATAAAATGACTGAACTGATTTCTAGATGGGTAACTCCCCCTTGTCGCTGGCTGAAAGAATAAGGCTCATAAAGACGGTATTGCTCAAGAAACTACTTTACCTGTATATTAACAGCTCATTACCTAAAGCCTCCCCCATCAGGTTCATGCAGTTTGTTAGACTTACATTGGCAGCGAAACAGCACCAGAATTAAAAGGGACCCTCATTGCCATCCCAATTGGGGGAATTTGAGGCGCCAGAGCTATATTACCTATATGCACAAACATGTTTACACATTATTGGTTTCACCCAATCTTCATTACCACACCTAGTGGAAGAGGTGGATGTGGCCAACCCTGGTCGCTATAAACACCAACTGGAACCCCAGTGCTTCACTTTTAGGATGGTGCCGGTTGCATGTACTTACAGGGCCTGTTGAGTTAGGCAAACAAATGGGCAAACAACATCTCTACTCATCCCCACAGCCTCTGTATCAACATTCACTACTGCCAGTAACGCATGAGCCAAAGTGATTTCCCAAAAGGCCACACAAAGATTTAGTACATAGGGAAGTCTATGAAAATAAGAGATTTATCTCAAAAATCACTGGGAGCAAGCCATGCTCTCCCTTAGATGACTCCCTATACAATTACCACCTAGGAATACTATGGACGTTTTCTCAACAGCAGTTACGTTGGACCTGGAGGCAGAATTTGGCTAGTATACACAGAAAAATAAATAGATACCTCAAAACCTGAGCACAGAGAAAAGAGCTCAACATATATAATTATAGGAGGCTAACAAGTGTGTGAATATTGTGTTCCAACACTCTGAAGATAACAATCCAGGTCCTTTAATTGCCGATAGGCTTCCACAATGTAATGAGAAACTCAAGAATAATCCGATGGATAATATCCAGATAAAACTAAAAACGAGATAAAAACTAGACTTCTGACATCAGGAAGGACGGCATACCCTGAAGAAGAAAAGAAAACCCTCCCTTTACACAACACATCCTACCATGGCCACACTACCTCCTACTAAAAATCCACAAGAAGGGATTTCCACTAAAGGGACATCCTATTATTGCAGGTATTAATTAGATCTGCTCATGCCTTGCTGAATTTGGGGACCATCACATATATACAAAACTCCTGCCATCTTACATTAGGGATACAACAACATTTCAGAAATTACAGCACCTGGATTCGCTGGAGGACTACCTCTTGGTCACAACTGATGTGGTTAGCCTACACAAATCTATGAAACACAAACTGAACATAAGCAGCCAGAAGAGCATTAATCGACAAGGCCGGCCCACTTCTGGAAAACAACCAATAGATCTTGGATATGTTGGAATTCTGTCTCACTGTCTTTTGCTTTAATCAGGAATTCTACATTTAAAAACAGGGAGCAGTGATGGGAGCAAAATTTGCTCCATCATACACATGTATTTTTATGGGTGAAGTAGAAAATACTGGCTGTGGGATGAGCAATTTAACCATCTCCAGATGCGTGATCTTATCGGGTCGCTACACCAATGATATCCTCATGATCAGGGAGGGACGATGACCAATATTGGAAAACTGTCACTGAAATTAATTTCAAAATTAAAATTACAAACATTTCAAACTTAGAGGTTGAATTCTGGATCACAATATAGGCAGTAAAATACAGACTAGAATGCACAGGAAAGAGACAGTGGCAAACTTCATCCTTAGTGCAGACAGTTGCCATACAGAGCATCATTAAGAATATCCATAAAGACTAACTGCAAAGAGCACGAAGAAATTGCAGTATTAATGAACGCTAAAGCCATGCCAGTCAGGCAATAAAGAAGTCTTAAAAACAAGGGGTACAATCCTCAGAAGATGGATAAGACAGATCAGACAAATTGGCAAAATCAATCGTGCCACTCTACTACAAACCACCAAGACAAATGGGAAGGAACCAATTTGCTTTATAACCAATTTCCACAACGGCCATCCCAATATCAGGAAGATTCTCAAAAAACATTGGCACCTACTAGAAAGCCATCCTGCCCTTAAGGAAGACATAACTAATCACCCACAAATGGGCTTTGGGAGAGCACGCAATCTCAAACAAATCTTTACGCACCTCACAATTGCACCAAAACAATGACCTGATATGACCAAGGAATCTATAGGGCTTTTTCACAAGCAGGGACTGTTAGATTTGTAATTTGGGCATGAACAAGATAAGAGATCAGTTAACAACGGTTGTTACTCAAAGCAAGTACTGAATTGCAACAGTACCATTATTTATTAAATCAAATGCCCGTCAAAAGGTTTATATAGGCAGCACAATATGTGCACTAAAGACCCGCGTACAAAAACACTAAGGAAAATTCATATGTCTGATATTAAACAACGTCTAATAGAAGATATTTTAAGAGAACATGAACACAGCGGGAATTTAGAGTTCTTGGGAAATGAGCATACCATGCCACACACCCAAGGGGTTGTAACCAAATACTAAAGCAGAGACAGACAAAGCCAATCCTGCAAACAGAATCCGTTTAAGACTGGCCTAAACCAGGATGCAGAAATCCATTACTGGGTCCTTAAGATCACATATTACATATACTCAAACTACTTTCTCTAGATACACCATAGAAATGCGTAAAAACACTGATCAAGACCAAAGAATTGTGTAACCTTTCTTTATGCGGAATGCTAGTCTTATTCACCATAACACCAATTTGAGAAATCAGAGACCTACGCCACACCAAACCAAACAATTGTTACCTGAAATGTATTCATAACTCAAGTACCTTTTTCCTTTCTTGAATCAACTATGTGCTACCAAAATTGTTACAATATGCCTTTTGAATTGCGCGACATACATTGTTCAGAAATTCTACAAGATAAAGATACATCCAACAGTGTTTCTAAATGTATTGCCAGCAAGATACCATGTGCATTCTTGTATGCTTATCTGCCCACTTTTCCTAACTTGCTTAGTATGTACAGATGTACAAATGGAATGCGGTTACCATATGCTTTCATACCTTCTGCCTACACTAAAAATGTATTGTTCAGAAAACGTATACTACAATGACATGTAGAATAAGGTCTTGTCAGCATGATGGATTGTTAGCAAGATACTGTGTGCACTCCAAGTACCCGGTTTACCTGCTTGCTCCTAATAAGTGTAGATGTATAAGTGGTATATTGGTTACCATATATGTTTCCCTTACTCTTGTTTGCCTTAATAAGTACAGTTCAGAAAAACGCAAACTACAATGATATGCATACTGATGCATGCATGATCAGCATAGTACAGTATGCACTTCTCTGATAAGATTGCACTTGGACACGTAATGACTTGGTGTGATTTGCATTTCCTAAGCTCCTTGCAGTTAAATATCCAGATTGGTTCAACAGGAGTAGTAAGGGTTTGTCGTTTTAACAATAAAAACACCACTTCAAAAGGGCTCTCTATCCACATTACCGCAGATTTGACACTTACTATATCAAATGATTTAAAATAAATTAAAAACCACCACATAGCAAGTGCTCTACTATAAAACCTGATTTTTTCATTTGGGTTTAAATCTCGCTTTGATTTACATTGTTCAAAAAACAGCCCATACAATTGACAATTAGCGGAACACGCAATAGCGTGTGACTCATTCGAAAGTTCTATATTGTTCAAATATGGTATCTGCTTTTAAAGTCTTTCGGGTTGTTTTCTAAATGATGAAGCCACCTTTTTATAACTGCAGAAGGAGAGAAGGCACAGTTCGAACGCATGGGGCCCACTGGTTTTTCCAGACTACACTTTAGGACATGCTCTGCAGTTGGACAAGTGGTAACCTTAGCTGTCTAGAAGGCCTCTGCCGTACTCTCCGCATAAAAACTCCCTCTAATCACCAACACTCTATTCACTATTACAGGTTGATTTTGTGACAGTACCAGTAAAGCCTCAGATCTGTACGTTTGCCTAACATGGTTGCACTTTTAGGATCTTTGCATCATGTTCCATCAGGCACCTCCTACATGATCGCACTCTGATGGAGCACATGCATTAGGCTCTGTAGAGCACCTTCCATTACTTTTTTCCATATTCAATTGCATCTAAAGTTACTTTCAATGATGGTACCATGCTTTGTTTCATTAATCTCAAATTATTGCTTACCTATTTAGGCAACCTGGGATTAACCTCTCGAGACAGTTTTTAATTACATCAACACGTTCATATAATCTTGTAAAGCTTAGGACTACAATACGGTCTTTCATTTTGATACAGGGCACATGACTTACAATTTCTGGTAGCCTCTTTCATGGACTGGGTTTGAATAAACCGGACCTCATTAAGTAGTAATGGATAATTCAACCTTTTGGGGCTACAACTAACAATTCTCTTTTAAGTTGTAGCACTCTATTCTAACGTCCTTCCCACAAGATCATGACTATATAAAAAGTACAAATAAAAGTAGAATTGTTAAATTGCATGACTACCTAGCCTCCAACCTTGATCCAACACTTACTCTTCCAGTTCCAAACTTTTTTTTCCACAAGGGGTATTCCTGTGGGAATGGTACCTTGATCACATGTGTATCATGATCATAGGACAAAACACATGTTGGCAGAGTGCTCGCTGTCTACTAACAGCTTTGCCATATTAAAAATTGTGCATTATGTGGCGAGTAAAAAAAAAAAAGTTGCTGCTAGTTTAATTGCTTCCAAAGGGGACCTACAAGCTCAAAGAGTGCCTGGATACCTTTTCTGCCAAACAAGTCCTGTCGGTGGTGGCATCAACATTTACTTCCGGTTCCCTGACATCCAAACACACGGTGTTTGTAGTCTACAAGATATCCAGCAAATATACCATTCCTCGCTGACCTGGACCAGTGGTTTAACTACCTGCAGCACAGGCTTTTCAAAATGACCATCTCAACATCTTGAAGAGCTTTAGAGATCAGATCTTAAAGGAGCACTGTTTTGAACCAAAGAAATACACAGAGCCAACCTGTGATTTGCTAACCACAGTGCTGCTCATGCAGGGCTTCAATCCATGAAACAGGCTGTGAGAAGTTGGCCTGGTATATGCGGTCCACTAATTACAGTGGGCACCTTGTACCAGTCCAAACGACCCTTATGATCTATGAGGTCAAAGATAACCTTTAGAAAGCTATCCTAGTGGTAGCTGTGGAGAGCAACCTTCAGGCTTAAATTTAAAAAAATATATATATATATTTTTGTTTTTTAAATAAAACAAAACATTAAACAAAGCATGAATACACAATACACATTGCATAGCATACCACATTGGCCATGTAGGGCAATTATAGAACAGAACGTCTATCGCGATTGAATCTGCAAATAGGTTTGAGCAGCCTGTGCGCAAAGAAAAATCAGAAGCACTGTTACAGTTCTCATGATTACACATACTTGGAACAAACAGTACATCTTTCAAGGCTCTTCCCCCGGTCCTTCGAGCGACGGACTCCCACCCTCTGCTTCTCCCTCCACCTCCAGACCATAATATTTTATCCATGGGGCCCATATTTTCCGGAACTTCTTGGGACAGCCCCGGGCCTTGTATGTCACCAGTTCCGCAACCAGTATGTCACCAGTTCTGCAACCATATACAAGTCAAGACTTGCCCTCCATTCGTTAAGGGTAGGTATTTGCGGAGCCCCCCCAGTATTTAGCTATATCCCATTTGGCTACTACCAACCCCAGGTCAGCTAGAACAAGTTTGCGCCTTGGGATGTCTACCTCCGTCGGAATTCCCAAAAGGAGAAACCGTGGCTCCAGTTCTATTTGGACTCCCAATATGCGATTGAGCTCCCCACAATCGATCCCAATATGCCTGTATCTCATTACACTCCCAAAGGGTATGTATGAACGTCCCAAGTTCAGTGTGGCATCGAAGACACTCCGGGCTCTCCCTATTGTATGCAATTTGGCTCTATCAAAATAAGCGCGGTGTAGTATTTTGTACTGGAGACGTAACCTTAATTTAATTGTCACTTCACGTGGATGCATGAGAGCGGCCTCCCAATCTATATCCTCCAATACACCAGTGATCTTTTCCCATTTTGCTCGAAGTGGCCCCAGTTTATCGGGCATGTTATTAAGTAATGTTTTGTAGGTAAATGAAATAGCTTTAGCTGGGATTTCCTCCTGGAGGAGACGACCTAATGGGGCGTATTCCGGTAGGGCCACCCCATCTACCCCCTCTGCCACCCATGCATGTTGCAAACGGAGGTACGCATATGTCAGAGTGTCAAAGTTGATATCTAGCTTGGAGCATGTTGAAAGAGGCCAACGCACCATGTTCCGGGACATCTATTTTAGAAATACCCATTAGGTCCCACTGCCTAAAGCCACTCAACTTTCTAATCTTTTAGACTAGTCCCCTCCCACAGTGGGGTTTCTCTGGTGCATTTTTGGTCCCACTTCACTTGTCGCTCTGCGCTCTTCCATGCCTCCAGCGTCCTCTGGGTCGCTTGGAGCAGTCTACTACATCCCTTACCTCCATAAATATAGTGAAGATGGGTGTGATCTCTAAACTGCAGCCTTTCGAGCCTATATGTCGGGTGATCCCCAGATGCGTGGATCCATTCATTTATTGCAATAAGGTGGGCCACTCTATAGTACGACCTAATATCTGGTAGAGCCAAACCCCCATTATATGGATTCCGCTGCAGTGTTGGAAGTGCAATGCGTGGATGGGCCCCATCCCAAAGGAGTAAGCGCAGTTCACTATCAATGCCTTTAAATATCATATCCGGAATCTTAATGTAGGTATTTTGCAGTACGTAGAGCAACTGCGGGAGCGTTACCATTTTATACATGGCAGCCCTCCCCATAATGGTTAAGGGAAGCTTCCGCCATCTCTTAACGTCCTCTTGAAAGTTTAAGACCCGCATAATGTTGTAAACTAGGCTGGTGGCCACATCCATAGTGATGTAAAGACCAAGGTAAGTAAATCCTTCCGTGGACCAGTGCAGGCAGCTAGGGAAATTCTGGGGTTCCACCACCTCCCCCCCCACTGGGTATAGGGTAGACTTCGTCCAATTGATCCTACATCCCGCATGGCCCCCCTTCAACGATTCGTAGGATTAGAGGGAGCGTCTGTCGGGTTCGTCACATACAGTAAAATATCATCCGCATATAAAGATATGCGTTCTTCAGCTATCTGTCGGGAGTCATCCACGAAACCACCCAGCCCCGGGAAGGCTCTGATGACACAGGCCAGGGGCTCCAAGATAAGGGCAAACATTAAGGGGGAGAGCGGGCATCCCGGCCTAGTCCCCCGCCGGATCGACCAGGTCTCAGAGTTCCATTGACCCCAACCCTGGCCTCAGGCGCATTGTATATCAAGGCCACCCATTCCCGGAATCCCGGGCCAAATCCAAATTTCTCTAAAGTGTGTCTCATAAAGGGCCAATGGATGGTGTCAAACGCTTTTTCCGCGTCCAGGGAGAGTAGCAGATGAGCCTCCTCTCGGTCTCTGACCTCGTCCATCCAATTTGCTACTCGCCGTAGATTGTAACGTGTGGCTCGTTTCGGCATGAAGCCAGTCTGATCTCCATGCATCAAGGAGGTAATAACGGATACGAGACGTGTCGCCAGGATAGTGGCCAGGATCTTAGTTTCTATATTTAATAGCGAAATGGGGCGATAAGACCCACACTCATCTGGGGGTTTCTCCTCTTTGGGAATCACCACCACCGTTGCCAGTCTAAGATCTGCCGGGAGTACCCCATCCTCTTTAGAGGCCATAAATATCTTGAGTAAATGTGGGGCCATCAGGGCACTATACGTTTTAAAAAATTCCCCCAGGAGGCCATTAGGACCCGGGGTTTTCCCTACTTTTAGTCGACCAATGGCCTCTGTGACCTCCGCCAGAGTGATATCCTCATCAAGCCTGTCCCTCTCATCGGGGTCAAGACAGGGGAGCTCGACCTCTTCAAGGTATTGAGTTATTTGTACCTCAGTTGCTTGTGTCTGGGCTGCATAAAGTGTTGAATAGTATTGGGCAAATGCCTCCATAATATCCTGGGGCGTGGTATAAATCTTGCCTTGTTCCCTGATAGACTAGACCCACCTCTACTCTGGTTCCTTCCTGCCCAACCACGCCAGCAGTTTACCCGCTCGGTCCCCAGTCTCGTACAGTCCATGTTGGACTGCGAGTTGGTGCGCCCGTGTCTCTTTAGTAACCAGCGCCTGGTATTTCCGTTTAGCAATGTCAATTTGACGGAGTGTATGTTCACTCAAGGGAGGGGCACTCTCTTTTTCAAGGTCTATCAGCTTGCGTTCCAGCGTCAATGTCTCGTGAAGTTCTCGTCTTTTTTGTGGGCAATATTTTGGGTTCGGTCACGTACCACGGTCTTGAAAGCCTCCCAGAGAGTGACCGCCGATTGTACGGAGCCTTCATTTTCTTTAAAATAGAGCTCGGTGTCTACCCTAATTTCTTTAGTGACCGTTTCATCCTTCAATGCCCAAGCGTTGAGTCTCCATGATGTGCCCTGACTGCTCAGTCTCCCACCCACCCACAGATACAGTGGTGAGTGGTCTGAGATACCCCTGGCTAAGTATTCCGTCTCCTCAACCTGCTCAATCTCACCAGCTGGGGCAAAGAGGTAGTCCAACCTTGAAAACACCCTGTGGGCCCCGGAAAAGTAGGAGTTTGCACGTGTGGATGGATGGTGGCGCCTCCAGAGGTCCGTGAGCCCCAAGTCAGCCTGGAACCTAGCCAATGCGGTAGTCTCATGCTGCCTCGGTCACGTCAATGTACGATCCAGGGCGGGATCGCTCACATCATTGAAGTCGCCTCCTATGATTTGTGCAACGGGGCCAGACGGTAGCAGGAGGCCGGACAATTTATCCAGCGTACGCTGCTGGAGACGCGGGGGGTGCATAAACACTGACAATTAGCCAAGATGTGAGATTCCAGGTACCCTGGACCGCTACTTATGTGCCGTCCGGGTCCTCCCAACGTCGAGTGACCCGGAAGGGGGGTGACCTTTTGATGAGAATTGCCACTCCCCTCGACCCTAGGGTAAACACCGCGTGTGCCAGAGTGTTGTAGTGCCCCCTACCCTGGAAAGAGCAGTGTGGCCCCATGAGATGAGTTTCCTGTAGTAGTAGGATATCCGGTTTAAGCCTTTTAAGATAGTTCGAAACTAACCCTCTTTTGATTTTATTCCCTAGTCCATTGACGTTCCACGTCATCACTGAGCACCCATCGATAGCCATTGTGTAAGAAAAGCTAAAGCTTCCTGCGCCCATCTAAGTCACCCAACACCGCCCATGCAATGCCAGTTCATCTCAGTGTCAGTATTCATGCAAATTATCCGAACAGAACTACCCTCCCCTCTACCCAGAACATTTAATAGTGTCCATTGTGTCCCCCTCCCCACACTCTGCAGGTACCCCCACCACCCCCAAGCTCGTCAACGTGACAACACTGGTGCAGGTAAACCATACAGAGTTCTGTAGCCCTCCCCCCTTCCCCTACTCACTCAACTATATTGCAATAAAAAAACAACCTACTGTATACTTCCCTCTCTCGTGGCAAAGGTTCCAAATGTCCTCTAAGCCTCGGGAATAGTACAGCGTCTCTAGGAGGGCGTCTGGCCCAAACTCATCATTCCTCCTCGCCATTATTTAAAGGCTGCAGTGGTTGAGAGTCCTCGCCCGGAGGGCTCGGGCCTGAAGCCTCCAGCTGTTGAATTCTCTCCAAAAGAGGGTGTGCAACGTCCAGAGCCAGGGACTCGTGCTTCTCCGACTGATCAGAATCTCCATGGCCACTTGATCTGAGAAGTTCGACGTGCATTCTAGGGCTGTCATCATCAGAGTCTGATATGGTAGTTTTCTGGTCCCTGAGCCTCAGGGATCTCCCTGGCGTAGCCCTGATGGAAGCCCGGTGTTTGAGCACTCGTCTCCGTCGCTTTTCCTGAGGTCGTTCCCAACTGGGGCTTGGTTGCTTGTTAGCCGGCAAGAGAGCAGTGGAAGGCGACCCACGCCTCAGTCGAGGCCGTTCTTCAATCCAGGACCATGCCTCTTCTGGTGTCTGGAAGAACTGCGTAGTACCCTAAAAGATAACTAAGTTTGGCAGGAAACAGCAGCATATACCGGATCCCAAGAGCACGAAGTTTCACTTTTATGGGGTCAAAGGTGCACCGCTGTTTTTGAACATCTCGCGAATAATCAGGGATCACTCGTGTTCTCATTTGATCTCACCCTTCTTCCGTAACTGAGTATTAAATCACTGTCCTGAAAATTCAAGAATCGAGCTATCAGCGGCCGAGGGGGGGGGGGGCACCCCCGGCTGCAGTCGGACACCAGGAATCCGGTGCGCTCTTTCTATAACAAAGCATGATGAGAATTGTGTCTCTGGAAGGGCATCTTTAAGGAAGGTCAGTAGGAAATGTCCCGGGTCAGAGCGTTCCAAGTTCTCCGGAAAACCTATACATCGCAGGTTATGACTGCGGGCTCTGTTTTCGGCGTCATCGACTCTCCAGACCATGTCCTTCACGGTCGCCATAAGTTCGGCTACTTCTTTACGTGTGGTCCGTGAGGTGTCCTCAAGCTCCGAGACACGCTGTTCAACTTCGGTCACTCTTTCGGAAACCTTGCGCAGGTCTTGCACAGAAAGGAAACCTCCGTCCGCACCTCCGCCATCTTGCCCTCCAGGCTCTCGTGACGCGTGAATTGCCTGCAGTATCTCATCCGTGTCCGGGCGGCCGAACCTCCCTCTGCCCCTACGGGCGCAGAAAGTACCTTTGCGAATCAGTCCAACTGCACCTGTTTGGATGCCTTGGGCTCCTTGTCTTTTGCCATCGTGGCGGAGCTATTGGCAGGCCGCCGCGCGTTCCACTTAGGTTAAGCTCCCATCACTGCCCGGGGGGGGGGGGGGGGTATCCCTGCACCTCACACCTCGGACCCCCACCAGGCTTGTAGCACCACGTTTACTCCTGCCAGGCCACAAAGAGTCTCAGGAGTGTGCCCTCGTCACCCTCACCAGGCAGGCAGGGAAACAGTCCGCCGCTCCGTTCTCTAGTTACGTGTCTCCAGGGTGTAGGCTAGCGAGCCGGTAGCGCCCCCATAAATCAGGACAGTTACTTCAGTCCCCTGGGCGGCCTGTGGGACCAAGCTAGAATCTGCTCCGCTCCCCGATGCTATGTCCGCAGTGCTGTAGTAAGCCTCAGCCAGGTCATCCTCACTCGCACCACGTCAAGCGGCCCAGTGTAGGAGGCGGTGGTACTTCCCAAAAATGTAAACCCCCGGCCAAGTATGTCTCAGCCTCCGGTGCTCCGCAGTCCCACACAATATGCCCAGGAGGACATAGCTCAATAGTCCTCTTGTGTCACACCATGGAGGGCTCAGATGTTGCCGTGCGTGGCGTCGGGAGAGCGGTGGCACCCCCAGGAGCTGCGCCACCACATGACAGGCCCACCTCCAAAGTGCACCCCTGGCCCAGGAATGCGGCGCAACCCCTTATTATGGCACACTGGGGGGGGAGTCCAGGCGCACAGGACCTCAGGCTCACCGTCCGCCTAAATCACTGCAGGGGCCCCAAGATCAAATGTCCAATCACACCGGTTACTGGTGCCCTGAGCAAATCACTATGTTTTGTATTGTTATGTGCAAGTCCGTCGCTCAGCTCTTCATTTTAGCAGGAGACACAGGGGGCTGGGCGTCCTTCCACAGAGGCTCCCACAGCTCCCCCGCCAGCACCCGCAGGCTTCAACGGTGGAAGCAGCAGCCTCAAAACTACTTCTCTTACCAGCGAGGGGAGTCCACCTCTCTTCCGACCTCTTCTCCATCGGCTTCGGCGCCGCCGCGCCAGCAGAGGGGTCCCACAGGGTAGCCGCTAACCTCGGGTTATGCCGCCGCAGTGGAGGAACAGGGCGGTCCGCGGTGTTAGTCTCTTTCACCGCAACCAAATCGGCATGCGCTTTGTTATGCGCCAGTCACCGCCGCTCCGGTCTTCAATTTAACAGGAGACATAGGGAATCTGGTGTCCCACCATGCAGGCTCCCACCGCTCTCCAATCAACACCTGCAGGCCTCAACAGCAGCCACCACGGCCGCAAAACTCAGTCTCTCGCCGGTGAAGGGAGCTCCCCTCTCTTCTGACCTCTGCCTCCCCGTCCGCTTCGGCGCCGCTGCGGGGTCCCTCAGGGCAGCCGCGAGCCTCTAGTTATGCCACCGCGGCGGCGGATCAGGGCTGATCGCAGTGCTAGTCTCTCTCACCGCAGCTTACGCTCGCTCAGGCCCGCCACTGGCACACCGGATGAGGGCCCCACAGCTCCGGCTCGCAGCCACAATCAGTCCGCCCCGGCCACCATCTTGGGAGACCACGCGCCGAATGTCGCGCCTGAAAGGTCTCAATTTCGGCCAGAAAAACACCTCGAAACTCCTTACCGGGCACACCACCGCTTGCCCGTGCCCTTCGACCACTGCTTTAGAAGCGAGGAGGAACAGGATTTAGTTCGGGGCCAGCAGAGCTCGCGAAAAATGCAGCTACACGGCCATGTTGTTGGCCACGCCCCCCCCCCTTCAGGCTTAATCTTGAAGGAATGTAAAGCAGCTCGTTTTACCAGATTATCACCTGAATGACTAAATGGAGAACCACACAATAGTTATATAACAATATGTATTTATTAATATAACACTCTATCCTCTACACAAGGATAGAACACAAAGCACACAGTACGAGATCAATATAACAGTTGTAAGTAGCACAATACACAGTGGGCTCCAGGGGGAGACCGAACCATATACTAAAATAGTGGTACAACAGTCACAACAAGGTCTGGAGCACGTAGAATCGCTGGGACCCCAAGGAACCACCCAAGGTGAGTAGACAGGGACCCCACGGAGGCCGGGTGCAGTGTGGGAACACGACCGCGGGCTCCGTACAATTCTATGGGGAAGTCGCGGTTACACTGTTAAAGTTTAAGGACCCTTCTAGGAGGACTTCGAGCGAACCCCTTGGAACTTAAGAGTTTGAATAGCCACCCCACCCGTGGATACCGAAGTACCAGAGTTACCTATCCCAGAGGAGCCCGGTGCATGGGTCTGAAGTGGCGTTGGAAATTGCCGTCGTTCTCAATGGGGAGCTGCAAAGTACTGCTGCCGTGAAGGTGAAAAGGGTCCGGTGGAATCCAAGCCTGGATTCTAGAAGGAAGGAACCTGAAAGCAGAGGGGACAGAGTCTGGGTCACTTTAGAGTGACCAGGGGCTCAGTAGACGAATGCCCACCGATGCCGGGTGCTTCAGGTGCGAAGGGATGCTCGACTCTGCAGCCACGAGGACCAGGAGACGTTGAGGACAACCAGGAGCCGGAGGTGAGCTGTCCCACGAAGGACGTCGAGTGCTGAGGGGTCGGTGTCCGGTGGGAGCACCAACAAGCCTTGGCAAAAGCAACCCATGTAGGAAGGTCAAACAGGTTATGGTGTGGACCAGCAAGGTCCAGGGGACTCCCCAAGCAATGGAGAGAGTCAGGGCACGTCTGGAGCAACCAGGAAAGCCCAACAGAAATCAAGATGACCCTCAGGAGGACCCACAGGCTGAATGACCAGGAGTCGCGAGGGGACCTCGAGCAAGATTGCAAAGTACCCGCCCACGGAGCACTCGGTGCGAGGAGGCCGGAGTTCTTTGGTGCAAATACTGCTCAGGGTCAGGACTACACGGAGTCCAATGCACAAGCTCAGGAATCGCCAACAAGCATATGCACTTGCAAATGGACTCGTTGCACAGGGGTTCGGGTTATGCAGTCCCCACAAGGGATACTGGCCTCAAACTCGGTGAGAGGGCAGATCGACCTCCGGGACCTTCAGAAACCCACCTCATGTGTTGCTGAAATCTTCGGAGTCCTCAGGAGCAGCAGACCGGTCAGTTGCGGTTAGGTGACTGCGAACGCAGGGGAGTGACTCCTTCACTCAAAGGGAGATTCTTCAGTTGTCTTAAGTGCACCACAGGTCCTGCACGGAGCCTGTATGGAGCAAAGGCACAAACTAAGCTTCGGACGGAAAGGGGGACGAAGTCGAGGTTCAGCGAAGTCCAGAGTGTCCAGACGGTCGAAGGTCAGTGGTTTCTTCTTGCAGAATCTTGTCCATGTCAAATCTAAAGTCTTACAGCCAGGTAAGCCCTTTGTACTTACGGGAGAGGGTCGGAGAGATTCAGGGGACCCTCCTAGGGGAGGGGCAGGACAGAGGGGTGGTTACACCCATGTCCTTTGTCCAGTTTCGCGCCAGAGCAGGAGCCGATGGCTCCCAGAACTGGTTTGAGCTGGACTATGCACAGGGACACCAAATGTGCCCCGGGTGCAGACTGTCAGGCACTCAGTGCACCTACCCAGCCCCAATACACTAAATCCTGTCTGGGAGGTGGTCACACCTCCCTGTGACAGGATGCCTATTGTGCTGCCTTCCTCTGCTCGAGCTTGGCTCAGCAGCAGGAGGACAGAAATGTCTCTGGTCGGCAGCATCCATTTTGTGCTGTCCAGGTCAAGAAGGCTGGCACCGGTTAGACCAGTGACCCCACGAAGCTCGCTTCAGAAGGGTGGAATCATACCTTCCACACCAGTTACTGGTGTGGAGGTATGATTCCAAGGTGTTTGATACCAAACACAATATGTTTCTATGCAGCCGTTTGAGATAGCATTTACCGCGAGGTTATAATGCACCTCTACCTATACGTCCGGCTGAGTCACAGACAACCCGGGAGAATGGTCTCCGAAGGCTGCAGAGAGGCTCTGCTCATGCAGGGGCACCCTCTCACATAAAACCCAGCACCCTGCCTTCAGGATCGTTAAGGCCTGCTATAGGGGTGACTTATAAGTTTTAAGTGTAGTGACCAATAGATATAGTGAACCTAGATCTAGAGTAAGTGGTGCAAGCACCAGCTTACCCAGGCTGCAGTAGCAGACCTAGAGTTCCATTTTGCATGGCCTCTCATGGGTTGCATAATCCATGTTTCAGCCCATGGGAGGCCTCTGGGGTACCCATGCCCTGGGTACATGTGTACCATATACTAGGGACTGATAAGGGTACCCCCCAGTATCCAATCTGGAGTGTACCAAAGTACATGTGTGTCAATTTAAGGGAGAAAGGAGATAGACTGGGGTCCTGATTAGCAGGATCCCAGTCAGACTAGTCAAAAACAGTGAGACATCAAGCAAAAAGTGGGGGTAACCATAAGAAGCAGATCCTATTTTCCTACACAGGACATAGCCAGATAATGCCCGCCCCCAATCTGGAATAGTATGATGACAAATAGGCCACCTCTGTTATTCAAGATCATCCACTGTAGTAGACAGCAGCAACCGTAAAGGGTAAAATGTTCTGTGTCCTTCGCCTGGTGTGAAGGAAGTTTGCTGCTTCATTCAACTGCAGGCATTTCAGAGAGATCTGATCCAAAGTGGTGTTCTCAGTCTATTATGCCTCATTAGGTCTAATTGGGGATGTAAGCATATGCAAAGAAAAAACAAACTTGGAGTATGCTTTTCAGTTCCTTAAGTGTTTCATGACCCCCACAAGTGGCATTTACCTACTGTATGAATTCTGCGAATCCCCATTATGGATAACTTCGTTTACAATGAATTTTTCCTAAAGACCAAGACTGCAGCAAGAAATTAAATGCACACAGTGAATTTTACAGAGGTGGCTGATATACCAAGCAAGTAAAAACAATTTAGACAAATAGGTTATCTAAAACTTTAATTCCAATCCAACTAGAAAACATGAATGGCAAACCTCAAATACAGTGTTACTAACCTGGTCCGAATAAACTAGTATACAGTGAAAAGACTACACTTTGCCTGAGAATTAATGCTGCTGAAGGCTGCAAGACAGGCAAAACTGCACCACCAAACCTAGATATCCCCTCTACCCAAAATGCAGCCCCACTCAGCAGTCCACATCAACTACATCATGCAATGTTAACCCACTAGCACACCCCCACCTGCATTTTTCAGTTTATTACAGAGCAACTTGAATAGGAGTCCCACCAGTGGTGGTACCTCCGCTATGGCGGAGGAGCGTCGCCCCAGTGCGTGGGCGGGGCTGCTCTGCTTACATAGTAGGGGAGGAGTGGTTTGCCCACTCCTGAGTACGCAATGACTGGTCAGCCCTCTTGGGCCGCCCAAACCGGTTATGCGCACTTTCCCCTTCTCCATGCAGGCTGCAATACAGCCTGCATGGAGAAACATGCCCACCCCTCCAGCCCCTGGCGGAGCACCGTGTCATGGTGGTCAGACCAAGCACAACGCTGCGAGGGGGGCGGTTTGAGTACCCCATGCCAGATTCAAAACTAGTGCAACTAGTCTAAGCAGGTAATGAGACCCAGCAGTATAATGTGGCATTGCTTCATTTACGCCCCTCCACCAAAGTGGCCCCCCCCCCCCAAAAAAACCCGACTGGTTGGGCACTGTAGTCCGGTGAGAAAGCCAAGTGGGTCTTGGGCAAGGCTAGTTTTAAGTGATGCCTGAATTAGGAGGATCATTTCTTCGCTCCTTGTAAACTCTTAACAATGGTACCTCCATGATCGGATTAATAAAAAAAAGTTTAACTTTGTGCAATAAAGAAAGAAGAGAAATAAAAAATAAAGACAACTTTCCAAGCACTTTTTCCTAGCACATGTTGGCAACCTGATTGAGCAAATGGACGAATGGCTGGGCCCAGGTTAAGTTGAAAGAAATAAAATACTCCCTAGTGCAACAGACAGCTAGCATGTTCCGTCTATGCATCTAGGTTATGTGCATGTTTTGAAATGAACATTTAACCCTTTATGCAGCAGGGCTTTAGGTCAGTCATTTAGGTCTGGTTTCTTCAATTTTGTGTGTAGACATTTTCTACACGTACCTGGGCAACTGGTACTACAGCCTCAAATACAATCCTTCTGGTCAACTAAATCACTTACTCCATCGTTTAGGATCCTGGAGTCAAAATAGGACTTTCTCTGGAGGTTGCACAAACCCAAAGTTCAGTAAGACAAATATTAAAACTAATACCTTTAACTACATAAGCAAAAACTAAAGCAGTAAACAAACAGGTCAGAAGGTCCTAATATCCTTCAGGGAAGGCACACCCGGTTTGTAACAAAACAAAGTATGCTACTACAATGCAAACATGGCATCTGCTATACCTTTATGTAATGCACTATCAAAAACTTCATGGATGTGGGCAGTTAGAGTGGGATAAATGTACAGAGGAATAAATGTAAACACACTTGTTCAAGTCACATGGGGAGAAGGGTAAAAAAGCCAGACCTCCAACAAACCATACCTGAAGATCTCATTAAATACTAGTAGGGGTGATAAACAGCAAACTTCTTAAAGAGCTTGTGCTGGAGGCAAATAGTTTGACAAACCAAAAACTAGGGTGAAGGTGGGTTTAAAGGACATTGTGAATTAGAGATAGGGTTTTCCTAATTTTCAATGAAACAGCTGAGTACTAGAGTATGACCTGTATGCACAAAAAGATCAATCATTTCTTTTACTGCTGGGTATTTCTGCAGAAGCCTGTGAAACCAAATACTTCTGGCTGATTTGGGGGGAGGGGAGAAGTCTGGCAAGGTAATTTTAACTAATGACCAAGTAGTGTTGTGTGGACTAGGCTGGTAATCTTAACTAGATTGATTAAATAATTCACAATATAATGCATGAATAATCAATATTAAAAATACATGGGAGTTTAACCTTAGGACAGTTCTTGATCAAGCACATGTAATAAATCGACTGCTTGCCTAAGGAAGACACAGAACTAATATTCATTCAGTTCAATATACAAAAAAAAAAAAAAAAGTAGCTTTAAAGATTGTTCCACAGCCATGGTCAAATATCGAGGTAATAACGCACTTCTTAAATCAATAGAGAATGAATGAGCAACGGCGGATCTGAGTAACCGCACCTCCCTGCTTTATTCCTTTTCTTGTTTAAGAAATTGTAATGGATAGTATGATTGGGTGTGCACATACAGCTCCTGCACCTGCCGTTGTTGGATGCCAGCTGCCAAGCAGAGAAAACTGTGAAAATAGTGGAGCGGTGCACTACCAAAGAGTTTTCTTCAATAAATCCAAATGTTCATTTTGTATAGTGGTTTATCAATCCTTTATTTTCAATATCAAAATGTGCAAATTCCAGCCAACGCGTTTCGTTCATACATAAAATGAACTTCTTCAGGGCAAATGGTGATGTGAAGAAGACGCAGGAACACAGAGGCAATGAAGAGCCCTTGATCTGAGATATTTCAAATTCCTGCTGTCGACGCACAAGTATTTAAATTTTAAAGGCTACCATGATAAGTGCCTGATGGTTGTATCTCTGGGGACACAGTCCTGTTATTATCGTCCGGTCGGCAGAGTGACTGCCGACCGGACGAGCATAACAGGACTGTGTCCCCAGAGATACAGCCATCAGGCACTTATCATGGTAGCCTTTAAAATTTAAATACTTGTGCGTCGACAGCAGGAATTTGAAATATCTCAGATCAAGGGCTCTTCATTGCCTCTGTGTTCCTGCGTCTTCTTCACATCACCATTTGCCCTGAAGAAGTTCATTTTATGTATGAACGAAACGCGTTGGCTGGAATTTGCACATTTTGATATTGAAAATAAAGGATTGATAAACCACTATACAAAATGAACATTTGGATTTATTGAAGAAACTCTTTGGTAGTGCACCGCTCCACTATTTTCACACTTCTTAAATCAAGTAAAGCTGGTGGGGGGGCTCATCTAAGTGGAGGGCTCCATGCTCCATCCACTCACACCACCAGCCCAGAATGGCGTAAGCGAGCAGGGAAGGAGGCTTTTGGGGCCAGACATACTGGCAACGGTGCTCCCACTA
The DNA here is from genome assembly GCA_963921515.1 of Calotriton arnoldi. Classification (NCBI taxonomy): domain Eukaryota; kingdom Metazoa; phylum Chordata; class Amphibia; order Caudata; family Salamandridae; genus Calotriton; species Calotriton arnoldi. The sequence goes on from CAWUFW010006009.1 coordinate 813,341, forward strand.
CTACCCAGTGCCCCATTGAGTCGGTAAATTTTTATTTACTCCTTTACACCTGACAGGAGCAGGATGACGGCTGCCATCAGAACTATTGTGGAGGAATGACTCTCGCAGAGAGGAGGGCCTGCTGGGTCGACTGAGCGATCGCACGAGGAGCTTTTGAGCCTTTGGTGGGCGAGCGACGGTTCTACACAGAAGATACCTGGACTGCGCGACTGGTTAGTGGAGAGTTACTGCTGCAGAGCGGCAGCTGACCACACCGATCGCGCTGCCTTCACACCCACAGGCCAACATACACAAACCTTGGACGTCCGGAGGACATACTCTTCCAAGAGACAACATGGAGGCTGCACAGCTCGAGTAACCCTCTTAAGGTTGGCCTCCCGATACTCAGCAAGTTGCAGGAACGTTACACATTATTAGTTGTACCTTCATCCTTGCAAATAGCTCACGCATGTTTGATATTCCCAAGGGACTCTCCCTCCTGGTATTACCCAAATACCGCTGAGGCCATATTAAAGGGCCTTTGCTCAGTCCCACAAAGTACATCACAGACTTGAAAAAAGCTGTACTCCCTCTGTAGGTTCACGCTACAAATAATTCCCCATCTCGCCGACAGCTGCGACATACTATAATGGCTGACCATAGAAATAAAGATGCCAAAGAACACAAGGACGCTAAAGCTAGAATGAAAAGAGTCAAGGTGGATCCACCATTACCAAATTAAACCTAAGAGAGACAACTTCTAACATTGATATTATACCGTGTCAGAGTGCACTCCACAATTTGGTCGAAGAAACAAAAGCAAATACTAACGCTATGCACCACGACATTCAGGCTATCCATAATGATTTTACAGGGCTAGCAAGTAGAATCGCAGAGGTAGTCCACAATTAGTGCCCTGGAAGACTCAAACACGTCAGGAAGGAAACCAATGGGCACGGCCACCCCCAAGATAAAGGTGCTGGCAAAAGAACCGTCAGAGCTGGAAGGTCACAACCGCAGGGGCGACCTGCGAATCTTTGGCCTACTTGAGAATGCGGAACAGGATGTGAACTGTGCTGAATTTCTAGAATCTTAGATACCACGCTCTCTTGGGCTCACATTTGAGAAAGACTTTGTCAGAGTTGGTCAGCGGATTGGCTGGGAAAATTGTGCTCTTTCTATTTCAATCCTTGCACATGCCACAGAATGATTTTCAGACCACTGCGGTATTGCACTGAGCTGATCCAATCTCATATGAAGATTAAAAAAAAAAAATTTTTTAAAACTCAGCACATACTGTGGAATGGTGCGAAGATAACTATTGCACAGTATTACTTTAAGGAAACTGTCTCCACAGGGAAAGATTTTCTAGCACTCCATCAACCACAGAGACCCCTATCCATTCCCTTCTCGTTTGTTGGTCTAGCCAAGTTTTGCTTCGTGATTAAAGGTAAACCGATGCTTTTCAGAGATCCCATGGACCTACAATCTTTTCGCTCTACTTATGCCTCATCAGATATGGTAACCTGAAGATATACATTGAGGATTTCGAGATCGCTTTAGAAAAACAGTCCTATTTTCTTCTCTTGTAATGGCAATCGGTACACTGCATTTTTTAGTTTTATCCTATGCGACGGGTGCAGACTTTGGTGAAGTGACCAAAAGATGACTCACGAAACAATATGACAACAATATGTTCAACCATTTATTTAACTGTGGTTAAGCACTTGTTAGACTGGTTTGTACCGGACTGTCTCCTACTGAGACAGGTCCGAGGAACCGCAAATATCTATCCGTCTGGCTTGAACCTTACACCCCATTACGCTCTGATAAATGTGTCACTTAGATTTATACGTAAGAGGCTTCTTGACAGGCTCTCGAGGGACTGACTTTTTAGGGACACACACACACACACAGGTGAACTTCGCACCTGTTCACGGAGTTTTCTGCACTCCGCAGAGCTTGCGGAGTGCAGAAAACTCAGCTTCGCGATGTGCAGCGGAGTTTTTTCCCCGCTCGCGAACGGTAAGTTTGTGATCGTGAACGGTAAGTTCGCGAGCTGCCGCTCGGGTATAATTTCTACCTGAGCGGCAGGAATACCAGCACAAACTGCAGTTCGCACTGCACTCTGCCACTCGCTGAACTTCGCAGAGTTTTTTTGTAACTTCGCGGAGTTCCGCGAACTACGGCCAGGCCGGATATATATACATTTCCACTATGTTGAAGGATTGTGGTGGGACCTATGGTGTTTGGTTGGCCTACTCATGGCTTACCCAGTCCCATTATAACAAAGGGTGGAGAAATGCAGCATTCCCACATTTTATGGATGGGGTATGTTCTTGGGATGACAATAGGAAAGGCGTCCCCCTCAAAATAAGTCTCAAGGTCTGGGAGTAAGGGGGAAGGCAAATAAATACTACGAAAACTCCCACTCGACCTCTATCACTTTGCTCTTGGCCGATAGCAGCTCTAGGTCACCATCTGTTACACAAACATTTATTTTCCTTTCTTGGGATTACTTTTTGCACTTCTGATGCTGGTTAGTACTGCCCCCTCTTTTTGCCCTCCGTCATCTCCTTTCTTCCCTCTCTCCCAACATGATCAGGACTAGTCTGCCTTACTATACAACCCCATTAGATAGTCTTCTGCACCACACGATTGCAATGTAGTTCCACAGCGATCACTTCGAAACCCTGCATGAAACTGGACCATTGGAACCCCCGGTCAATGCGCACTCATTTACACTCCTACAGCCATTTGGGCTGCGAAGTTTTGATATCGTGCATGCATCCTTCCAGATTCCTGCCCGACTATTCAGCACATCAACTTCATAATCGAGATAACATGACCACACCAATTAAGATTCTTTCATTAAACACAAAGGGCCTGAAACACCCTGTCAAACGCAAAACGATTGGAGACTACTGCAGTAGGATGGAGGGGAGGGGGGGGGGGGGGAAAAGAGATGTTATCATGCTGCAAGAAACATGTCTTATCTCCCTCAAAGATGTTAAGTTCTACTGCTCATGGATAGCGGAGATTATGCTCCTCAGCAATACACAAAAAAATGGGGTAATTACCATCCTATCTAAAACATCTGAAATCCCTGTGCTGTCTTACTCACATGACCATCAAGGAAGATGGATTAGAACTGGAGCGAAGAAACAAGATAGGGAATTTTTCATTGTGAATATTTATGCCCCGATTGACAACTCTGTAGAATTTTGGAAAGACCTTGACAAACTATTATCTGAGATGCCCAACAACTAAGAAGGGATTCTGGGTGGGGATTTCAACGTCCAGGTGGAGGGGGACTTAGATAGAATATCGAAACACAAATTCCTGGGTAGAAGATCACACACCCAAATGAAAACATGTTGCGAGAATAACCTGGAAGATGTTTGGCGGAGCCTAGCTGGACCAAAAGATGGCCGCTCAGAGAGAGTCCGACAGCCAAACACAATCCTGCAAGTATCCGACACACAATCAGATCTCGTGTTGAACCTGCTGTGGCAACGGCACCTAAAGTCTACAAAGATCCTCCTGGTGCTATTTCATGGCGATCAGTTTGCTTTTGGAGTAGACGGAACGGGAGGTCAGGCTGCGCCACCAGCACGCAGCCTGGGCCGCACTGCAACAGGTCTGGAAGCTGACAGCCACACACACCACGTGGTGAGAGCCCAGGGGAGAATAGCCGCTACCTAACCCCACCACACATCTGCAGTTCCCCTGGCACTCGCAACTCTACAGATGGTGCGGGGGGGGGGGGGGTTGGTGCACTGGCCCGTTGCTGGTCTGACCGCACATCCAGGCCTGCGCTCACTTGCTGCGTGGCAGGCCCGGAACGAGACACGGCCGCCGTGCCGGCCACAGAGCACAGCTTGTAGTGTCTGCATTTGTCTGATGCCTGTTGCCAGCTTCGCTGAGGATCAACCTGTGCCCTGCTACAGTTGGCACCCAGTCAGACGTCACTGCTACAGCAGTGGCCTCGGCGAGAACCCGGGGACTGGCAGCAGAGTGAGAACAGGGTCATACTATCTGCTGCACGGTTCACCTTCACACCTGCTAACTCACTTGGTGATCGTGCCCCCAACCCCCGTCGTGGGCCTGCCTGACTCTCTGGCTGTGGGGTGTCTGGCTTCACAGGCGGGGCTCCTACGCTTCCCTGTACCCTGGCAGGCGGGCACCGCTCTCCTGCAACTTAAGTCGCTCCTCCACATGCTGAGAGCGCTGGATGGATAGGGCTCAACTCAGCTGATGACCTAAGCATTGGGATGTACTTCAAGTGAACGTTACTCTGGCCAACGGCCACCCTGCTTCAACATTTGGAGACTGGTGCGTGCAACCCCGCCCCCTTTCAATCGCAGATTGGGCTACACTGCACAGGTTATAGGGCAAGCACCGGACTTCCATGCCTCACTTGTCTCATAGCCTGCTCGCCCCTTTTTTATTCCACATTGCAGGGGCTCTTCGAGGGGGGGTGGGGGAGGAAAGGGCTGCTAGCAGCCCAAACAAACTGCCAGCCCTCAGCATTGTGCCACTACCAGGGGGGTCTCCTGCTACATCATCTGCTGTCTATGGACCTCCAAGCCTGCCCGTGCCCTCCTGCAAGGGACAATACTTCAGGGTGTGGCAGGCCTCTAAGAAGATCCGAGCCTTTCCGCTGCAGCTTGCCAGACCGGGCTCCTTTCTTCTGAGCCTGGCTGACAGGCAACCATTTTCCACCACCACCCAGCGGCCAAATATGTTCAGTTGATTGCCTGTGCAGCATCCCCGCTACCACGCACCCTCACCCATTATCAGGGCTTACCTTTGAGGATAAACGCTTCACCCACCATGGGGAGCAAGGATTGCGGCCCAAGGCTTCCCCGGATTGCTCCGAGAGGGACAGGCAAGATATTGATCCAGGAACTTCTCGTTGATGTGAAGACCAGTTTAAAAGATTCTGATGTGAAACTAGACATACTCACCGGACACCTGGATCACGTAAAACGCACAGACAAGCATGAAATCAGACTTGATCACCTGGAGAAACGGGTCTCAGATGTGGACAACACACAGGTGGACTCCAAAGAACATCTTTTACAGATGGGCAAAATCCTTGAACTCAAAGCTAAAAATGAAGACCTCAAAGCAAGATCTAGACAGACAACAATCTCAGTGGGGTTGTGCACTTTGTTGGTTACTGAGGATCGTACGCCAACTCTTCAATCCATTTGCACTTCGCATGCTGCACTGTACAGCTCCGTCCTCATCAACTTCCCTTATCCTCAGGCAATATGACCACCACAACATGCCTTACTTGGAACATCTGTGGGTTTAATGAGCACAGGAAAGCCCACTTGGTCCAACGGATATCTCACTAGATAGAAGGTAGAGATGCTTTTTATAGGAGCTACACCTAACAAGCTAGACTGCCCCGGGACTGCGCACCAGGTGGTGCGAGGAGACCCACATCTCACTTTAAACCAATTTCGCCAGAGGCGTTGCAATTCTGTTGCGCAGAGGGCTCCCCGCTTGACACATACCGTTATTGACAGTGATGGGCGTTATGCAATCATAGCAGGCGCACTGCATGGACAACTGGTGGTTCTGGCACCTGTATATGTCCCAAACAGACTACCCAGACTTTCTCTGTGATCTGGAGGCAGATTACTGGCCTCGGACCCAGCACTACAATATTGGTTAGGGACTTCAATGTGGCATTGGACGACTGGATGGACCGGTCCAGGATCTCCAAACATCCGCACCTTGATGCTGCATCAACACTAAACACAATTATCCAAGACAACTTCTTAGAAGATATACGGACATACACACACGCGGATACCTTGGAGGGCGCTTGTCTCGCAGCACACTTTCACGCATCGTCCACAACAGACTACTGGTTAGCCTAGAGATGCCCAGACATGGACCACCAGAGTGACATTTGCCCCGCACCCCGGTCCTGTTGGAATTGTTGATCTCCCAGGCGGCCCCCCATGCCTTCACCTGCCACCAGGTGCACTGCAAGACAGCATTCCATGAGGAGACCCACAGTGTGCTAGCTGACTACTTGGCACATGAGGGCTACATGCAATCACCTTCCACATTGTGTAGTAATAAGCGGTGCATGTATCGCAAAACTAGGGTGTACTATAAGCGGTACGATGGGAGGCTCACACCTACAGCATGACATTCGCACTCTGGAGATAGAGTACTTCCATTCTAAAGACGTGGCCTTATTGGCCAACATCCGGGACAAGTTGTTGGTGTTCACTTAGGAGACCATTAGAGATACCCATTACCTAAACCGTGACACACAAGCTCGACGCTTTGAGGGGAACTGCCAGGGGAAGACATCTGCAGAACTGCTCCGTAAGCCGCGAATGTCCTCGTATGTGGCAGAATTGCTTGAGGAAGATTCCACCCTCGTGTTCACCTCCTCTGAGCTCTTGAGCATGATGTCCTCCTTTTATTCTCAATTGTACACCGCCACCCCTATCCTAGGCTCGCCTGATTAGACCACATATCTACACACTCCAATTGCTGTGGCTAAGTCAGGCCCATCGTGCTCACCTATAACCACTGAGGAAATTGTGAAGGTCATTCAGAGCCTACCCGGGGATAAGGCACCTGGCTGGACAGCCTAACCACTAACTGCATTTTATAAGGAATACACCTCCTTGATAGCACCACACCTCTTCGCATCGTTTGAGGACTCCCTTGAAACTGGCTCCTAGTCTCCCTCACCGAGTGCGGTTGCAATGCTTCTCAAAACTGATAAACCAGCATCCTAATGCGATTCCAACAAGCCAATCTCTGATAAATGTCAAAAGTGAGATTTTTGCGAATTGCCTGCTGCCACGATTGCCCAAAATAGTTAGGCCTGATCAATCAGGATTCATTCCTGGCTTTTCAACATCGCACAATCTCCATACTATTATGGTGGTAATACACCACCTTGACCTCCAGATCTCTGCAGTCGCTGCCCTACTAGACGCCACGAAGGCGTTTGACTCATCAGAATGGGCATACCTTTCGCCTGCTTGAAAGTCTTGGCTTCAGCCCACTGTTTATCTGCCAAATACAACCTCACCACAGCCTCTCAAGTGGGATTAAATGGGCTATCAGACCCCTTTCCGATTACACTCAAAACGTCAGGGATGCTCACTGTCGCCGATTTTTGCGATAGCAATGGAGGCACTGGCGGCAAGACTCCAGCAGCACCATGCAAACCAGGGCATTGGCTTCACTACAAGGGGACTGGTGGTCTTGATGTAGGTGGACGACATTACATTATACACTTGTGACCCTCATGAAAACCTTGCACCCGTAACGCGCAAAGCGGTACAATTCCATTAATTTTCAGGTATTCGGATCAATGGGTCCAAATCTATACTATTTCCCCTTGCAGACAATACACTGCCATTTAACATAGAATAATCACTAAAATGGGCGGTATATCCAGTACGATATTTAAGTATCTGGCTCAGTCGCGATCATAAAGAACGTTTGCAAGACCACTATGACTGAGCTGTTGCATGGTTGGTTGATAGAATACAGACACGGTCCAAACTGCCCAGTCCCTTGAGGGACGCATAGCGATAATGAAGATGATAATCCTGCCCACTTTCCTTTATCTTTCTTATTATACCTATTCCACTTTGACGCTTAAGGAACTGAGCTGTAAGCCAACCTGGTAACACTGATCTGGGCTGGAAAACAGCCACGAGTGACGTGGGAACCCCTTACATTGCCATTTGCTCAAGGTGGTCTGGGAGCACCAGACATGACATTATAAGCCTTATTTTCCCTAAACCTAAATTACTGGATCTACCAAACACCATTCAAGCCCCACACAGCCATAAAAACAGACCGGGCCACCCCATAGCTATTCACGACGGCACAATATGTACCTTTCAGGGCACCCCAAGGGTGGAAACAGACACTTTAATGTATACGCTGTGCATGGGAGGGTTTGAGAAAGCGCGCAAGACTACCCTATCTTTACGCCCCCCCTCCATCCCATTTGGTAATAACCCTCAGATCCCACTGCTACAGTACAAGGGCACCAGACTAAATGTGAAGCCGAAACATCACAACTTTCACAGACCTGTATCCAGAGGACAAATTAATCACGCCCTTCAAGACCACAGCATCTGCGACTCCCACCACTAGACACCTTTTTATACTACCAACTCAGGGCTACCTGCCGTGCACCACATGACACTTCCAGCACCCAATCTGCCACTGCATTAGAACACATACTCACCACCCCCTTGCCACAAACTGATAACTTGCCATTATGCAGCCCTCTGCGCCACTCACTGCACCGGGGTCACGCATGGCGTGGGAAGCAGACACGGATCCCCCATAATGGATAAACAATGGTTATTCTGCTGCAGTCAGTCGAGTCACTTTCCCCAAAGTACAGGCTGCGCTTAATAACTGTCACCACTTAATCTATAGCACCCCACTGAAGCTCTTCAAAATGGAACGCGTCCCGACTCACTGCCTCCGATGTGCTTCATCCCAGGCTTCCTTTATTCATCTCACATGGCAATGTCCAAGTGGCAGCCTTCTGGGAGGAAGTGTTTTCAACTATACACACAATCACAAGGCAGCTACCCCCTTACACCCTCCTGGTGGGACTGTTGGGCTATGTCAAGGACACACCAGCCAACGACCACCAACTCACTGGCATGCTGCTCATCGGCATGCTGCTCCTTCTGGCCAAACATAGGGTGGACATGCACTGGGGCCGGAGACCTGCCCCCATCATACAGGCATGGCTGCTGGACATAACTTATTGCCAAGAATAGCTATCTAACCTCTGGGAGCTGAAGCCTCTGCGCTCCCGCCCCAAGGACATATGGGAACCTTTTCTCTCCATTCTCTGCTAAAGAGACTCCCCGTTATCAGAGATAGGAGGAACATGTCCCGGTGATCACTCTGAACAGCAGGGTTATCAAATGACCATTCCACCGACCTGAGTGTTACTGCACCGCCACGCTGCGTCTTCTGTTGATCGCAGACCAGGGCGCGTGGAGTTGCCGGTGTTACAGTCACATGCCGTTTATTGGTGGGTATCCCAAGCCAAGAGCTCATGCTGCTCATATTACTTATCTTTTGGTCTATCCCTCCTCTGGAAACATTGCAAATGGGAATGTCAGGCACCATTCATTTACTGTCAAGCTTTGATAAATACTGTGGTTCCTTCCGCTGCATATCTCCCATTCCCTCCCTCCCCCCCCCCCCCCAAATCCTCCTTTTATACTGTTACGGTTGTATCGTCCTACACTGCTATAAATGCATATAAAAGTTTTTAAAACCTGGTGGATGTTTGGAGATTATACAATCAGTCAGGCAGCTAATACACATTTTACTCTTCCCCCACATCACTCTCTCAAGAAGGAACTATATTAAGGCTAGTAAATAGCTACTATGTCATTCAATCCTAAAATAGAACCAATATTAATTTCGGACCATGCCCGTATATCTTTAGACCTTGATTTAGGCGATCATTCCCCCTATGAAAATGCAACTCGATGGTCATCTCCTCAAAGACATCTCCACTAGAGATAAATTTGCTGTATTGATTGGCCAATTCCTGAAGAAAAATGCAGCTGAGGACGGCTCTATTAGATGGGTCTCACTGAAAGCCACCCTCAGAGGGCTCCTAATAAACTTAATGTCTATCAAAAATGAGGCTATTTCCAAACAATGTACCTAGAATCTGAAATTACATTTCTAGACAATAAAAGACATATGAAGGGCAGATTTAGCAAAACTATCTTGACCTGCAATATGAGAACACAATCCTAAGCAAAAGGGGCCAGAAATGGCTAGTTCCCTGTAGCTGGGAAGAAGTTTACCAGAAAAACAGTTGCAAATTACTTGAACTATACTAAAAACAAATCCTTCATATTTGTCATTAGGAATGCCATGGGGAAAGTTGCTACTTCAGCCCATGGTATTCTGGATCCCTTTCGAGTCTTCTACTCCAACCTTTATAATTCTAATAAACTAGTCCCCTCAAAAATGTGCACTGAATACTTAAACTCGTGTGTTTCCCACAAGGCAAGAGGGTCAACTCTCATAGCACCCTTTGAATGAGAAGTTCTGAAAGCCATCCACAATCTTAGATCCAGGAAGGCCCCAGGACTGGATGGTTACTCTGGTAAATTCTACAAATCCTTCGCAGATCAAGTAGTAGACCTTCTGAAGGCAGTCTTCAGACCAATGCTCTGAATGCGGGTCTCTCAGGCTCAACCTCTGAAGTCACAATAGTGGTCATTCTGAAGGAGGAGAAGGACCACTTGGATGTAAAGAACTTTAGTCTGATATGGATAATTACCCCTTGATTGCAAATTATCTGCTAAAATTATCACTCAGACAGGAGACAGTTATATTAAAACCACTCACCTTCCCAGACTGAATTCTTAGAGGGTAGACTGGCTGCCAATAACATTTGACTCCTCAGCCATGTACTTTATATGGCTAATCTCATCCGGTTCTCAACAGCTGCATTGGCCTTGATGTGGAAAAGGCCTATGATGGTCTCATGGACGTTTCTACATTCAGCCTTGCACAAATACCAACGGGGGACTTTATTCGCACGGTTATGGCGCTCTACTAGAGTCCTATTGCGAAAGTGAGAGTTAATTGTCACTTGTCCCACCCATTTCCGTTATCCCAAGGCACTCGCCAGGGCCGCACTCACTCCTCTTTTCACTAGTCATTGAGCCACTGTTAGACATTCAGATGTAATCATAACATTAAGGGTATCCCTTTTAGCTCTGGTAGATAGCCGATGACTGTTTATGCAGATGATGTGCTATTTACAGAGGAATCTGATCAGACCATACCAAACATACATGAGAGAGAGGTATTCATCCGTCTCAATTCTTATCTCTGTCAAGACAATAACCTAAGTTTTTCCACTCAATTTTCCCTGCACTGCATCAGCGATTGGTAATTCGGGCTTTAAATGGCAACCAGACGCAGTCAAATACTTGGTTATCTGGTGTAGTAAAGATCTGAAAAGCGCTCTTGCCATTAATGAAAACAAAATGTCAAAAATGAAAGTTGCTGACTGCTGGTCATCTAAACATGTTACCCGGAGGGGACTGACTGAGTGTCAAAATAATGAGAGCTCCACGTGTTAACTTTGAGTAGGTTCCCAGTCTCACTCTCACCTTTTCTTTACGCTCGCTTTAGGTTTGCATTTCATGAGTTTCCCTTTTCTTTCCTTGGCATTGTGCACTTCTGTTTGAGATACCAGACTAGTCTACCAATCGGGGTATATTCTCGCCTGCCTCAGGATATGTGCGGTAACACCTTGCTCTATAATATTCTTCAAATATCTGTCCCCCATACTGCACTACATACTAGTAAGCATGAGGGATTTTGCATTACGAGATTAGCTGTTCTTTCCCGATCCTACTCATGGCTTGTTTCCCTTTCAGTAGTGTATTGTACATTTCTTCTTTTGTTTGGATATAAAGCTTAATAAAGTCCATTGAAATAAAAAAAAAACACAAGTAAAGCTGAACTTACGAATTCTATGTTTAACTGAATAAATAGATAAGTTCCATAGGCAACAAGATTTAAATTCTGACCTCCGTTCTCACCATGAACCGTCAAACTAACGAAACGAGAAAAAAAAAAATGCATCGTAAAAATTCGTTTTTACCTTA